>QJPP01000011.1:0-1200000 GCA_003996215.1 Jaltomata sinuosa
ACCCCGTCGAGTCTAGTGTAAGTGGAAATAGTGATAAAACATCCTTTAATTCTCCCATACTCTAAGAAGACCCATTAAAATGATACCATATCTCCTTTTTAAATAATTTTCACCAAAAATGGGCCCCACATGCCATGCAAGGTTTTGGAAATCCAGCAATAGTTGGCCCGAAGCCAAAACCGTAGTAAAATCATGAAGAAATTCCCTCTATATGCATGATGAATGGTATACACAATAGCAAAAATGGCCCCCGGCCCACAAACAACCTATCGTCACTACACACGTTCCAATCGCTCTACAACACAGAGAGCCAGTATAATATCATGATAACGATGTCCGAAACTCACGGACACCCCTGAATAGCCCACCATCTATGGTCCAGAGTCAAAACAAGGCCACTCAGGACCATAAGGGTTATAATATCTACTACAAAGAATAATACATACAACAGAGGAAAGAAACGAAGCGAATCATGGAAAAGCAGTCAAGGTTTGTGGTACCAACTTAGTAACCCAACCCAAAGATGCCCATTAATACAATTTTATCCGATATATTCTATGTCTAGGGAGTTTAGATTGTAACCAACCTGTCGTCTGATGACAAGCTGCTGGGACAATGGTATCCAAGCTTGAATCACTCCGAATGATAATCAAACTATCAAAAACATAAATAAAACATTAAAATGAGTCTAACAATACCCATAATGCTACAATTGTAGCCGGGTCAAAATTAGGGTCACCAGCAGGCCCGTGGTCCCTGCAACCAGAAACCAAAAATGAAAATTCACATTATGATCACCAAGACCATGGGAGTGCATGCCCGGAAAATCAAGGAATTTGGGCAATAATTTTGAGCTAAAAACAGCCCCTAGAGCTAGGAAACGAACAATGGAAACTTAAGGAAAGAAAATCAGAAAAAGCAAAAATCACCTACCAACATAGAAGAATTAAGACAAGGAGGTGAATAAGAATGAGAGGAGGTGAATAAGAACGAGCCTGCTAACATACACTTCACCCTAACAGAATCTACAACCAATTTTCGAGCTTTAGAAGAGGGCAACAATGGTGGTTGAGACTAATGGAGAAGACAACAATGAAAAGAGGGTAAACTTACCCAAAATGCCAACGGAGCAAGAATTTATCGAGGGTACAAGAATCCTACAAGGGTGCACTGATTTGAGCAATTTAGAGAGTGTTTGGGTGAGTTAGAGTTAAGGGAAAATGAGAGATGAAGGCTGAAAAAATGAAAGGGAAAAGTTATATACTGCCCAGGGGTCCTTCATCGCTATCGCAAAGGGACCCCTCGCGGTTGCGAGGACAAGGCTGGCTAGACCATTGTGATCGCGAAGGCTAGCCATGCGGTTGCAAAGAACAGCGGGGAAGATACTTCATCGTGATCGCGATAGGTGATCACGCGATCGCGAAGAACAGGAGTCCAGGTTCTTCAGCGCGGTCGCGAGGGTAGAGGCTCGCGATCGCGATTGAGGCTTAATGCCTGCACGTATAACAGAAAAAGTCTGCAACTTTCCAAAACTTAATGGGGCATTTTGGGCACAATTCGAAATTGATATTAAAAAAGAAATAATGCTGACAGAGTGGAAACGATGTTCCAGACTCAATGGAATCAATGAAATTTCCATACGAGGTTGTTTTGGAGGAATGTTAACCCAAGTCAACACTAACCAACACGCAACCAAAAACCCAAAATGAGCCCAGCTCACCCGGAACCCGAACCAACCACTACCTAACCCAAACTCAACATTTTGAAGCTGATGGAATCGTTGGATTTTGAATCTGATGCTATGATCATCGAAAGCTGACCTAAGTTACACTTTCAACTCCAAATAGCCTAAAAATAGAAGAAGAAACACAAAACCCACACCAGAAGTTCTCAGGCCTCGACTAAAGGTCCAACTAGACCAAACTCAATGCTCCGGAGCTAACGGAACTATCAGAATTCAATTCCGAGCATGTTAGCTAAGAATGTTGACTAAAGTGAATGATATTCTAAGTTAAGGCTCTAAAATAGGAAAATGACCAGAACAACCAAACGAACGACCAAGGCACTGAACTACCGGAAATAACTTGGGGTTGCTACAGGAAAGCTCTAACAGTACAATAAATGTGTAAACATGAAGATGATCGGAAGGGTCATCACAACCGACCATTTAAGAAAACCGACCATTTTGGTCAGTTTTGTAGTTAAAAAAATAATAATTATCGCAAAAACTTTCCACATTTGGTTGGAAATTACCGACCATGAATTTGTGGTTGGTTTTCTGTGGTGTGTTTTCCTTTTTTTTAGTAGAGTTCCTCATGAATATACACAGTCCCCAAGGAACAATTACACTTAGCTATTTCAACTCACTTATCACTTCTTGTTTGTTTAGCCTATTCATTCAAGCATAACAGGAAACTATATATAGTTCAACCATGTCTGAAGACCAATCACAAGTTACATAGTTCTACCACATAGAATGTAATAAGGTGAGTCTCAACTCCAATTAAACCATAACCTACCTCGAGAGAATAATACCACTTGTAAGCTAACTCACGACAACCTTGCCTTTTCTCAACTCTTCGAAATGTTCAAGGTCTATAAATAATAATTATATAATAGTAATTAGCCATTTACTCTTCATTTCAGTTCTTGAAAATTTAACCATCAATTCCACCCTTAAACGAGGTTTCTAGCGATCCACAAAGGTTAATTAATCAATAATTATGCTATTAGCATGCATAGAATCAATACCCAAAAGGTGTTTTTAACAAAGTTCATACTTTTTAGCCATTTTTATGCATAAAGGTTAAATCTTTATGGAACCTAAGTTCTCCATTAGCCTTAATCATGCTAAAACTAATTAATCTTATGTTAGGAGTCAAGAATAGACATCCTAGGATCAAGTCCAGATGAATTACACCTACCTATAGGTTCCTGCTACCCTATCGGAAATGGCATTCCGGATTCAACGGAATCAATGAAACTTTCATTCAAGGTCATTTTGATGAAGTGTTGAACCAAGTCAACACTTACAAATTTCAACCGAGCAAATATAATGAGCCCGACTCACCCGAGACCCGAACCAAACACCCACCTAACCCAAACTCAATATTTCAAAACTGATACTCCAATCATTGAAAGTTGACCAAAGTCAAACTTCCAACTCCAATAGGCCAAAAATCTCAAAAAGTGAGATAAAACCATACTGAAAGCCCCTAGGCCTCGACCAAGGGTCCAACTAGACCAAAATTTATGTTTCGGAGCTAATAGAACTGTTAAAATTTAATTCCCATCTTTCTTGCTAAGAATATTGACTAAAGTCAATAATTTCCTAAGTTAAAGCTCTAAAATAAAGAAATAGTCATAAAGACCAAATGAACAGTCCGAGCACTAAACCACCGGTCCCAGCAAGTCATAAATGACTTAGGGTTGGTACAGGTAAGCTCTAAGAGTACAAAGAAAGCAAAAATCCGAAAATGACCAGAAGGTTCATTACATTATCCACTACTAGAAAGGACTTTCGTCCTTGAAAGACAGGAAAAAGAGAGTACCTAAAGGCTCAAAAAACTGTGGATACTGAGCCCGCATCTCTCTCTCAGTCTCCCAGGTAGCCTCCTCGATCAGACGATGCATCCACTAAATCTTAACCACAAGAATCTCTCTGGACCTCAATCTTCTGATATCTCCGGCTAGACCAGCTACCGGCTCCTCAACAAAAGCCAAACTCTCATCTAACTGCACTGAATCCCACCGTAGTACATGTGACTCATCTAGGACATAACGCCATAACATGGATACATAAAAGACTGGGTGAATAGCTGAGAACATAGGAGCCAAAGATAGAAGATAAGAAACATCACCAAACCTCTAAAGAATCTCTAATGGCCCAATATACCTGGGGCTAAGCTGCCCTTCCTATCAAATCTCATCATTCCCTTCGTGAGCGACATTCAAAGAAATACCCGATAATCAACACTGAACTCTAAGGCATGAAGTCTATGGTCTGCGTAGCTCTTTTTCCTACTTTGGGTTGCCTAAAGTCTATCATGAATCACCCGAACTCTATCTAAGAAATCATAATGTAGGTCTGTACTCTGCAGCCGAGACTCAAAACCATCAAACTAACTCACTGGTGATCTGCAATGCCTACCATATAATGCCTTAAAAGGCTCCATGAGAATACTGGAGTGATAACTATTATTATAAGCAAACTTAATTAAAGACACATACTGATCCCATGTACCCCTAAAATAAAGAATTTCAGGCCCGTAATATGTCCTTTAGGACCTGGATAGTCCTCTCAGATTAGCCATTTGTCAGAGGATAGAATGCAGTGTTAAGCTGAACCTCTTTACCCATCTCTCCCTAAATAGTCCTCCAGAACTGAAATGTAAACTGAGTAGATAGATCTGAGCTAACCTCTCTGCATTATAGGAAGAATGAACTGGCAAGAAGTGTGCAAACTTAGTCATCCTATCAACAATAACCCAAATAGAGTCAAACCCTGTAGAAGTGCGTGGCAACTGTTCTATAATGTCCATGGTGGTCTCTACCCACTTCCACTCAATAATGGGAAGTCTCTACATCAATCCACCATGTCTATGTTCTCGAAATTAACCTGCTGGCAGTTCAAGCACCAAGATACAAACTCCGTTATGTCCCTCTTTATACCACTCCACCAATAAAGCTTCCTCAAATATTGATACATCTTAGCTACACCCAAATATATGGAATATCTAGAATAATGAGCCTCACGGAGAATCAACTATATCAAGTCCCCAACTCTCGGAACACAAAGGAGACCATCAAATCTCAAAGTATCATCAGAATCTAAAGTAACCTTGCTGGCCTCACCCTGCAGAACCTGATCATGAATATCACACAAACACTGATCCTCAAACTGATACTGTTGAATCTGATCAACTAAAGTAGAATGTATCTCAACACTAGAAAGAACTTTACTGGGATCTGACAAATCAAGCCTAACCAAAGGGTTAGCCAAGGACTGGATGTACAAGGACAATGGCCGCTCCAAAACTAAAAGAGAAGACAAGCTGCCCATACTCACTGCCTTCCGGCTGAAGGCATCCCCTACCATATTTGCCTTGCCCGGATGGTACCAAATAGTGATTTCATAATCCTTCACTAACTTAATCCATCTTCGCTGTGTACAGTTCAGCTCTCGCTGACTCATGATGTACTGAAGACTATGGTGGTCGGTGTAAATCTCACAGTGAACTCCATATAAATAGTGCCTCTAGATCTTGAGAGCGAAGAATACCGCCGCCAAATCCAAGTCATGAGTTGGGTAGTTGCACTCGTGATCCTTCAGCTGCCTCAACACATAAGCTATCACCTGATCCTACTGCATCAACACATAACCAAGACCAATTAACGAAACATCATAATACACTGAGAAGCTCTTACTCTCAACTGGCAATGTCAACACCAGAACTGAAGTCAATAAGGCCTTAAGCCTCTGGAAGCTATCCTTGCAATAATCAGACCACTAAAATGGGACATCCTTCTTAGTTAGTCAAGTCAATGGTACTGCTGTAATCGAAAATCCCTTGATGAACCGCCTGTAGTATTTTGCCAACCCAATAAAATTATGAACCTCGGTAAGAGTAGTAGGCCTCGGCCAATCACAAATGGATGCAATCTTTAATAGGCCCACCCTAATCCCATCCTTAGATACCACGTATACTAGGAATGCTACTAACTCAAGCCAAAACTCACACTTTGAGAACTTGGCATAAAGCTGATAATCTCTCAAAGTATGAAGCACGATCCTCAAATGCTGCTCATGCTCCACCTTATTCTCAGACCAGAGGAGGGGTCTGCAGAACAGTTTCTATGAGTCTATTCCATAGCTCGTGGTTCATTCCATGACTTATGGTTTTTGCTCATGATCCCAGGAAGGTTCAAATTTTTAGAGTTTCTAAGATTAACCACTGGTTCAAATTCCAGGGTGTTATAATATCTCTCCCTTGGGATCATTCGTCCTTGAATGATGACTAAGTAAGGAAATTTGGAGAGAAAACAACAATACCAACCAACAAATCATTAAAACTGAAGAATAAGCATGGAGACTGGGTTTCAACTTAAAAACATGATTGAACCAACTCCAAAAACATGAATGCATGCTAGGATCATGAGAAAAGCTGATGCAATAGAATTGTAGGAACATACTAAGGAGGAAACTATTACCTCTAGATGAAACTAGATAGAAAGGAAAGTGATTAGGGTATTTGTCCATCATGACTCTTCTGCTTCTGAAGTAGCTCCCTAAACTAGTTGGTTCCTCCAAAGGACTTTCACTAAAGAGACTTCCTTGTTCCTCAACTTTCAAATCTGTTGATAAGGAATCTTAATGGAAACTTCCTCATAAGTGAGGCTATCCTTCACACCCACATCCTCTAAAAGTACAATCAAGGTCGTATTGCCATCACACTTCTTCAACAAGGAAATATAGAAAATCGGATAAACCACTTTTAGCTCAGCTGTCAACTCTAACTCATAAGCCACATTACCAACTCTCCGCAAAATCCAATAAGGACCTATATATCGACGATTCATCTTCCCTTTCTTACCAAACCTCATCACACCCTTCATGGTTGACACCTTAAGAAATACCCAATCATCCACCTCAAACTCCAAGTCTCTTCTCCATAAATCCGCATACAATTTCTACTGACTTTGAGTGGTCTTTAACCTCTCCCTAATAAGCTGAAACTTCTCCATAGTCTCATGAACCGAATCTAAACCTATCAAGGAAACTTCACCTACCTCAAACCAACCAATAGGAGATCTACATCTCCGCCCATAAAGTGCCTCATAGGGAGCCATATGGATACTAGAATAAAAGCTGTTATTGTAGGAAAACTCAATGAGAGGTAAGTGATCATACCAATTACCTTTGAAATCAGTCACCCAAGCTCTCAACATATCCTCTAAAGTCTGAATAGTACGCTCTACCTGACCATCTGTCTGTGAGTGAAAAGTTATGCTAAGATTAACCTGAGTACCAAGACCCTTCTGAAACAATCCCCAAAACTGGGATGTGAACTGAGTAACCCTATCTGAAATGATAGACAATGGAACACCATACAATCTGACAATCTCTCGGATGTAGAGTCTGGCATAATCCTCTGTTGAATCAGTAGTCTTGACAGCCAAGAAGTGAGATGACTTAGTCATTCTGTTGATATTCACCCAAATAGAATCATGTTGTCTGCGAGTATGAGGTAGTCCTATAATGAGGTCCATATTGATCGCTTCTCACTTCCAAGTAGGAAGATCAATATCCTGAGTCATACCACCTGGTCGCTGATGTTCTACCTTCGCTTGTTGACAGTTGAGACACTTAGCCATAAAATCTGTTATGTCCCTCTTTATGCCATTGCACCAATAGACTTTCCGTAGATCACGGTACATCTTGGTGGCACCAGGGTAGATAGAATATGTAGAGCTATGAGCCTCTGTCAAAATCCACTATTTCAACCCATATACATTAGGAACACATAATCGGCCCTGATATCGAAGCACACCATCTTCCCCTTAGGAGAAAACCTCTACCCTCTACTGATGGACTGCATCCTTTAGCTGATGCAAAATAGGATCACTATCTTGCTTTTCCTTTACTTCAACTACCAAAGATGATTCAGACTTATTTTGAACAATAAGCCCACTATCCGCTGAATCTTTAAGGTGCACTCCCAATCGATCAAGTCTATGAACATCCTTAGCTAATTCCTTCTTTTCGTCCTTAACTAAGGAAACACTCCTCATAGACAACCTACTAAGTGAATTAGCCACTACATTGGCCTTACCCGGATGGTAAAATACACTCATATCATAATCCTTAAAGAGCTCAAGCCACCTCCTTGACGAAGATTCAATTCCTTCTGAGTGAACACATATTGAAGACTCTTATGATCGGTGAATACATCCATGTGGACACCGAACAAGTAGTGTATCCAAATCTTTAAAGCAAAAAGCACTACCGCTAACTCAAGATCATGAGTAGGGTAGTTCTTCTAATGAATCATAAACTGTCTGGAAGCATAAGCAATCACTTTACCATGCTGCATCAACACACAACCAAAACTAACTCTAGAAGCATCAAAATAGACAACAAATCCATCTAAGCCCTCGAGTAGAGCCAAAAATGGAGTTGTGGTCAACCTGGTCTTCAATTCCTAAAAGTTCTTCTCACACTCATCATACCACTGAAACTTAAACATATTCTGAGTCAATTTGGTCAATGGGGCAGCTATAGATGAAATTCCTTCCATAAACCTCCTGTCTAGGCCATTTCTTTACTGCTTCTATTTTCTGCGAATCAACTCGAATACCATCTCTGGTCATAATATAACCCAAAAAGAAACAGACTCTATCCAGAACTCACACTTGCTGAACATAGCAAATAACTGATGATCTTTGAGAATTCGCAACACAACTCTCAAATGTTCTGCATGCTCATTCTTACTCTGAGAGTAGATGAGAATATCATCGATGAAAACAATAACAAACATATCCAAGTACAATTTGAACATACAGTTCATCAAGTCTAAAAAGGCTGCAGGAGCATTCATTAGTCCAAAAGACATAATCACAAATTCATAATGACTATACCAAGTTTTGAAAGCTGTCTTTGGAATATCACACTCTCTAACTCTGAGTTCATGATAAATGAATTTGAGGTTGATCTTGGAGAAATAACTAGAACTCTAAAGTTGATCGAACAAGTCATTAATTCTAGGAATAGGATACTTATTCTTGATTGTGACATTGTTCAACTAACGGTAGTCAATACATATTCTGAGAGAACCATCTTTCTTTCACACAAATAGGATAGGATCACCCCATGGATAGATGTTGGGCCTGATAAAACCCTTATAAAGAATGTTTTTCAACTGATCTTTCAGTTCCTTAAGCTCCACTAGAGCCACTCTATAAGAAGGAATAGATATAGGTTGCATATCTAGGAGAAGGTCTACCCAAAGTTGATCTCTCTCTTGTGAGGGACTCTGGGTATATCCTCAGTAAACACTTTAGGAAATTCATTCACAATAGGAACTTACTGGAGAGATAGGGTTTTGGATTCCAAATCTATAACCTGAATTATATGATAGACATAACCCTTAGAAATCATCTTCCTAGCCTTGAGATAAGATATGAAATAACCCTTTGAGGATGGAGGACTACCCTTCCACTTTAAGATAGATTTATTTGGGAACTTGAAGCTGACCACACGGGTTTGACAATCAATCGAGGCATAAAATGCATGCAACCAATTCATACCAAGTATAACATCTAAATCATTCATCTCTAACTTTACTAAATTGGCTGAGGTAACTCTATGAAGGACTGAGATAGGATAATTTTGGTAGAATCTTTTGGCTAGGATCGACTCACTAACAGGGGTGGAGACATGAAAGGGTTCTAAGAGTTGTTCCGGACTGACTTCAAACTTGAAAGCAACATAGGGGTCACAAAAGATAAGGAGTCTCTAGGGTCTAGTAAAGCATAAACATTGAAAGAGAAGACCTGGAACATACCAGTGACAATAATCGGGGAACACTCATAATCCTGGCGAGACCACCACCAATGCCGGAAGTGGTACCCTGCTGAACCAGATGACCTACTAGAGGTGCTGAAGTAGACTGAGTTCGGCCACCTCAATGTTCCTTCTTGGCTGAAGGGCAATCCCAGACCCTATGACCAACCTGTCCACACCCAAAGTATCCATTTGTGCCCAAGAGGCACTCTCCAGGGTTACTCTTTCCATACTTGCTCCAAATAGGGTAAGAAGTCCCTTTTGCAACACTCTCCTAAGACTGAGAACTCGATCCTTCACCTGTGTGATCATGCCTAGGCCTGGGGGCATAAGTAGGAGCACTAGCTGATAATGGTGTACGCCCTGATTACCTCTTCTGAAATGAAGAACGGTGTCTTCCCCCAGACTTCTGATGTCTGAAACCCAAATTCTCTGTTCTGGCCCTCTTATTCTCCATTGCTATTTCTTTCAACTTATTTTCTTAAATCTGTTGAGCATGAGTCATAAGCCTAGAGATAACCATATCTCCCAACAACATAGTGTTTCTACACTCCTTTTTTCACCAAATCGGACACCTCATACATGAACTTGCCCACCATAAATGTGGCATACCTACAAAGCTAAGTGAACCTCAACCCATACTCCTAGACTGATATCGATCTTTGCCTCAATTTTATAAACTTTGCATCCTTAGCCTCCCTCAACTTCTTAGGGAAGAACCGATCATGAAAAGCTCCCTCAAAGCACTCACAATTCATAAGGACTACATCCTTGACCCTAGCAACCTTCCACTGAGTATACCAAATGTGAGCCACATCCTTGAGCTAATAGGAGACTAGCTCAACACCTTCAGAATTGGTAACCTGCATCACCTCTAAAATATTCTTCACATCATCCATGAAATTATGTGGGTCCTCACTAACCTTAGACCCCAAAAATCTGGCGAATTCATACAGATGATATCTTGGACTCTGGCAGCAACTGTCCCACCATAAGGGTTAGCAAGAGAAGGTGCTTGCTGATTGGCATGATTGGCAATAACATGTGCTAACATCTAAAGGGAGTTCCAAAACTCTGAATATGTGACATCATGGTCAGGAAATAGAGGATTAGCATTTTGGGCATTGGCTCAGTGAGGCATGGCACGATGAGGAGGCATCATCTTAAATACATAAAGATTGGATTAGAGAAGTAATAGAGTTAAGATCCACCACACGATATTGATCATGAAAGAAGTGATTTTTTTCCTAAGACATCTCATAGCTTCCCCCTCATAAGTGTGGCGCTCTTCACACCCATGAAAGAGACTCTACTTAATGCGGCTTTTAGACACCCTAGGACTCTTAAATCTAATGCTTTGATACCAAGTTTGTCATGCCCCGAGGAAATCCCCTAGACATAACACGAGACTTAGGATCACAAGTGAACCCAAGCTAACCCTTTGGTCTTAGCATGATGTAAGCAACATGACAACAACATAGCGGAAGCATAAATAATGGAAGTAGGCAATCAAACTAAGTATAAGGTAAAGGTCTAAGAATAGTAGAATCTGAAACTCGAATACAAAAACACTAGATATATCTAAAAAGCCTCTAAAATGACATAATGAGTTGATAGGACAAGACCCCATCTAACTCCAAGTACTGAGAGAAAGATAATAAGATAGCTAAACTGATACTAGTCCTCGAAGGATGAGGACTCACCAACCTTGGACTAGAATTCTTCCTAGTCTCTAGCCATGAGTCTGGGATGGAGAGCCTGAATCTGCATCATGATAAGATGCAGCATGATAATATACATCAATACTATAGGATGTACTGAGTAAGCGAGTGTATGCAATAGTCATGAATAATCGTGCTTAAAACATGCTTAAAACTGAGTTCATGCATAATAGTAGAAAACATAGTAAGTATCATAATTGAAGCTTAAAACATGAAGTAATGAGTAAAGCTCAAAAATAGAATATAATATAACTTAAAAGCTTAAAAATATTCATAGGGGAGTTTCTCTTAACCGACATAAACCATGTTGAGCACCATGGATTCCGATGTCATACACCAACACCAAAAAAGGTTGTCCTAACCGTCCAAGGTTAGAATCATATACATAAGGGTACTGTCATAAGCCACAGAGGGCAACCTACGGTGGCAACGTAGTTTTGAACTTAGGTTATCTAGAACCCTCATTTCTCGGTGCTAAATACTACTCCCAGAATATATTATAATGCTCATATACATATGACATGTCTAGATGTCAAAACTTGTTCATAATCATGTTTACAACCCAGATCTTCATAACACTCATAAACCTTAGTTTGAGGAAAAATCACTCATGAGTATTGATGGCACATCGGGATGTCTTGTCTTACTTAATGAATCATAACATAAAGGTTTGTATGGAACTAGTTCAATTTCATAGTCTTATAAAATTTCCTCGAAAAATAGGAACTAGGCATGCAATTTTCTTAAATCATATCATGCATGTAAAATTGGGAAAGAATTAAACTTCAAATCATGAGATAAGTAATCATTTGTAAAAACCCATGCAAATTCAAGTAATTAGAATGAGAAATCATGATAGAATCAATTTATAGAAAAACCCATGAGAATTGGATAAGAACAGTATTTTGAAAGTTCATAAAATAAATATAGAATTTGGGGTTTTTAGGCATAAGGGTAAAATAATCCCTTATTGAATACCCACATATCTGAATTGAAGCTTTCTTAATCTAGAACTTGAAGGATGGAGACTTGAAGATGGAATCCTTATCTTGGAGCTTGAAGCTTGGGAGAATAGAGTTTTTTCCTCTTTTAGAATTTGAATGAGGGTTTGAGAGAATATTTAGGCTAATTGAAGTTAAAACTCTTCTAGAATTGTCCAAAATGACCTCACCTAGGAGTTAAAAGGGTGGAGAGTTACAAAAATACCCCTAGGTAAAAGCTGAGAAAAACTGACTTAAAACCTCAGCTTCAGGTTCCATGGATCCGTTCCATGGATCGTAGATGGAACCACAGTTTGTGGTTTCTGAGCCAAAAGTGAGGTTGCGGGTCTTAGACCCACGAGCAAGGTCTACGGCTCATGGATTGATCCACGAACAATAGAAACCTCTCCTGGTTTTTGTGGAAAAGGCTGAGCCTCAGTCTGATTTCCACGAGGTGGTTCCATGACTCGTGGAACCATCCATAACTCGTGAACCTCACTAGTGTTTCTCAGACCTGAGAAGGGGTCTGCAAAAAAATTCCATGAGTCCATTCCACGGCTTGTGATTTGAGCACGTGATCATTAGAAGGTTCAATTTTTTTAGAGTTTCTTAGTTTAACAACTTGTTTAAATACTGGGGTGTTACTTACGATCAGGTAGAAGGCCTGACAAATTGATTGGGAACACGTCTAAAAACTCCCTAACCACAAGGACTAACTCGGGAGAAGAAGTGTCGATGCTAATGCTCTGGACATATGCTAGATAAGCCAAACAACCATGTGAAATCAACTACCTAGCCTAAATACAAGAAATGATCCCAGATGGTGTGCCGCTAACAGAATCCTGCCACATAATTGGTGATACATCGGGCACGACTAAGGTAATGGTCTTGGCATAATAATCCAAAACTGCTCGGTGGGGACAACTATACAAATGCCCTTTAAAGGGAGTGACTTTGCATTTTTGCCCCCCATAAAAATGGTCATACAAAAATAGTCTTCCTTGTTTTTCATGTATAGAGCAACTACCTTTTTGCCCCTCTACACCTCAAATATTTTTAAATAACTTTCAATGCTCATTTATCTCTCAACTTTTATATATATTTCTTTTTCTCTTTTTTCTTTTCTTTTTTTTATTTCTATTTTTTCTTTTTTCTTATTTTTTCTTTTTTTCTCAACCTTTATTTTTCTTTTCTTTTTTGTTTTATTCTTTCTTCTACGTTTTTTCTTTTTTCTCAATCTTTATTTTTTTTCTTTTCTCCTCTCAATTCTATTTTTTTCTCCTTTTATTTTTTATTTTTTTATTTTTTATTTTTTTATTTTTCTCAACCTTTATTTTTTGTTGTCTTTTTTTTTCGTTTTTTTCTTTTTTTCTCAATATTTATTTTTTTCTCTCAACTTCTATTTTTTTATTTTTTCTTTGGTTTTTAATTTTTCTTTTCTCTTTTTTTTAATCAATTTTTTCGACCTTTATTTTTTTTATGAGATGTTCTATAATTCTTGCTTTAGAGGCAAGACTTAGCCCAAAGACTTCTAAACAACAAATTACGCCCATGAGAAAGACTTGACACTAGTATATTGTGTCTTGATTTATGAGATATTTTATAACACTTGCCTCAGAGGCAAGACTTAGCCCAAGGACCTCTCAAAAAATACAAGTTACGCTCCATGGGCAAGAGTTCACACTACTTCATTATGTCTAAATTTATGAGATACTCTATAACTCTTGCCTTAGAGGCAAGACTTAGCTCAAGGATCTTCAAACAACAAGTTATGCCCCACGAGCAAGACTTGACACTACCTCATTGTGTCTTGATTTATGAGACATTCTATAACTCTTGCCTTAGAGACAAGACTTAGCCCAAAAACTTTCAAACAACAAGTTACGCCCCATGGGCAAGAGTTGACACTATCATATTGTGCTTGATTTATGGGATGCTCTATAACGCTTGCCTAAGAGGCAAAACTTAACCCAAGGACTTCCAAATAACAAATTACGCCCCATGGGCAAGAGTTGACACTACCACATTGTGTCTTGATTTATGCGATGCTCTATAACTCTTGCCTTAGAGGCAAAACTTAGCTCAAAGACTTTCAAACAACAAGTTACGCCTCATTGTCAAGAGTTGACACTAGCACATTATGTCTTGATCATGAGATGCTCTATAACGTTTGCCTTAGAGGCACGACTTAGCCCAGGGGCCTCCCAAAAAACAAGTTATGCCCCATGGGCAAGAGTTAACACTACTTCATTGTGTCTTAATTTATGAGATGCTCTATAACTCTTGCCTTAGAGGTAAGACTTAGCTCAAGAATTTTCAAACAACAAGTTATGCCCCACGAGCAAGGCTTGACACTACCTCATTGTGTCTTGATTTATGAGATGTTTTATAACATTTGTCTTAGAGGCAAGACTTGTTCCAAAGGACTTCCAAACAACAAAGCACGCTCTTAAGTTTACTTCGATTTCAAAGAAAGAAGATCTTCTTTGCGGATTATCCAACTTTTTTTGTTCATTAGCAAAAAATAATAGAGGTTAAGAAAAAAGAAAAAAAGAGAAGAATAAAAGAGAAAAGAAAAAAAAAAAGATAAACAAAAAAGCGAAAAAAAAAAAAAGAAGAGAAAAAAAAGAAGAGAAAAAAAGAAAAAAGAGAAAAAAAAAAAAAAAAAAAAAAAAAAAAAAAAAAAAAAAAAAAAAAAAAAAAAAAAAAAAAAAAAAAAAAAAAAAAAAAAAAAAAAAAAAAAAAAAAAAAAAAAAAAAAAAAAAAAAAAAGAAAAAAAAAAAGTTAAGAGAAAAAAAGAAAAAAAAAAGAAAATAAAGGTTGAGAAAAAAGAAAACGAGAATTAAAAAAAAAATGAGAAAAAAGAAAAAAAAAGAAAAAAGATAAAAAAATTAAAAAGATAAAAGAAAAAAGAAAAATAAAAATTAAAAGTTGAGAGACAAATGAACATGGAGAGTTATGGTGTAGAGGGGCAAAAATGTATATGTTCTATACATAAAAAGGAAGGAAGGGTATTTTTTAAAGACTTTTCTTATGAGGGGCATATATTGAAGACCACTCACTTTTGAGGACACTCCATGTAATTTCCTGCGGTGAGGGGATAACTAGCCCATGCCTAGAATCACATCAAAGTATAGCATATCTAGTATCATCAAAGCAACCCAAGTCTCAAGACCAACAACAACTACCAAGCATTATCTAACAATCAAATCCACTACTAAAGAATCGCCTACCAGGGTAGCAACATGTAATGGAACATATAATGGCTCACTAGCCCACCCAAGCAAGGAACAAAGTAGGAAGAAACATACGAACATGAAGAACCAGGATAAAATAAAGCTAAAGCTTACTGATGGCATACAGAGATCATACCTATGATCACCGCATCTGAGGCCTCCCCCTCTGGTCTACCAGGGACCGCATAGAACTGATGCCAACCTCCACTAGACTTACTGCCATCTCAACCACCTGGCCTACCATGCTGGTCACAGATAACGCTCAAATCGTTCTCCCCAAGTTGGAGGTCACGGTGATCGTCAGAGCAAAACACATTTATATTCCCAACGAATGTCTGGGTCGTACCCATAAAGAACAATGTAGTCGTGATCGAGTTAATAAAGAATCCAAGCCACTTATTGAAGTTTAATTAATGAAAAAGGGAAAAGATATCTAAAAAGGGAGGTTTTAGACTAAAACTAAAGATAAATAAAAATCAAATAAAAGATAAATTGATCAATAGCTTTCACCTTACTCTCTTTAATCAAGGATAACAAGGGAGATTTGGGAATGGGAATTCAACTCACAAGACTTGCACCCAGTTAACACGTAGGTAATCTTGATTAAAGGTATGCCTAACTGTCTTTCGACCAATCGAGCATATATCTCGTGTGTTCTCTCGAACCACCACGAGTAAGCAATAAACCAACCAAATAACTTGGGTGAGTTGGGTTATCTCTAACCCCAACTCTTAGATTGGAGTTTCCGGCAACCAAACTATCTTTAGCCTTGGTCTAGAGTGGAAACCCCAAATCTCCACTTTAGAACCTTCCCGATTTTAGGGTAATCCTTTCTCAAGCAAAAACCCAAATTAGAAAGCTAAGTCAATGTTTGCAACCATTGACTATAAATTCAAGCATAGAGGATTCAATAGACCCAAATAATCAAACAAGAGCAAAATCTATATATGAATTAAATACACAAACAAGTATTATCTATAATACAAACCCAAATCTCAATTCAACAATTACACCAATAAAATAGAAATTAAGAACTAGAGTTGAAGAATTGAAACTAAAGATTTTACAATAAAGAGCATCCAAATCTCCACTCCTATGGTGTTGGTTGATGAACTTGCTCTCCAAGCTTGCCAAAAGTTGTGAAAATAGCCAAAGATGATTTCCCAATTAGCTGGGGAGTCTTTTATGTGGATTGGGGTTTCCAAAATATGTGAAATTCCAAGACTGCCCAACTGCCTCTGCTTTCCTTCTTTGCCTACACAAAAGGTCTGCAGCGTATGCGAAGTGTCTTTGTCTTGTTGACCTTCGCGTACGCGATCAATGCATCACGTTAACGGAGCTTTGCTTTAGTTTACCTTCGCGTACGCGTGTGGGACACCGCGTTCGCATAGGCATATGGTGCTGCCAGTCACTTGCTTCTCTGAATAGCTCTCTTTTGACTTGTTTTCATCTGAATTCTTCCTGAACACTTCTAAAACATAGAAACCTGCAAAATAGAAGAAATCCGTGTCAATTGCACTATTTTTTCACTTATTATTAACAAAAGCATAAGCTTAAGAGTTAAATGAGTAGGTAGAATACCATCTTATCAAACCCCCAAACTTGAACTATTGCTTGTCCTCAAGCATCTCAATGAGTATAAATCAAGAGGCATACAACAAGAGTGAAAATGACAATACCACAAGCCAAAGGAAACCCATTTCTAACACCAAGCATGACTTCGGTTGGTACTAACAACTAGTCAATCGTATGATACTTACTCAATACATTACCTTCAATTCAAAACACAATTCAATTATACCATGGAAAAATAAGAACAAGCAAGTGACAACAATCAATCCTCAAGATATGACTCAAACCACTAGCTTACCAAAACATGCTCATTTGATTCATTTTTTGGAGTTTATCAATGTCACAAACTTTTCTAATTCGCATGCCCTCACAAGAACGAAAGTCCCAAAAACACATTATCTACAAAAAATAATCACAAGGGACAAATACAAACACTCACACTCACAAGGAAGTTCAAGTACCAACAAGTATCAACCATAGGCTTGCCCTTATTTTCATTCGCCGCTAGCTCAAATACAATCGATCAGAGATCCCAAAGGGCTTTTCTACGCTTGTAATGTAGGCTCAGGGACGGGTAGGATATGCATTTGGATTCAAGTAACTACATCCTTCTCAAACTCTACACAACTTTTTCAATTTGGAACCAAGGACATTTCTTTCATTTTTATTCAACACGAGGAACCATTTCACTTCTTTTTATTTGAAACTCCAATTTTTATCATTTTCTTCACCTTGGAGGATTCATTTCTTTTCTTTCCTTTCCTCTTTTCCTTTTATTTTGCTTTGTTTATTCCTTCTTTTTGGCAATTGTTATTAAGAAACAAACCATGATTTAGTTGTTTAGCCTCGATTTCACACTTGTGGAGTTCAAGGAGGGACATATTCTAGAGAGGGACTCATGTTTAAAAATGGTTTAAGGCTTGTATCAAGGTTGCCAAAGAAAAGGTATTAGGCTCAAGAGGGGTGACTAATGATTCAATTTAAGTGCAATGGTGGCTTTTAAGGCTTAGTAGGCTTTGATAATCACAAAGATGGCCTAAGATCATTTCTCCAACCAAAAGTAATCAAGACTAGCTTTAAAGACTAACTGGGCAAGTTCTAGTTAAAACAAGCAAGCACAAGAATTATTCAACTAAACCTCACCACACATGGCAAGCGAATCATTCAAGAAGGATCGACTTTAACTTCCTAAACAAGAACAAAGAGGAGTCATTCTATATTATCAGCGCTAAAAATCTAAGAGTCACAAAAAGATAAAAGGAGTTGTCACAAACACCATTCTTCGCCATGCATTTTTACAAAAAAATTGGAAGGGTATGCCTATTTCATTTAGCATGCAAGACTACTTCATTAGTATTAAACAAGTCAAATTGCAACCAAAACCTCAAAAGGTGATGATTTTCCATTAAGAATGATGTCACTCAGTCTATCATTGGGACAATTCATCTATCTAAATTGGTATGGCTACACAACTTGGATCAACACAAATATGACATTTTCTGGGCACATGCGATTCGCACAAGTCAAAGTGTGGGTCGGAGGTGCAATGCACAGGCCAAACAGTGGGCATGTGTGAAGCTCGTATAGTTCACACATCGACACATATGGTACAGGTATTCCCCAGCTCGGATAACTTCCATCTAGCCTAACGGGTACTCAAACTTCCCCTGGCCCACAAAAACCAACACCTCAACTACAAAATAACAAAAGAAGCTAAAAAGTAAAGAAAACTAATAAGCTAAACCATCAACTTATTCCACATAACAGCAAAACCCGACATGAGCATAAAATCAAACAAAATAAGCCCTACAAGGGCACCATAATGAGGAGGGTTGGTACTTATACGTGATGAGTTACAATTAGCGATGCAATGGAAGAGCTAGATGGAATTTATTTGTGTTCTTAAGGAAAAGGAGCACCTTTGTTTTGAGAAGAAAACATTTGAGGCGTCTGAATTATTGAACATTTTTAACTTACCTGGTACTGCCTGAAGGCTTCATGTTCGCGAGCGGTACGGCGCATTGGCGAAAGCCTGCTGTTTAGCTGGCCTTCGCATTCATGGCCTGTCCACCGCGTTCACAAGAAGGAGTGCTGGGACAGATTTTTCAATTTTTCTCCAGCTTACTGCTTGCGATGTGCGACGCCTGGTGCGACAGGCACTTTGTGAGGTGCGAAATACACCACGTTTGCACATGAAAATGTTTTTGATTAGTTCACTGTTTGATTATGCGATGGCATATGTTATGGGCACTCTTCCAGGTGCGAAAAACATGTTTTCAGAGGTATTTTTGGTGCTTCTCAACACTTGGTTCCTCTTCTCATTCCTTTGGGCACCTAAAACACACCAAAAAGAAACAAAAAGTGAATTAAAGCATAAAGATGATGGGTTGCCTCATATCAAGTGCACAATTTAATGTCGCGGTGTGATGCAAGATACCTCACCATTTGGATCTCCATTTGGAAGGTTTGAACCTTTGACCCAAACTTGAATCGTGTTTCCGGTGACAATCTCGGGCTGAAGGTTTGAACATGAGAAGGTCATTCTCTTGAATTTGCATTCCGCACCTTTTAGCCTTCAAGTGAGGAAGGACACTTTGCCTTCTTTCCACGACAAACTCAAAATCAGATAGACCTTCATCCACGCTCCTTCCAAAAGTCTTCTAAAAGCTTGATTACTTCGACTTTCATCCATTCCATCAAACTTAAGGTCGAACAAAGTTGAAGTGGGATTTGGGTGTCTCCACCTTCAAGCTTGCCTCATTCATAACATCCTCACTTAGAGATGCTATGACATCATGACCCACATATGTAGTAGTTGGTTGCCACACCACCTTCAATTCATGATTCGCCTTTGTGTTTTCCTCTTCTTTAGCCTTTGCATTCGCAAAGCCTTACTTTATGGAATGCACACTCTCCTCTTGGGTTTCTAGCGAGGCCAAGAGGGTTTTGAGATTGACATATATGCCTTCTTCGCTTGCAAAGTCATGGTCCCTGTTAAGGTCATAAGCACCACTAGCAACATTGTTAGCACAAGAAAGGGGAGGGGGACGATCATCATTGGGGCATTCGCTAAAATGTCAGTCACGACCACCACAAAAATAGCAATTGCACCCATCATAGGGGAGAGAAGGAGAATACCTTTCTTTCCTAGGGCCAATTCTATACCTTCGTCCAAGGTGGGGTCCTCCACAATAAACACAATAGTCAGAAATATAAATTGGGATGCAACTATCAACATTTCTAGAATTCAAATAAGCCACGATGCCATCAACAAACTAAAACTAAACAAAAGAAAAAACAACTATTCACAAAATTTGAACTAGAGTAAGTAAATTCAAATTCTAAACTAACTCAATACACCAAATCGTTCCTCAGCAACGGTGCCATTTTTGATAACGCTCAAATCGTGCTCCCCAAGTTGGAGGTCGTGACGATCATCAAAACAAAACATATTTATATTCCTAATGGATGTCGGGGTCGTACCCAAAGAGAACAATATAGTCGCGATTGAGATAATAAAAAATCCAAGGCACTTATTGAAGTTCAATTAACAAAAAAGGGAAAAGATATCTAAAAAGAGGGGTTTTTAGACTAAAACTAAAGATAAAAGAAAATAAAATAAGAGATAAATTGATCAATGACTTTCACCTTACTCTCATTAAGCAAGGATAACAAGGTAGATTTGGGAATGGGACTTCAACTCACAAGACTTGCACCCAGTTAACACGTAGGTAGTCTTGGTTGAAGGTATACCTAACCGTCTTTTGACCAATTGAGCATATATATCATGTGTTCTCTCGAACCACCACGAGTAAGCAATAAACCAACCAAATAACTTGGGTGAGTTGGGTTATCTCTAACCTCAACTCTTAGATGGGAGTTTTCGGCAACCAAACTATCTCTAGCCTTGGTCTAGAGTGGAAACCCCAAATCCCCACTATAGAACCTTCCCGAATTTAGGGTAATCCTTTCTCAAGCAAAAACCCAAATTAGAAAGCTAAGTCAATGTTTGCAACTATTGACTATAAATTAAGGCATGGAGGATTCAATAGACCCTAATAATCAAACAAGAGAAAAATCTATATATGAATTCAATGCCCAAACAAGTATTATCTATAATACAAACCCAAATCTCAATTCAACAATTACACCAATAAAATAGCAACTAAGAACAAGAGTTGAAGAATGGAAGCTGAATATTTTAAAATAAAGAGCATCCAAATCTTCACTCCTATGGTGTTGGTTGATGAACTTGCTCTCCAAGCTTGCCAAAAGTTCTGAAAATAGCAAAAGATGATTTCCCAATCGGCTGGGGAGGCTTTTATGTGGATTGGGGTTTGCCAAATATATGAAATTCCAAGACTGCCCAGCTGCCTCTACTTTCCTTCTTTGCCTACGTAGAAGGTCTGCTGCGTATGCGAAGTGTCTTTATCTGGTTGACCTTCATTTACGCGGTCAATGCATCACATCCGTGGAGCTTTGCTTTAGTTGACCTTCACGTATGCGTGTGGGATATCGTGTTCGCGTATGCATGTGTTGCTGCTAGTCTCTTGCTTCTCCGAATAGCTCCTTTTGACTTGTTTTCATCCGAATTCTTCCTGAACACTTATAAAACAGAGAAATCTACAAAATAGAAGAAATTTGTGTCAATTGCACTATTTTTTCACTTATTATTAACAAAAGCATAAGTTTAAGAGTTAAATAAGTAGGTAGAATACCATCTTATTAGGCACCACGTCTACCCTGGACACCACCACCCCTGACTGGTGGTTGCGTTGCTCTAAGAGGCGGATCCGGCTGAGCAGATGGCTTAATTGTACCTTACTAGGGGTAATCTTTGGCAAAGTCACTGATAATACCACACTCGTAGCAAGGCCCTGATGACCCATCCTAGAATGATGAACTGGCTAAACCTGTATGGACACCACGACGTAATTCCCTAGATGATGTACCCCTTGATGACTTACCTGAACTTGGTCCACAGAACCCATGATTACCACTGTAACCATGCTGACTACTATAACCATGATCAAACTGAGGCCCACCTGAATCTAGAAGTAATGCCTGAACTGGCCGGCTAGACTAGCCCAGATGCTGATATGGTGGATATCCTCTACCCCACTGACCTGAACTTCTACCACCAGAGCAGGAACCACTGTAATTGCCGGTGTGGTCTCTTTTCTTTGGCCCTGGTGTCCTAGCGATGCAAATCCTATATAGTGAAGGCACGATCCGCTATCAGCTGAAATGTCTCCTACTAGCAACTAGTATCTCCGCAGTCTGACGAAGCTCAGTCCTCATCCCCCTAACAAATTGACAAATCCAGTCTGGCTTGGTAGGAATGATCATATCCCCAAATGGAGCCAACTAGTGGAAGTGGGTCTCATACTCAGACACTGTCATAGACCCCTGCATCAACTAGGTAAAGTGCTTCCTATGATGCTCACGGTCACACTGTGGAAATAACTTGTCCATAAAGACCTCGTAGAACTCTGTCCATTCTAACTGAGGAGACTTAGGGTGCCTGCAAGCTACCTGGTCCCTTCACCAAAGCTTAGCTGGCCCTTCAAGCTAATAGGTGGTATAATCCACTCCGTGAGCATCCAACTGACCAAGGTGATGAAGCATCTCCTCAGAGGTAGAAATAAACTCGTAAGCATCATGTCTGGGAGTGCCGAAGAACCTCGGTGGGGATAGTCTTAGAAACCAGCCCCAGGTCTTCTGCTCTGACTCTAACATAACTTGGCAAGGAGTGAGAGGCTGAGTGACTGCAGGCACTGAAAGGACTTGAACTCTAAGCACCTACTGCTTCCCTCTAAGTGGATGTATGGGTCGTATCAGAAGGTTGACCCCCAACCATGCTCAAAAACTGAAGAAGAACACACTGAATATCTGGTGTAGAAGTTGGCGGGTGATGGTACTGATACTTCTACTGGCCTTGGGGGCACCTGGGTTGCTCCCTGGTCCACGGGCTGCTGGTCTAAAACTATCTCATGCTCATACTCGACCTCAGGAGCTCTAACTAGTGTCACAGCTTGGGCACGTCCTCGACCCCTACCTCTATGTCAACCCCGGCCCCTGGTTGGAGCAGGATGTGCTGGTACTGAAGGCTTTCCCTCATTCGCTATTGAAGATCTCATATGAACTATCTACGGAAGAGTGAACTAGAACAAATAAGATTCCAGGAAGCCACTTAGGATAAATTACATGATATAAAAGCAAGACAAGACTCATATTTCCTAATATATCACTATAGCCTCTCGAAGATAGGGTATAAACTTCTCCGCCCCAATCTGCAGGACTCTACTAGACATTGGCTCCTATACAGATGACACCGGTGAACCTAGGTTATGATACCAAGCTGTCATGACTCAATTTCTCAGGTCATGATGGCACCTACATCACCCCTGTAGTAAAATCAATAGCTTGGAACTATTAGTAATGGGTCACGACCTAAGTGAAGCACGCACAATCAGGGAAATAAGCGGATGAAGGTAAAGAAGGCATTGCAAAAAGGAAGGCAACTGAAATATACAAACAACTATACCATCCCAAAACCTAGTATCAATGGTACATGAGACACTACTTAATATATGGAGTACAAAAAAGAGCAAAAGTAAAATATACAACTGTCTCTGAATATACAAAAGAGTCAACTATGCCAAAACAAGAGATATAGCCAATCCCCAGTCTCCAGGAGCTCACTCTATGTCTTGGATGTCCCAAAAGTTGCACGAGGTCCCCATGTCAATAACGATTGCCCACACTAGGATCTGCACCAAGAAGATGCAGAAGTGTAGTATGAGCACCAATTGCATAAGCAACCGGTACCCACTACACATCATAGGCTACCTGGGCACATATAACATGTAAAAGCAATAGATAGCAGATAAGGAAAGAAAAGGGTCACATAAGCAAATATAGTGAAGCACAAGGAGCTAGCAATAGATAGAAGGCATAAAAGAACACAAGTGTACTAAACTAGGCATAGAAGATGTATCACAGAACAAAAATAAAAGAGTAGAGAATGCACCTGGGTCCTTGCAATAAAAGTAAATAAAGAAAGCTTAATGAACAGAGCGGTGTATAGGTAATCTGAAATAAAAGGAGAGAAAGAAAGGCAACTAAACATAGACATGCTAACAATATAGCTCACAAGGTAAAGATGATTGAAAATTAAAGTAGCAGGTAACTACAATTGGTGCAAGTAACACCAATCTACCTACAATCCTAATGAGTGTCCATACACCGGAGGAATACATACAAGTGAAGACAAATTCTCCGGCATCCCATACTACTAGAGTGTACACTCAGAAAATAGCAAACAAGGGGTGCAACCGTGCAAAAATGAATGATATGATATGCTAAGCCAGTGGTACCATATGCAGCTCCTTTCACACCCGTAAGCCTAGCAGGTAGGACCCATGGAAGGACTTCCCCCATATACTTTTACTTCCTCATATACCCCTCCTCTGGCACTCTTAGCCCATAGACCCTAGTCCAGATCATCAAGGTCCATAGAGGCCTCCGCAATCATATACCAACTCTCAAGATCTCGTCATGTATGCCCAAAGTCTATCTGGGTCTAAAATCAGTAATAAAACCATGTTTAGTGCTTGGCATGGCAAAGTCTAGTATCATTTCAAGTACTGGTGTGAAAAAATAACATTTAATCCCTTTTACTTCAAGAAGATCCATTGAACCAGTTTTAAATATATTTATAGCCATTAATAACTAAAAACGAGCCCTCGGGGTCATGCAAGATTAGAAAACTTGTTATAGTCAGGCCTGTAGCCCTGTAGTAGTAGTAAACCAATGCATAAAAGCTATTTTCATGATGATGACATGCTCAGATACAACAAACAACTCAATATCAACCTACTGGCCCTGCACATGCTCAATCTGCTCTATAGCACAGATAACCAGCTAACAATCACAAATCAATGTCTGGGACTCATGGACACTTTTTTAAAATATCCCACAAACTATGGTACAGAGGCATCTGCTTGCAGAACTTTCCTATCGACAGGTGCTACTGCTAGCTCAAAGAAATCATTGGTGTCCTAGGAGAAACTATACATACCTTAGGCTGCAGGAGGGAAAAATATAATGAATATGAAGATTTGGAATGTTGCAGCAATCTTGAAGAAATTATGGGTCATCTCAGAGGAAAAACAATGCCTATGGATCAAGTGGTTGCATATATATTATATGAAAGGAACTAGTGTTGAAGTATGTCCTATACCTAAATCTGCAACTTGGGTCATAAGGAATATACTATCTACAAGGAAGTATATCATCGACTCTCTACATTTTCAAGGAGACTTGAAGACTCGATTAAACTCCATGGTGGTTGCTGGGAAATTTTCCATCAGGAAAATGTATCTATGTTTAACTCCACAATTCCCAAAGATGCCTTGGAAAAACATTGTCTTGCAGCCTACTAGCCATCCAAGACACAAGTTCTTTCTATGGTTAGTAGCATGGAAAAGGTTAGCTACAGTAGACATGTTACAAAAGTTTGGTATGCATGTCCCTTTGGAATGTGTGTTTTGTAAAGACCCACTTGAATCTTTTGAGCATTTGTTCTTTGCCTGTTCTGTCACTCAGAACCTATGGCGAAGATTACTAGCATGGCTTGGGATACAAAGATAGATAGGGGACTGGAATGTAAAACTCACTTGGGCTAATCAACTGGCTAAAAGTAAATTCGGTAGTGCAGCTATCATCTCTTGTGTATTTGGTATGTTGGTGGCTATTATTTGGAGGGAAAGGAACCATCTATGATTCCAAGAGGGACATTTTCAAGCTGATTCTATATGTAGAGAAATAGCATGCTATATTCATATCAAAGGAAGTAATCGACCCAAATGGAGAGACTCTCTAATGCAACTGAATGGCAGACCATGAAGCAGCAGAGTTGCGTCTCACAATACTTGCTACTTCCTTGGAAATATTTTTCATTTTGATTTTATTACCTATAATTCCTTACTCTGTAAACATAGTTAGAAATGTATAGCTGATAGTTAGACTATATAAACTAGTACTGGAGTTGCAGGATAGAATAGGTTTGAGAAGCAGGTGGTCAACCCCTGTTTGGCATTGTAAATCTCAACTTTTTGGTATAAAATGAAATGGTTACTGTTTGCACCAAAAAAAGAAGAAGCCGACAAGGTCTGGGGTGCCAACCTAGTAATCCCAACTCAAGGATGAGCTAAATAGTATAATTACATTCTAAATAGGCCAAGTCTAAGATCGATAAACAATAGCTTACTTGATGTCTGATGAAAAGCTGCTAGAAAGATATCGTCTGAGCCCAAACTGCTCTGAAAAGCATGAATAGCGATCAAATTATCAAAAACACAAACTACTAGTTAATACAAAGCTAACGATACCCATAATTCTAATTATTTAGCTGGGTCAAAATCCAGGTCAAAACAGGCTCATATACCTTGCAACCCGAAATTGAAAATGGAAATTACCATAAGGTTCCCAACGTTTCCAGGAACACATGCTCGAAAATTGAGCATAATTTGGATAAGAGAAGGTCCTAAAATATCCCCTAAATCCCAAGAACAATTCAAGAATTAAACAAAGAAATTATCAGAATTAAAGGTTAGAAATATACAATAGACGACGAAAAATCAATAACGGACACAGAATATACCACCCCGACACTCAAAGATGCTTCCACAAAGAAAATTGAGCTTAGAGATCTATAACAATGGTGGAAAAGTGGTTTAAATGGTGAAGAAAATGAAGGAGAAGAGTTATATACTGTCAGGGGTCCTTCATCGCGATCGCAAAGGATCTCACACAGTCATGATGACAATGCTGGCTAGACCATCACAATCATAACAGTCCAGCCATGCGATCGTGAAGAATAATGGTGTAGGGCCTTCATCTCTATTGCTAGAAAGTCCCTCGCTATTGTGAAGAACAAATGGGTGCTGGATCCATAGGCCTTTCATCATGATCATATGAAGGATACCTCTGTCGCAATGCCTAAGGAGGCAAACCATTATGATTGCATGGACTTACTTGCGGTCGCAATTAAGGTCTACGACCTTCACCTTCAACAACAACCAGCAGATCCTTAAGGCTGAAAAGTCACTTGATGGACCCGCATGACTCATTTGGGACCCCGCATGCACAAATAAACCATGCTACCCTACATAAAATGGCATTCCAGATTCAACAGAATTGAGAAAACTTCAATCCGAGGTTGTTTCAATGAAGTGTTGACTGCCAACACTTATGAATTTCAATCGAACACCTAAAATGAGCCCGACTCACTCGGGACACGAATCAAACACCTACCTAAACAAAACTCGACATTCCAGAGCTAGTGAAACTGTCAGATTTTGAATTTGATGCTCCTATCATCAAAAGTTGACCAAAGTCAAACTTCCAGCTCCAACAAGCCTGAAAACTCAGAAAGTGAGATAAAACCATAGCAAAAGCTCCTAGGTCCCAACCAGGTGTCTAAGTAGAAAAAAATCCACGTTCCAGAGCTAACAAAACTGTTGAAATTCGATTTCGAGCTTGCTTGCTAAGAATGTTGACTAAAGTCAACGATTTCCTAAGTTAAAGCTCTAAAAGAGGGAAATTGTCACAAAGACCAAATGAACGGCCCAGGCACCGAACCACAGATCCCAGCAAGTCATAAATGAATTGGAGCCTATACAGGTAAGCTTTAAGAGCACAAAGAAAGTAAAAATGCAAAAATGACCGGAAGGGTCATTATAGAAAGATTACTATTTATACTTGGAAGTAAAGAAGACACTATCTATTACAATTTTACCCTTAATGAAGTTAGGGCCTTGTTTGGTTGCCTTTTTTTGTGAATTCATGAATTCATGAGATAGGCAATTGCATACATGGCCTCTTTCCTTACTCCACTTCGCTCCAATGGACAACCCATACATTATAGGCTTTCCATTAGTATTCTTCAAGCTTCTTCAAAGCTTCCTTTTTCATGACATCGCTTGTAGGTCTTGGAGATCTTTAGCTTGAGTACGTGTAAAAGGTCTTGAAGAATATGTTCCATCCATGGTAGTAATGTCCATGCCATACATGCTAGTATCATCCTCCCTTTCTTAAAGATGATTCATCCTCGAATCCAAAGGCTCGCCTACAACATAAGGAGAGAGATCACTAACATTGAAAATATTATGAACATTATACTTACTTTGTAAGTTGATCATGTAGGATTTGTCATTGATCCGCTTAAGCACTTTGAAGAGTCCATCTCCTCTTGGGCTTAGCTCCTCTTTCCGAAATTGTGGAAACCTCTTCTTTCAAAACTGAACCCACACCCAATCTTCCGGATTGGAGATCACTTCCTTTATCCCATGATTCTACTGTATGGACACCTCTGAATTATGAACTCTCTTAATTGTTAGTCAACTTCTTTTGCTTGATTAATCAAAGTTTCACCCATTTGTGGAATTCATTTGGTTTCCTTGGTTGATTGAGTAGGGTTATTATCACGACCCGAAACCCGGCCATGATGGCAGCTACATAACCCCCAGTAGACAAGCCAAAACCCAATGATGCAAAAGACAATAATAATAATTAAACTAAGGAAAAGCGGAAGATATAAATAAAAGACAGGGACAATAGCATATATACATACCAACGTACAAAATATACAAAAAATGGCCCTAAATGACCGAAAAGACAAAACAACACGAGAACCAACTCGGACCTGGTGTCACTAGTACAAGAGCGACTGAGCAAAGAGTAGCTATACAACAGACTCTGTCTATCCAAAATACAAAATATAGACAGACTAAACAAGATGGAAAGCATGTAAAGTCTCTAAAAGCGTCAGGAGATAACCGCGATACGAATAACAACATGCCTCGAATGACAGGAAGGTCAATGAGGGTGGCTCGTACTAGGTGCTATATCAGAAAAAGATGCAGAGTGTAGTATGAGTACCAAAACAATGGGTACTAAATAGGCATCATAGGCCAACGGAGCACAGAAAGATAATAGGATACAAGAATGCAGTTAAAACAAAGGGATACACCTAAATCTAGTTATAAAAACCAAAAATGAAAGAAACAAAAACAAAAAAAATGAAACATGACAGGAGCCAATCCAAAAACTACAACAATCCAAAAGAACAAGGCAATGTAATGCCATGAGAATGATATAATGTATGAATGCATAATAGAATAAACTCGTAATACCACATCGGGCGCTTGGAATACTGCATCGGACTATGCATATATATGTATGTGTGCATATAGGAAGTAAAAATCCAGAATAACGCATCGGGGGTCCAGAATATCGCATCAGACTATAAGTATATATATGAATGAAAATAAGGCTTGAAATAATGCATCGGGGGTCCGAAATACCACATCGGACTATAAATAATGCATAAAATTAGTGTTTTCTCATTTTCCTTCCAAAATCCGTAGAAAATTGCAACATGATTCATTTCAAATCCCAAGGTCGTCGTAACCGTAGTAAACCTCATTTTGAACCAAAAAACATTGAAGTGCTTTCCTTCTATGTCCATGATGTGCGATGCAATATGAACAAGAAATAACCAACCATGGGAAAAGCATTCACAACAAGGCAAAAACATGGCAAAATACCTTCCAAACCGAGAGAACTGACCTAGAACTTTGTCCAAATCCATGCTATGGCCTCGGGCCCAGATTTAAACACAACAATAGAATAAAGCGAATAAAATAGGGAAATAACGCAAAAATTCATCGAGATTCTCCATTCTACCTCTAAACCTCCTAAAAGCAAACTAGGGATTCTAAGCTAGCCACAACAATACTAAAAGCTCCTAGACTAATGATAAACATGATAATTCTACACTATAACCCGAAATGGCAAATTATAAGTAGTAAGCAGGATTTATAACCTAATGTTCCAGTATCAAATAAATATATAAAATCCAACCACACTAAGTCTAGAAAGTAAACCGTAACCTACCTCGGGGCTGAACTGCAAACACGAACCATCACTGGTGTGCCTTCCCCTTTTGAACAACCTCAGAAAACTGCCACGCTATCAAGAACATAAACCAGGTGTCAAAATGAGAAGAACGACACCCATATTGATATACAGAAAATAGGGCTACATATCGGGTCGTAAAATGACCCTCGGGGCTCACGCAATGAAACAGAAAATAAAATTTACAATTAAGGTCACGGTGGGTTAAGGAACCCATGCTCAAAACTTAAGCGCGAATGAAGCTCATTTCGGGGTCCAAACTAGCCCTGAAGTGCTACTAATTCGAGGATTTAAGATGGAGAACTACAAGATTATTAAGACGGAGACTTACCAATTAGGGAGAGAATTACGCCAAGGGACTGAGTCCCACGAACTCAAGAACATGCAGCCCAAGGAAAAGATTCTACAAGTATTTATCCAAGCTCCAAGAATTAATCAACAATGGAGTTTTACTAAATGGAGAAGAAGAGATCTTTAGGGAAGGAGAACTTACCAATTATCGAGAGAATATGAATTCCAGATGAACAAACGATTTCCCCAGGTCAAGGACTGATTTGGAGAACTTTAGAAGAGTGTTTTGGCATTTAGGTATTGGGAGAAATGAACAAAGTGGCTGTAAAATGAAATGGATAACTTAAATAGCTGTCTGGGTCCTTCATCGCGATCACGACAGGACCCCCGCATTTGCGAAGAAGATCAAGCCAGACCATCGCGGTCGCTATAGGCCAGCCACACGATCGCGTAGAGCAAGCCCCTACCTGCTTCATTGCTAACACGAAGAGCAACATTCGCGATCGCGATGGTCCAGGAACTAGACCATCGCGAATGTGATAGCCGCCCCGTGATCACGATGACCAAAATAGTCTACAACTTTTATAGCAGCAACCAGTAATTTACTAAGGCCAAAAGTTCATTCGACGGACTCTCGGGATTCATTCGGAACCCCGTGAACACAAACCAACCATGCTACCCAACCATTAATAATATTCCGGACTCAATGGAAATGATGAAACTCCCAATGGAGATCATTTTAACAAAATGTGGTGGCCCCGTGCCCAAAACTGACTCGGGACTCAAGACCTCAAAACAAATCTTGAAGCCCTGGGACCCGAACCCAAGGTCCCTCTAGTCCAAAGTCAACATTTTAGAGCTAACAACACTGAAGAAATTTCCATCAGAGGCCGTCTTCTCCAAATGTTGACCAAAGTCAACCCTACTAGCCAAATTGGCTTGAAAAAATTGAAAGAAACACAAAACCAAACCGAAACCACCAGTAGTGCTGCCTCATGTCACGATACATCTTAGCTGCCTCGAGATGAATGAAATACCTAGAACAATGAGTCTCCTCCAAAATCAATATGACCAAGTCACCAACTCTCCGAACATAGATACGACTCTCGATCCTCAGAATACCCTCTCAATCTAAAGTCACCTTCCTAGCCTCGTCACTCAATACCTTATCACGAATGATCCTCAACCCTGCATCATCAAACTATTATGCTCGAATCTACTCCAACAAGGAAGATCTAGCCTCATATATAAGCAAGATATGATTCGGCTCAGAAATGTTAAGTCTAACCAACCTGTTAGCCAAGGACTGGATGTCCCAAGCTAAAGGTCGCTCCTCTGTCTCTAAGAAATCCAAGCTACCCATACTCACCGTCTTCCGGCTCAAGGAATCCGCCACCATGTGCGTTGCCCAGATGATAGAGAATCGAGAGGTCATAGTCCTTCAGTAACTCCAACCACCTACACTGCCTCAAATTTAGATCCTTCTGGTTGAAAATGTACTGAAGACTATGATGGTCAATAAATATCTCACAATGCACGGTATAAAAATAATGCCTCTACATCTTTAACACGAAAACTACTGCCTCTAACTCCAAGTCATGTATGGGGTAGTTCCTCTCGTGCACCTTTAACTGTCTAGAAGCATATGCAATAACCCATCCCTCCTGCATCAACACACAACCAAAACCAATGCCTGAAGCATCACAATATACAATGAAACCCTGATCCTCGACCGGAAGAGTAAGAATCGGAGCTGAAGTACACAAGGCCTAGAGCTTCATAAAGCTCGCCTCACACTCATCTAACCACTGAAAGGGAACCTTTTTCTGAGTCAATCTAGTCAATGAAGCTGCTACCGAAGAAAACCCCTCCACAAACCATCTTAATAACCTGCCAACCCAATAAAATTGCAAACCTATGTAGGAGAAGTAGGCCTAGCCCAATCACAAAGTACTATAATTTTTGCCAAATCTACCATAACCCCATCCTTGGACACCACGTTCCCGAAGAATTCCACAGACTCAAACCAAAACCCACACTTAGTGAATTTGGCATACAACTGGTGGTCTCACAAGGTTTGAAGTACATCTCTAAGATGATGCGCATGCTCCTATCTACTCCTCGAATAAATCAGAATGTCGTCGATGAATACAATCACAAACGAGTCCAACTAGGCACTGAACACACTGTTCATCAACTCCATAAATGATGTTGGGGCATTAGTCAACCCAAAAGACATGACTAGGAACTCATAATGGTCGTATCGAGACCTATATGCAGTCTTTGGGATTTCCTCATCCCTAATCCTCAACTGGTGATAACCGAACCTCAAATCTATTTTAGAGAACATTGCCACACCTTGTAGCTGGTCAAACAAATCATCAATATGCAGCATCGGATATCTGTTCTTAACTGTCACCTTATTCAAATGCCTGTAGTCAATACACATATGCATAGACCCGTCCTTCTTCTTCACAAACAGACTAGAGCACCACATGGAGACACACTAGGCCTGATGAACCCTCTACTCAACAGATTCAGGACTGATCTGTAAGCTCCCTCAACTCTATAGGTGCCATCTGATATGGCAGAATAGAAATGGTCTTGGTGCCTGGCTAACCATTGTTAATAAAATCAATGTCACGATTAGGAGCCAGAGCCAGAATATCAGAAGGAAACACATCCGAATACTCGCAAACCACAGGAACTTACTCAAGAGGAGGTATGGTGGCACTAGTATCGCAGACATAAGCAAGATAAGCTAAGCACCCCTTCCCAACCAACCGTTGGGCACTCAAAAAGGATATAACACCCCTTGACATGTGGCTATCGGCGCCCTTCTATACGATAGGAGGGATACCAGACATCCAAACAATAACAGTTTTGGTAAAGCAATCCAAGACCACATGATAAGGAGACAGTCAATCCATGCCCAAGATCACATCAAAATCATCCATATCGAGTACAACCAAGTCCACCCATGTGTTGTATCCCAAGATAGTCACTACACAAGCCTGATGTACCTGATCCACTACTAAAGAATCACCTAATGGGGTAGATAAATGCAAGGGCACAGATAAATACTCACAAGCAGACTTTAGATGAGTAGCATAATAAGAATATACATATGAGAATATAGACCCCGGATCAAACAAAACAGACAAATGGATATCATACTTGTGATCACAACATCTGAAGCTTCAGCCTTTATCTGACTTGGAACCACATACATGTGGCTCTGACCACCACGACCACCTAACCTATCGGACTGAGGACCACCTCTCGTACCCTAGGGACCACCCCTACTACCCTGTGAACCACCTCTAGCTTATGGTGCTGGAGCTCTAGGGGCCTGAACCAACTGATCCTGATGCCTAAGGTGCTGTATCAATGGACACTTTCTAGCAAAGTGGCCTATCTCACCATACTCATAACAACCCCGACCAAACATATTCCACTTTGAAGCCCCGGCTGAATCAGAATGACCACCATGACCAATGGACCCTGAATGACCACCTCGTGGAGTAGGAACATTAGTCTGGCTACCCTGACCCTCATAAGTATGTAAAGCTACCCGAACAGGTTGGCTTGTCTTGAAGCGTTACTGGTGTTGATATCTACCATAGTAGCCTCTACCACGACCCTGTGAACTGCTGAAACTTCCCTGATGGCGGGGCCTCTAATCGCTACCCCCCTGGGCCTCGCAAAGTACATCCTCAATAGTACAGGCATGATTAACTAACTCTAGAAAAGACTGATCCGATGCTACCATACCCTCTGTGGCAAAGCAAAGATGCAAGGTTAAACCTTGAACATATCGGCTTACCCTCTCGTGCTCCATGGGCAAAATCATAGTAGCGTATATGTACAACTGGTGGAAGTGAACCTCGTACTCAGTCACAATCATGGAGCCCTACTCTAACCCAGAGAACTAATCCATCAACTGCTCTCTCATTCTATGCGGTACATACTTCTCCAGAAAACTTACGGAAAACTAGGCCCAAGTAAGCGGAGGTGACCTGGCTTGTCTGCAAGCGACATATCACCTCCACTATTGTTTCACTGGACCATCCAGCTGAAACACAGCGTAATCTTCTCGATGTGACTCAACTAACCACAAATTATGTAACCTCTCCTAGCAGATAGTCAAAAACTTGTGCCCATCCTCCCTAGAAGCACCCAAAAACCTCGAAGGACCCAATCTCAAGAACCTACCCAGCATCTTCTGCTCCTCAGAAGACATAACTGGCATGGTTGGAAGAGGTGAAGCAACTGTAGGAACTGGTAATACCCCAAATCTTGGAGCCACGGCAGCAGGCTGCGCTTCTGAACCCTGGGCTGCTGCCTAAGCTAAAGTCTGATCGTCATCTCTAACCTGATAACCAATCGGAGTAGTCGGAGAAGCTGCTAGTGGAGTCTTACCCTCGAGGAACCCCAATAATTGAACCAAGGTGTCCTGTAACACTGGAGTAGCTACAAAACCTATCAGATGCTGGGATAGCTCCACATGCTCAAGCTCATACTGTACCTCATCCACTCTAATCTCAGGCCCTGGTGATGGCAGTCTAGACCAAACTCGAGCTAGCACCACAACATGTGCCCTATCTCGACCTCTAGGTCAACCTCTACCCTATCCCCTAGATGGGGCTCTAACTCCAGGCGCAAGGGCCTCGTCCTCACCCGCTGTAGATCTCATCCGAACCATCTGAGAAAGAGTGAAACAAAGATACTCAGAAGTTGATCAACTCAAGAACACACGAAAAGGAATCAAATAATATGACATACTACCTATGAATGTCCTATAGCCTCTCGCAGATTAGATACGGATGTCATCGTACCAATCCACGAGACTCTACTAGACACTTTGCTCTTGTACTGGTGAGACTGGTGAACCTAGAGCTCTGATACCAATCTATCCCAACTCGAAACCAGGCCATGATGACGTTTACATAACCCCCCAGTAGACAAGCAAAAACCCAACGATGCGGAAGACAATAATATTAATTAAACTAAGGAAAAGCAGAAGATGTAAATGAAATGACAGAGCCAATAGCATCTATATATACCAACAACAACAACAACATACCCAGTGTATTCCCACAGCGTGGGGTCTGGGGAGGGTAGAGTGTACGCAGTCCATACCACTACCTCAGAGGTGAGGTAGAGAGGCTGTTTCCGCATCTATATATACCAACATACAAAATTTATAAAAGATGGCCCTAAAGTGACCAAAAAGACAAAACAACACGAGAACCAACCCGGACCTGGTGTCACTAGTACAAGAGCGACTGAGCAAAGAGTAGCTATACAACAAACTCTGTCTATCCAAGATAAAAAAATATAGACATAATATATAAGATGGAAAGCATGTAAAGTATTCAAAAGTGGTGGGAGCTCACCGCGATTCGAACTGCAACAGGCCTCGAATGACAGGAACGTCAATGAGGGTGGCTCATACTAGGTGCTGCATCAGAAAAAGAGGTAGAGTGTAGTATGAGTACCAAGACAATGGGTACTCAGTAGGCATCATAGGCCGACCTAGCGCCAAAAGATAATATATAGATATTAAGATATAGGAAAGCAATTAAAACACAGTGATCCACCTAAATCTAGTTATAAAAGCCAAAATAGAAAGAAACAAACCAATAAAAAGTGAAACTTAACAGGAGCCAATCCCAAAACAACAACAATCCAAAAGCACCAACCAACATAATGCCATCAGAATGATATAATGTATGAATGCATAATAGAATAAACCTGGAATACCGCATCGGGCGCCCAGAATACCACATCGGACTATGCATATATGTATGTGTGCATATAGGAAGTAAAAACTTGGAGTAACGCATTAGTCCAGATTACCGAATCGTACTATAAGTGTATATATGAATGAAAATAAGGCCCGGAATAACGCATCAAGGGTCCGAAATACCGCATTGGACTATAAATTATGCATAAAAATAATATTTTCCCATTTTCCTTCCAAAATCCATAGAAAATTCCAACATAATTCATTTCAAATCCCAAGGTCATCGTAATCGTAGTAAACCTCATTTCTGAACCAAAAACCTTTGAAGTGCTTTCCTTCTATATCCATGATGTGCGATGCAATATCAATATGAAATAACCAACTAGGGGAAAAGAATTCACAACAAGGCAAAAACAGAGCAAAATACCTTCCAAACCAAGAGAACTGACCTGGAACTCCATCCAAATCCAAGTTATGGCCTCGAGCCCACAGTTACACACAAAAGTAGAACAAAGCGAATAAAACAAGGTAATAACGCAGAAATTCACCAAGATTCTCCATTCTACCTCTAAACCTCCTAAAAGCAAACTAGGGATTCTAAGCTAGCCACAACAATACTACAAGCTCCTAGAGCAAGGATAAACATGATAATTCTACACTATAACCCGAAATGGCCAATTATAAATGGTAAACAGGATTAAAGCCTAAATCTTTCTAAAATCCAACATAACGTTCCAGTATCAAATAAATATATAAACTCTAACTACACTCAGTCTGGAAAGTAACCTTGTAACCTACCTCTGGGTCGACATGCAAACACGAACCATAACTCATGTGCCTTCCCCTTCCAAACAGCCTCAGAAAGTTTTCATGCTATCAAGAACATAAATTAGATGTCAAGAAAAGAAGAACGACACCCATATTTGATATTTAAAAAATCGGGTCAGAAAATGACCCTCAGGGCCCGCGCAATGAATTAGAAAATAAAATTCACAATTAAGGTCGCGGTGGGTTAAGGAACCCATGCTCAAAACTTTAGCGCGAATGGAGCTCATTTTGGGGCCCAAAACAGCCCCGAAGTGCTACTAATTTGAGGATTTAAGATAGAGAACTACAAGATTTTTAAGACAGAGACTTACCAATTAGACAGAGAATTACGCCAAGGGAGTGAGTCCCACGAACTCACGAACATGCAGCCCAAGGACAGATTCTACAAGTATTTATCCAAGCTCCAAGAATTAATCAACAATGGAGTTTTACTAAATGGAGAATAAGAGATCTTTGGGGAAGGAGAACTTACCAATTATCGAAAGAATAAGAATTCCAGATGATCAAACAATTTCCCCAGGTCAAGGACTGATTTGAAGCACTTTAGAAGAGTATTTTTGTATTTAGGTGTTGGGAGAAATGAACAAAGCCGCTGGAAAACAAAGTGGACATCTTTAATAGTTGTCTGGGGTCCTTCATCGCGATCGCAATAGGACCCACGCATTCGCGAAGAAGAGCGAGCCAGACCATCGCGGTCATGACATGCCAGCCATGTGATCACGTAGAGCAAGCCCCTACCTGCTTCATCGCAAATGCGAAGAGAAACCTTCATAATCACGATGGTCAAGGAACTAGACCATCGCGAATGTAATGTCCACCTCGCTATCGCGATGACCAAAATGGTCTGCAACTTTTATAGCAGCAACCATCAATTCACCAAGGCCAAAAGTTCATCCAACAGACCCGCGGGATTCATTCGGAACCCCATGAACACAAACCAACCATGCTACCCAACCAGAAATAGCATTCCGGACTCAATGGAAATGACAAAACTCCCAAGAAAGATTGTTTTAATGAAAAGTGGGCCCCGTGCCCAAAGCTGACTCGAAACTCAATACCTCAATACAAGTCTGAAAGCCCCGAGATACAAACCCAAGGTCCCTCTTGCCCAAAGTCGATATTCTAGAGCTAACACCGCTGATGGAATTTCCATCTGAGGCTGTCTTCTCCAAATGTTGACCAAAGTCAACCCTACCAGCCAAACTGGCTTGAAAAAATAAAAAGCAACATAAAACTAAACCAAAAGCACTCAGACCTAGAACAATGGTAGTACTAGAATAAAATCCCTATTCCGGAGCCAACTGAACTGTCGGAATTCAATTCGGAGCATGTGTACCAAGAAAGTTGACCGAAGTCAAAAAATTTCTAAGTTCAAGTTCTAAAACAGGGAAATGGTCATAATGACCTAATGAATGGCTCGGGCACCGAACTGTCAATCCCGGCATGTCATAAATGACCTGTAGCCGCTATGGTAAAGCTCAAAACATTAAAAAAGCATGAAAAATAGGAAAATAACTAGGAGGGTCATTACAACATCCACTACTAAAAGAACTTTCATCTGCAAAAGTTAGAAAAAGGATAGTACCTGAATACTCGAAAAGACGAGGATAACGGGTCTGTATGTCAGTTTGATCTTCCAAGTAGCCTCTTCGATAGGACGATGCCGCCACTGAACCTGAACTGACCGAATCTTCTTGTACCTCAACTTCCTAACCTACCTGTCCAAAATAGCAACAGGCTCTTCCTCAAAGGCTAAGGACTCATCCAACTAAACTGACTCTAACTAAAGCACGTGAGACCCATCTAGAATATACCGCCACACCATAAAGACATGAAACACAGGATGCACACTGGAAAGAGCAGGAGGCAAGGCTTAATCATAAGCAACCTGTCCAATACGATGAAGGATCTCAAATGGCCAAATAAACCTCGGACTGAGCTTAACCTTCCTCCTGAACCTCATCACACCCTTCATGGGTGATACCCGAAAGAACACACTATCACCCACCATGAACATTAGATCTCAAACTCTCCGGTCAGCATAACTCTTCTTCTTTTTCTAGACATTGCGAAGTCTCTCCTGAATAACTCAAACTCTATCCATAGAATCACGAAGCAAGTCGGTACCCCATAGCCTAACCCCGAAAGCATCAAACCAACCCACCAGAGATCTGCACCGCCTTCCATACAAAGCCTCAAACGGAGCCATCTAAATGCTTGAATGGTAGCTATTATTATATGCAAACTCTGTCAAGGCTAAACACTGGTCCCACTGACCCCCAAAATCAATAACACAGGCTTGCAATATATCCTCTAATACCTGAATAGTACGCTCTAACTGACCATCTGTCTGCGCATGAAAAATGGTGCTAAGCTCAACCCTAGTACCAAACTCTCTCTGAATTGACCTTCAAAAGTGCGAAGTGAACTAAGTACCTCGGTCAGAGATGATAGAAACTGGCACACCATGCAAATGGACAATCTCCCAAATATAGATCTGAGCCAACCTCTCGGAACTGTAGGAAGTCTGAACCAGTAGAAAGTGAGCAGACTTCATCAACCTATCCATGATAACCCAAATAGCGTCAAATCTCTGTAAGGTACATGGCAAACCGACTATGAAGTCCATAGCAATCCAGTCCCATTTCAACACTAGAATAGGTAGCCTCTTAGACAAACCGCCTAGCCTTTGGTGCTCAAACTTCACCTGCTGACAATTCAAGCACCTAAATACGAAAGCTGAAATATCCCTCTTCATCCCACACCACCAATAGTGCTACCTCAATTCACAATACATCTTAGCTGCCCCGGGATGAATAAAATACCTAGAACAATGAGCCTCCTCCAATATTAATTTGACCAAGTCACCAACTCTAGTAACGCAGATACGACCCTTGATCCTAAGAATATCCTCTGAATCTAAAGTTTCCTTCCTAGCCTCAACACTCAACACATTGTCACGAATGATCCTTAACCTCGCATCATCAAACTACTGTGCCAGAATCTACTCCAACAAGGAAGATCTAGCCTCAATACAAGCAAGAATACAACCTGGCTCAGACATGTCAAGTCTAACTAACCTGTTAGCCAAGGACTGGATGTCCCAAGCTAATGGTCTCTCCTCTGTCGCTAAGTAATCCAAGCTTCCCATACTCACCACCTTCCAACTCAAGGCATCGACTACCACATTTTCCTTGCTCGAATGATAGAGAATTGAGAGGTCATAGTCCATCAGTAACTCCAACCACCTACGCTACCTCAAATTTAGATCTTTTTGGCTTAAAATGTATTAAAGACTACGATGGTCAGTAAAGATCTCACAATGCACGCCATAAAGATAATCCCTCCACATCTTCAATGCAAAGACTATCGCCGTTAACTCTAAGTCATGCGTGGGGTAGTTCCTCTCGTGCACCTTCAACTATCTAAAAGCATATGCAATAACCCGGCCCTGCTACATCAACACACAACCTAAACCAATACCTGAAGCATCAAAATATACGGTGAAACCCTGACCCTCGATCGGAAGAGTAAAAATCAGAGCTGAAGTCAACAAGGCCTTGAGCTTCAAAAAGCTCGCCTCACACTCGTCTGACCACTGGAAGGGAACATTCTTCTGAAACAATCTAGTCAATGAAGTTGTTATCGAAGAAAATCCCTCCATAAACCGTCTGTATTAACCTGCCAACCCAATAAAACTGCAAACCTCGGTAGGAGAAGTAGGCCTAGCCCAATCATAAACTGCTGCAATCTTCGTCGGATCTACCATAAAACCATCCTTGGACACCACATGCCCCAAGAATGCCACAAACGCAAGCCAAAACTCACATTTAGTGAATTTGGCATACAACGGGTGGTCTCGCAAGGTCTGAAGTATAACTCTAAAATGTTGCTCATGCTCTTCTCTACTCCTTGAATAAATCAGAATATCATCGATGAATACAATAACAAACGAGTCGAAGTAGGCACTGAACACATGGTTTATCAACTCTATAAATATTGCTGGCATATTAGTCAACCCAAAAGACATGACTAGGAACTCATAATGGTTGTATCGAGTCCTAAATGCAGTCTTTGGGATGTCCTCAGCCCTAATCCTCAACTGGTGATAACCGGACCTTAAATCTATCTTAGAGAACAGTGTCATAATGTGTAGTTGGTAAAACAAATCATCAATATGCGACATTGGATACCTGTTCTTAACTGTCACCTTATTCAACTGCCTGTAGTCAATACACATACGCATAGACCTGTCCTTCTTCTTCACAAATAAAACCAAAGCACCCTACAGAGACACACTAGGCCTGATGAAACCTCTACTCAATAGATCCTGGAGCTAATCCTTAAGCTCTCTTAACTTAGCAGGTGCCATCCGATATGGCAGAATAAAAATGGTCTTGGTGCCTGGCTCAACATCGATACCAAATTAATGTCACGATCAGGTGGAAGACCCAGAATATCATAAGGAAACACATCCAAATACACGCAAACCACCAGAACTGACTCAAAAGGAGGTGTGGTGGCACTAGTATCACGGACGTAGGCAAGATAAGCTAAGCACCCCTTCCCAACTAACCATTGGGTGCTCAAAAAAGATATAACACCCCTCGGCATGCGGCTATCGGCACCCTTCCATGTGATAGGAGAGATACCAGGCATCCAAAGAGTAAATGTCTTGGCAAAGCAATCCAAGACCACATGATAAGGATACATCCAATCCATTCCGAAGATCACATCAAAATGAACCATATCGACTACAACCAAGTCCACCCATGTGTCATACCCCAAAATAGTCACTACATAAGCCCGATGCACTTGATCCACTACTAAAGAATCACCTACTAGGGTAGATACACGCATGGTTGCAGGAAAAGACTCATAAGCAGAATCAAGATGAGTAGCATTATAAGCATATACATATAAGAATGTAGACCCTAGATCAAATAGACTGATGACGAATGGAGATCGTACCTGTGATCATAGCATCTGAAGCCTCAGCCTCTATCCGGCCTGAAATCGCATACATGTGGCTCCAACCGCCATGACCACCTAACCTACCAGACTGAGGACCAGCTCTAGTACATTGGGGACCACCTCTAGTACCTTGGAGACCACCCCTACTACCCCATAAATTGCCTCTAGCTTGTGGTGCTGGAGACCTAGGGGCCTGAACTAACTGATCCTGATGCCTAGGGTGTTGTATTAATGGGCACTCTCTAGCAAAAGTGGTCTATCTCACCACACTCATAACAACCACGACCAAGCGTACTTCTCTGTGAAGACCTGGCTGAATAAAAATGACCAGCACGACCTGTGGACCCTAATGACCACCTCGTGGAGCAGGAATAATACCTTGGCTACCCTGACCCTCAAAAGTTTGTAAAGCCTCCTGAATAGGCCCGCTCAGCTGGAAGCGTTGCTGGTGCTGAACTCTACCATAGTAGCCTCTACCACAGGCCTGTGAACCATTGAAACTGCCCTGATGGCAGGGTTTCTTATCGCTGGACCCTGGGCCTCACAGAGTATGCCCTCAATAGTACGGGCATGATCAACTACCTCCATAAAAGACTAACCCGATGCTATCATACCCTCTGTGGCCAAGCAAAGATGCAAGGTCAAACCTCAAACAAATCGGCTAACCCTCTCATGCTTGGTGGGAAAAATCATAGTGGCATGTCTGGACAACTATTGGAAGCGAAACTCTTACTCAGTCACAGTCATGGAGCCCTGCTCCAACCCAGAGAAATGATCCATTAACCACTCTCTCAAGCTACATTGTACATACTTAACTAAAAATGCTATGGAGAACTGGGCCCAAGTAAGCGGAGCTAACCCCGCTGGTCTGCAAGCAACATATGACCTCCACCACTATTTTGTTGGACCATCCATCTAAAATGACTTGTAGTTTTCTCTATGTGACTCAACTAACCCTAAATTATGTAACCTCTCCTGGCATCTAGTCAGAAACTCGTGCGCATCCTCCCTAGAAGCACCTGAAAACCTCAGAGGACCCAATCTCAAGAACCTACCTAGCATCTTCTGCTCCTTAAAAGACATAACTAGCATGGCTAGAAGAGGTAGAGCAACTCTAGGAACCGGTAATACCCCCAATCTGGGAGCCGCAATAGCTGGTTGTGCTCCTGAACCCTGTACTGCCGCTTGAGCTGAAGTCTGACCCTCATTACTAACCCGAGAACCAATCGAAGTGGCCGGCGAAGCTGCAGGTAGAGTCATACCCTCGAGGAACCCCAACTATCAAACCAAGGTATCCTGTAACACTAGAGTAGCTACAAAACCTACCAGATGCTAGGATGGCCCCATATGTTTTAGCTCATACTGTACCTTATCCTATCTAACCTCAGGCCCTGGTGATGGTAGTCTTTCCCAAGCCTGAGCTGGCATCGCAGCCCATGCCCTACCTTGACTTCTAGATTAACCTCTACCCCATCCCCTAGCTGGGGCTCTCACTGCAGGCGCAGGGGTCTTGTCCTCACTCGCTATAGATCTTGTACGAACAATCTAAGAAAAAGTGCAACAAAGATACTCAGAAGTTGATCAAGTCAAGAATACACGATAAGGAATTAAATAATATGACATACTTCTTAGGTATATCCTATAGCCTCTCGCAGATTGGATACAGACATCATCGTAGTGATCCACGAGACTCTACTAGACACTTTGCCCTTGTACTGGCAAGACCGGTGAACCTAGGGCTCTGATACCAATCTGTCACTACCCAAAATAAGGCCATGGTGGCATCTACATAACCCCCCAGTAGACAAGCCAAAACCCAATGATGCGAAAGATAATAATTATAATTAAACTAAGGAAAGGCAGAAGATATAAATGAAAAGACAGGTGCAATAGCATATATACATACCAACGTACAAAATTAAAAAAAGATGGACCTAAAGTGACAAAAAAGACAAAACAAAACGAGAACCAACCCAGACCTAGTGTCATTAGTACAAGAGCGACTAAGAAATGAGTAGCTATATAACAGACTCTGTTTATCCAAAATACAAAATATAGAAAGTATATACAAGATATAAAGCATGTCAAGTCTCCAAAAGCACTGGGAGATCACCGCGATCCAAACTGCAATAGGCCTCGAACGACAGGAAGGTCAATGAGGGTGGCTCATACTAGGTGTTTCATCAGAAAAAGATGCAGAGTGTAGTATGAGTACCAAGACAATGGGTACTCAGTAGGAATCATAGGTCAACCGAGCGCAAAAAGATAATATATAGATTATAAGATACAAGAAAGCAATTAAAACATAAGGATCCACCTAAATCTAGTTGTAAAAGCAAAAATTGAAAGAACTAAACCAATAAAAAGTGTAAAACGACAGGAGACAATCCCAAAACAACAGCAATCCAAAAGCACCAACCCATGTAATGCCATGAGAATGATATAATGTATGAATGCATAATAGAATAAACCCAGAATACCGTATCGAGCGCCCGGAATACCGCATCGAACTATGCATATATATGTATGTGTGCATATAGGAAGTAAAAACCCCGAATAACGCATTAGGGATCCAAAATATCGCATCGGACTATAAGTATATATATGAATGAAAAGATGGCCCGGAATAACACATCGGGGGTCCGGAATACCGCATCGGACTATAAATAATGCATAAAAATAGTATTTTCCCATTTTCCTTCCAAAATCCATAGAAAATTCAAACATAATTCATTTCAAATCCCAAGGTCATTGTAACCATAGTAAACCTCATTTTTGAACCAAAAACCTTTGAAGTGCCTTCCTTCTATATCCATGATGTGTGATGCTATATGAACATGAAATAACCAACTAGGGGAAAACTATTCACAACAATGAAAAAACAGGGAAAAATACCCTCCAAACCAAGAGAACTAACCTGGAACTCCATCCAAATCCACGCTATGGCCTCGGGCCCATAATTACACACAACAATAGAACAGGGAAATAATGCAGAAATTCACCGAGATTCTCCATTATACCTCTAAAACCTCCTAAAATCAAACTAGGGATTCTAAGCTAGCCACAACAATACTACAAGCTCCTAGACTAAGGATAAACATGATAATACTTCACTATAATCTGAAATGGCTAATTATAAGCGCTAAATAGGATTTAAGCCTAAATATATCTAAAATCTAACCTAACATTCCAGTATCAAATAAATATATAAAATTCAACAACACTCAGTCTAGAAAGTAAATTGTAACCTACCTTGGGGCTGAACTGCAAACACAAATCGTCCCTCATATGCCTTCCCCTTCCGAAGTGCCTCAGAAAGCTGCCATAATATCAAGAACATAACTTAGGTGTCAAGATGAGAAGAATGACACCCATATTAATATACAGAAAATCTGTCCACAAATCTGGTCGGAAAATGACCTTCAGGGCTTGCACAATGAAACAGAAAATAAAATTCACAATTAAGGTCGCGGTGGGTTAAGGAACCCATTCTCAAAACTTAAGCGTGAATGGAGCTCATTTAGAGGCCTAAAATAGCCCTGAAGTGCTACTAATTTGAGGATTTAAGATAGAGAATTACAAGATTTTTAAGATGGAGACTTACCAATTAGGGAGAGAATTACGCCAAGCGAGTGAGTCACATGAACTCACGAACATGCAGCCCAAGGAACAAATTCTACAAGTATTTATGCAAGCTCCAAGAATTAATCAACAATGGAGTTTTACTAAATGGAGAAGAAGAGAGCTTTGGGGAAGGAGAACTTACCAATTATCGAGAGACTACGAATTCCAGATGAACAAAAGATTTCCCCAGGTCAAGGACTGATTTGGAGCACTTTAGAAGAGTTTTTTGGTATTTAGGTGTTGGGAGAAATGAAAGTGGCTAGAAAATGAAGTGGATAGCTTAAATAGTTATCTGGGGTCCTTCATCGCGATCGCGACAGGACCCCCGCATTCACGAAGAAGAGCGAGCCAGAACATCACGATCGTGACAGGCCAGTCATGCGATCGCGTAGAGCAAGCCCTTGCCTGCTTCATTGCAAACACGAAGAGCAACCTTCACGATCGTGATGGTCAAGGAACTAGACCATCACGAACTGGATGGCCACCTCGCGATCGCGATTACCAAAATGGTCTGCAGTTTTTATAACAGCAACCAGGAATTCACCAAGGCCAAAAGTTCATCAGATGGACCCTCGAGATTCATTTGGAACCCTGTGAACACAAACCAACCATGCTACCCAGCCAGAAATAGCAGTCCGGACTCAATGGAAATGATGAAACTCCCAACGGAGATCATTTTAACAAAAAAGTAGGCCCCGTGCCCAAAACTGACTCTGAATTCAATACCTCAAAACAAGTCTAGAAGCCCCGGGACCTAAACCCAAGGTCATTCTAGCCCAAAGTCAATATTCCAAAGCTAACACTGCTGATGGAATTTCCATCCGAGGTCTTCTTCTTCGAATGTTGACCAAATTCAACCCTACTAGCAAAACTATCTTGAAAACACAGAAAGCAACACAAAACCAAACCGAAAGCACTCATACCCAGACCAATGGTCCTACTAGACCAAAATCCCCATTTTGAAGCCAACAAAACTATCGGAATTTGATTCTGAGCATGTTTACTAAGAAAGTTGATCGAAGTCAAAGATTTTCTAAGTTCAAGTTCTAAAATGGGGAAATGGTCATAATGACCTAACGAACAACCCAGACACCGAACAATCAATCCCAGCAAGTTATAAATGACCTATAGCTACTAAGAAAAAGCTCAAAACATGGAAAAAGCACGAAAAACAGGAAAATAACTGGGAGGGTCATTACATCTAACGTTTTAGTTATTGAAATCAATTTGAGGTGAGGGTTCTAGCCCCTTGTTACCCATAATTTTAATTTTTTGTTGTTAACCCATATATCTTTTCTTCTTTTCTTTCCTTTGTCTTGTTGTTTTTGTTATCACTTTACCTCTTTGGTCCAGAAAGTAAAGATTTATAGCGAGTTATAACGTTGTACACCACTAAAAAAACAATCAAAACAAAGAGTTTAACAATACATGCAAATTCACCATTCAAGAATCACTATTTGTTTAACTTACATGTGTTAATCCATCATCGTTCCAACAGTCCTAGTTATAGTGTTTAACTACTCATGCTTGCAAGAATCAAATAAGAATTCATAATAAAAGACTTACTTGTATTAACCATGAACCCCCCCCCCAAAGAATAGTAGACAAATAATTCAAGAAAATCAAGAACAATGATATATGTTTGTCTTAGCTCTCAAAAGTATGCTAACAGATCGAAAATAATGAGTAACAAATAAATATTAAAGGAAAGGAAAATAAAACTAAAATTCTCTGGCCTCCACGGCGGCTCTTAGCTCTTCCTAGTTCCAAGTTCAAAAGTTGTGTAAAAATATTCTTAAAGAATATTTATAGATGCAGAAAAAAGTCCCAAATAAAATAATTGAATCCAAAAAGAATTGAAAAACCAAAACCTGTTTGATATAGGCATCGCTGCGGCCACCAAGTTAAAGAATTTTTTTGGCAATAGTCGATTTTGTTTCCATCCGCCTTGCTGCTAGGTACGTCTCTCTCTTTTTCCATCTTTTCCTTTTGAATTATAATTTTGCATTTGGCATATAAATATTAATAAAATATTACATTTAATTCATTAAGCTGTCTGCTTGATTTTCTTATATGATTTCTCATTTTTAATTCATTTCTTCTTCAAATTTCTTCAACACTCCACCATTTTAATCTACACATAAAAATACCCAACATAAGAATAATTCATAAAATTTATGCTCAAAAATGTAAATGATAAGACTAAATATGAGGCAAATAATGGTTAAATATATGTAATTTTGTCCTCACGTCATTATCCCACACTTAGACTTTTGTTCGTCCTCGAACAAACATTAAATCTCATCTCAATAAATCAAACAAGGTGTCAAGACCTAAAATCGGGCCATGACGGTGCCCACCAAATGTCCCGACCTGATTTCTTTGTCATGATGGCACCTACAACTCCCCAGTAGGTGAACCAATCCCCATAGCCCAGAACGTTTAGTAATGGGATACCTTCTAACAGTTATGCAGAAGAACAAATAAATAAGCAAAAGCAAGGGAACAAGATGAATAAACTGGATAACCGGAGTAATATAAATACAAAATGGAAGCTAAACCAACCCAAAACCTGGTATCATAGTGTATAAGATCCGAGCTACATCAGGAGTACAAAGGTCCAAAAGTAATATATACATGATGCCTCCGAAACTACAAGAGTACAAAATACATCGAGGATAAACTAAAGTCAAGCTCTGCGCGATGCAAAGTTTAGAAAATAGTTCAAGAAGGCTCGAAGCCAAAACCATAGTAAACGCTGGAAACCTCTCTATATGCATAGAAGTGGCATGATCGAACACATAATAGTTGCCCCACAACTCACAATCAATCTATCGGCCCTACACAGGCTCCAAAGCTACTCAGCAAGCATAACCAACCTAGAAGGGTAATTCTATGTCCGGGACTCGCGGACATTCCCAATGATCCTACCGTCTATGTTCTAGAGTTAACAAGGCCTCACGGGACCACAAGGGTAATAATATCGATTAACAAGAATTCTACACACAATGAAGGAAAGAAAGGGGATGGATCATGAAGGAGCGGTCAAGGTCTATGGTACCAACCTAATAACCCAACCCAAGGATGCCAACTAGTACAATTTTACCCGATATATGTGAAGTCTAGGGAGTTAAGATGTAACCTACCTGTCGTCCGATGACAGGCTACAGGAACGAGAATATCTGAGGCTGACCTTCTCCAAGAAGATCCGAACGAGAATCAAACTATCAAATTCACGGATAAGAAGTTAAGACGAGTCCAATGATACCCATAATGCTACAATTGTAGTCGAGTCAATATCTGGGTTAAAACCAGGCTCGTAGGGTCCACAATTTGAAACCCAAAACAAAAAGAACCATGACGACCCCAACAATGCCAAGGAGGCATGCTCCAAATTTGAGCACAAACGGCCAAGGAAAAGGGCATCAAAATAGCCCGTAAAGGTTTGGGTTTAAGGAGTGGAAATTTACAAAAAAGAATGGAAATTGGGCAAGGATTACTTACCACAAAGGCGAAAACCCGAGTCTAGAAGGATAATTTACCACTCCCACGAGCATGCACCAACTGGACGGCCAGAATTCACAAGCAAAAACTCAAGCTTAGAGAAGGGCATCAATGGAGATTTTAAGAAATTTCAAGAGAAGAGGGATCTTACCAAATGATGAACAGGTACAGAAAATCCACACACAATCGACTTCCCAAGGCTTGGAATCAATATAGAGAAAATTGTTGGAGAGAATTTAGAGTTTAGAGTGAGAAAAAGTGAGAGAGAATGCTGGAAAAATGAACTCCCAGCTTTATATAGCTGCTGGAAAATGGCCAGCGCCATCGGCGCGAGGCCAGCGCCAACAGCGCTTAAGGGAGGCAGGCGCCTCTGTGCTATTGTGTTGGGATGGCTTGATCACGCTGAAGGCTGGCAGGCGCTGAGGCGCGATCGCGCTGGCCTTGGAGCGATTGCACTAAGGCTTGCCTGCATCTAATTTTCTGCAACTTTTTGAAAAATCCACGGGGTGTTTTGGGCACAATCAGAAACCGATATTCAGAAACCAATAAGGCTTATAGAGTGAAAACGACATTTCGTACTCAACGGAATCGGCAAATCTCCTATACGAGGTCGTTTGGGAGAAATGTTGACCCAAGTCAGCACTAACGAAAAGGAACCCAAGAGCTCAAAATGAGTCTGGCTCACCCGGAACCCAAACCAACCACCTTTCTAGCTGAAACTCAACATTTCGGAGCTGATGGAGTCGTCGAATTTTGAATCCAACACTCTGATCATTGAAAGTCACCCAAAGTTGCACTTTCAACTCCAAATGGCCTCAAAACTGAGAAAATCACCCAAAACCCACACTGGATGTTCTCAGGCCTCAACTAAAGGTCCAACTAGACCAAACTCATCGCTCCAGAGATAACGGAACTGTCAGAATTGAATTCTGAGCACATTAGCTAAGAATGTTGATCAAAGTCAACGATATTCTATGTTTAAGCTGAAAAACAGGCAAACGGTCAAAACAACCAAATGAACAGCAAGGGCACCGAACCACCGGTCCCAGCAAGCCATAAATGACTTGGGGCCGCTATAGGAAGGCTCTAACAGTGCAATAAATGCGTAAACTCAATGATGACCGGAAGGGTCATCACACCAAAACCCCCCAGTAGGCCCGCCAATTCCAGAGTATGATACTACAGCTAAGCATTCATATAAGAAAAATCAGAAAAGAAATAATACAGGATACAGGCCAATAGTATAGATATATTCCTACCGTACTAAATATACAAAAGTGGCCCTAAAGAAATCGGAAAAGACAAAAATATATACAAGGACCAACTCTGGACCTGGTGTCACTGGAACAAGAGAAACTAAAGTACAGAATAAAGTTATACAATATACGTTGTCTATCCAAAATACAATATATAGACAGAAGAGTAGAAGGAAAGTAGTAAAGGTCTCCAAATGGTGGGAGCTCGCCATGATCTGAACAACAGCTGGCTACAAATGAATGGATGGTCACTGAGGATGGATCATACTAGGTGATGCATCAGTAAAAGATGCAAAAGTATAGTATGAGTACCAAATCATGGGGTACTCAGTAGGCATCCTAGTCTGATCGAGCTTAGAAAGATAATATATATTATAAGATATAGGAAAGTAAGCTAGCTATTAGGATCCACCAAAATCTTGTTATAACAGGAAAACTGAAACCAGAACAATCCAGCTAATGGTGCAGATATATTAATAAAGGAAAAAGGCACTCAAAGCGGAAATAATCAACATAAAATGTGGTACAACATGACATAGTTGTGATGCAGTATATTGTGATGAGTGGTGAATTTACCACTTATTAGGGTCTCTTTTCCTATGTTTTTGTGTTCTTTGATTGTAATATGTGACTATTTATGGCGTGTTTTTGAAATATTTCAGGTCATTTTGATTTATGAAGAGAATGTGGAGTATTTGGGATAAAAGAGACTAAAGTGGAGAAAAAAGGAGCAAAACAACATTGTAAAACTACCAGGACTCCTGTACCTGCTTAAGAAGGAGCGCAACAGCGCACCCTCACTAGCATGGAACAAATTGCACTTGCGGAGAAGTCACTGTACTACTAAGGGTGCACCAGCACAAGGAAAGCTACCTCTACGGCTTCACACTTATGGTAAAGCTCCACACCTACGACAAATGCTGACATCATCTTAATCCACACATGTGGCACACACTACAAGAAAAATAGCCTCTAAGGAAGGGAAATCTTGTCCCTAAAAGTCCAAATCTGGTCCCAATTGATCTTTTACAATGAGAAATTGTTGCTCGACCCCCATCCTAACAGGCTCCGATGCCAAAAGCCATTAGCCATGGGTTCAAAATGGTTTTCCTTAAAAGCCTTTAGAGATGGGAAAAAATCTAGTAGTAAAACACTTTTACTGACGGTGCATATCTTATCCTAAATAGATGATGTAAATAATTGACAACTTTTATTATCTAGTCATTAAACCTCTTTCGCAACCAAAAACTAGCTCATCCAAGACCATTTATTAGAGATGAGAAACTACCTTGTCCTAGATTATCTTTTAGAGATGAGCAACTACCTGGTCTTAGATTATCTCTTAGAGACGAGCAACTACCGTGTCCTAGAATGTCTTTTAGAGACTAGCAACATTTCTAGTCCTAGATTAACCTTTAGAGACGAGCAACATTTTAGTCCTAGATTATCCTTTAGAGACGAACAACATCCCTAGTCTTTAATTGACCACCAATGGTCCTAGAGCTTGATATCACAATAAAATAAATTTCATCAATAAATATCAAATTGCAAATGAGAATTCAATATAAAAATATGGCTAACTACGATAAATTGGTTAACATCCATGATGTTAGTTTCTATATTTGCTTAAGAAAAATACTTAGCTAACATCTCGAGCTAGAGTATGATATCAAGTTTTGCAAAATATTTGAATTCATAGCAAAATATAATAATGAGCATGTGCATCTTCTAAACTTGCATCTTGACTTGTAACTTTAATCTTTAGAATTTGTAAGACAAAATTTTGAAAACACGGTAAATTACTAATGATATAACAATATAGGTAAATTTTATGGTAAAATTAGTTAAATCTCTCACCCCAAAAGTAGTGTAAGTGTTATCTAGAAATATCAATAAAAGCTACAAGAATATATGAAAAAGTAACTAGAAAAGATTTGAGAATAAGAAGGAAGAATTCGAAGCAAGTAAAAAAGGAAATAGTAGATGCACTAAAGGAAGCAACAATATTCCATACATGGATGGCTAGGAATGAGAAAGCATTCAAAGGGATAATTATAAATACAGAGGTAGCAATAGCACATATCAAGAAGGAGATAGTAGTTCGATAAAATAGACTCCACATGTCCAAAAGAATGTATAACTCTTTTTTGTAACTAATCAGAATAATCCCCAAGCATATACCTAATTCACATCCTATTTGGGGGGGATAGTGAGGGATCTCTGAAGGTTAAGGTGGCATGGGAGAAACTCTATTTACCAAATACTGCAGGTGAGCTAAACCTGATTCATACCCTATTTGGTCAATAATGCCTAATCAAGCATCCTAGATACTACAAAAGGTGTTTAAAGACAAAAATATTCCTTGATGAAATCTTTCCTAATATAGGAGCATGTCCTATCAGTTACTGTATTTAATTAACTATTTCAAAACATTGAATAGTATTTTGTTGTTTCTGGAACAGGACAACTTCTCTAGCAAAGAGACATACAAACAATTAAGAGGTGACCCTCCTAAGGTCCCTTGGAGATGACTGACTTGCAAGAACTATGGTGCACCAAAATAGATTTTCATCATGTATATAGCAATCTTGGGAAGACTATATACTAGGGAAAAGTTGCTTAAATGGGGCATGATCGATTCTAACACCTGTCCATTATGTGGGGTGATGAAGGAAAGTGTTGATCAGTTATTCTTTGCATGTGATTTCTCAAAGACTATTTAGAGAAAAATGTTGAGTTGGCAGGGAATTTAGAGACTAGTAATGGGGTTCCAACAAGAGGTGCAATGGTCCTTTGCATATGAGAATGGGAATAGTGCCCATGCACAATGCTATCGGATGTCCCTCGTTGGCTATGTATACCAAATATGGAAAGAAATAAATTCTAGGATTTTCCAAGATAAACTCAGAAGCCCTGTTGTGATCACAAAATTGTTGGTTCTAGAAGTGGTTTGGAGAGAAAGCACCAAGACAAAATTATTCGGTCAACTCAACGCATTGGATTTCCATTCGTAGTTAGTTTACTACTTAGCGAGTGTAGCTGGCTATGATATGTTTATTGGTTTCTTGACTAGCTCTAGGGGTTGACCTAGGCTGCATTTTCTTAGATACTTGTACAAATAGGTTGTCTTTGTTTCCTAAATAGTAAAAAAAAATGTAAAAAAAAATTGGGCAGAAAATATGCATCAGAGAAGTTGTGCAGCTATGCAACTGTGCATAAAATAAAAAACAGAGGACGAAAAAGATGTGCAGTTGTGCATAAAATAAAAAATAGAGGATGAAGAAGTTGTGGAGTTGTGCAACTATGCAAAACATAAAAAATAGAGGATGAAGAAGTTGCTGCAGTAAATAAAAAAAGAGGAAAAAGTTGTACAACTATGATTAATGTCGGGAACAGGGGAAGAACAAGTTGTGCAGCTGTGGTTACTTCAGAAATTGATGTATTACGTTCTAAATGTTGTTTACTTTTAATTTTTTTCAAAAAAGCTATGCATCACTCCCTCGCCTAGTCTCCTTAACTCGCATTTATCATTTACTTTACTTTATATCTGAAGAAGATATTAACTAGAATTCACAGCAAAATATTTTTTGTATTTGATTCAGAAAGATTCTCTTCTAAAGAGTCTAAGCTTCAGTTAACGTCTCCTAATATGCTTAGAGAGTTAGATTATGTTGACGTCTAAGTTATTTCAGGCCAAGGAAGTGAAATCCATGTGTAGTCTAAGTTTTTGATTATTGAGTAGAAGTGTTTTAGTAAATCTTCCTGGAAACGGGGACAAAGATTGATGAAAGGTAAAAATTATGTCTAGAGATTGTTGAGGCACACAAGTTCTTGTACTTATCTTGAAGACTAGATCAAGTGGCTATACTATTGAAAGTTTGCTGAATATTAAGAAATATATTGTCATAACCCAGACCGCTGTGAGTGGCACTCACCCAACCCCGGGTGAGAGAACCATCACTTCCCCAAACTTAACCGTTCTAACAGCTCAAAACTAATGTGAAAAAATTAAACTTGCAATCAATATCAATAAAACAACTCTATTATAATAACCCTGCGGAAAATTCCCCCTAGAATTTGAAAGTCAACGTACCAAAACACTACCAAAACTAGAGTACGGGGATGCAACCCCAACATAAGAAATAGTCTAAGCCCGAAACAAGTGGGCTACAACTTCAAAAAGATAGAAATCAAGGCAGCTCGACCGAATCAGCTCACCCTTGACGTCTGAAAGAGCTGGGACAAAAGGTGAGGTCACGTGTCAACCACTGGAAGATCACCTGTACTCACAAAAGAAAATGAGTGCAGTATCAGTACACTACCACCGTGTACTGGTAGGATCATCAGCCCGTTCCAAATAAACAGCGTATGAGCAGTACAACAAATCAAGTAAGAGTACATGAACACATGTAACAAGTCAACATGCATCCCTAGACTACAAGTCTCTCCCTATCTTGTTCCCACATGTAATTCACTTTTATCACCATGATCAACAATAAAGTATAAAAATTAAACAAACCTCATTATATAGCCCAGACCCACCCTGGGATCCCCTCTAAACAACACCTTAGTGTTAAACATGCAACCCGATCTACACCAAGACCAACTCAAAATAAGATATAACAATACCCCGGCCTCTCAAGGACCATAAACAATCATAATATTTCAATAACACAACCCGGTCCACTCAGGGGACCCAAAATTCAATGCACAATGCAATAAAGTAAACTCGTACCAGGCGTAGTACCCGAGCCAACCAGTTAGTATTTTCCATACCACGCGTGGTACCCAAGCCAACCGTTAGTATATCTCGTACCAGGCGTGGTACCCGAGACAACCATTAGTATACCCATACCAGGCGTGGTACCTGAGCCAACCGAATGTCAACCAATCCAATGTCACAAATAATAAACAATTAACTTGTAAACCAATCAAGCAAAATACACAGTTTAATTCACCAGACTAATAAACAGGACCATTAGACATTATTAAATTATTCCTTGAGCAATGCAAACATCATACAATTACTTATATAAGAGTACACAAACATACAAGGTATACAGGAATCAATAACCATAACCTACCTCAAAATGATCCAAACCTCTACTCAATCCGAGCTTTCCCGTTCTCCGAAATTCTTGCTTGTTCTTGGTCTAAAATAATTTATAAGTACTAAATTAATAAACATGGCCTATACATTACCTGGATTACACAAAATCCCAAACCCCAGGTCAACCATGATCATCCCACCCTTTTCCCGGGCATCCACCATTAATTGTCCTAGTTCTACCATTTTTCATGGATATAATTAGAGAATTAAGTCACATGATCATAATACAATACTTTTAACCATACTCAAGGACTTCCACACCTAGAATCCCTCTCCTTCCCCAGATTCTACCATCCCTAAGTCATTCCCTACCTTTCCCCAAGTCTACTACTAGAAATTCTATAGCGTAGGGAAAGTAGTACGGAGTTTAGGGAGTAGAAACCTTACTTTACGGAAGAAAAACAATGTAAAATGGAGGAAAATCGCCTGGAATTTCCCTAGCCCTTCTCCCAAATGTGTTTTTGAAAACTGAATGTTTTGGGGAATGTTTCTGCATTAAATCCCATCGAGCCTGCTATAGTGGTACCACTGTAGTGAAATCATCCTCTATGGCAGAGGCTGACCATCGTTGACTTCCGTTGTAGCAGTATTTTCTCTGCTACAATGGAGGTCAGTATGGCAGAGTGTCAACCACCGTGGCAGCTGACACAAAACAGAATGTTGTAAAGTTCCCAAAATTGGTCCATTTTACAACACACATATTTTCGTGACATCCCGTAACAACCCCTTCGCATCAACCTTAATACCGGGAGTTCTACTTATCCAAGATTGATTCTGAAAGGTCCCCCAAACTCCATTATGTCATAGATAAATGGAAAACTATATCAAGTCAAGTCTCCCTTCCTAATCCTTACTCAGATTGACTTAGACCATACCTCACTCCTAAACTGGCTGAGACTAGCCTAGCCCAGAATTTTTAACTCCCAAACCCGGAAGTTTTATAACTCAAAACATGGCACAAAATATTTACCCACAACGATGAACTCGGTCGTTACAACAGATACCAATTTATCCATCGTTCATCCCCAAATGTTCAAACCCAAAAATACGGAAAGTAAAGAGCGAAAAGAGTAGTACTTATATCCTCAAATAGGTGAGGGTAATTTTCCTGCATGTCCTTTTTGGTTTACCAAGTGGCTTACTCAACTGAACGATGCTTCCATTGAACCTTTACCATACTTATCACCTTTGTCCTCAATTTACGGATATCCCGATCAAGAATCAAAATTGGTTCCTCTTCATAGCAAAGATCCTTATTAAATAATACCTTATCCCACTTGATGATGTATTCCCCATCCCCATGGTATCGCTTTAGCATGGATACATGGAATACCGAATGGACACCCGATAGACTGCGCAATAGTGCTAATCTATAAGCCACTGCCTCTACGATCTCAAAAACTTCAAATGGTCCAATGAACCAAGGTCCGAGCTTGAACTTCTTACCAAAATTCTTAACTCTCTTCATTGGTGAAACTTTCAATAATACTTGTTCACCAACCTGAAATTCCATGTCCCAGACCTTGCGATCCGCATATTCTTTCTACCTGCTTTGGGCAACTAGTATCTTGGTCTGAATGCCTCTTACCTTTTCTTGTGCCTCCCTTACCAAGTCTACGCCCAACGGCTTTACATCACCTTCCTCAAACCACCCAATCGGTGATCTAAAACCTCTCCCATACAATGCCTCGTATGGTGATATGTCAATACTAGAGTGGTAGCTATTGTTGTATGAGAATTCACATAACGGTAGGGACTGGTCCCAATGACCCTCAAAATCAATCACACATGCTCTCATTATGTCCTCCAACACCTGGATCATTCTCTCCAACTGACTATCAGTCTGAGGATAGAAGTCTATACTAAACGTGAGTTTTGTGTACCCAACTCTTCATGAAACTTACCTTAGAACTTAGAGGTGAACTGTGTACCCCTGTCTCAAATGAAGGACAGTGGTACTCCATGCAATCTCACAATCTCCTTCACGTAGATCTTAGCCAATTGCTGAAAATTATAGTCCACCATGACTGGAATAAAATGAGCTAACTTGGTCAGTCTGTCAACAATGACCCAAATGGAGTCATACTTCCCCAAAGTCTTGGGAAGACCCACCACAAATCCATGGGTATTCTCTACCACTTCCACTTTGGAATGGGCATCCTCTGAAGTAGTCCTACAGGTCTCTGATGCTCATACTTTACCTGCTGGCAATTCTGACACTTGGACACAAAATCATCTATGTCCCTCTTCATTTCGGGCCACTAGTAAAGCTGTCAAAAATTTCTGTACATTTTAATCACACCCGAATGAATTGCGTACCGCGAACATGAGCCTCTGCCATAATATTCGGTATAATATCATCAACCCGGGGAACATAAATCCTCCCCCTAAAATTTAGTACCCCACCAGCGTCCAACGTGGCATCCCTGGACTCCCCAGATATTACCTTACCTCGTAGCCTATTCAGTTGCGGATCCTGAAACTGCTTGGCCTTTATACACTCTATGAAAGTGGCTTTAACCTCAACACTGGCCTATACCCCACCTTATTCTAAAATACCCAAGTGCATGAACTTGGACTCCTATGCCTAAATTTCCCTTGCTAGTGGTCGTTTGGACACCCCCAAACAAGCCAAACTGCCCATGCTAACTGTCTTCCAGCTCAATGTGTCTGCCACCACATTAGCCTTACCCGGATGGTACTGAATAGTCACATCATAGTCCTTCAACAACTCCATTCACCCTTTCTACCTCTGATTCAAGTCCTTCTGAGTGAAAACATGCTGCAAACTGCTATGATCAGTGAACACCTCACACTTGACACCATAGAGATAGTGTCTCTAAATCTTGAGTGCAAACACCACTGCTGCCAACTCTAAATCTTGAATTCGATAGTTCCTCTCGTGAACCTTCAAATGCCTAGAAGCGTATGCTATCACATTCCTATCCTGCATCAACACAACACCCAAACCTGAAAGTGAAGCATCACAGAAAACAATAAAGTCTTTACCTTCAATCGGCAAGGACAAAATAGAAGCCATGGTCAGAAATGTCTTGAGCTTTTGGAAGATCTCCTCACACTTGTCAGACTACACAAATGGTACCTCTTTCTGAGTTATCCTTGTCAAGTGAGTAGCAATAGATGCAAAATCCTTGACGAACCTCCGGTAGTAACCTGCGAGCCCAACAAAACTACTCACCTCAGTCACAGAGCTAGGTTGGACCCAACTCTTGATTGCCTTAATTTTTTGAGAATCTACCATCACCCCCTTTTCTGACACTACATGCCCCAAGAACATAACTGAAGTCAACCAAAATTCACACTTGGAGAACTTCACATAAAGCTTTTGATGTCTCAATATCCCTAACACAACCCGGAGATGTTCAGCATGCTCTTCCCTACTCTTGGAGTACATCAAAATATCGTCAATAAAAACAATAATGAAAGAATCCAAATATGAATTAAATACCCCATTTAATAAACTCATGTATGCTGCCGGCACATTAGTCAACCCAAATGACATCACAAAGAACTCGTAGTGCCTATACCGAGTCCGAAAAGCAGTCTTAGGAATATCCTCGGGCCTAATTTACAACTGATGATACCCTGACCTCAAGTCAATTTTTGAAAACACTGACGCACCCTGTAACTGGTCTAACAGATCATCGATACCAGGTAAAGGTTACTTATTCCGGATGGTAACCTAGTTCAATTGCCTGTAATCTATGCACATCCACATACAACCATCCTTCTTCTTTACAAACACTACTAGATCACCTCAAGGCAAAGCACTGGGATGGATAAATCCCTTATCTAGGAGTTCCTGAAGCTGAGTCTTAAGTTCCTTTAACTCTGCTAGAGACATTCGATATGGAGGAATGGAAGTTTGGCGAGTGCCCTGATAAGTCGATAATCTACCAACTTATTGAGCCTATATCCATGAATTGGTTCTATGTTTTGAATAGATTTAGAGGTTCTTATGGCCTTTATTGATGTCTATGTAGGTACCTTTGATAAAAGACGAAAAACAAGGATATGGACCCAAAAGGAGCTCAAAAAGTATCAAGAATTCGAAAAAGCTAAAGATTCTGACTGGAGATGTGGTGGCCGTGAGACATGCACAAGTGGAGGTGCAAACTGCACCTCCTCTGCATAGAGCTGTAAAAATTTTGAAGAGTCTTTTAAGGGGTACGGTCGATGTGCGATGCACACATCTCAAGGTGCAATACGCACCCCCTTCACACGAAGCTCCAAAATATATTTGAAGTCACTGGTTCAACTGAAGGCAGTGTGCAATGCACACATCATAACGTGCGAACTGCACGTCGCGCTGCACACCTCTTGAAGGGCATTTTTGTCCTAATTTTGTAGTGACATTTTGGGAAACTATAAAAGGCCTATTTAGGCACAATTTTAAATAACTTTCTCCAGTCCTGAATATTCTGAAGATCTTTTTGATTTGAGACTAAATTTTCACCTCCATTTAGAAGAGGGTATCAATCTAATTATCTTGGTTAACACTTATGTGCTAAAATTGAACCAAGAACTTGAGATTCATCTCTAATAGAGGAGATTTTGACTTACCCAGCTGGTATCTCTTTCTCTCTTGCTATTAGTGGCTAATTTCTCTTGTCTAGGGGTGTATTGATGATGGGTGCTTAACAAATGGATGTGGGTGTTATTTATTCTTGCTTATAATTGCTTATTTAACATTGGCCTAGTAATTTCACCAAGTTTTAATCCTAAAATTTATGGTTCCAAACATTATTTTTCATTACTTTACTATGTGATTGCTTGAGAAAGGATTTCATGGTTTTGGATGTGAACTTACTAGTGGGAACTTGGGAATCCGCTCAGATTTGAGTCTAGAGATAGCTCTTATCGACCGAATCACCCATTTAAGGGTCTAAGCTAGAGATAGTGTGACCTCCCCAAGCTTAGATTGGCCGTTTGTTGGTCAAATTGATGATGCTCTAACCAAGATCATCGTATATAAGATTGTTGATCGAGAGATAATCAATTCTTACCTATGATCAATGCTACTTATGTCATTAAGAGTGAATAAGTATGAATTGATAATCACTCTATCCTATAACTAAATCCCCATCGGATATGCATCCTTAGTCGTCTAGTTAACTTGGTACACCACCTTCATTTTATTGCTTTTTAATTGAATTGTGATTGTAGTGACATTATCCTAATTCCCCCATCCTTTTACTTTCTATTTTGAGCATTTACTCTCTCTTTGAACTCAACTCAATACAATCTCTATTTAGCTACTCTAAGTCCCTTGGTAGGACCCCGACACTCTTTAGGATTATAAATTTTGTTTTGCTGCACGATCATCGTGGCCTCCAACTTAGGGAGCACGATTTGAGCGTTCATCAAAAATGGCGTCGTTGCTGGGGACATGAGTTGATAGCTATTTTTGATTGTTGATTTGAAATCACTTTGAGAGTATTTGCTTATTTTACTTTTGTTTGTTATTTGTAGTGGATTGCAGGCACACATCACTCAAGCATAAATGCCAGTACTTCTCATTCAGCCCACTCACTCTTGATTTTGATACCTTGCTAGACCTTAAGTTAGATTTATGGGGGCCAAGGGAGCAATAGGTGCGACCCCAGCTTAAGGGATTGAGGATTGGTTAAAAAGTGAAGCTTGAAGAGCTAGAGAGTTATCAATAACTTCCACTCTCCTTGAATTCATGGTAAAGAGTGTCTCAAACGAGAGACAAGAAACAATTAACACTATTGGTGCCATTTAGGGCGTGAGGTTTGTAGAAGATGATGTGAGTTCGAATGAAGGTAGTGATAAAGTGTCTACAGCTGGCCACGAGGTGGGTTTCCAAGAAAGCCCTCAAAGTATGGGCAGATGCGATCATGGGAATCAAGGTCGGAACGAACAATATGAAGACTCTAGAATGGAAAGTATGCTTGTGCAGGTGTTAGAAAAAGTAGGGGCAACCTATGGAGTCATTGAGGAGTTGAGCCATAACCTCGGAAGACTTGCCCTAACTATTCAATCGCACTACACATCCATTGAATGTCTTGAAGATCGAATGCTTTGGCTTAATTCACAATTCAAATCTACGCAAGTCGAGAATGAAGAGAGGGGTAGTGGTGTTGAGAGCTCCCTAGACCACATTGATATTGAAATCCCAATGATAAGCAAGCCTCAGAAAAAGCAAATTCAGAGAATTGGTGTGACCAAAGTTGTTCAACGTGAGAGCAAGGAGACCAAAGTTCTAAAATCATTCCCCACTTGTCCTCTTTCATTCCCTCAACGACTTTTGCAAGAAAGAATGGATGAGAATCCAAATGATTGTCAGTCTACATTGAAGAGAATCACCATCAATATGCTCACGAGTACCGCTTTTATTAAAATGCCTGAGTATGCCAAGTTCGTGAAAGAGTTATGCACCCTTTGAACCTTAGAAGATGTTGGGGTAGTTCAGCTATCTCCATTTAGTAGTGAAATTCTTGCGGGGGATTTCACCAGTGATGCAGTGATGCCGGGTGTACACACAGTTTATGATTCGAAGGGAGTTCACAAGTCCGCTAGGCTAGTGTACAATGAAACCTCAAGTGTCAACTTGATGTTGTTGGCCATTTTCAAACGAATGGAGTTGGGGCAGCCCACTAGCACAAACTTGGAGTTCGTCATGACAGATCGGTCAATAAGGCACCCCGTAGGGGTCGGTTGTGACATTTTGATGAAGGTAGGTCAAATGGTGTACCATGTGGAATTTGTGGTGCTTGATTGCAAAGGGAGCTTTCAGACACCCATTATCTTGGGGCATTCTAGCCTAAAAACAGGGTGAACCTTGAGCAAAATAAACTCGGGAGAGTTAAAGTTTACATTGAATGATGAGAAAGCTACCTTTGACGTGAATAGATCTATGAGGCAACCAAGTGATCTCCAAATGGCTTTCGCAATTGAAAAAATTGAGGAAAGCATCAACTTACACATGAGATAGGTATTCGTCGATGAATTTTTAGAAGCAGTACTATTAAATCATGATGGTGAGGGGATAGAGGAATTTGATGAGGTTTGTTGTGCATTGGTGGTCATGGGATCCTACTCTTATCCCCCAAAGAAACTTGATCTCGACTTAAAGAACAGAGAAAATCCACAATCTAAACCCTCAATCATTGAACCTCCTATCTTGGAGCTCAAACCATTGCCTTCCCATTTAAAGTATGCATACTTGGGTGCTAACAAGACCTTGCCGATTATTATTTCTAACAAGCTAAGTGACAAGCAAGTGGAGGCTTTGCTTAAGGTCTTAAAGAATTACATCCGAGCTTTGGGATGGAAAATCACTGATATCAAAGGTATACCCCTGGGAATATACACACACAAAATTATCTTGCAAGAAGAAAGTAGTCCTTTCATTGAGCACCAACGAAGACTAAATCCACTTATGCAAGAGGTTGTAAAGAAAGAAATAATCAAGTGGTTGGATGCGGGAGTGGTCTTTCCCATATCGGATAGCACTCTGGTTAGCCTGGTACAATGTGTTCCAAAGAAGGGTGAAATTACAGTAGCGCCAAATGAGAAAGATGAGATGATTGCCCTCAGACCCATGACCGGTTGGAGAGTATGCATGGATTATAGATAGTTGAATTCTTGGATGGAAAAGGACCATTTCCCTCTTCCATTCACGGATCAAATGCTAGATCGGTTGGCAGGTCGTGGCTTGTATTATTTCCTAGATGGCTATTCTAGATACAACCAAATTTCAATCACTTTGGAGGACTAAGAAAAGACCACTTTCACATGCCCGTATGGCACCTTTGCGTTCAAAAGAATGCCCTTTGAACTTTGCAATGCTCCGGCCACCTTCCAAAGGTGTATGATGTCGATATTTTTGTATATAGTGGAGGATACAATGGAGATCTTCATAAATGATTTTTTAGTGGTGGGGGATGAGTTTAATGATTGTTTGGAGAACCTAGAGGAGGTACTTAAAAGGTGTGAGGACATGAATTTGGTGTTTAATTGGGAGAAATGTTACTTCATGGTAAAGGAAGGGATAGTTTTGGGGAACAAGATCTCCGAAAAAGGTCTTGAAGTTGATCAAGAAAATATTGAGGTTATATCGAAGCTACCCCTTCCAAAAACTGTGAAAAGCATTTGGAGTTTTCTCGGGTATGCTGGATTCTATCGGTGATTCATCAAAGACTTCTCAAAAGTGCCTCACCCTCTATGTAAACTATTAGAAAAGGAGGAAAAAATTGATTTTGATGATAAATGCATGACGACTTTTCTTACCTTGAAATAAAAGCTCACCTCCACCCTGATTATTATTGCTCCGGACTAGTCAAAGCCTTTTGAGCTATGTGTGACGCCAGTGGAGTAGCCTTAGGGGCAGTTCTAGGTCAACAAAGAGAGAAGCTCTTTCGCCCAATATATTATGCAAGCTAAACTTTGAACACAACACAAACAAACTACACGGTTAGGGAACATGAATTATTAGCTAAGGTGTTTGCTTTCCAGAAATTTTGAACATATCTCTTGGGCACTAAGGTGGTGGTGCATACTGACCATGCTGCCATAAGGTACTTGATGACTAAAAATGATGCCAAACCCTGATTAATTTTGTGGGTGTTACTTCTCCAAGAGTTTTACTTTGAAGGACCGGAGGGGGTGTAAAAATCAAGTGGCTGACCACTTATCGCGTTTGTAAGAAGAAGGAAGGCCTGTGGGGGAGCTTGAAATAAATGACTCATTCTTGGATGAGCGAATTTTGTCTGCTTCTCATGACTTGACACCTTGGTTTGCGTATTTTGCTAATTACTTGGCAAGTGATCTACTCCCGGAGGAATTTAGATTGAATCAGAAAAAGAAATTCCTCTATGACGTTCAGAAATATTATTGGGATGAGCCCTACTTGTTCCGGATTTTGGCCGATGGGATGATACGGAGGTGTGTACCAAAAATTGAAATGTTACTCATTCTTAGAGCATGCCATTCTTCACCTGTTGGTGGACACCATGGGGGCATGCGCACGGCCTCTAAAGTATTACAAAGTGGGTTCTATTGGCCTACCTTGTTCCAAGATGCTCATGATTTTGTAAAGGAGTACGACAATTGTCAACGTGGAGGGGGCATATCTCGGCGCCACAAGCTTCCACTAACACCTATCCTTGAGGTAGAATTGTTTGATGTATGGGGTATCAATTTCATGGGACCCTTTACAAGCTCACATGGGAACACCTATATTCTAGTGGTTGTGGACTATGGGTCCAAATGGGTCGAAGCGGTAGCTTTACCAAATAATGAAGGGAAGAGTGTGACTGCTTTTCTCAAAAAGCATATCTTTTCAAGGTTTGGCACCCCTCGTGCCATCATTAGTGATGGAGGATCGCACTTTTGCAACAAGTTATTTAGCGCACTACTTGAGAAATACGACGTCAAACACAAAGTGGCCACTCCCTACAATCCACAAATAAGCAGGCAAGTTAAGGTGTCCAATCGGGATATTAAATCCATTCTTTCAAAGTGGGTGAATGTTCACCAAATGGATTGGTCACGCAAGTTGGACGATGCACTATGGGCATATAGGACAACTTACAAATCCCAAATTGGAATGTCCTCCTATCAATTGGTATTTGGCAAGGCTTGTTATCTTTTGGTCGAATTGGAACACAAAGCTATGTGGGCCTTGAAGAATTTAAACTTAGATAGGGAGAGAGATACTCGTGCTAGAGTGGAAGACCTCAATGAAACAGATGAATTCCAGATGCGAGCTTATGAAAGTGGCTCTATCTACAAGGCCCGGATGAAGCGATATCATGATCAACAAATCTTAAGGCGTGAGTTCCACCTGGGAGACTGGGTACTCTTATTCAACTCAAGGCTTAGGCTCTTTCCGAAAATGTTAAGGTCCAAATGGTTAGGCCCTTTCAAAGTGCTTCAAGTCTTCGCCAATGGAGCCATAGAATAGGAAAATGAGGATGGCTCGGCTTTCAAAGTCAATGGGCAGTGAGTGAAGAAGTATTTGGGAATTCCGGAAGAATTTTCATCTGTAGAGGTCATTTACTTGGATGAACCTTGATTAGGAGGTACCTTCGTCGAGCCGTAACATTAAACCAAGTGCTTCTTGGGAGGCAACCAAAGTACTTTCTCCTTCAGTATTTTTCCTACTTTCTGGATTTATTTTGTATGTTGTCTTTGTTAGCCCTATAGATGGGAGTCGAGCTAAAGATGGGGAGCAATGATCAGATAGTGCGATTCTTCATGCGGTCGCACCTTAAAAAGTGTGCATCGCATATCAGATCACATGAGCTTAAAAGAAAAGCTGATAAATCAGACTACACCATGTGCGACTGGTGTGCGATCGTAGGAGCAGTTGTGCGTGTCACACACAAATTTTGCACCTCTTAGCAGAAGACTGGCAGTCTTCCCCTGAAATCGACACCATCATGCGTTCACTGAGGCATTTTGCACAACTCTAAGTGCGTGCCCCACACCTATCGCACAAGCAAAGAACAGAAGGAAGTCAAATTTGGCCAATTTGATTTTGTGGTTGAGGTGCAGCCGCACCACCTGTAGTGCATTTCGCACCTTGGTTCAGGGAGTTTGCTTCTTTCTATCGCTTATATCATTAGGTAGAATGCTCCATTTTAGTTGGGGGTGCTTGCATCGCCTTGTTAATAGTAGTTTAGGAATAAACTCCGAGGGTTTTCTTAATACCACGGTTCTTTTCCAATGAGGCAAGAGTTTTGATTATTTTCTTTTTCTTCTCTTTTATTTTTTTGTGTGATGAACCGGGTTGGTATTTCCCTATGATAGATTGGGAGGCGACTTTGTTAAGGGAAAACGCCAAGTTTTAGTTTAGAATTGAGTCCGCAGTTGTTTGTCTCGAAATCAGCCCACCAAAAAATTTCTCTTGGCAAATGGCAAATTGGATTGAAACTAAAAGGAAGAAGGGAAATGAATTTTTGAGGAAAAGTATTCTCTTATCATGACCTACACACTCTTTCTTTGGCTTGATTGACTCACAAACGAGTGTGTAATGAACTCGGAATAGCTTGTAAAAAATTATTTGCTCCAATTGATTGTTAGACTAATGAAAGAGGTCTTGTGGCATGATGTCTTGTGTGGTGAGGCTTTACCTTGATTCTTGTGCATAAGTATCATCTATAACTTACCCTGAATGTGATTCAAGGTAAAATTCTAGGTCATACCGAGCTTGGAAGATGACCTTATGCCCTTTTTGATAGCCACTTCACCCAAATGACTTCCCACGACATCAAATCCTAGTGAACCCCTTTTGAGCTTGTGACCATTCTTTGGCACCTTGTAACACCTTGACCTTTTTGGAACCTCTTTTTTGGCACCCATCCTCCCTAATTGCTTGAAAATGAAATGTAGGCTAAAAGCCCAAGTTTGGGGGGGGAACAAAATATAACATAGGCAAATTCCTAAGTTTGGGGGTGCATGTGATCAAATACAACAACAACAACAACATACCCAGTATATTCCCACACAGTGGGGTCTAGGAGGGTAGAGTGTACGCAGTCCATATCACTACCTCAGAGCGAGGTAGAAAGGCTGTTTCCGATAGACCACCAGCTCAAAGCAAAAACATCTTATGAACTAGCATAGTATAGGAACAAGAACAAGGAAAAGAAACAATAGATAGCACCAAAGCAATAGATCATAGCATAAACATGACAATCACAAAATAAAACTACAGTCTAACAACCCAGCACAACATACCTTCCAATACAACAAAGAAAAAGACACTACCAGCATAGCCCTATGACAACTAACCCATACCACAAAACCAAACACTCCTACCTACTAGCATGGACACATCCCTTCCAACTAACCATCTACCCTAATACTCTTTCTCCACACCTTCCTATCTAGGGTCATGTCCTCAGTAAGCTACAACTGATCCATTTCACGCCTAATTACCTCCATCCAATACTTTTTCAGTCTACCCCTACCCCATCTAAAACTATCCATAGCCAACCTCTCGAACCTCCGCACTGGGGCATCCGGGCACCTCCTTCTCACATGCCCAAACCATCTCAATCTTGCTTCTCGCATATTGACATCTACTGAAGTCACTCCCACCATGTCTCGAATAACCTCATTCCTAATCATATCACTCCTAGTAAGCCCACATATCCACTGCAGCATCCTCATCTCCGCCACCTTCATCTTTTGGATGTGAGAGTTTTTGACTGGCTAACACTCCACCCCATACAACATAGTTGGTCTAACTTCCACTCTGTAGAAATTACTTTTAAGTTTATGAGGCACCTTCTTGTTACACAAGACTCCGAAAGCGAGCCTCCATTTCATCCACCCAACACCAATATAGTGTGTGATATCATTATCGATCTCCCCATTTCCCTATATCATAGACCCAAGATACTTGAAACTATATTTCTTATGTAGGACCTGAGCCTCAAGCTTCACTACCACATCCCTCTCCCGCTCTACCTCACTGAACTTGCACTCCAAGTACTCCATTTTAGTTCTGCTCAACCTAAACACCTTTGACTCTAGGGTCTATCTCTAAACATCCAACTTAGAATTAACTCCCCTATGGGTCTCATCAATCAAAACAACATTATCCACAAACAACATACACCATGGCACCTCCCCCTGAATTTGACGTGTCAAAACATCCATCACCAAGGAGGATAAAAATGGGCTAAGGGCCGATCCTTGGTGCATCCCCATCAATACGGGGAAGTGCTTCGAGTCTTCTCCCACTGTTCTTACTCGAGTCTTGGCTCCATCATACATGCCCTTAATCTACCTAGTGTAAGCAACAGGAAAACCTCTATCCTCCAAGTACCTCCATAGAACCTCCCTGGGGACTTTATCGTAGGCCTTCTATAGATCGATGAACACCATATGCAGATCTTTATTTCGCTCTCTATACTGTTCCACCAGTCTCCTCACAAGATGAATGGATTCCGTAGTCGAGCATCCTGGCATGAATCCGAATTGATTCTCGGAAATATACACGATCCTTCTCAACCTCAACTCCACCACCCTCTCCCAAACCTTTATGTTATGACTTAGCAACTTGATACCCCTATAGTTGCTGCAATTCTGGATGTCACCCTTGTTCTTGTACACTGGAATCATCGTACTCTATCTCCACACCTCGGGAATCTTCGTCATCCTAAAAATGACATTAAACAGCTCAGTTAACCACTTTATACCTTCCCTGCTAGTGCTCTTCCAAAAGTCCACCGATATTTCATCAGGCCCAGTCACTCTACCCCTGCGCATTTTACAAATAGCACCCTTTACCTCCTCAACCCTAATACGCCTACAATAGCCATAATCGCAACATCTCCCCGGGTGTTCTAAGTCTCCCATCTCGATGGCTTTGTCCCCTGCTTCATTCAAGATCTTATTAAAGTAGGACTTTCATCTCTTCCTAATGAGCACTTCCTCCACTAAAACATTGCCATCTTCACCCTTGATGCACTTCACTTGGTCAAGATCATGGGTCCTCCTCTCTCTGGCCTTGGATAGCCTGTATAACTTCTTATCCCCGCCTTTAGCCTCTAACTCTGCGTACAAGCTTTCGAACGCCGCTGTTTTAGCCACTGTAACTGCTAACTTAGCCTCCATCCTAGCCACTTTATACTCCTCTCTATTCTTTCTCTTCTCCTCTTCACTCGTAATTCCAACCCACTTCACATATGCTCCCATCTTTGCCTCCACCTTCCCCTGAATTTCCTTATTCCACCACCAGTCCCCTTGACGCCTGCCAGATCGACCTTTCGAGACCCCCAATACCTCCTTAGTTGTCTCCCTAATGCAACTGGCAGTCTTAACCCACATAATGTCCGCATTCCCCTTACTCCCCTAAGCTCCCTTGGCCCTCAACTTCTCTCCTATCTCCCAGGCACTGGCCATAGTCAAGCTACACCACTTGATCCTAGTATGACCATCCACAACCCTCTTCGTTCTCTTATTTTTGGTCTCCAAATCCATCACCAAAAGTTTATGTTGGGTCAAAAGATTCTCACTTGGGATGACCTTAAAATATAGACAGAGACCCTTATCTCCTTTCCTAAAGAGTAAGAAGTCTATTTGAGTCTTGTCCACCAAACTACAGAAGGTAACCAAATGTTCCTCCTTCTTAGGGAAGCTCGAATTCACTACCACCAACCCAAAGGCCCTAGCAAAATCCAATAGGGAAGTTCCTCCTTCGTTCCTCTCCCCGAAACCAAAACCTCCATACACATCATCAAAACCCCTCAGAGAAGAACCTACGTGCCCATTAAAATCACCTTCTATGAAAAGCTTCTCGGTGTTTGGCATGCCTCTCACCACCTCCTCTAAAACCTCCCAAAAGTGCTTCTTTTCCTCCTCATCCAATACCGCTTGTGGTGCGTATGCACTAATAATGTTCCAAGTAAACCCTCCCAAAACCAACTTAATCGACATCACCCTATCATTGACCCTACGAACCTCCACTACCTACTCCCTCGGCTCTTCCTCTACTAAGATTCCTACCCCATTCCTGTTTCTCACATTGCCTGAGAACCACAACTTATACCCGTCCACGTCCCATGCCTTAGTCCCTACCCACTTAGTCTCCTGGACACAGTCTATATTAATCCTTCTCCGCCTAATAATCTTCACTAGCTCTATGGACTTCCCTTGTAACGTCCCAATGTTCCATGACCCCATTCTCAATCTAGTGGATCCCTTAACTCACTTACCCCTCCTTCCCCCGCACTCACCCCCAATCCTAACCCTGGACCCGACCCCGACCCTGACCCCTCCCCTATCTCAGATCTAAAACCCGACTATAGCCCCGACCGAAGACATGACCCAAGGCTACCATCATCCACCAACGCCACTAAAGGAAGCATAAACTAAGCAAAAGATACTAACTAAACTGACTACCCTGCAATTTAACTACACTATCCATGACAGGATATGCAAATATGATAAATATAAAATACACAGTAACCAAGAACTACAATATTACAAAATATACAGAGAACACTATCAAGTATATGAAAAGAATGGTAAACGCCCCAAATCACAACAAGCCAACAAGAAAGAACAAAGGAATGGCTAAAAAAATGAAAAGTTGCACCCCAAAGGTCAATCAAGAACATAATAATACTAGTGATGTAATAAGGAATGTCAGGAAAATAAAGACTAAATCACCGGGGCTAAGTTGTGGAGGGGAAGAAGGCTGATGTTCTTGTTCAAATTGATGGATTTTGGCAAATATTGGTGCTAAAATTGGTCACCAAAATATGGCCGTCAGAAATCCGTCACCTGTGTCTGGCACCCAACACTGCCTGTAAGAAAGGGAAAACCAAAGAAATAAGAAAGAAGAGAAGAAAGAATAAAAGGTAACACTCTAACACTACCGGAATAAACCTGGACGGAGACCAGGTCTATGACGAGCAGATCTTACTGGAAAGAGGTTGCCAGGGAGCAGACCTGGTCAGAAAAAAGAGGTCGCCGATGAGCAGATCTGGCCGGAAAAGAGGTCGCTAATGCACCATCACCGCTGGAGACTATCGTTGGTATAGAGATCACCAAAACATATCAAGAACTGATGAGCAGATGTCGTTGGCAAGAATACCACCAGTGTGTGGTCAGAAAGTGGTCGCCAGAAATTAGCAATGCAATCGGAAACAATTAGGTTGCGCCGGCAAAACAAATCTAGGGTTTCAGTAGAGAGAGCTTTAAATATCCACAAAATGGTTGTCGAATTCAAATATCGCCTATCACCGAAGAAGAGATCGTCGATCACCGGAGTATAATCAAGTTGCTTGAAAATGAGATAGTAAATCCAATGATCAAATAAGGAGAAGAAAAGAAGTGCACTACAAGTGCAAGGTAGCACCTTAATTTTGAATTGAAAATTGCTCCAAAAGATCAATCCAATGAGCAAATTGAAAAGAAAAAATAGGTGCTACCAAGTGAAGGCGATATAAGAAGTTTGAATGATCATGAGTAAAAAGGAGAAATCTTGGTTTGTGAGAGGGAGAAATAAGGTGAAGTAATATAAAAATGTGAACGGTGTTCGAAAAGAGAACAAAAATCATTAGGGAGGTATAGTCGCTTGAACCAAATGATATCCTCACCTTAGCCCTAGCCAACATCGTAACTCGCAAGTCCTTGGTGATTCCGAGCTTGGCCACCCTACATTAGTGGCAATATACATGAAGGGAAAGCCTATGGTTCAATGCGTATGCACTTGAACTTCCTTGAGAGAGTGAGAGTCTTCTTGGTTCTCCTATAATCCCGTGTTTTATGAATTGAATAATTGTGACTGGGATTCTCTCTAGTGGTGAGTGGCATCATGCACTCGAATTGAAACATAGAGTCTCTATTTCAATTGAGGGGAATGAATGAGACAGGTTGTGTAGCGAATCTCGAGGAAAACCTTAACGGTCCATGCCAATGACTTGAGAAGCTTAAATATGTTGTTTGAATGACAAAATTCCCTTGATTTTGAATGAGAAATGATGTCTTTTTAGCAAAGGTTTGGAACTTATTGATTGCCTTGAATTTGTGGTGGTTCAAATTGAGATGAGCATAGTAGTTGAGTCGTTTGTTTGAGTCTTTCGCTTATTCTTTTTCTTAATTTTTAGTGTAGAGTAGTCTTTTGTGCCTTGATTGAGCCAAGAGCATAATTCATTCCTTGTCTTGTGAGTATCTTGCTTGAGGACACGCAATAGTTCAAGTTTGGGGGTTTGATAAGTCGGTAATCTACCAACTTATTGAGCCTATATCCATGAATTACTTCTATGTTTTTAATAGATTTAGAGGATTTTATGGCCTTTATTGATGTCTATGCAGGTACTTTTGATAAAAGATGAAAAACAAGGATATGGACCCAAAAGGAGCTCAAAAGGGAGTTAAGTGTGAAGCATTCGGAAAAGCTGAAGATTCTAACTAGAGATGTGGTGGCCGTGCGACACGCATAAGACGAGGTGCGAACCGCACCTCCTACACATAGAGCTACAAAAATCTTGAAGAGTCTGTTAAGGGGTGCGGTTGTTGTGCGATGCGTACATCTCAAGGTGCTAACCGCACCCTCTTTACACGGAGCTCCCAAAGATAGCTGAAGTCACTGGTTCAACTGAAGGCAGTGTGCGATGCGCACATCAAAACATGCGAACCGCACGTCGCACTGCACACCTCTCAAAGGGCATTTTTGTCCTAATTTTTTGTGACGTTTTGGGAAACTACAAAAGGCCTATTTAGGCACAATTGTAAATAACTTTCTTCAGTCCTGAATATTCTGAAGAGCTTTTTGCTTTGAGACTAAGTTTTCACCTCCATTGAGAAGAAGGTTTCAATCTAATTCTCTTGGTTAACACTTGTGTGCTCAAATTTAACCTAGAACTTGAGATTCAGCTCTAATGGAGGAGATTTTGACTTACCCAGCTGGTATCTCTTTCTCTCTTACTATGAGTGGCTAATTTCTCTTGTCTAGAGGTGTATTGATGATGGATGCTTAACAAATGGGTGTGAGTGTTATTTATTCTTGCTTATAATTGCTTATTTGGCATGGGACTAGTAATTTCACCAATTTTTAATCTTAAAATTGGTTGTTGCAAACATTAATTTTTATTACTTCACTATGTGATTGCTTGAGAAAGGATTTCATGGTTTCGGATGTAAAAGTACTAGTGGGAACTTGGGACTCCACTCAGATTTGAGGCTAGAGATAGCTCTTATTGATGAAATCACCCATTTGAGGGTCTAAGCTAGAGATAGTGTGACCTCCCAAAGCTTAGATTGGTTGTTTGTTGGTCAAACTGATGATGCTGTAACAGAGATCATCAGATATAAGATTATTGATCGAGAGATAAACAATTCTTACCCATAATCAATGCTACTTATCTCATTAAGCGAGAATAAGTATGAATTGATAATCACTCAATCCCATAACTAAAGCCCCATCGGATATGCATCCCTAGTCATCTAGTCAACTTGGTACATCCGCCATCATTTTATTGCTTTTTAATTGAATTGTGATCGTAGTGACAACATCCCAATTCCCCCATCCTTTTACTTTCTATTTTGAGCATTTACTCTCGCTTTGAACTCAACTCAATACAGTCTCTATTTAGCTACTCCAATTCCCTTGTGTACGACCCCGACACTCATTGGGATTATAAATTTTGTTTTGTTGCATGATCATCGTGGCCTCCAACTGAGGAGCACGATTTGAGCGTTCATCATGCCTGGCTCCAGGTCAATACAAAAGTCGATATCCCTGTGTGGAGGCACACCAGGCAAATCCACTAGGAACACCTCTCGAAACTCTGAAACAACTGGAACTGACTCAATAGATGGGGACTCCACATTATTATCCCGGAGATGAGCCAAAAAGTCTAAACACCCTTTTCCTACTAGCTTCGTAGCCTGAACAAACGATATAATCTTGATTAGCTTAGGCCTGTAAACACCTTCCCACTCTAGCCTATCCTTACCCAGAATATCTAGAGCCACAGTCTTGGTGTTACAATTTAACACAGCATGATAAGGGTATAGCCAAGTTATTCCCAAAATGACATTGAAGTCAACCATGTCTAGAATTACCAAGTCTACCCAAGTATGCAACCCCATAAACACAACAGAGCAATCACGATACATGTGAGTCATAATCACAAACTCTCCCACTAGGGTAGAAACATGGATAGGGGAATCAAGGTTATCACATATTAAATCCAGATCCGAAGCAAACATCACAAACACATAAGAATAAGTAGAACCTGGGTCAAAAAGCATAGAAGCCATCCTATCACAGATTAGAATAGTACATGTGATCACCGCGTCTGATGCCTCAGCCTCTGACCTCCCTGGGAACACATAACACTGAGCCCAATCATCAATTTGAGCTACTTCCATTGCTTGTTGCACCCCTAGAGTACGAACCACCATAATTTCCCTCATTCCGGGGCTTCTTGGCTAATGCCTTAGCCTGCCCCGCTTGCTTGACCCCTTCTAATTTCTTAACATAATCTGTCACCACATTAAAGACCTTACCTGAAGAAGTCATGTGCATGGACAGTACCTGTAGTTCAGTGTTCAGGCCCTTCACGAAAAATCGAACCCTCTCCTCCTCTGAACTTAATAACTAAGTAGAGTAACGAGACAAAGTATGGAACTTAGCCTTATAAGTAGAGACTGACATGCTTCCCTGTTCCAGATGCAATAACTCATCCTTCTTCCTGTCTCTCAAAGTAAAAGGTACATACTTCTCTAAGAAGAGAGCATGGAACTCCTCCCAAGTCAAGGCAGGCAATGTCGATGGTCTGCACTTTACCTGAGACATCCACTATATCTTAGCGTCACCCTGTAGCTGAAATGTGACGAACTCAACCCCATGCTGACGTACGATACCCAACTTATGCAACCTTTCATAGAAATCCAAAATGAACTAATAACCATCTTCCCTATCAGTACCCTGAAACATAGGAGGTTTTAGCTTGAGAAATTTGGTCAGCATCTCATGTTCATTTCCTATCATTACCGGACCAAGTATTGGCCTGAAGAAATCATCGGTGCCTGAAGTTGCATCCATCCTAAGAGTTGTAGTGACCGCTGGCTGAGTGCCCATAGCCTGGTTTGCAATACCCACAGGGGTGGCTCCAGCACCAACCAAACCACTCAAGAAGTTCCAAGCATGCTTAAATGCCTCGGGCGTTAAAGGGGGAAGGCTTGCACCTCCAGCCAGTGCTACCTTCGCCTGCACCTCACCATCCTCAGCAACAACCTCCACTTCTTCGACAACCTATTACTGAGGTAGGGGAGGGGTTGCTTCTCGTACTCCTGCAGCAGCTTGAGCACCACCCCTGGCGGGTGTGGCTTTACCTCGTCCTCTTCCCCTTCCCGTGCCTCTACCGCAGACAGCCGGGCTCACTGCTGGGACCGCTGCTTTAGCTTTATTGCTCCTAGTATTAACCATCTGCGGATAGAAGAGTGAATGAGTCATATACCAATTAGAATCAAGTTATAGAACGAAGGAAGAAAGACGATAGTTTTTTCTAAAGTCCTATACCCTCTCGAGGACAAGTACAGACGTCTTCGTACCATTCTGCAAGACTCTACTAGACCCATTTTGGTATGACAAGATCAACGAACCAAGGGATCTGATACCATATTTTTCACGACCCAGACCGCTGTGAGTGGCACTCACCCAACCCCCAGGTGAGCGAACCATCACTTCCCCAAACTTAACCATTCTAATAGCTCAAAACTAATGTGCAAAAAGTAAACTAGCAATCAATATCAATAAAGTAACTTTATTATAATAACCCTGTAGAAAATCCCCCCTAGAATCTGAAAGTCAACATACCAAAACACTACCAAAACTAGAGTACGGGGATGCAACCCCAATAAAAGAAATAGTCTAAGCCCAAAGCACGTGGGCTACAACTTCAAAAAGATATAAATCAAGGCAACCAAACTGAAGCATCTCCCTCTTGACGTCTAAAAGCACTAGGACTACTAGTGAGGTCATGTGTCAACTGCTGGAAGATCGCCTGTACTCACAAAAGAAAACAAGTGCAGTATCGGTACATGACCACCGTGTACTGGTACGATCATCAGTCAGTTCCAAATAAATAGTGTATGAGCAGTACAATAAATTAAGTAAGAGTACAGGAACACATGTAACAAGTCAACAAGCATCCCTAGACTACAAGTCACTCCCGAGCTTGTTCCCACATGTAATCCACTTTTATCACTGTCATGCCCTATTTTTACCAAGGTTTATATAAAGCACAACTTATGGACTCTAAAAGAATTTAATTATGTACAGAGTCGCCACCTAATTTTTAAGGAAAATAAGGAAACCTATTTTTTGATTATTGATATGTACGACTCGCATTTTAATCTGCGAAAACCATTTGAGATTCTAGGTAAGGGTTCAAGTTATTCCGAAGGGAAGGTGTTAGGCATCCTTCGAAATCCACAAATGTGGTACCTGACTAAACTTAATTTTTAAAGAGAGAGGAGGTAAAACATTATTTTATTTTATTCTTGAAAAAGTATAAATATGAACAGTAAAAAAAAAAATATATATGTATATACAAGTGCAAACAATAATTTAAAAATATGTACATAAGAGTATGAAAAATGTACTTTTATATGTATGAGAAAATTTATATGTATGAAAATTTATATGTAAGAAAGTATACAAAAGAGTGTAAAAGAATGTATATTGTTAATATGAAAAGTATGTAAATATGTAAATAGATACTATTACGAAATATATATATATAAAGAAAATGTGTAAGTAATGTATGTTTAAATACATTGAGTAAAGAATGTAAAAAAGAAATGCATTGAAAAGATTGTACAATAATTACATCGATTGACTTGCGTTTTTCATTATGTAAATATTGTTTCACTTTTGCAAGAAAAAATGAGTTTAAGAATGAGAAAGGAATATTAATTTTAAAAGTGTTTTTAACAAAAGAATGTGTAAAAGGATTATTTGTAAAGTTTAAGTAAACTAATTAGAAGGAAAAGAAAAGAAAAGACGTCCTAATGTTTGCGTAACGTAAAAATATGAATTAATTAACTTAAGTATCTAAGTTAAATTAATTTGTTTATAAAAGTATTTACGATTTAAAGTTTTGCCTAAGCGCGTAAAATAGATAAGTAAACAAAGGGTGACTCCCACCCGACACCCCAAAAGTAAAATTTTCACTATACTTTATCTTTTGTACAATTACAAGAATTTACAAAAAAAATATAAATAAAGCAATGAATTTTGAAGAGATTTTCAAACCCCGTTTAATTGTCATCTTCGGAAGTATCTTCACGTACCTGTATAAACACTTAGTAAACAAATTCAATAACAAATAAATATTTACCAAAATAAGTTAAAGAAATACATATATTGTATGTAAATATAAGAAAATATAATTTTATTTTAGTATGGGCTCAGATATGTAGTTGTACTAAGTTTTAAATACGCCATGGCTGCGAAACATCGGTTGGCCACCCGAGATCACCTCGCCAAGATACGGATTATAAAACTTTTTATTTCGTCTTTGTAATAACAAGATTTCGTCATCGCCCAAACTTATTTTTTCGCTACGTATGTATATATGTATCCGTCTTTTTATTGTGGAGGCCTCAAAAATCGACGGGAGTTTTTTCATTGGCCAATGCAGTGTAGTATTTGTTCGATATCAGTGAAATATCAAAAATAGTAAAGAGCAAGGACAAAATCGTCCAAACAGCCCAAAATCGGCTAAAACAGTACCGAGGAAAAACCTATCTCCGGAGTGAATTTTTCGGGTGAAAATGGGCATAAAATCAGCAAAACAGTCCAACAATAGCAACAAAATACAGCAGCACCACAAATATCAACACAGGTAGCGAAAAAAAAAATTAAAAGCAATGCCCGAAACATGTAAACGATCACCGAAAAAAATGGTGCTTTGCCGGGGAATGTCTTTCCGTCGCTAAAAAATATCTCACGATGATAGAGCTAGAGAACCGACAAGCATATCAGTAATAACAAGAAAAAAGTATCAAGAAATAATTAATTTGCCAAAATAAAGACCCAAAACAGTCCGCCGGAGCATGTTATTTTTCGGCCAGATTTGAAAGCGACAAACATGGTTTCCGGCGTTGCTTCAACGGCCTCGCCGGAGCAACGCCGGAAACAAAAAGATCCGGCCAGATCTGCAGACCTCAACGCCATGTTTTCCGGCGTGGTAGCGGCAAAACGGCGGGGAAGGGGAGAGAAAGGAGGGGGGCGTTGGCGGCCGAGTGCTCCGGCGTCGTGAGTTCGCTGGAGTTCCAGGGGTCGTGGGAGGAAAAGGGGGAGGTGTTGGCCGTGGTGGTGGCTCATCGTCTCCGGCCGCCGGTGATCAATTCCGGCGGCGGCAGCGAGAGAGAGGGCAAGAGGGAGCGGGGGCGTGAGAGAGAAAAGTGAGGAGAGGAAGATAAATAAAGTGTGGGTGTGTGTGTTGTGTGTAAATGTGTGTGTGTGTAGTATGTAAATGTGTGTATATTTTTTGTGTGTGTGTCCCCCAAAATAAAAGATTAACCCCCTCCCCTTTTATAATACAAAACTAAACCCCCCTTTGTCCAAAAAATAAAAGACTAATCCTTTTTATTTTTTAGTTATTATCCGATAGATTATTTACTCTATTAACCAATGTATAAAGTTTATTAACCGATGGACGATAGCCCTATTCAGTCATGTCAAATGTCACCTTTATTAAAGGTGACAATACCTTGACTTGACCTAACTTATTAACCAATGCACAAGGTTATTAACTAGAGGACGATAGCCGCATTTAGTCACATCAAATGTCATCTTTTTGCTCTGCGTATTAGAATTAATTGCTCCGACCTCTTGTGCTTGCGGAATGTATTAGAGAATATAAATAATGTACAAAAATGTGTGTATGGTATGTGATAAAAAATAAAATAAAAGGTAATGTGTTTTAAATAATTGAAATTGTAGTGTTTGTATTGTGTACGTGTGCGGATGACTGTAAAAAAATATTGCGATTATCAAAATTGTATAATGACAATAAATTGATAAAATCCTAATATTTACAAAATAAAGGATAATTATCAATAAATTGTGAGAAATAAAAATATATCAATAAATTGATAAAATTCCTAAAATAAGGATGATTATCAATAAATTATTATATTTCATGAAAAATGTGTAAAAAATGTATTTTGTGCTCTTTAACGATCAGGAAACCTGAAGACGTTAATTTTAAGCACGGAGAGCCAAAATTGGGTGTCAACAGTTTGCCCCTTTTCGACTAAAGATGATGTAAGAATCTTTGGGCGAAAACGTTGACATGAAGCCAATTTTGCTCGATAAAGAATTATGATAAAAATATGACCGAACTCTGATTTAGAGTTGCCTACATACCTCGAATTACACGAAGATCAGGCCAGGTGTAGTTCAAAAGTTGAGGCAAATTACCTCTTGTCCTATTGTTCGGGGTGGACGACCCTGGGAAAAATAATTAAAGGAAATGACTATTTGAGAACAGAAGCATTTACATATTCCCAATGTCTCTTTCAAAATTGCCCCAATGTCGAGCTGTGAGACGCTGGGGATGCAAGATTGTGTACTTGCTGGAAAAAAGAATGATTATGATGCATGCTCTAGTTTGTGTGCCAAAGCGTTAATGAAATAGAATCTTGGGTTGTATGCCAAGATCCCGATGCATACTCCGGTTTGTGTGCCGGAGCTTTGAATGAAATGGAATCTTGGGTTGTGTGCCAAGATTCTAATGCATGCTCCGGTTTGTTTGCCGAAGCGTTAATGAAATAGAATCTTGGATTGTGTGCCAAGATCCCGACGCATGCTCCGGTTTATGTGCCGGAGCTTTGAATGAAATGGAATCTTGGGTTGTGTGCCAAGATTCTGATGCATGCTCCGGTTTATGTGCCGAAGCATTAATGAAATGGAATCTTGGGTTGTGTGCCAAGATTCTGATGCATGCTCCGATTTGTGTGCCGAAGCGTTAATGAAATGGAATCTTGGATTGTGTGCCAAGATCCTGATGCATACTCCGATTTGTGTGCCGGAGCTCTGAATGAAATGGAATCTTGGGTTGTGTGCCAAGATCCTGATGCATGCTCCGGTTTGTGTGCCGAAGCGTTAAAGAAATGGAATCTTGGGTTGTGTGCCAAGATCCTGATGCATGCTCCGGTTTGTGTGCCGAAGGGTTAATGAAATAGAATCTTGGGTTGTGTGCCAAGATCCTGATGCACGCTTCGGTTTGTGTGCCGGAGCTTTGAATGAAATGGAATCTTGGGTTGTGTGCCAAGATTCTGATGCATGCTCCGGTTTGTGTGCCAGAGCATTAAATGAAATGAAATCTTGGGTTGTATGCCAAGATCCCGATGCATACTCCGGTTTGTGTGCCAGAGCATTAAAATAAAATGAAATCTTGGGCTGTGTGCCAAGATCTCAATGCATGCTCCGGTTTGTGTGCCGAAGCTTTGAATGAATACCCGCATTTGAAGGTGGGCGCCTTTAAAATGTACTTGAATGTAAATACCCGCATTAGAAGGTGGGTGCCTATAAAATGTACTGAGATGTAAATACCCGCATTAGAAGGTGGGCGCCTGTAAAATGTACTGAAATGTAATACCCGCATTTAAAAGGTGGGCGCCTGTAAAATGTACTGAAATGTAAATACCCGCATTAGAAGGTGGGCGCCTGTAAAAGAAGAAAACTTTTTGATTTTTTTTTTTTTTTTTGTTTTGTTGTAAGAATGTTGAAAAGAAAATCACGTCTTGACTTTCAGTTGGTACCAACAATTAGTCTTATGCACAAGAATTCCACCATCTTTCTCAGCTAACCGAGATCAACTTCGAGTAATTCCAATAGTTTCAAATGGTATCTCAGACGTACCTAAGTATCGACAAGATTTGTTCCTCTTGATTCAAACAAAGATTTTGAACTATACCTTTCCTCATGTTTCACGTGCCTCACCAAAAGAAAGTCCTATTCTTCACACATTTGAGTATTTTGATTTTAGGACATTTTGAGAAGTGCACTCACACTCAGAAGGATGTTCAATGCATGCAATTGTGATACCATAGGCTTGGCCTTCATGTAAGTATCCACTAATGTGAGAACACTTGAAATAGGATCATGTAGGGCTTTTATCAGCTTGTAATGTAGGCTTGGGGATGGGTAGGATATTATTTGGGATAAAAGTGACTAATCCTCCCTTGAGTATGCACTGTATTTGTGCTTTGACATTTGTTGCATTTGGACGCTTGATCTTCTTTGTTTCGTAGTCCCTTTCTTTGAATTTGTATCGACTTCTTTTCGTTGTTGGAGTCCTTTTTCCCCTTTTGGAGTTCTTTTCTCTTTTTGTTTTGTTTTTTTTGTTTTTTTTTTGATTTTTTTTTTGAAATTTCTCCACATTTGTTGGAGTGTTTTTCATTATATATTTTTTGGGGGGGATTTCTCCATGTTTTGATTTGTGGGGAATTTTACTCCTTCTTTGAAGTCGTATTTTCATCTTTATTCCTCTGGGACTTTGCATCTTCTGCCTTTGGCATCTTTGATCTTGAATCTTTGTTCGTAATTTGCACATTTTAATGCGCTCAGGGAGGTCGGGCCAAAAGAGGGTAGTGCATGTAAGCACTCAGAAAGGTATAGGCTGAGATGTGGTTGTTCAAAGAAAAGGCTTCAGGCTCAAAGGGGGAATGCTAGGGATAATGTCATTTGGTAGGTTATGAAAGGCTCAATCGGGTCAAAGAAGGCCTACGATCCTTTCCCAAATCAAGTGTAACTCAGGATTTCGCCTCAACAAACATTTAGGCCAAGTTCTAGATCATCAATGCAATGCAATGAATTAATCTAATGCTCGCCACACAATGCACACGAAACGATGAGGTTGGTTTTGTTCTTATCTTAGATGCATGCAAGAGAATTTTCGAGTGTCACTAAGGTGTGATTAAGAGGTACCAAAAGAATCTATGGTTTACCACGAAATTGGTCCTCTCCATCATACCATTTGTTTCTTTCTCATGCACACTTCTAACTATGTTGGTACCAACCAAGTCAAAACTTTGATGTTTTTATTTATTTATTTTTTTATTATTATTTTTTTTTGAAAAATGAGACCGAACCCTTATGAGGGTTGCCTACGTATCTTGTATAAAAAAGAATCAGGTCTGTGTAGTTCAAGAGGATAGGGTATAAGATGTAAAGTAAATAAAATAAACTCCTTTTTCGTAAAGGAATACCGAATCCAAGAAGGACTGCCTACGTATCTCATTGAGATGAGAATCAGGTATGCGTAGTTCATGAAGATACGAACTAAAATGTATGTACACATTTTATTTTATTTTTCTAATAAGGAATACCGAACCCAAGAAGGGCTGCCTACGTATCTCATCGAGATGAGAATCAAGTTCGCGTAGTTCGTGAAGATGCGAACTAAAATGTATGTACACATTTTATTTTATTTTTGTTCTTCTAATAAGGAATACCGAACCCAAGAAGGGCTGCCTACGTATCTCATCAAGATGAGAATCAGGTTCGCGTAGTTCGTGAAGATACGAACTAAAATGTATGTACACATTTTTTTTTTGTTTTTCTAATAAGGAATACCGAACCCAAGAAGGGCTGCCTACGTATCTCATCAAGATGAGAATCAGGTTCGCGTAGTTCGTGAAGATACGATAGCAAATGTATGTGCAGAAAAGAATTCACCTCTAGAAGGAATATAAGGCAAAAAATTAAGATATTTACCGAATATAAAAAATATGTATAAAAAATAATGCAAAGATATAGACAAACTCGGAGCGATGCCTCGTATGTCGGGTGTTGGTGATGTCCTCGATGAGAGTGTCTCCCGACTGTTTGTGAGGATGATCGTTGTTGTGATTTCCCAATTATTTATGGGGACCGTCCATTGTTGTGATCGTCTCCAATTGTTGTTGGAGATGACATATTGCGGCCCCTCTGTTATTTATGAGGGCATTTATTGGCGTATCCATCCCCGATTAAGTGGGGACGGTTCTCCTGTAAAGAAATAAGAAAGGAGTGAAAGTAGGAAAGTCATGAAGAAAAAATAATATAATTACATGGTCAAAAGACTCCCCTGATTTGTCTGTCCCATTGAATATGGATGCCTCAAAAAGTCCGAGGTCAGATGTTATCTCATGTGAAGTTCAGGAATCATTTAACTTTTACGGAATTTAGATTTGACTCCTCGCTTTTTATTGCTTTATATCCTTTGATAGGTGTGCCTGCGAAGAAAACGAGTCAACTCGTGTTGAACCCTTAGATTTGGAAAGTGAAAGTGATTCACCATAGTTCTTTGGCTTACGGCGTTTGAGAAGTTTGAAGAGAGACTTAGGTCTTCAGATTTTGAGACTAAAGTCGAATGGAGATTATGGTAAGAGTGATATTGATAATCTTGAATTTTGGACTTGAGAGAATTGGTTGACGCTTTTAATTATTTTTTGAGGGTTGAGAGCGTCAGTGGACCGTTCCAAAATATTTGCCCCAGTTTGCAATCCTAAGAAAATCATTTTAGAATAGCAGGAAGACCGAACTCTTATGTAGGGTTGCCATACATATCTCACCAAGATGAATCAAGATGAGAATCAGGTCAGGGCGTAGTTTAGAATGAACCCATGGGTGTGATATGTATGATTGCCATGAATGGTGTCACAGGCAGCTCAGAGGAGACCGATTGCAGATAATGGGCATAGAAATTACTCTGATCATACAATCAAGATGATGGATGTGAAAACATAGACAGAGTTTTGTCACTACTGTAATACGCTAAAAAGATTACTAAGAAAGAGAAGCATGGCAAAGATTTGATATTACTTCGCCGCTGTCAGAAGAATTGAATGACTGGGAGAGTGTTGAACTCTTGATTTTGAAAGTGAAGGCCAAAATGTCACATTTCATAATCTACGATAATTTGAGAGAAAAAGAAACTTATGTCCCATTATCTAGGATCAAAGTCGAGTGAAGGTTTGAATGTAAGGCCAATATTGACACTAATGTCAGGGAGATTTGGATTTGAGGGAAAACTGTTGATTTGCACTGTCAACAGGACTTTGGAGAGGGTATTTGAATTGTTTCAAAAATTTGCCCCAGTTTTTAAAATCCTGGAGAAATTATTTTGAAACAATGGAAGACCGAACCCTTATGTAAGGTTGCCTACGTATCTTGTCAGGACAAGAATCAGGTCAAAACGTAGTTCGAACTGATACCTAGTTGTATGTGAGTTGTATAATTACTTTGAGCGATTGTATTGAAAAAAGTAAATCTATGAGTGAGTTTGGACAAGAAAAAGGTACGGTATAAAAATGAAAAGAATGTACAAGGCTGTATTGAAAATTTCTTGAAAAAGAATGATGAAATCCAAAAGAGTGATCGTAAAGATCGACATTGGGTATGAGAAAGAACGATATATGAAGGATGGTCTTATAGATCGAGAACGAATTTGGGGGATTGAAAAGGTCCCAGGCTCAACACAAGTCAACCAAAATTGTCAGACAAAATGGACGAGGACGAAAATGACATGTGTACATATATGTATAAACCAAAAAGTATGCACAAAAATATAAAAACGCAGAATATATAATAATCAAAGAGCAAGTATCAAAAAATATATAACAAATAAAGAATAAAAATTCATTCGACTAAAATAACGATCGTATGTACAACGGCCTAAGGATTCTAGGAGTAGATTCACCTAAGCTGATAAAGAATATTAGGACAATTGCGAGAAGACGCATAGTAATTTAAACGCGCCGACTCTGAAGCTAAGGAATCCAAAGAAGTTTTGGAGGAGCGTGAAACACTCCTCGCGTGAACCACAGTGTGTGATAGTGTACGGCCAAGATTTTACAGAAACGATGTGATAATTAAATAAATAATGTGTAGAAGTATTTTGAACATATATCTATATTATAAAGTAAATAATGAATAAAAGAATAATTAATATAAAGAATTTATGTATAAGCAAAACTAAAAATTTATATGTACAATACAAATAACATATACAATTCATAGTGTGCAAAAAATAATTTGAAAAATTAAATAATCAAAATGTGAATAGAAATACCTCCCTCAATTGAAAAATTGAGTCTATGATGGTTAGAACCTGGTTCTCGTCCCCAGCAGAGTCGCCATTCTGTCATGTCCTATTTTTACCAAGGTTTATATAAAGCACAACTTATGGACTCTAAAAAAATTTAATTAAGTACAGAGTCGCCACCTAATTTTTAAGGAAAATAAGGAAACCTATTTTTTGATTATTGATATGTACGACTCGCATTTTAATCTGCGAAAACCATTTGAGATTCTAGGTAAGGGTTCAAGTTATTCCGAAGGGAAGGTGTTAGGCATCCTTCGAAATCCACAAATGTGGTACCTGACTAAACTTAATTTTTAAAGAGAGAGGAGGTAAAACATCATTTTATTTTATTCTTGAAAAAGTATAAATATGAACATTAAAAAAAATATATATATGTATATACAAGTGCAAACAATAATTTAAAAATATGTACATAAGAGTACGAAAAATGTACTTTTATATGTATGAGAAAATTTATATGTATGAAAATTTATATGTAAGAAAGTATACAAAAGAGTGTAAAAGAATGTATATTGTTAATATGAAAAGTATGTAAATATGTAAATAGATACTATTACGAAATATATATATATAAAGAAAATGTGTAAGTAATGTATGTTTAAGTACATTGAGTAAAGAATGTAAAAAAGAAATGCATTGAAAAGATTGTACAATAATTACATCGATTGACTTGCGTTTTTCATTATGTAAATATTGTTTCACTTTTGCAAGAAAAAATGAGTTTAAGAATGAGAAAGGAATATTAATTTTAAAAGTGTTTTTAACAAAAGGATGTGTAAAAGGATTATTTGTAAATTTTAAGTAAACTAATTATAAGGAAAAGAAAAGAAAAGACGTCCTAATGTTTGCGTGACGTAAAAATATGAATTAATTAACTTAAGTATCTAAGTTAAATTAATTTGTTTATAAAAGTATTTACGATTTAAAGTTTTGCCTAAGCGCGTAAAATAGATAAGTAAACAAAGGGTGACTCCCACCCGACACCCCAAAAGTAAAATTTTCACTATACTTTATCTTTTGTACAATTACAAGAATTTACAAAAAAAATATAAATAAAGCAATGAATTTTGAAGAGATTTTCAAACCCCTTTTAATTGTCATCTTCGGAAGTATCTTCACGTACCTGTATAAACACTTAGTAAACAAATTTAATAACAAATAAATATTTACCAAAATAAGTTAAAGAAATACATATATTGTATGTAAATATAAGAAAATATAATTTTATTTTAGTATGGGCTCAGATATGTAGTTGTACTAAGTTTTAAATACGCCATGGCTGCGAAACATCGGTTGGCCACCCGAGATCACCTCGCCAAGATACGGATTATAAAACTTTTTATTTCGTCTTTGTAATATTGAGATTTCGTCATCGCCCAAACTTATTTTTTCGCTACGTATGTATATATGTATCCGTCTTTTTTATTGTGGAGGCCTCAAAAATCGAAGGGAGTTTTTTCATTGGCCAATGCAGTGTAGTATTTGTTCGATATCAGTGTAATATCAAAAATAGTAAAGAGCAAGGACAAAATCGTCCAAACAGCCCAAAATCGGCTAAAACAGGACCAAGGAAAAACCTATCTCCGGAGTGAATTTTCCGGGTGAAAATGGGCATAAAATCAGCAAAACAGTCCAACAATAGCAACAAAATACAGCAGCAACACAAATATCAACACAGGTAGCGAAAAAAATTAAAAGCAATGCCCGAAACATGTAAACGATCACCGGAAAAAATGGTGCTTTGTCGGGGAATGTCTTTCCGTCGCTAGAAAATATCTCACGATGATAGAGCTAGAGAACCGAAAAGCATATCAGTAATAACAAGAAAAAAGTATCAAGAAATAATTAATTTGCCAAAATAAAGACCCAAAACAGTTCGCCGGAGCATGTTATTTTCCGGCCAGATTTGGAAGCGACAAACATGGTTTCCGGCATTGCTTCAACGGCCTCGCCGGAGCAACGCCGGAAACAAAAAGATCCGGCCAGATCTACAGACCTCAACGCCATGTTTTCCGGCGTGGTAGCGGCAAAACGGCGGGGAAGGGGAGAGAAAGGAGGGGGGCGTTGGTGGCCGAGTGCTCCGGCGTCGTGAGTTCGCCGGAGTTCCAGGGGTCGTGGGAGGAAAAGGGGGAGGCGTTGGCCGTGGTGGTGGCTCATCGTCTCCGGCCGCCGGTGATCAATTCCGGCGGCGGCAGCGAGAGAGAGGGCAAGAGGGAGCGGGGGCGTGAGAGAGAAAAGTGAGGAGAGGAAGATAAATAAAGTGTGGGTGTGTGTGTGTTATGTGTAAATGTGTGTGTGTGTAGTATGTAAATGTGTGTATATTTTTTGTGTGTGTGTCCCCCAAAATAAAAGATTAACCCCCTCCCCTTTTATAATACAAAACTAAACCCCCCTTTGTCCAAAAAATAAAAGACTAATCCTTTTTATTTTTTAGTTATTATCCGATAGATTATTTACTCTATTAACCAATGTATAAAGTTTATTAACCGATGGACGATAGCCCTATTCAGTCATGTCAAATGTCACCTTTATTAAAGGTGGCAATACCTTGACTTGACCTAACTTATTAACCAATGCACAAGGTTATTAACTAGAGGACGATAGCCGCATTTAGTCACATCAAATGTCATCTTTTTAAAAAGGTGACAAGACCTTGACTTGACTGAATCGTTGCTCTGCGTATTAGAATTAATTGCTCCGACCTCTTGTGCTTGCGGAATGTATTAGAGAATATAAATAATGTACAAAAATGTGTGTATAGTATGTGATAAAAAATAAAATAAAAGGTAATGTGTTTTAAATAATTGAAATTGTAGTGTTTGTATTGTGTACGTGTGCGGATGACTGTAAAAAAATATTGCGATTATCAAAATTGTATAATGACAATAAATTGATAAAATCCTAATATTTACAAAATAAAGGATAATTATCAATAAATTGTGAGAAATAAAAATATATCAATAAATTGATAAAATTCCTAAAATAAGGATGATTATCAATAAATTATTATATTTCATGAAAAATGTGTAAAAAAATGTATTTTGTGCTCTTTAACGATCAGGAAACCTGAAGACGTTAATTTTAAGCACGGAGAGCCAAAATTGGGTGTCAACAGTTTGCCCCTTTTCGACTAAAGATGATGTAAGAATCTTTGGGCGAAAACGTTGACATGAAGCCAATTTTGCTCGATAAAGAATTATGATAAAAATATGACCGAACTCTGATTTAGAGTTGCCTACATACCTCGAATTACACGAAGATCAGGCCAGGTGTAGTTCAAAAGTTGAGGCAAATTACCTCTTGTCCTATTGTTCGGGGTGGACGACCCTGGGAAAAATAATTAAAGGAAATGACTATTTGGGAACAGAAGCATTTACATATTCCCAATTTCTCTTTCAAAATTGCCCCAATGTCGAGCTGTGAGACGCTGGGGATGCAAGATTGTGTACTTGCTGGAAAAAAAGAATGATTATGATGCATGCTCTGGTTTGTGTGCCAAAGCGTTAATGAAATAGAATCTTGGGTTGTATGCCAAGATCCCGATGCATACTCCGGTTTGTGTGCCGGAGCTTTGAATGAAATGGAATCTTGGGTTGTGTGCTAAGATTCTGATGCATGATCTGGTTTGTGTGCCGAAGCGTTAATGAAATGGAATCTTGGGTTGTCTGCCAAGATCCTGATGCATGCTCCGGTTTGTGTGCCGGAGCTTTGAATGAAATGGAATCTTGGGTTGTGTGCCAAGATTCTGATGCATGCTCCGGTTTGTGTGCTGAAGCGTTAATGAAATGGAATCTTGGGTTGTGTGCCAAGATTCTGATGCATGCTCCGGTTTATGTGCCGAAGCGTTAATGAAATAGAATCTTGGGTTGTGTGCCAAGATCCCGATGCATACTCCGGTTTGTGTGCCGGAGCTCTGAATGAAATGGAATCTTGGGTTGTGTACCAAGATCCTGATGCATGCTCCAGTTTGTGTGCCGAAGCGTTAAAGAAATGGAATCTTGGGTTGTGTGCCAAGATCCTGATGCATGCTCCAGTTTGTGTGCCGAAGGGTTAATGAAATAAAATCTTGGGTTGTGTGCCAAGATCCTGATGCACGCTCCGGTTTGTGTGCCGGAGCTTTGAATGAAATGGAATCTTGGGTTGTGTGTCAAGATTCTGATGCATGCTCCGGTTTGTGTGCCAGAGCATTAAATGAAATGGAATCTTGGGTTGTGTGCCAAGATTCTGATGCATGCTCCGGTTTGTGTGCCAGAGCATTAAATGAAATGGAATCTTGGGTTGTATGCCAAGATCCCGATGCATACTCCGATTTGTGTGCCAGAGCATTAAAATAAAATAAAATCTTGGGTTGTGTGCCAAGATCTCAATGCATGCTCCGGTTTGTGTGCCGAAGCTTTGAATGAATACCCGCATTTGAAGGTGGGCGCCTTTAAAATGTACTTGAATGTAAATACCCGCATTAGAAGGTGGGTGCCTGTAAAATGTATTGAGATGTAAATACCCACATTAGAAGGTGGGCGCCTGTAAAATGTACTGAAATGTAATACCCGCATTTAGAAGGTGGGCGCCTGTAAAATATACTGAAATGTAAATACCCGCATTAGAAGGTGGGCGCCTGTAAAAGAAGAAAACTTTTTGATTTTTTTTTTTTTGTTTTGTTGTAAGAATGTTGAAAAGAAAATCACGTCTTGACTTTCAGTTGGTACCAACAATTAGTCTTATGCACAAGAATTCCACCATCTTTCCCAGCTAACCGAGATCAACTTCGGGTAATTCCAATAGTTTCAAATGGTACCTCAGACGTACCTAAGTATCGACAAGATTTGTTCCTCTTGATTCAAACAAAGATTTTGAACTATACCTTTCCTCATGTTTCACGTGCCTCACCAAAAGAAAGTCCTATTCTTCACACATTTGAGTATTTTGATTTTAGGACATTTTGAGAAGTGCACTCACACTCAGAAGGATGTTCAATGCATGCAATTGTGATACAATAGGCTTGTCCTTCATGTAAGTATCCACTAATATGAGAACACTTGAAATAGGATCATGTAGGGCTTTTATCAGCTTGTAATGTAGGCGTGGGGACGGGTAGGATATTATTTGGGATAAAAGTGACTAATCCTCCCTCGAGCATGCACTGTATTTGTGCTTTGACATTTGTTGCATTTGAACGCTTAGTCTTCTTTGTTTCGTAGTCCCTTTCTTTGAATTTGTATCGACTTCTTTTCGTTGTTGGAATCTTTTTTCCCCTTTTGGAGTTTTTTTTTTTTTTTTTTTTTTTTTTTTTTTTTTTTTTTTTTTTTTTTTTTTTTTTTTTTTTTTTTTTTTTTTTTTTTTTTTTTTTTTTTTTTTGGGATTTCTCTAGGTTTTGATTTGTGGGGAATTTTACTTCTTCTTTGAAGTCGTATTTTCATCTTTATTCCTCTGGGACTTTGCATCTTCTGCCTTTGGCATCTTTGATCTTGAATCTTTGTTCGAAATTTGCACATTTTAGTGCGCTCAGGGAGGTCGGGCCAAAAGAGGGTAGTGCATGTAAGTACTCAGAAAGGTATAGGCTGAGATGTGGTTGTTCAAAGAAAAAGCTTCAGGCTCAAAGGGGGAATGCTAGGGATAATGTCATTTGGTAGGTTATGAAAGGCTCAATCGGGTCAAAGAAGGCCTACGATCCTTTCCCAAATCAAGTGTAACTCAGGATTTTGCCTCAACAAACATTTAGGCCAAGTTCTAGATCATCAATGCAATGCAATGAATTAATCTAATGCTCGCCACACAATGCACACGAAACGATGAGGTTGGTTTTGTTCTTATCTTAGATGCATGCAAGAGAATTTTCGAGTGTCACTAAGGTGTGATTAAGAGGTATCAAAAGAATCTATGGTTTACCACGAAATTGGTCCTCTCCATCATACCATTTGTTTCTTTCTCATGCACACTTCTAACTATGTTGGTACCAACCAAGTCAAAACTTTGATGTTTTTATTTATTTATTTTTTTATTATTATTTTTTTTTTGAAAAATGAGACCGAACCCTTATGAGGGTTGCCTACGTATCTTGTATAAAAAAGAATCAGGTATGTGTAGTTCAAGAGGATAGGGTATAAGATGTAAAGTAAATAAAATAAACTCCTTTTTCGTAAAGGAATACCGAATCCAAGAAGGACTGCCTACGTATCTCATTGAGATGAGAATCAGGTATGCGTAGTTCATGAAGATACGAACTAAAATGTATGTACACATTTTATTTTATTTTTCTAATAAGGAATACCGAACCCAAGAAGGGCTTCCTACGTATCTCATCGAGATGAAAATCAAGTTCGCGTAGTTCGTGAAGATGCGAACTAAAATGTATGTACACATTTTATTTTATTTTTGTTCTTCTAATAAGGAATACCGAACCCAAGAAGGGCTGCCTACGTATCTCATCAAGATGAGAATCAGGTTCGCGTAGTTCGTGAAGATGCGAACTAAAATGTATGTACACATTTTTTTTTGTTCTTCTAATAAGGAATACCGAACCCAAGAAGGGATGCCTACGTATCTCATCAAGATGAGAATCAGGTTCGCGTAGTTCGTGAAGATACGATAGCAAATGTATGTGCAGAAAGAATTCACCTCTAGAAGGAATATAAGGCAAAAAATTAAGATACTTATCGAATATAAAAAATATGTATAAAAAATAATACAAAGATATAGACAAACTCGGAGCGATACCTCGTATGTCGGGTGTTGGTGATGTCCTCGATGAGAGTGTCTCCCGACTGTTTGTGAGGATGATCGTTGTTGTGATTTCCCAATTATTTATGGGGACCGTCCATTGTTGTGATCGTCTCCAATTGTTGTTGGAGATGACATATTGCGGCCCCTCTGTTATTTATGAGGGCATTTATTGGCGTATCCATCCCCGATTAAGTGGGGACGGTTCTCCTGTAAAGAAATAAGAAAGGAGTGAAAGTAGGAAAGTCATGAAGAAATAATAATATAATTACATGGTCAAAAGACTCCCCTGATTTGTCTGTCCCATTGAATATGGATGCCTCAAAAAGTCCGAGGTCAGATGTTATCTCATGTGAAGTTCAGGAATCATTTAACTTTTACGGAATTTAGATTTGACTCCTCGCTTTTTATTGCTTTATATCCTTTGATAGGTGTGCCTGCGAAGAAAACGAGTCAACTCGTGTTGAACCCTTAGATTTGGAAAGTGAAAGTGATTCACCATAGTTCTATGGCTTACGGCGTTTGAGAAGTTTGAAGAGAGACTTAGGTCTTCAGATTTTGAGACTAAAGTCGAATCGAGATTATGGTAAGAGTGATATTGATAATCTTGAATTTTGGACTTGAGAGAATTGGTTGACGCTTTTAATTATTTTTTGAGGGTTGAGAGCGTCAGTGGACCGTTCCAAAATATTTGCCCCAGTTTGCAATCCTAAGAAAATCATTTTAGAATAGCAGGAAGACCGAACTCTTATGTAGGGTTGCCATACATATCTCACCAAGATGAATCAAGATGAGAATCAGGTCAGGGCGTAGTTTAGAATGAACCCATGGGTGTGATATGTATGATTGCCATGAATGGTGTCACAGGCAGCTCAGAGGAGACCGATTGCAGATAATGGGCATAGAAATTACTCTGATCATACAATCAAGATGATGGATGTGAAAACATAGACAGAGTTTTGTCACTACTGTAATACGCTAAAAAGATTACTAAGAAAGAGAAGCATGGCAAAGATTTGATATTACTTCGCCGCTGTCAGAAGAATTGAATGACTGGGAGAGTGTTGAACTCTTGATTTTGAAAGTGAAGGCCAAAATGTCACATTTCATAATCTACGATGATTTGAGAGAAAAAGAAACTTATGTCCCATGTTCTAGGATCAAAGTCGAGTGAAGGTTTGAATGTAAGGCCAATATTGACACTGATGTCAGGGAGATTTGGATTTGAGGGAAAACTGTTGATTTGCACTGTCAACAGGACTTTGGAGAGGGTATTTGAATTGTTTCAAAAATTTGCCCCAGTTTTTAAAATCCTGGAGAAATTATTTTGAAACAATGGAAGACCGAACCCTTATGTAAGGTTGCCTACGTATCTTGTCAGGACAAGAATCAGGTCAAAACGTAGTTCGAACTGATACCTAGTTGTATGTGAGTTGTATAATTACTTTGAGCGATTGTATTGAAAAAAGTAAAGCTATGAGTGAGTTTGGACAAGAAAAAGGTACGGTATAAAAATGAAAAGAATGTACAAGGCTGTATTGAAAATTTCTTGAAAAAGAATGATGAAATCCAAAAGAGTGATCGTAAAGATCGACATTGGGTATGAGAAAGAACGATATATGAAGGATGGTCTTATAGATCGAGAACGAATGTGGGGGATTGAAAAGGTCCCAGGCTCAACACAAGTCAACCAAAATTGTCAGACAAAATGGACGAGGACGAAAATGACATGTGTACATATATGTATAAACCAAAAAGTATGCACAAAAATATAAAAACGCAGAATATATAATAATCAAAGAGCAAGTATCAAAAAATATATAACAAATAAAGAATAAAAATTCATTCGACTAAAGTAACGATCGTATGTACAACGGCCTAAGGATTCTAGGAGTAGATTCACCTAAGCTGATAAAGAATATTAGGACAACTGCGAGAAGACGCATAGTAATTTAAACGCACCGACTCTGAAGCTAAGGAATCCAAAGATGTTTTGGAGGAGCGTGAAACACTCCTCGCGTGAACCACAGTGTGTGATAGTGTACGGCCAAGACTTTATAGAAACGATGTGATAATTAAATAAATAATGTGTAGAAGTATTTCGAACATATATCTATATTATAAAGTAAATAATGAATCAAAGAATAATTAATATAAAGAATTTATGTATAAGCAAAACTAAAAATTTATATGTACAATACAAATAACATATACAATTCATAGTGTGCAAAAATAATTTGAAAAATTAAATAATCAAAATGTGAATAGAAATACCTCCCTCAATTGAAAAATTGAGTCTATGATGGTTAGAACCTGGTTCTTATCCCCAGCAGAGTCGCCATTCTGTCATGCCCTATTTTTACCAAGGTTATATAAAGCACAACTTATGGACTCTAAAAGAATTTAATTATGTACAGAGTCGCCACCTAATTTTTAAGGAAAATAAGGAAACCTATTTTTTGATTATTGATATGTACGACTCGCATTTTAATCTGCGAAAACCATTTGAGATTCTAGGTAAGGGTTCAAGTTATTCCGAAGGGAAGGTGTTAGGCATCCTTCGAAATCCACAAATGTGGTACCTGACTAAACTTAATTTTTAAAGAGAGAGGAGGTAAAACATCATTTTATTTTATTCTTGAAAAAGTATAAATATGAACAGTAAAAAAATAAAATATGTATATACAAGTGCAAACAATAATTTAAAAATATGTACATAAGAGTATGAAAAATGTACTTTTATATGTATGAGAAAATTTATATGTATGAAAATTTATATGTAAGAAAGTATACAAAAGAGTGTAAAAGAATGTATATTGTTAATATGAAAAGTATGTAAATATGTAAATAGATACTATTACGAAATATATATATATAAAGAAAATGTGTAAGTAATGTATGTTTAAATACATTGAGTAAAGAATGTAAAAAAGAAATGCATTGAAAAGATTGTACAATAATTACATCGATTGACTTGCGTTTTTCATTATGTAAATATTGTTTCACTTTTGCAAGAAAAAATGAGTTTAAGAATGAGAAAGGAATATTAATTTTAAAAGTGTTTTTAACAAAAGGATGTGTAAAAGGATTATTTGTAAAGTTTAAGTAAACTAATTAGAAGGAAAAGAAAAGAAAAGACGTCCTAATGTTTGCGTGACGTAAAAATATGAATTAATTAACTTAAGTATCTAAGTTAAATTAATTTGTTTATAAAAGTATTTACAATTTAAAGTTTTGCCTAAGCGCGTAAAATAGATAAGTAAACAAAGGGAGACTCCCACCCGACACCCCAAAAGTAAAATTTTCACTATACTTTATCTTTTGTACAATTACAAGAATTTACAAAAAAAATATAAATAAAGCAATGAATTTTGAAGAGATTTTCAAACCCCGTTTAATTGTCATCTTCGGAAGTATCTTCACGTACCTGTATAAACACTTAGTAAACAAATTCAATAACAAATAAATATTTACCAAAATAAGTTAAAGAAATACATATATTGTATGTAAATATAAGAAAATATAATTTTATTTTAGTATGGGCTCAGATATGTAGTTGTACTAAGTTTTAAATACGCCATGGCTGCGAAACATCGGTTGGCCACCCGAGATCACCTCGCCAAGATACGGATTATAAAACTTTTTATTTCGTCTTTGTAATATTGATATTTCGTCATCGCCCAAACTTATTTTTTCGCTACGTATGTATATATGTATCCGTCTTTTTTATTGTGGAGGCCTCAAAAATCGACGGGAGTTTTTTCATTGGCCAATGCAGTGTAGTATTTGTTCGATATCAGTGTAATATCAAAAATAGTAAAGAGCAAGGACAAAATCGTCCAAACAGCCCAAAATCGGCTAAAATAGTACCGAGGAAAAACCTATCTCCGGAGTGAATTTTCCGGGTGAAAATGGGCATAAAATCAGCAAAACAGTCCAACAATAGCAACAAAATACAGCAGCAACACAAATATCAACACAGGTAGCGAAAAAAAAATTAAAAGCAATGCCCGAAACATGTAAACGATCACCGGAAAAAATGGTGCTTTGCCGGGGAATGTCTTTCCGTCGCTAGAAAATATCTCACGATGATAGAGCTAGAGAACCGACAAGCATATCAGTAATAACAAGAAAAAAGTATCAAGAAATAATTAATTTGCCAAAATAAAGACCCAAAACAGTCCGCCGGAGCATGTTATTTTCCGGCCAGATTTGGAAGCGACAAACATGGTTTCCGGTGTTGCTTCAACGGCCTCGCCGGAGCAACGGCGGAAACAAAAAGATCCGGCCAGATCTGTAGACCTCAACGCCATATTTTCCGGCGTGGTAGCGGCAAAACGGCGGGGAAGGGGAGATAAAGGAGGGGGGCGTTGGCGGCCGAGTGCTCCGGCGTCGTGAGTTCGCCGGTGTTCCAGGGGTCGTGGGAGGAAAAGGGGGAGGTGTTCGCCTTGGTGGTGGCTCATCGTCTCCGGCCGCCGGTGATCAATTCCGGCGGCGGCAGCGAGAGAGAGGGCAAGAGGGAGCGGGGGCGTGAGAGAGAAAAGTGAGGAGAGGAAGATAAATAAAGTGTGGGTGTGTGTGTTGTGTGTAAATGTGTGTGTGTGTAGTATGTAAATGTGTGTATATTTTTTGTGTGTGTGTCTCCCCAAAATAAAAGATTAACCCCCTCCCCTTTTATAATACAAAACTAAACCCCCCTTTGTCCAAAAAATAAAAGACTAATCCTTTTTATTTTTTAGTTATTATCCGATAGATTATTTACTCTATTAACCAATGTATAAAGTTTATTAACTGATGGACGATAGCCCTATTCAGTCATGTCAAATGTCACCTTTATTAAAGGTGACAAGACCTTGACTTGACCTAACTTATTAACCAATGCACAAGGTTATTAACTAGAGGACGATAGCCGCATTTAGTCACATCAAATGTCATCTTTTTAAAAAGGTGACAAGACCTTGACTTGACTGAATCGTTGCTCTGCGTATTAGAATTAATTGCTCCGACCTCTTGTGCTTGCGGAATATATTAGAGAATATAAATAATGTACAAAAATGTGTGTATGGTATGTGATAAAAAATAAAATAAAAGGTAATGTGTTTTAAATAATTGAAATTGTAGTGTTTGTATTGTGTACGTGTGCGGATGACTGTAAAAAAATATTGCGATTATCAAAATTGTATAATGACAATAAATTGATAAAATCCTAATATTTACAAAATAAAGGATAATTATCAATAAATTGTGAGAAATAAAAATATATCAATAAATTGATAAAATTCCTAAAATAAGGATGATTATCAATAAATTATTATATTTCATGAAAAATGTGTAAAAAATGTATTTTGTGCTCTTTTACGATCAGGAAATCTGAAGACGTTAATTTTAAGCACGGAGAGCCAAAATTGGGTGTCAACAATCACCATGTCAACAATCAAGTATAACAATTAAACAACCCTTCTTACATAGCCCAGACCCACCCTGGGATCCCTTCTGAACAACACCTAAGTGTTAAACATACAATCTGGTCTACACCAAGATCAACTCAAAATCAGATATAACAAAAACCCGGCCTGTCAAGGACCATAAACAATCATCATATTTAAATAACACAACCCGGTCCACTCAGGGGACCCATAATTTAATGCACAATGCAATAAAGTAAATCCGTACCAAGCGTGGTACCGAGCCAACCAGTTAGTATTTACTGTACCAGGCATGGTACCTGAGCCAACTATTAGTATATCTCGTACCAAGCATGGCACCTGAGCCAACCATTAGTATACCCGTACCAGGCGTGGTACTTGAGCCAACCAAATGTCAACCAATCCACAGTCACAAACAATGAACAATCAACTTGTAAACCAAATAAGGAAAATACACAATTCAATTCACCAGACTATTAAACAGTTAAATAGGACCATTAGATATTATTAAATCATTCCCTGAGCAATGCAAACATCATACAATTACTTAGATAAGAGTACACAAATATACAAGGTATACAAGAATCAATAACCATCACCTACCTCGAAATAATCCAAAGCTCTACTCAATCCGAGCTTTCCCATTCTCCAAAATTCTTGCTTGTTCTTGGTCTAAAGCAATTTACAAGTACTAAATTAATAAACATGTCCTATATATTACCCGGATTACACCAAATCCCAAACCCCAGGCCAACCATGATCATCCCACCCTTTTCCCGGGTTTTCCACCATTAATTCTCCTAGTTCTACGATTTTTTATGGATATAATTAGAGAATTCAAGTCACATGATCATAATACAGTACTTTTAACCATATCCAAGGACTTCCACACCTAGAATCCCTCTCCTTCCTCGGATTCTACCATCCCTAAGTCATTTCCAACCTTTCCCCAAGTCTACCCCTAGCAATTCTATAACATAGGGAAAGTAGTACAGAGTTTGGGGAGTAGAAACCTTACCTTAGGGAAGAAAAATAATGCAAAATGGAGGACAATCGCCTAGAATTTCCCTAGCTCCTCTCCCAAACGTGTTTGAGAAAACTAAATATTTTGGGGAATGTTTCTGCATTAAATCCCATCTAGCCTACTATAGCGGTCTTCCTCGCTATAGCGGTACCGTTGTAGTGGAGTCATCCGCTATAGCGGTACTGCCGTAGCGGAGTCGTCCGCTATGGCGGAAGTTGACCGTCATTGACTTCCGCTATAACAGTATTTTTTCTGCTACAACGGAGGTCTCTATGGCAGAGTATCAACCGCTATGGCAATTGACACAAAACAGAACATCGTAAAGTCCCCAAAATTGGTCCATTTTACAACACACTTATTTTTCTGACGTCCCGGAATAACCCCTTCACGTCAACCTTAATATCGGGAGTTTACTTATCCAAATTCGATTCTGAAAGGTCCCCCGAACTCCTTTATAACCTAGCGAAATGGAAAACTAGCTCAAGTCAAGAATCCCTTCCCAATCCTTACCCAGATTATCCTAGACCATACCTCGCTCCTAAACTGGCTGAGACTAGCCTAGCCCATAATTTTAAACTCCCAAACCCGAAAGTTTTCTAACCCAAAACTTGGCAGAAAATATTTACTCGCAACGATGAACCCGGTCGTTACATATGTTGTGTTCATAACCACGTAATGTAAGATAACACAATGCATAACAGTTCTAACAAGGTGATGATTCTTTTGGCCAGGTAGTGTACAGTCCCTAATTAACCAGGTTGCCTAACAATATCAACTCAGAAAGATAACGTAATGTAAATAAGAAGCAAATAAGCACTATTCATGGTCATTTTCTCTCAAATTTAAACCACGGGGAACCCCATCAAATAATTAGCTTTATTTTTTCCAAAAGAGCATTGGAATAACCAAAAAATGATCAAGTTCGGGAAAAGGGGTGTGAAATAAGGGGTCGAGAAACTGCTAGATTTAGTGTAGGTATAAAATAGCTATATGCAAATCAACAAAATAAATTAATAAGTCAGGTATATTATTACTAACTTTGTAGGAAAAAAAAATTGTGATCAGCCAGTTGAAATAGGCTATGTCGTAGGCGAGACTCGTGATTGTTGAGCAGTGAAGAATATTTTCATTTTTCATATTTCTTTCATCTCATCTTCAAAGGTAGAGAAGTAATCATTCAAGGATTTGTTTTTCTTATTCAAGGATTTGTTTTCCTCTTGAGTGGAACATAGCACATACAATATTTCAACCTTTGAAGAAGTGCCACTTTTCAAGTCATTCACATTTACTCCACCCCCAAAGAAAAATACATGGCTACGAATTTGAGGTCCACAATATTTTTCTACAATCTCTATGCTAGGTAGAGATGGTTCTGCTTTCACCATTTCCTCAATTAAAGCCTATAAAATATATAAATGAATATATTTTGTCTGTATCCATAATAATTTCAAGTAATGTACATACTCAATTTACCAAATACATGTTTTTCAATTGCTTCATGTTCAATAAGCTTGTTAACTTTCTTATGAGTCTCAAAAAAATATTTTCCAAATCTGGTGGATTGCCATCTTTCCCGCCCTTTTACTTCAAAGAAAGACATGTCAAATAACACCTCGTAAATATTTCATTTAGGAAAATAGTTTTATAATAATACCTTTTGATAAATAATCTCTCGAATAGGCTTGCTACCAATATGATGAAGCATCTTTAACTTAGCACGGTTTGATACATTCCTGTTGCTTTTTGCATGTATTTGTGAAATAATAAGCTTAATTAGACAACTAACAATTTAATCATACTAGAAGATTTTTTGGAAGGGAGGGGAATCAAGCTATAGACACTTTGGCAAAATAGACTATTAAATCACTAGGCATAACTGAAAACTTTCGGAAGTAAGGCACTCCCATTCTTTCTTGTCTAATCCCTTGAGAATATTCTTAAGAGCCTGTTTCATTGTTGTATCCTTCGCATATGTTGCATGTAAGTATCCTCTCTATTTGTTCCATAACTCCCTCATCCATGCCAAGATATGATCACTGTGATCATTCATGTCAACACCTTCAAATTTATCCTACAATAATCAAAATGTGGGTTAAGTTAACGCATTGCAAATACTATCAAATCGTAGTCCAGAGAGTTTTTTCCCACTCAGAGAGGACTAAGTAAGAGGCTTCCATTTAGGGAGGGTCCTAGTTAGATGATTAACATGGCATGCCCAAAGAATTGGATCCAAGGTTCCATTGTGGTCATTATCAGAGGAAATACATCATCGAAAGTTTATAAACAGATTCACACCCATGTTTGTGGAACTGATCAGGAGATGCAAACTGATATGCCTAAGAATAATTCTTCATCAGTATGTATAGTAGTCTAGTAGTCCTTATGTGTGAAAAATAACAGAGGACATAAATCATCTTCCGTTACAATGCAAGTTAGGAAATGTTTTTGAACCTGTTCTGGAAAAAAAATAGGTGATGTCAAGAGCTAATTTGTGTTGGCTAGGCATGAAGGTAGATAAATAAACCATAAACTTTCTCATATAACTCCTATTTCCTCCTATTTCTTACAAAACGATCTTTTTTTTCTTGGCAGTTTGTTGAAAAATTAAAGCCAGTAGCACATTAAAAGGATGTGAAACTTCAATTAATGCAAGATATAGTAGTAAAATCAGGTGTGGAATGGGATTAAAAAGCTTTACAACATGTCATGAACCAAAATCAGGCTGTGATGGCACCTACATAACTCCCTGGTAGGCAAGCCAACCTAAGAATCCAGAAGTATAGTAAAACAATTTAAATAAAGAAATATGGGAGGGAAACATACAATAAAGGGTCCAACAGTATATATGTATACCAATACTAATAAATATACTAATATGTCCCCAAAGTGACCGACAAGACAAAACATCTACAAGACCAACTCCAGACCTGGTGTCATCAGTACAAGAGCGTCTAAAGTACAAAGTAGCTATACAAAAAGTGTTGTCTATCAAAAATACAAAAATATAGATATATATGTTGATGGAAAGCAGTAAAGGATCTCCAAATTCTAGGAGTTTACCATGATCCAAACAACAGCTGGCCATGAATGGCTGAAGGGTCAACAAGGGTGGCTCGTACTAGGTGTTGCATTAAAAAAATGCAAAGTGTAGTATGAGTACAAAAATAATGGGTACCTAGTAGGCATCATAGGCCGGCCGAGCTCAGAAAGATAATATATATTATAAGATACAAAAAAGTAAACTAACTATAGGAATCAACCTAAATCTAGTTATCAATAGAAAATTGAACTATCTAACTGACAGTGAAGATAATAATGATAAAACAGGTAAAAGAACTCTAAGTACACGTAGGCAATGCAATGCAAATGTGTCATGAGATAATATGATGTGGTATATGGCCAATGCAGAAAGTAAAAACCCGATATTTGGTACCCCGGGCGCCCGAAAGGAAACTCGAGCTCATCAACATATACATAAAAGTAAAACCCAGATATGTGCTCCTTGGACCACCCAGAATCATATATCAGGCTCATCAACAGAAAAGTAAATAGAGAAAAAGGTTTGAAAATGACCCTCGGAATGCCACAGCAGTGGTGCTTTACTATCTCTTTCAAAACCTAGTGGTTAAGTAAATTCCTGAGTTTGAACCAAAAATCGATTGTTTCTTTTATTTTCAAAAACAATAGCCATGTAATGCAATAATGATATATGATTCAAAGTTTAGAGAATATCAAATTAGTTAGGGTAGAACACCCTCGAAAGAAGATAACTGACCTAACACTCCGTCTGATCCATGCTATGGCATTGGGCTCACAAATACACAAATACAGAAATAGTCAAGCGGTAAGTGGAAAATAAATAAAAGCGCCTACTCTGCCTTTAAAACCTCCCTAAATCATTCTAAGGATTCTAGGCTAGCCACAACAGACTACGAGCTCCTAAACTAAGGATAAACATGGTATTACTATTCTACAAACCCAAAGATGGACAAAAAGAGCAGAAAATAGGATTTAAGCCTAATTCTATCCTAAGACTAGCCTAACATTCATGCAACTCATAACATATAAAATCTTACTAAGCCAAGTCTATGTATGTAAGCCGTAATCTATGTCCGGGCTGAACTGCAAGCATGAACCATCAGTCTTCTGCTTTCCCCTTCCGAACAGCCTCAGAAAGCTGACATGCTATCATGAACATAAACTAGATGTCAAGACGATAATGATGATACCTATATTTCTATATGGAAAAATCGGGCCAAAAATCGTGTCAGAAAATGACCCTCGAGGCCTACACAATGAAACGAAAAACAAATTTCACAATTATATTTGTAACGGGTTTATAAATCCATGTCCAAAATTTGGGCGCGAATGAGACTCATTTCAGGGCTAAAAACAGCCCCAAAGTCCACTTTGATAAAAAATTTGAAATAAGGAAAGAAGGAAATAATGGGAATTTAACACCCAATTTTTTTCCTCCACACTACGAATTAATTTTGACCTTTTTTAAAGATTTTTAAAAAAACAACTTTGAAATAATTGTTCTTGTAAAATTAAAATATTTTAAAATTATTCTGGTGCTAATTTAGTCATTTTAGGTAAGAATATATATTTTGTATTTAATTATATGGAATTATTTTTAAAATCATTTTCAAGCAAAACCGTGTTTAAATTGACAACAATTTATTTTTTATTAAAATTAATTTAAAATGGGAGATTAATTGGACAATTAGTCTTTTAATTTTAGAACAAGATAATTTTACTATGAATAAATAATTATTTTACTTTTTTTAAATTAGAAAAGCTCAGATAATTAATTTCCATAAGTTTGTCTATTTTAATTGTGGCCAAATTTTATTAATTTTTCTCAAATTGGCCATTTCTTAAATCAGATCTGGCCATATTTTGTAAAATCCTTTAAATAACATCTCACCTCTCAATTTTCAGTCAAATGACCCAACAACAATTGACTTCTCACCAGCCCACTCCAAATTTGACCCGCTCAGCCCATAACTCACCCTTATACTCCTTCTTTCCTTTTCTCAACACATCAGATGCTCCAAACACACCTTTCTTCTCCTCTTCCTCAAATGGAAGAAAACGACAACAATGAACAACACAAACCCAGGTAACTCCGTCCAACACAATGCCCAAACGACAACTACAATAGCTCCAAAACGACCCCAAATCCTCTTAAATCGTCACCCCTCCATTAAAATTCCTTGTCGCCGCTTGTTTGTGCATAGAGTGTGTGCTGTCCAGGTTCTAGAAGAACCATGGAATTGCCTAGGTGGCATCTCAATATTCTCAACCCCTGAAAACGCGGCGAAAAATCCTCAAGATTAGCAGCTGATGATTGAATTTGTACCACAAAGTACCTATGTGCCCTCATCAGAAGAATTTTGTAATTTGGATTTCAAATTCCTCAAATTCTATCTGAATTTCCTCATGTTTTCCCCCCAATTACATCTGTTGGAAAATATAAATTCTCTGCTATATAAACCCTCCATTCTCCACTGTTAAGGGGTGAGTTTAAGGATAACAAAATCTTGTAAGGCCCTTTTCTCTAATTTTGGGGAAATATGGGAATTCGAACTGGAACAAAGCAAGAATAATTGTTATATTTGAGAATTTTCTGGGTCTTTTTGTTGCATTTCAAAAAGTAAACTCAAGTCCGTCGGAATAATTATTGAAAAACATAGCTCCTTGTCTCAGTTGCTGCCCAGAAATAGGTAAACTTCCCTTTCCCTTCGCTTTACTTCTCTTGTGCTTATTATAGATGGTTGGTTTTTGTGGTTTTGTCGTGTTAATTGTTTTTATTGGTTTTGGTGATTGGGTACTATTTTTATATTGTCTGGTTGAGAGGAATGGTGAGTTGAGCTTTATGGAATTATTGAGCTCGGGAGAAGCTTTGAATCAACAACTTTGGCTTCTCCCAGGTGCTCCTAAGACCTAAAGCTCCTAATTTTCCTACCTTGTTGCTAATGGTTCCAAGAAGGAGTGGTTTGTATTCATGCTCGCTTCTGTTTCAATCGCATTTTGAGGGTTAGAATTATTGTCTGGACTGAACACCATTGTTGTATGATCTTTTGAATTATAAATATTATATCTGCTCTTTCTTTCTTATATGTTGTATGGGAGGGACATGTGAAGCTTTCATTAGTTGCTCTTCGTATTTTGTTAGCTATATGCGTCATAAGTTTGAAAATCGCTTAAGTTTGATTTACAGTCGATTTCCATTTGAAAAGTCGGGTTTCTATGAATGCTTTCATCTTCCTACTTGCAAATCTGGTTAACCCTCAAGATCACTCTCCTCAACGGTGTCAAGTTTCTTTTTCTCAAAAGTGACTTTGTTTTGCATTCCATGTTAATTTCCTTTATTGTTTTAGCTTGAATATGTAAATGTAGTTTCGTAATAAGGTTAGATCTTCTTCTCTTTGAATACTCTTGAATCAATATTGTGACGTCATCAAAACAATCAAGTGTTGGTCAAAATTTGAGATTTTGACTCAGCACCTTTTCTTTTCTTTCATTTATATGCATAGGTTGTATGTTTCACCTTTAATGTCTAAGTAAGGTTTTGCAATTTTGATCAGGTCCTTAATCATTCAATGTTTAATTGAATCAATCCTTTTGTTCTTCTCAACCAATTGGGATGCTAATCTCTACCTTTTCTTTGCATGTGAACCTCGTTTGAGTGCATCTGGACTCTTATTCCCTTGCATTTTCGGATGGGCCAAGCCCAAACCTCGAGTCAATTAAAACCCCAAGGGCTACTACGTGCGATATACAGCTGCATAGAGGGCAAGGAACTAAAGTACTGGGTGCTGAATAGGAAATGGGTTAAAACCCAAAATGGTTTGAGTATATTAGTCCAAAATTGGATTTCTATACATTATTATACAATGAATAAACAGGAGACATAAAAGTCAAGTATACAACCGATATACCAACAAGAGATGGGTTGGAGGTTCATAAATCTCAAATTCAAATCTGGACAGATTTGAAATGGGCCAAGGAGCACATTTCCCCTTCCTCTCCTCTTTTTACTTGTATTTAATTGAATTATTTTGTATCAACTTTAATCTAGCATAATCTAACTAAATTCCCTCAAGATTTGCCATTTGTGTCTTATTTTCATTGTTTCATCATTTTGTCACTAAGTTTTATCCTTAAGAAAATAAGCTAAGATTTTTGCTGTCAAAGTCGTTACTAAACATGAGAAATTTTTACAAATGAATTGATCACTCTTTTTACATTCAAGTGTTTAAAATTTCTCTCTCTTCAAGACCAAAGAAAGACCTTTTCATTTTAAAAAATATTTCTTAACTTCTCCCATAAAAGATTAATTGAAATAGTTCCTCAATTTTACTTATTTTATTAAGTTAATAATTTCTCTAAAAAGTTCTTACCCTCAAATCAACCTCTTATTTTGATAGAATAAAATCACATCTTTTCAAATGATCTCCCTTTTATGAAATCACTTAGTTTTTTTATAATTTTAATTATTTTTCATAATATTAATTATAAAGGATTTATTCAAGTCTTCCTCTTTAAATTTTTTTATTGCATCTTCTTTAAAGTGAATTTTCCTTTTACTTTAGCTAAAATAAGTTATTTCTTTATTTAAAATTGCTATGTATTATTTCAAATCTTTAATATCCTTGTTATTTTTCGTAAAACCAACTCTTTCGAAATTAGTTATCTTTATTTAAGTTAGTCAAAACTGTTCTTTGGTCAACCGTTTTTCAAATGGACATTCTTAAGTGCCTTAAAACCCTTCTTAAAATGTTATTTGAACCCTTACCCATTTTATCTAATTTTAAAGATTTATTTCTATTTTTAAGTCTTTGAAATTATTTTAAGTTTTCTTAATTTTTTTATAAAAATTAAGTGGCGACTCTATTTATTGAAAATTATTTTGAAACTTTCTTTTAAGTTTGAAATGATTTTAATGTGTCAAAAATCATTTTTTTTATTTTTTTCAAAACAAAAATTTTGAAAAGGGATAAAACAGAAATGGCGACTCTGCTGGGGATTTATTTACGTTCTAACCAAAAATTTGAACTATTTTTGACTAGCTTTATGTGACTAACTATTCGAAATATTGTAATAGTTAGTAAATTTTGATTGATATTTGCTTATGTGTTTATTTATCACAAAATATATTGTCATTGCATTTCATAGCATCTTCCGCCATATGGCATGTGATTTTATTTATGTTTAAGGGAGGCTCACGATCTCGTGGCCTCTCGCCATAAATAACACCTTCTAAGAGATACGATAGTTTACGGGTACGTCATGCATCCAATGACTATCGTATTTCCAATCCAAGTTGTCCGCTTGGGACCCGGTATATTTCGAAGAAAACCCACTCTAGACACTTTGCGTCGAGCTAAACCAAAACCTTATTTTTAGCCATTGGCCTAGGATGACCCAATGCCCAAGGGATATTGGGCTCATTAGAAAGACCACCTTGCGTCTATTGGCCATGAGTCAATAAAAGACGATCATCCCTTATGTGTTTAATTGAAGGATGTGATTTTGAATTGTACGGACCATTGTCCCTCAGGGTTGAAAATTATTTAGATGACTTCTATCATTTTAATCAAAAGAATATCTTCATTCGAAAGGCATTTAGAAATCTCAAGAAGTTTGAGAATGAAGGACCTTCCATGGCAGATTAGTTTAGGAATGTGCCCCTGTGTAGGACTAACATTTATTGTTCATCCCTTTCCCTTATTTTGTATGCCCGTTTGATTCAATTAATTTGTATATATTATATTTTTTGGGGCAATGGAACGTCTTACAAACAACATACATATCCTTCAATTTTGTTAGGCCTACCTTTGGCACAAAAATTTCACATATATGTCTAGGACGCACGTTATAATGTTTTTATGTGTTATTTATGGTTATGTGTTTTAACTTATTTATGTGCTACGTGTGTTGCTAAAATTAAGAATGAATTGATCTACTCCTATTTTAATTTTAGAGCACCGTAAGCAGAAAATAAACCCACAAGCACAAAGTCCGACCAAAATTACTTCTCGAGTTTCTCAAGTTTCCAAGAAAATCCAAAATCCCCCTCAAACAAGCCTAAGAACTTCTCTCCCATCTCTCAGGAAGGTTGACTTGCCATGGACACTGAAGAAGCAATGCGCAAGATAATGAAAGAGATTGACCAGGAAATCAACGAAATAAAGGAGCAAATCAAGGAAGCTAAGCAAGAAGGAGGAAAGTTGGTAGCCATGTCCGCGGAAGTAGATAAAGAAATAGCCCTTATGGAAGAAAAGATAGCCAACATTGACACAATGATAGCCTAGACGGAAGAAATGATCACCAAACGTATTGAAAGTACCAACTGGCGCTCAAGAGGTCAACATTAGTCATAGGGAATGATGAAGAGTCTGTTGGAGAAAATGACGAACAAATCCAGCCTTTCAATCGAATCTCAGATTACTGGGATAACATTAGGGAAGACCGCGTTTGGCAAACTAGATTCAAGCCGGGAAAAGGAAAGATTATTCTCAAAGCTCACTCACAGGAGAATGGCCAGAGGCCTAGAATTGTTACATACTCAGTCATTTTCCTAGCTCTAAAGATGAAGGGAATCCTACAACCTGATCAAACCTTGGGTTTTTTGTATAACCCCAGAGATGAACAAAAGAGGTGTGCTTACCACCCACGCCAAAGGGGGCATACCACCAATGAATGTACCATGCTAAGGGTCAGAATTCACGAAATGATCAATAGTGGGCAAATCAGCCACATGTGGGGACCTCACTCCATACTAATTTGTGATAGGGTGAGGCCAGGAATGCCAATCACCCAGAATACCCTAATTTTACAATATGACTTTACCATATTTTATGACACGTACCTCAACATCTACTTCAAGCTAGTCTACGCTGGTATCATTGAGCCAATTGAAAGAAAGGTGGGGAAAATGTCTTGAACTTGGTGCAATTGCAAGGAAATATGCCTCTCCATGCTGGAGTAGGGGGCATGATATAGAGAATTGTCGCACTTTCAGAATTGACCTTGAAGATCTCATTGACTCAAGAAGGATCTAGATTGAGTTTCCACCGTACCATCCTTGAAGAAGAGAAACAAGAAAAAAATCCAGAAGACTTACCACTATCCAAAATCAAGCTTTCAAAGTAGCAGAGTTTTTCTTTAAAGTAATTATATTTCTGTTTACTTTTCCTTGTAATCAAATGTAGTTGGTGAATGAAATGAAATGAAAACTTATCCATTACCTATTCGAACTATGTAGGGCCTGAATTCTCCTTCATGAGATACGTAGGCAGCCTTTCAAGGCCTGACCCCTGTCTTTTAAAATTTTTATTTCCCCATTTTGACAAGGATGCTAAAGAGTACAGGAGAGTCGGAGATCTTGGGAGATGAAGATTCAATGGGTCAACTTTCATGATAAAACCTACGCCCCTAAAATCAATAGACAAAGTCCTGTCTATTGAACTCCTTGAGTCAAATTACCCATAGATCAATTCTCCTTGATAAAAGCAACTCCTGTGTGTTTAGAACAATCCCTATGTGTTTATTTCTTATTAGATCTCTTGTTTTATTTATTACTAACAAAATCTAACATAGTTGCCTTTGAGTTGTTTTCTCTTCAATAGGTAATAGAAACTGATATGTGTTGACCAAGCTGGCCGAACACCCTTACTTCACCCATTCAAAGGCACACATAGACTCCTCCTCTAACCGTCACTTCTCTAAGGGAAAAATGACTGATAGTGAGGAAGAAAATGCCTTGGCCATAAGAGATAATATTATTGCTAACAAAGTGAAATGATTGTAGAGCTTGCAAGGAAGTTGGAAAAGAAGCAAGAAAAGGTGCAAAAAGCCAAGTACATGATGAGCTTGGCTATTGCCGCTAATACCCCAACTCTGGGCAACTCCCAGCCTCCTCTCAAAATCCCTCTGCTCAATTTTCCATTAACCGAAAATTGTCCAAGAGATATTCCTTCCGATTCTGTCCCTAGACCTTTCAACGAACCTATCTCCAATAACCCTCCCCATATCAAATTCTTATACAAAACCCATACTCCTCCTATCCAGCACACTAACCAAAATAACAACCCAAATGCCTACAAACCAGAATACCTCTTCCTGAATTACCAAAATACACCACCAAATACCTACAATTCCCAGAGTAACCACCCCAATATCATCAATCCACAGAACTATACCTCTACATACCCAAATACCATCTCACATGTCCAGTCTTCACCTGTCCGGAATATGCCACCTTTTGCTTTCCATGCCATAGTGGAACCTTATATCGCACTCCCAGAGAATCCCGAGCTTGATCATTAGGAGGAGAGGGAGAAGGAGTTGAAGGCAGTAGAAGATAAGCATGATCATGACTTGAAACTAATGAAAGAGGAAATTGCCAGAATCAGGAAGTCTCATGACCAATCTAATGAAAGAGGATATGAGTATGATGACCTTTGTATTCACCCAGAGCTGGATCTACTGGAGGGATTTAAAATTCCCAAATTTGAGACATTCAATGGTATGGGAAATCCTGATGCTCATCAACAAAGCTACTGCGATCAAATGGTGGGTGCAAGGAAGAATGAGGCTTTATTGATGAGGCTGTTTAGCTAGAGTTTGAGTGGGGAAGCTTTAGAGTGGTTCACTATTCAAGAGTTAAGGAAGTGGTCTAGATGTAGTGATCTAGCCAGTGATTTTGCTCGGAGGTTCGCGTATAATGTGGAAATTGTTTGGAATCGGTACTCTCTGGATCGTATCAAACAGAAGTCAAATGAGCACTTCAGGGACTATGCTTATCAATGGAGGAAAGAGGTAGCAAGAGTTTGTCCTCCCATGAACAAAACAGAAATTAGTGCAATGTTTATATACTCTCAAGAATTTGAATTCTACGATAATATGATAACAGCGGTTAAGGCCAAGTTTGCCGATTTAGTTCAAATTGGCAAAATTATCGAGGAAGGCCTTCAAAGTGGTAAGATTGCCAAAGTCTCAGCACCATCGAGATCAGCAGGGTTCCCTAGAAAGAAAAAAAGGATGTGTCGTCAGTGTCCTCTAGTCCAAACACAAGACCCAAAAAACCTTTCGGAGCTAATTACAAGAAATGACTTGTACAATCGACCCCTCCCCCAGCTCTACAAAATCCCCAACCTATTTTTTACACTCAACCTGTTTACCAAACTCCACAACCAAATGCACATCCCACATACCAAACTCTTCCCCAAAACTTCTAAGTGTATCAAAAGGCTACCGAAAGCCAGAATTATCATCAAGTCCCTCCCCTTGCCAATCAAAATAACAATCTTCCCCATCCAAATTTGGAAAAGAAAGTTCCTCGAATTTTTACCCAGCTAGCTGAAACCAGAACTCATTTATACGAAAGATTGAAGGCGACCATATTTATCCAACCTATTCATCCCAAACTTGGTAACAAATAGTTTCTTCAGAGCTGATCGACATTGTGCTTATCATTCCAGAGGATCCGGACATGATACCGAAGATTTCATTAACTTGAGGCACAAAATTCAGGATTTGATCGATCAAAGGGTGGTCACACTACAGACAGCATCGCTAAATGTTAATAGCAACCTACTGCTGAATCATGGGGGAACCTCGGTTAACATGATAGAAATTGAAAAATAATGGGTTGTGAGTAAGTCTATAGTGTCAGCCAACCCCAAGAAGTCAGAAGAGTTGGAAAAAGTCATGGCATCCTTGAGCATCACTGAGAAGCCACAATTTACTGTGTTGACATCCCCTCATTAAGCCTTCGATCTGGTACCCATGAAAGAGGAATTTATAGTAGAGATCGTTGTACCCTATGGTATGACAAGGTCGGGAAGATGTTATATCCCTAATGATCTAGTTAACGATGTTTATAAGAAGGATCAACAGAAAAGGCCAATTACTGAAGGAGAGGCGGAAGAATTTTTGAGTAGAATACAACCAAAGGAGTATTCCATAGTGAAACATTTGGAGAAAACCCCTGCCCAAATCTCTATTTGGGCGATACTTATGACATCTCAATACCATAGGCATGCCCTAGTCAAAGTCCTTAATGAGGCCCATGTCCCTACGGGCATGAGTGCAGAAAATTTGACCGCTATGGTGAGCCGGGTCTTGGGAGGCCACTGAATCTATTTCAGTGATGATGAATTACCCTTTAAAGTATTAATGCACAACAAGGCCTTGCATGTCATGGTCAAATGCCAGGAAAATATTTTAAATAGGGTTCTGATTAACACGTTTCAGGTTTGAATATCTGCCCGTTGTCTATGCTTACCAGTTAGACTATAATCTGGGTAAAGTCCATCAGAGAAGAGTAAACATAAGAGCCTTTGATAGAGGTTAAAGGGATACTCTAGGAGAGGTCACTCTATACATTCAGATGGGACCTGCAGAGTTTCGAGCAGAATTTCAGGCCATGGATATTACTACTAGTTATAATTGGCTTCTTAGGAGGCCATGCATCCACTAGGCTAGAGTTGTGCCCTCGACATTGCATCAGATGGTTAAATTTATATGGGAGGAACATGAGGTGGTAATTCAAGGTGAAGGGAGCCATTGGAGTTACCCCAACGACTATGTCCCCGTAATAAAAGAAGTTCCAAGGGGTAGCGACTTTTACACCATAGAAATTGTGAATGCCACCGGAGAGGATCTCACACCACAAGTGCCAATGCCGCTGATTTACAACATAATTGCAACTACGATGTTGAGAAGTGGATTCGAACTAGGGTTTGGATTAGGCAAGAACTCTGATGGCATAATCGAACGGATAAGGATCCCAGGTCATCTATCCAAGCACGGACTTAGGTTGTGTTTCGAGGAGGCAAGACAAAAAATAAAGAAAATGAGCATGCAGGGTTGCCAAAACCACTTCCTCACTTGTACCAGTCATTTCTGGTATGAAGTGGTTCTCAAAGTGAAGGTATAGAGGACAAAATAGGAGGTCTATTCAAAGGATGTGATGCTGTGATAAAAGAAATCCCTAAAGCAGCCATGATCAGGAATGCCAGGCCTAGCGAAGAGTTGCAGAATTAGGCTAATACTCCTCTTATGATTCTCTATTTGTCTGGGTAGACAAAGACTTTGTTTTTATGAAAATCAGTGATAGTCTGAATGAGGCCCATGACCCACCCTTTATGTTTTAATCTCCTCGTACTGTTTTACCACATTCCAAAAGGCATGGACCTGTATTCATTCGGGTTATAGCCATAGTTTGTAAATACTTCTGGATTTCAATGAAAAAGCCTCCCTTATTATGAAAACCTTTGCTATTTATTTTATTTCCTTGTTATTATCTAACTGGTTTTGTTTTTGGTTTCAGTAATAATAACTTAAAACTGACCAATGTCATGTTATGTCAAGAGCTTAATGAACAAATCGAGGTAGATGATGACAAATTTGAAGAATATGATGAAGAAACTATGGTCCCTGATCACTTAATGGAAGAATTAAAAGATTTTGAGAACCGAGAAAAGGCCAACCTAAAGGAAACCAAGACGGTCAATCTAGGAGAGGACAAAGAAGTCAAAGAAACTAGGATCAGTGTTCACCTAATAGAAGCACAGAGGAGAGAACTCATCAGATTGCTCCGAGAGTACATCGACATATTTTCTTGGGCCTATAGTGACATGCCAGGGCTAAGGACATACATAGTCTCCCATAAGTTGCCTATCAATCAAGGGTTTGATCCGGTTAAGAAAAAGACCTGAAAGTTCAAACCTGATCTGAGTTTAAGGATCAAGGAGGAAGTTACCAAATAGATCCAATCTGGAGTGGTAGAGGTCACGAAGTATCCGACTTGGTTAGGTAACATTGTCCCGGTCCCAAGAAGAATGGGAAGATCAGGATCTGCATTGACTATCGAGACTTGAACAAGGCTAGTCCCAAAGATAACTTCCCAATGCCTAAATAGATAACTGCATGAAGCATGAGATGCAGTCATTTATGGATTGTTTTGCGGGATACACCAGATCATAATGGATGAAAAAGATGCGGAGAAAATGACCTTTATTATACCTTGGGGTGTTTATCATTATCGGGTGATGTCGTTTGGTCTTAAAAATGTAGGTTCCACATACATGAGAGCTATGACAACTATATTACCTCAGATGATTCACAAAGAGATCAAAGTATATATGGATGATGTGATCATCAAGTCCCGCAAAAGTTTGGACCACTTGACTCATTTAAGGAAATTCATTGACTAACTACGGAAGTACAATCTAAAGTTGAACCCTGCCAAGTGTGCTTTTGGGGTGCCAACTGGTAAGTTATTAGGCTTCATAGTCAGTAGGAGGGGCATCAAACTCAACCCTTCTAAAATTAAGGCAATTCAGGATTTACCTCCCTCGAGGACCAAGAAAAAGGTTATGAGTTTCTTTGGAAGATTAAACTATATCAGCAGGTTCATAGCCCAGTCAACGGTTATTTGTGAACCTATCTTCAAGTTTTTGAAGAAAGATGCACCAACCAATTGGACTGAGGAGTGTCAATAAGATTTTGATCTTATCAAGAATTATTTGTCCAGTCCACCAGTATTAGTTCCTCCAAGAGAAAGAAGCCCATTGTTGCTCTATTTGTTAGTCTTGAAAAATGCCTTCAGATGTGTCTTGGGGAAACATGACGAGAGTGGGAAGAAAGAACGAGCAATTTATTACCTGAGCAAGAAGTTTACTCCATTATACTTTATTATAAAGGACTTGTTGTTCTTTGACCTAAGTTGCCCAGAAGATGAGACATATCTGTTGTCATACACACCGTATCTCATTTCCAGAATGGACCCTCTGAAGTACATATTCCAAAAGGCCATGCTTACAGGGAAGTTTGCCAATTGGAAAATGTTTCTAAGTGAGTTTGACATTGTATATGTGACTTAAAAAGTAATCAAGGGACAAGCCCTAGAAGATCATTTAGCGGAAAATCTTGTGGACAAAGACTATGAGTCACTCCGAAAATACTTCCCAGATGAAGAGATTTTATTCATAGGTGAGGATATTGAAGATTCATACCCTGGTTTGAGATTTTTCTTTGATGGAGCAATCAATTTCAAAGGTTCAGGTATTGGAGCAGTCTTGGTATCAGAAACCGATCAGCATTACCCAGTGATAGCCATACTTCATTTTCCATGCACCAATAACATGGCCGAGTACGAAATTTGTATTTTCAACATTCAGTTTTCTATTGATATGGATGTCCAAGAAATATTAGCCATTGGTGATTCGGATTTGTTAATTCACCAAGTCCAAGTGAATGGGCTGTGAAAAACTCTAAGATTGTGTCGTATGTAAAATTTGTGCAAAGTATGTGCAAGAGGCTTAGAAAGATCAAGTTCAAGCACACTCCGAGGATCCAAAATGAGTTTGCCGATGATTTGGAAACCATATCCTCTATGATTCAGCATTCTGACTAGAATTACATCGATCCATTGGTGATAGGTTTGAAAGAGAAACCTGCACATTGTGCAAAAGTCAAAGTTTAACCAAATGGGAAACCATGGTATTGTGATATCAAGACGTATCTAGAAGCCAAAGTCTATCCAGAAGAAGTGACCGCCAACCAAAAAAAAATTCCCGAATGGCCAATAACTTTTCCTAAATGGAGAAATCATTTATAGAAGAACTCCAAACCTTGGATTTTAAGATGTGTGGACTCGATTAAAGCCATAAAGTTGTTAGAAGAAGTGCATGTTGGAGTGTGTGTACCTCATATGAATGGGTTCACCTTGGCTAAGAAGATATTGTGAGCTGGATATTTCTGGATGACCATGGAAAATGATTGCAGCAAATTTGTGCAGAAATGCCACAAGTGGAAGATCCACAGAGATCTTATTCGAGTACCCCTAGCGAGCTTCATGCTATGAGCTCACCTTGTCCTTTTGTAGCCTGGGGCATGGATGTCATTGGTCCAATCAATCTGCCTGCCTCTAACTGACATAGATTTATTTTGGTTGCTATCGACTACTTCACCAAGTGAGTGGAAGTTGCTTCTTACAAATCTGTGACCAAGAAGGTTGTAGCCAATTTTGTGAAGAACAATTTGATTTGTCGATTCGGGATTCTTGAGTCGATCATCACTCACAATGGAGAAAATTTGAATAGTCACTTGATGAAAGAGATATGCGACCGATTCAAGATTACTCACTAGAATTATACCGCATACCATCTTCAAATGAATGGAGTCGTGGAAGCTGCCAATAAAAATATCAAGAAGATCTTGAGAAATATGATTGATAGTCACCGATCTTGGCATGAGATGTTTCCTTATTCTTTGTTGGGATACTGCACAACCGTCAAAACCTTAACTGGGGCAACTCCTTATGTGTTGGTGTATGGGTCAGAAGAGGTGATACCTGCTGAAGTTGAAATACCCTCCCTTAGGCTCATTCGGAAAGTTGGACTAAGAAATGAAGAATGGGTTTGTGCCCGCTATGAACAACTCATGTTGATTGATGAAAAAAGGATGAGCATTTTGTGCCATGACCAATTGTACCAGCAACAAATGATTCGTGCATTTAACAAGAGAGTAAGAGCTCGTATGTTCACTATAGGACAGTTGGTCCTTAAGCGTATTTTTCCTCATCAAGAGGAATACAAAGGAAAGTTTGAACCAAATTGGCAAGGACTGTATGTTGTCCATAAAGTGCTATCTGGAAGAGCTGTGATTTTGTCCAAAATGGATGGCCAAGTGTGGCCCAAGCCGATCAACTCCAATGTTGTGAAGAGATACTATGCTTGAAGATGAGTTTTTCTTTTATTTCATTCCTTGTAATCGCATTTCCTGATTGTGATCGTTTTTATGCCTTGTAATAGTTAGAAATTCCCTATCCTCTTTGTATGAACTATGTTTGACCTAAATTCTCAAGAATGAGATACGTAGGTGGCCTGTGTCGGCTTCGGTCAACCCCTTAGAAAAGTCTATCTTTCCCTTTTTTAACATGAATGACGTGATGACCTGAATTCTCAAGAATGAGATACGTAGGTGGCCTTTATCGGCTTCGGTCACCCCTTTATTTATTTCCAATGTTCTCCCACTATGAGTATGGGAACTATGTTTGACCTGATTCCTGCTTCAATGGGATACATAGGTGCCATAATGGGTCGGTCATATTACACTAGGAAATGGAAACTGGGCAAACTTTTCGAGAAAGGAATCTCAAAAATTAAGAAGGAAAAAATCGTTCTCCAACAAATCAGAATTCAAATTGTGGCAAAGAGCAACTGAAGTGAATTTTGAGAAAAAGATCTCATAATCCCCACAGAGTGTCAAATTTCTTATCAACGGGATGAAATTCATCACGAAACCTTTAACTGGGGAAGAATTTTTTAGGAAGACCTCAAAATTTCTACTAAGCTTCATTCGAGAATTCAGAAAAATAAACTCCAAAAATTGCTCAGCACCAGGAGATCAGAGTCTACTTCAAAAATCCCTAGTTGTGACAAAATTTGAGGTGGATTAATTCCCAGCCACAACAGATTTCTCGAAAGACCATTTTCAAATTCCCCAACTAGGATGACGAAGCATCTCCAGATCTCTCCAGCAACGTGTCAGATACGTCAAGTCCTCGAGTGAAAGACATTCGTTGAGCTAGTGCATGACATGACAATATTGACAGATATTTTGCTAAAATCATTCCTTCAAAATCAATACTTTCAAAAACTATTTTTGAAATGATTTTACAAGTTAATTTCTCCTTTATAAATTTAACTTTGTCTTACATCTACTGTGACACAGGGGGTCAAGGACGAAAAACTCCCGAACGTAGCAAATGTCCAGAGATGACAAAATAAGGAGAAGAAGATCGAAGGAGGTCGACACAGATCAAGTTTCACCAAAAACTAACAATTTTTCTGTGGATGCAGGTAATCCTAAGAAGTGTTAGAGATCGATGAAAGTCCCTCATCGTCCGATGGGTTCAAAGAATTACAATGATATTAAACTTTTAAGATCGGCATGAAAAGCCAAAATAATGGTAAGAAGCCGAAAGAAACAAAGATTCCTAGAACTGACGAATCTTCTCGTGATTTGCAGGAACTACGAAATAAGAAGAGATCAACAACATCTGAAAATTTCCTAGCAGATCAGGGATCACAACTAACATATGATGTTTGAAAGTGGTACACACAAAAGAGTCAATGTGCCGACATGGAAAACCCAAGGGACCATCGGATGAGAGATCAGTGATGTCCTTATTGAATCCTAGTGAATCAGGGATTACGATGAACATATGGTGTTCAAATATGGTATTTATAGTTGTCCCCAAATATGGGTTCAACAATTTATTAACAAAATAACCCATTGTTTGTCTGACCATCTCGAGAAGAGGATGATGATTACAAACAAAGTTATTTTTTATTATTGTTATGAATGCTTTATTTTTAAACTTTTACCAAATACTGACTGCACTCGCTAGTAAGAACGATGTTGTGGTTGCTAATTGTTTACCTTGAGAGTAGGTATAGAAGTAAAGGTGATGTTTTCTATAACTGCCCTATGGGACATCGCATCATACGGTGCTACATTGTATTATATTATGCATTCAAATTGCACTATTTCACATTGCATCATATGGTAATACATTGCATTACATTATGCATTCATATTGCACTAATTCATATTGCATCATACTGCATTGCATCGCATTGCATCATACTGCATTGCATCGCATTGCATCATATTGCATTACATGGCATTGCATTATATCACATCACATTACGTCATATCACATTGCATTATATTATATCGTTTTGCATTGTATTATATTGCATCATATCACATGAACCATGTCAAGAGGAATATGTCGAGAGGACCATGTTGCAAGGACTATGTCGAGAGGACCATTATCATCAATTACCGCAGGCATATGCTCACTGCAAAGATTATTTCCCTCTACCAGCCAGTTTTAATACGATGACATTCAGAGGCGTCCCTAAGTCGCACTTGGTGTGCAGGATCGACCCTAAATAACTTATATCCAATATCGCATAGAGACAATAGGGTCTGATGTTGAGGATATTTGTACCTGAATACTCATGCCACACAGAGGCGACATAGTCTGAAATTGGGAAGACTTATATCCGATATCGCGTAGAGATGGTGGAGTCTGACATTGATGATATTTATGCATTTTCGGCCTTATTGTCACAAAGAGGAAACATAGTCTAACATCGAGGATATTCATGCATCCAGAAGGGGCATTTATATTTAATCATGTAGCAAATTCCTTTGCTACCCCAAAGATCAAATGACACCTGCCATCTAGGATAAGGAAAGCATATAGTATGAAAGAGGTCTGTAAGTAGCTATCTGAAATCGAACGATGAACTAGACTTCCTAGAATTTGATGAACCAAAGGTTGTCTGTAAGCCACAATAATGTATGAAACCAGACAGTGTGCAAGATTGCCTAAATTGTACATCCCAAGAGTTATCTTTAAGACACAACGATAGCTAAAATCGGATAGTGTGCAATATTGCTAAGAGTTGGTAGTTTAAGGGTAATTCATAAGTCGCAAAAATATCCAAAATTGGATAAAAGTGCAAGACTACCAAAGATTGTCAACCCAAAGTTTTTCTATAAGCCACGGTATATCCACGTTTACATTGCACAGGACTACTCAAAGGTTAAAAATTCAAGGGGAATATGTAAGTCATGTTATGTCCAAGATCGGATAAAGTGCAGGATTACCTAAACACTGGCAATTCAAAGCACATTTGTAAGCTGCCTCTTTCCAAAGTCGGATAATGTGCAAGATTACTTGAAAGCTAATAATTCAAGGGACATCTGTAAGCTGCCTCTATCCAAAGTAGGATAATGTGCAAGATTACCTTAGGTTTGACAATTCAAGGGATATATATAAGTCACGTCGATACAAAATATGCGAAAGATTTACCCGAATTCATATGCAAAGATTATCGCCGAATAGCCGAGAGGGCCGTCATATCAGAAACTACAACAAGAAGTTATGAAGACCATCATCTTTGATGGCCAAGAAGGCCACCTCATTTGAAGAATCGTCATATTCAACCATCACAAAGGCAATCTTATTCGATGTTCGAGAAGGACATCATGTCCATATCGTCCTGAGAACCATGGTTCCATAGGACAAAAATAGGAAATGATGGTATATTCCCCAAATTCAACGTATGCAAAGATGAGGTAAAGACACTATCCCCTCCTTGTTGAATTACTTTACTACTAACAATCTTCTTTTGAAATATTATCGAGAGCATCTGAGAAGATGAAATTCTCAAAATAAAACCACAGGTGCAAACTATGCCAAAAAGGACATCGCACGACATGAATAAATTGGGACATAGTCCAAAAGGGAGGTATAAAAACTATCTCTCCATATGAAATTATGTTACCACTAACCATCTTATTTTGAGATGTTGCCGAGATCATCCGAGAGGATGAGATTCTTAAAACAAAACCACAGTTGCGAATGATGCCAAAAAGGACACAATACAACATGGATTTTTTTCTTAGTAGCAAACTGGGACATAGTCTCGAAAGAAATGTCAAACTTATTAGACGCGAGTTGAGAGTCGACTTCCGCTTTTATCAAACCACACCCCTATCAGAAGGCATGTGGGAACTCCTTTATTTTTTAATGTCAGTTTTGCATCCAGAGTACTTCCAAACTCACTCTGCAAGCAATATCCCTTCTCTTCAAATCCGAGTAACAATACATTAGATGTCACGCCCCGAGGCTACCCTCTGAATGCAACACGGTGCTTAGTGTCACAAGTGACCCCAAGCTAACCATGGCATGTCATATCTATACAAGTTCAATTTTTTAAAACATGCACTGTGCGTAAGCTAAAAATAATTTAATAACTAAAATGAGGAAGAACCCAAATATCTAAATATATGAAATATATAAATAGTATAGTGCTAACTGAAAATAACATTAACAACTTCTACAATCTAGTCTAAGTCTGAAAGCCTCTAACTGATATGAGTTGCTGGGACATGCCCCCAACTAACTCTAATAAGACTAAAACAGGAAAGTAAATACTAAAAGTAAAGCATGCCTATCGTCCTTGAACTATGAGGACTAACAATTGAGCTGCTAAGTACAGACTGGAAGTCAACTAAGCGCGGTCTGGATACTAAATGCCTGAACCTACATCATGAAATGATGTAGCACAATATTATGCGTTAGTACTTTGAATGTACTGAACATGCAAGATATGTATTAAACTGGAAAAAATATAAAATTGAACATAGAAATATATATGCTGGCATAAGACTAAAATCTGGACTGTATGCAATGACCAAATACAAATCATGAATATAACCTGTTGGAATGAATACTGAAGTAAATGCTGAGCACATGGTCAATGCAATATAAATCTGACTGTGGGAGATACTATTAACCGACATACCCCAAGTTGAGCTAACCTCGGGGCCAACTTATAACCCTAGATGGAAGGGTATTCATACGTTACCAAGGGTACGAAAAAATCTGACGTGGATCCACTAAGTGATGTCCACAAGGGATGAGGGTGTCAAGCCTAATCTGACGGGTGACCCCTTTAGAACCTACGGTTGCACCATAGTTCTGGAACTCAGGGATTGCTACTAAAGGTCTCAGCCTAAAGTTGACGGGTGAGCCTTCATCCTTAGTTTGCTCGGTGCTAAGTCTACTACCAAATGAACGTAAGCTAACATGCAACTGTAACACTGGATAGATCAAAATACTGATATAATCTGAGAATGCACATAAACATACTGAAGGATATGGCATTGAAATTCTGAAGCATGATTATCTGACTGATCTGCCTAGCAAGCATAATTTATGAAGTACTGAAAATTATCATAGGCTAGGGTTCTGAATTCTATACATGAACTGTAGTAATTCTCCAAGAAACATTCACTAAGCATCATATAAATTATAGCATATGAATAGAAAAGAAAAATCTAAGGTTTATGAACCCTAGGTCTAATTAGTAATGGAGAAACTGAAGGAACTGGCTGAGTTCTAGGGACCTAGTGGGTGACAGGAACCCACTAGTGAAATCCCACATACCTGGTGAAGAAAACTACGGAGAAATACTTGGATTCTTGGGACTAAACTTGATGAAGACCTTTTCTTGTTCTTGAGATAAATCTATCGCTTCTTTCATTTCTTTTCTTTCTATATCCGATGAATTTAGGAGGATGAATGTTTTAGGTAGTTTTTGACTAATAAAATAGGCTTAGAGTAGTAAAAACAACATAGCCTAGGCATTAAAATAGGTAGGAAAAGTTTGGAATGCCCCTACAAAATAATTAGAAAAGTTGCTAAAATTCGCGACTCAAGGATCACTACTTGGTTCTATGGCTCGTGGAAACTTCCACTGGTCATGGAACCGTGACGTGGTTTCCCGGTACTGAAATTTAAGATACTGGAATGAACTCCACAAGTTTGGTTCACGACTAATGGAAACCTCCACAGGTCGTGGAATCCCACTCGTGGTTCCTGGGCTGAATTCCTTGGTCTCTGAAGATTAGTTCCACGGGTTGAGTTTACGACTCGTGTAAACCTTCATGAGTCGTGGAACCCACTGGTGGTTCCTGAGGACTTAGTGCTGGCTACTTGAAATGGTTCCAAGAGTTAGGCTCACGACTAGTGGGAACTTCCACGGGTCGTGAAACCCAATTATGATTTCTGGGAGTCATCTGCTAAGAGAATTCCATGGACGAGTTTTACGGTCCATGGAAACTTCTAAGGTCCATTGACTCCAGTCGTGGGATGAACTTCAGAGGAGAAGTCCTCTGATTTTTGTCCCACGAGTCCTGTCTATGACTCATGGACTATTCCATGGCTCGTGGGAGTGACTCGTGGTCCTGCTGACAGTTGAAATTTTTTATTTCTTCTGGTTTTTCTAAGCTAAGTCTGGGCTTAGAAGTTCTGTGGTGTTACAATATCTCCCCCTTGGGATCATTCATCCTCAAATAAAGGCTAAACAAGCTGAGTTAGGAGGAAAAGAGCTGCAATCCATACCAATTGAGTACTAGAAACTGATATCTAACTGTACTGAGATCCATGAACATGCAAACATGCTTAAATGCAAGGATAACTGGGGGAACAAGGTACTGCGACTGAATCACACAGGAGTAAACTGAGAGACTGGAGAGGAACTATTACCTCAAGCTGAAACTGAATCAGAAGGAAAAAGGTGAGGGTACTTGGCCATCATGCTTCTTCTCTTCCCAAGTAGCTCCCTCTATGGTGTGGTTCCTCCACAACACTTTTACTGAAGCGACTTCCTTATTTCTTAACCTACCAACCTGACAGTCAAGAATATTGACTGGAACCTCCTCATAGGTAATGCTATCCTTCACAGCCACACTCTCCAAAGGCATTATCGATGCCGGATCACCCACACACTTCTTCAGCAAGGAAATGTGAAAAACTGGATGAACCGGTGCTAGTTCTGCTGGCAACTCAAACTCATAAGCCACATTACCAACCCTTTTCAGGATTTTGTAAGGACCTACATACCTGGGACTGAGGTTCCATTTCCTGCTAAATCTCATCACTCCTTTTATGGGTGAAACTTTCAGGAAAACCCAATCATCTAACTCGAACTCTAAATATCTTCTCCTAACATCTGCATAGGACTTCTGACGACTCTGAGCTGTCTTTAGCCTATCTCTGATGAGCTGAACTTTCTCCATAGCCTCATGAACCGAGTATGGCCCAATCAAGGCTGCTTCACCTACTTCGAACCAACCTACCAGTGATATGCATCTATGCCCATAAAGTGCTTCATACGGGGATATCTAAATACTAAAGTGAAAACTGTTATTGTAGGCGAACTTATAAGGGGTAGGTGATTGTCCTAACTACCTTTTAAATTAATCACGCAAGCTCTCAACATGTCCACTAAGGTTTGAATGGTACGCTTTGCCTGACCATTCGTCTACAGATGAAATGTTGTGCTAGAATTCACCTGAGTACCAAAAACTTTCTGAAAAGACTTCCAGAAATGAGATGTAAACTGAGGACCTCTATCTGAGATGATAGACAAGGAAACCCCATGCAACTTGACTATCTCGCTAGTGTAGAGTCTGGCATAATACTCCACTGAATCTATAGTTTTAACTGCCAAAAAGTGAGCTGACTTAGTGACTCTGTCCACTATCACCCAAATAGAGTCATGCTGTCTGCGAGTACGAGGTAATCCTATAATGAAATCCATGTTGACCACTTCCCACTTTCAAGTAGGGATGCTAATCTCCTGAGTTACACCTCCTAGTTTTTGATGTTCTACTTTAACTTGCTGATAGTTGGGACACTTAGCCATGAAATACGTGATGTCCCTCTTTATGCTATTCCACCAATAGACTTTCTGTAGATCATGGTACATCTCAGTGGCACCCAGATGAATAAAGTACCTGGAATTATGGTCTTATGTAAGGATATGATGCCTCAACTCACCCACTTAAGAACACATAAGCGACCCTGATAATATAGTACACCATATCCCCCTTGGGAGAAAGCCTAAACTCTCTGCTAAAGAACTGCACCCTTCAGCTAAAGCAAAATAGGGTCACTATCTTGTTTCTCCTTAACCTCTGCTACCAATGAAGATTCTAATCCATTCTGGAGTATCACACCACCCTCTGACATGGCCATAAGGAAAACTCCTAAGCGAGTAAGCCGGTGGGCATCTCTAGCTAATTCTTTCTTCTCTACCTCAACATGTGACACGCTACCCATACACAGTCTGGTGAGAGCATCAGCCACTATGTTGGCCTTACACAGATGGTAGAGCACATTCATATCATAATCTTTGAGGAACTCAATGCATCTCCTATGATAAAGATTCAACTCTTTCTGGGTGAACACATACTGGAGGCTCTTATGATCTGTGAACACATCAACATGAACACCATATAAGTAATGTCTCCAAAACTTTAGGGCAAACACAAGTGCTGCAAGATCTAGGTCATAAGTCAGGTAGTTCTTCTCATGGACCGTAAGCTATCTGGAAGTATAAGTTATGACCTTACCTTACTGCATTAAAACACAACCTAGACCGACCCTGGACGCATCGCAATAAACCACATAACTATATGAACCCTCTAGTAGAGTCAAGACAAGAGCTGTAGTCAACCTAGTCTTCAGTTCCAAGAAATTTTTCTCACACTTATCTGACCATTGAAACTTGACCTTCTTCTGAGTCAATTTGGTCAATAGGGCAGCTATGGATGAAAATCCTTCAACGAACCTCCTGTAGTAACCAGCCAAAAATAAGAAACTTCTGATATCTGTCAAAGAGGTGGGTCTAGGCCAGTGCTTTACTGCCTCAATTTTCCGAGAATTCACTCAAATCCCTTCGCTGGATACCACATGACCAAGAAAAGCGATAGACTACAACCAGAATTCACATTTGGTAAACTTAGCGAATAGCTGGCGATCTTTGAGGGTTTGCAGAATGACACTCAGATGAGTCGCATGTTCTTTATCAATCCGAGAATAAACAAGGATATCACCAATAAAGATGATAATGAACAAGTCAAAATACTGCTTGAACACCCTGTTCATTAAATCCATGAAAGTTGTAGGAGCATTGGTTAGTCCAAAAGACATAACTACAAATTCATAGTGACCATACCGAGTCCTGAAGGCTATCTTCAGGATGTCACTACCTCTAACTCTGAGCTGATGATAGCCGGATCTGAGGTCTATCTTAGAAATCAACTAGCACCCTGAAGCTGGTCGAACAAGTCATCAATCCTGGGGATGGGATATTTATTCTTGATTGTGACTTTGTTCAACTGACGGTAGTCAATGCACATCTTGAGAGAGCCATCTTTCTTACCCACGAACAACACTGGAGCGCCCCATGGAGAGATGCCGGGTTTGATGAAGCCCTTATCTAGAAGGTCTTTCAGCTAATCCTTCAATTCCTTAAGCTCAGATGGAGCCATTCTGTAAGGAGGAATCGAAATAGGTTGGGTATCTGGAAGGAGATCTATTCCGAAGTCTATTTCCCTTTGGGGAGGAACTCTGAGAAGATCTTCTGGGAACACTTTTGAAAACTCACTTACTACTGGAACTGACTCAAGAGTTGGGGTTTTAGAATTTGAATCCTTAACCCGAACAAGATGATAGATATACCCTTTGGGAATCATTTTTTTGGCCTTAAGGTAGGAGATGAAATGAACTACAAGCACTGAGTTATTACCCCTCCATTCTAGGACTGGCTCGTTTGGGAACTGAAACCGAATGATCCTAGTTCTACAATCGACTGAGGCATAACAGGAATGTAACCAATCCATGCCTAGAATGATATAAAAATCCACCATTTCTAACTCTACAAGATTTACTGAGGTGACTTTCTGGGAGTGTGTGACAGGGCAATTTCTATATACCCGTCTAGCTATAATTGGGTCACCGACTGGAGTAGAGATTGAGAAGGTTCTGGGAGGGTTTCTGTACTGACACCAAAGTTTACTATTATATATGGAGTTATAAAGGAAAGGTGTAGCCGCTGGATCTAACAATGCATAGATATTAGTATTAAAGACTCGCACTGTACCCGTGACCATATCAGAAGAATCCTCCTGGTCATGTCGAGCCTGAAGAGCATATAACCTATTCTGGCGCTGACCACCACCTATTCCAGACGAGGCACCCTGCTGGAACTGCAGTAGAACCAGTCTAAGTCTATGAACGAGTATCCCTGCCCTTCTGAGAATTTTCAGGGCACTCTCTCATCTTGTGGCCTAGTTTACCACACCCAAAGCAATTCTCACTGCATGACATGTACTCACCTTGGTGGTTTCTACCACACTTTAGACGCTCCATCCCCGTCAATCATTCTTAAGATTAGGCACTGGGGAACTAGCAGAAGATGGAGCTGGAGCTGAATTCTTGTGATAGGACCAGAGAGCGGTTTCCACCCTCTAACCTCTGTTGAGAGTAGCTAAAGTCACCTGTCCTAGCACTCTTAGTATCTCCTCCCCTTTCCTTGATCTTCTCCTCTTCGATCTGCTGAGCATAAGTAACTAACCTAGATAAATCCATCACCTTAATCAGCATAGCAGTCTTGCACTCCTTGACTACATAATCTGATACACCAGATACAAACTTACTCATACGAGCTCTGGAGTCAGCTACTATCGCTGGAGCATACTTGGATACCTGAGTGAACTTGAGAGCATAGTCCTTCACACTCATGTAATTCTGCTTCAGAATGATGAATTCCTGAACATTGGCTTCCCTGAACTCTAGTGGGAAGAACCAGTCCAGAAAAGTTGTCTTGAAAAGATTCCAAGTCACTGGTCCTGCATTGGCACAACGAGATTTCTTATATTTCTTGTACCAAGTGTAGGCCACTCCCTTCAACTGATAGGCATCCAAATCTGCACCCTCGACTGGAGTAACACCCATAAGGTCTGTCACCTTCTGAATATCATCTAAAAACTATTGGGGATCCTCTTCTTACTTGGACCCATGAATCTCTGTAGGGTTCATCCGTGTGAAATCCCGGATCCTGGCTGCTGCAGTGTTGATCTAAGGCAGAGCTGGTGCCGTAGGCTGCTGATTGACCTGGGTGGTCATAGCCTGGGCAAGCACTTGGAAAGCACCCCTGAATTCAGCATCCGTTACTTACTCATTCAGAGGGTCTGCTGAAGCTGCTAGGGCTAGCTGATTCCTAGCGTTAGCTCTTTTGGGAGGCATTTTTCTAAAATACGAAGAGTATAAGTTAGAATAGAAGGAGATTTATTAGAGCTTATACTCTATAGCACGAGCTGAAAAAAGAAGAAGGGAAGTTGTTCCTAATGACATCTCATAACTCCTCCCCCATAAGTGTGGCACCCTTCACACCCATGAAGAAGGCTCTACTTGATGCAACTTTCAGACATCCTAGGACTCTTAACCCTGATGCTCTGATACTAAGTTTGTCATGCCCCGAGGCTATTCCCTGGACGTAACACGGTGTTTAGTGTCACAAGTGACCATATGCTAACCCATGGCATGGAATATCTATACAAGTTTAATTTTTTAAAACATGCACTGTGCGGAAGCTGAAAATAATTTAATAACTAAAATGGGGAAGAACCCAAATATCTGAATAAATCAAATATGTAAGTAGTATAGTGTTGACTGAAAACAATACTAATAACTGCTACAATCTAGTCTATGTCTGAAAGCCTCTAACTAATATGAGACTCTGGAACATGCCCCTACCTAACTCTTAACAAGACTAAAACCAAAAAGTAAATACTGAAAGTAAAGCATGCCTATCGTCCTCGAATTATGAGAACTCACCACAGAGCTGCTGAGTATGGACTGGAAGTCGAGTAAGTGAGGTTTGGATACTGAACGCTTGAACCTACATCATGAAAGGATGTAGCATAAAAGTATGCGTCAGTACTTTAAATGTACTGAGCATGGAGGATATGTACTAAACTGGACAATATAGAACTAAACATAGAAATAGATATGCTGGCATATAACAAAAATCTGAACTGTATGCAATGACCAAATAAAAATCATAATTATAACATGTTGGAATAAATACTGAAGTAAATGCTGAGCACATGGTCAATGCAATATAAATATGACTATGGGAGATACTATTAATAAACATACCCCAAGTTGAGCTAACCTTGGGTCCAACCTGTAACCCTGGATGGAAAAGTGTTCATACCTTGCCAAGGGTATGAACAAATCTGACGTGGATCCACTAACAGATGTCCACAAGGGATGAGGGTGTCAGGCCTAATCTGACGGGTGACCCCTTTAGAACTTACAGTGGCGCCGTAGTTCTGGAACTCAGGGATTGCTACTAAAGGTCTCAGCCTAAAGTTGACGGGTGAGCCTTCATCCATTAGTTTGCTCGGTGCTAAGTTCACTCCCAACTGAACGTAATCTAACATGCAACTGTAACACTGGATAACTCAAAATACTGATATAATCTGAGAATGCACATAAACATACTGAAGGATATGGCATTGATATTCTGAAGCATGATTATCTGACTGATCTGCCTAGCAAGCATAATTTATGAAGTACTAAAAATTATAACAAGCTAGGGTTATGTATTCTATACATGAACTGTAGTAATTGTCCAAGAAATATGAACTAAGCATCATATAAATTATAGCATCTGAATAGCAAAGAAAACTTTAAGGTTTATGAACCCTATGTCTAATCAATCATGGAGAAACTGAAGGAACTGGATGAGTTCTACGGACCTAGTGGGTGAAAGGAACACACTAGTGAAATCGTACATACCTGGTGAAGAAACATACGGATAAATCCTTGGATTCTTGGGGCTAAACTTGATGAAGACCTCTGCTTGTTCTTGAGAAAAAACTATTGCTTCTTTCATTTTTTTTCTTTCTAAGTCTGATGAAATTAGGAGGATGAATGTTTTAGGTAGTTTTTGACTAATAAAATAGGCTTAGAGTATTCAAAACGACATAGCCTAGGCATTAAAAAAGGTAGGAAAAGTTTGGAATGCCCCTGGAAAATAATTAGAAAAGCTGCTGAAATTCGCAACTAAGGGATCACGACTTTGTTCTACGGCTCGTGGAAAGTTCCACGGGTCATGGAACCCTGTCCTGGTTTCCTGGTGCTGAAAGGTAAGCTACTGGAATGAACTCCATGAGTTGGGTTCACGACTCGTGGAAACTTCCATGGGTCATGGAATCCCACTCGTGGTTCCTGAGCTGAATTCTTTGGTCTCTAAAGATTGGTTCCACTAGTTGGGTTCACGACTCGTGTAAACCTCAACGGGTCGTGGAACCCACTCGCGGTTCATAGGACTTAGTTCTGGCTACTTGAACTAGTTCCTCAAGTTGGGATCACGACTCGTGGAAACTTCCACGGGTTGTGAAACCCAATCGTCATTCTTGGGAGTCATCTGCTAGGAGAATTCCACGGAAGAGTTCTACGGTCCATGGAAACTTCTACGGTCCGTTGACTCAAGTCGTGGGATGAACTTCAGAGGAGCAGTCCTCTGATCTTTGTCCCACGAGTCCAGTCCACGACTCGTGGACTATTCCATGGCTCGTGGGAGTGACTTGTGGTCCTGCTGACAGTTGAAATTTTTTATTTCTTCTGGTTTTTCTGAGCTAAGTCCGGGCTTGGAAGTTTTGGGGTGTTACACTCGAGTTTTGGGAATTATGTTCAGGTAAATTCTTACTTATGGGTGTGAAGCATGCCACAATCATAACTAACAGTTTGTAAGCCTTTTTTTTATAACTCAATTATTTGTCACTCATCCCTAGCCAAATATGATCTTAAACATAAATATTACCTTTTCCACCGATTGAGTCGAACTACCAGCAACCGGATTCCCTAAGTCCTGGGATATATAGGCGGGCTCTATGTTGAAAACTCAGTTGCATTCCAAACTCCACCAATCCTCTTACTCCCTAACTTTTTGGTCTCTCCATACTCTGAGAGCGGGATAGTTTTGAATTCTTTGAAAATCGTGCATAAAATTAAACGTCTTGAACTATAAGTGGACTGAATTCTCATATAACCTGAGATATGTGGGAAACTTGACATTGGGGTTCGACCATAATTCCTTGAAATTCGTACTAAAACCAATCGCTTACAAGAGATGAACTAGTGGTCGGACAAAATTGGGATCATTCATTCCCTTTGACCAGGGTTCATGATACTCACCCTACCCAAAGAGAGGTGCAGTTGTTAACACTCAATTTTTTCCTTCCACACTATGAATTAATTTTGAGCTTTTTCAATATTTTTTTTTAAAAAAACAACTTTGAAATAATTGTTCTTGTAAAAGTAAAATATTTTTAAAATTATTCTGGTGCTAATTTTGTCATTTTAAGTAAGAATATATATTCTGTATTTAAGTATATGGAATCATTTTAAAAATCATTTTCAGGGAAAACCGTGTTTAATTTGACAACGCTTTATTTTTTATCAAAATTAATTTAAAATGGGAGATTAATTGGATAATTAGCCTTTTAATTTTAGAACAAGATAATTTTACTATGAACAAATAATTATTTTACTTTGATTTTAATTAGAAAAGCTCAGATAATTAATTTCTATAAGTTCGTCTATTTTAATTGTGATTGAATTTCATTAAACTTTCTCAATTTGGCCATTTTTAAATCAAATCTGGCCATATTTTGCAGTCTTTAAATCACATCTCAGCCCTCACCTTTATTTTCAGCCAAATGACCCAACAACAATTAACTTCTCACCAGCCCACTCAAAATTTGACCCACTCTAGCCCATAACTCACCTTTATACTCCTTTTTTCCTTCCTTTTTTCCTTTTCTCAACACATCAAATGCTCCAAACACACCCTTCTTCTCCTCTTCCTCAAATGGAAGAAAATGACAACAATGAACAATACAAACCCAGGTAACTCTGTCCAACACAACTCCCAAACTACTACTACAACAGCTCCAAAACGACCCTAAATCCCTTCAAATCGGAACCCCTCCATTAAAATTTCCTATCACCGCTTATTTGTACGAAGACTGTGCGTTGTCCAGGTTCTAGAAGAACCTGGAAATCACCCAAGTGGCGTCTCACCATTCTCAATCCCTGAAAACGCGGTGAAAAACCCTCAAGATTAGCGGCTGATGATTGAATTCGTACCACTAAGCACCTACGTGCCCTCATCAGAAGAATTTTGTAATTTGGATTTCAAATTCCTCAAATTCTATCTGAATTTCCCCATGTTTTCCCCCCAATTCCATCCGTGGGAAATACTAAACTCTCTCCTATATAAACCCTCCATTCTCTACTGTTAAGGGGTGAGTTTTCAGATAGCAAAATCTTAGAGAGTTCTTCTCTCTGATTTTTGGGGAAATCTTAGAATTTGAACTGGAACAAAGCAAGAATAATTATTATATTTGAGAATTTTCTGGGTCTATTTGTTGCATTTCGAAAAGGAAACTCGAGTCCGTCAGAATAGTCATCGAAAAGCTTAGCTCGTTGTCTCAGTTCCTGCCCGAAAATAGGTAAACTTCTCTTTCCCTTCGCTTTACTTCTCTTTTGCTTATTATAGCTGGTTGGTTATTGTAATCTTTTCGTGTTAAGTGTTGCTATTGGTTTTGGTGATTGGGCACTGCTTTTAGACTGTCTAATTGAGAGGAATGGTGGGTTGAGCTTTAGGGAATTGTTGATCTCGGGAGAAGCTTCGAATCAACAACTTTGGCTTCTCCCAGATGGTCCTAAGACCTAAAGTTCCTCATTTTCCTACCTTGTTTCTAATGGTTACAAGAAGGAGTGGTTTGTGTTCATGCTCGCTTCTATTTCAGTCACATTTTGAGGGTTAGAATTATTGTATGGACTGAAATACATTGTTGTATGATCGTTTGAATTATAAATATTATATCTGCTCTTTCTTTCTTTTATGTGGTATGGGAGGTACATGTGAAGCTTTCATTAGTTGCTCTTCGTATTTTGTTAGCTATATGAGTCATGTCTAAAAATCATTTAAGTTTGATTTACAGTTGATTTCCATTTGAAAAGTCGAGTTTCTACGAATGCTTTCATCTTCCTACTTGCAAATCTGGTTATCCCTCAAGATTACTGTCTTCAACAGTTTCAAGTTTCTTTTGCTCAAAAGTGACTTTGTTTTTCATTCCATGTTAATTTCCTTTACTGTTTTAGCTTGAATATGTAAATGTAGTTTCGTAATAAGGGTAGATCTTCTTTTTCGGCAAGACAATGACCAAACAATCATCTTGATCTATAGGTGCACTATTTAAAATTGTACCCAAGACCTTCATGGTTTATGATACCCTACAAGGTTCATAAGTTACAATTTTGATGGAAACTCCATAGTTGTTTTCAAAAGATGAACTTTTCTCTTTTAAATAAAAAAAATGACGATGAATGAGATCCTTTAGTTCACTTCTGTGATCTATTTAACAACTAGATAACCTAAAATTACCTGATTTCTTCATGTCATTTAGTAGTTTTAAAAGAATATATTAAGGTTTCATAAGAAATTATGAAATCGTGCGTAGGTAAATACTCGTCATTGCTCTATTAGATATTGTGATTGTGATATGCTAGCATATCCCTTTCCCCTGTCTTATTTAGTTTTTCCTTTGACTACTTTTATTTACCTGGGATTTCATATGAATATGCAACTTATTTTGTGTATTTTTGTACCTAAATTAGAGTTTTGCAACCCTCCCCCTCATTTGTCAAAAAAAAACATGATAAGTTACAAATCATAAAATGTGTGCTCTTCCTCTAAAAATGGCGTCTGGTTATCAGTATTGTTTTGCGTCTTAGGGTGCATTCTTTTTCATCTCTACCCCTTTTCATCTGTTAAGTGATTGTCTGAATTTGACTAGAAAGTTTTGTAATTGTTGGATACTCTTAAGACTCCTTGAATCAATATGTGATGTCATCAAAACTATCAAGTGTTGGTCAAAATTTGATATTTTGACTCAACACCTTTTCTTTTCTTTCATTTATATACATAGGTTGTATGTTTCACCTTTAATGTCTAAGTAAGGTTTTGCAATTTTGATCAGGTACTTCATCATTTAGTGTTTCATTGAATTAATCCTTTTGTTCTTCTCTATCAATTGGGATGCTAATTTGTACCTTTTCTTTGCATGTGAACCTCATTTGAGTCCATCTGGACTCATATTCGCTTGCATTTTCGGATAAGCCAAGCCCAAACCTCGAGTCAATTAAAGCCCCAAGGGCTACTACATGCGATATACAGCTGCATGCAGGTCAAGAAACTGAAGTACAGGGTGCTGAAGAGGAAATGGGTTAAAACCCAAAATTATTTGAGTATATTTGTCAAAAATTGGACTGATATACATTATTATACAGTGAATATACAGGAGTTTAAAAGACAAGTATACAGTCGATATACCAACAGGAGATGGGCTGGAAGTTCATAAATCTCAAACCCAAATCTGGACAGATTTGAAATGGGCCAAGGAGTATATTTCCCCTTCCTCTCTTCTCTTTTTACTTGTATTTAATTGAATTATTTTGTATCAACTTTAATCTAGCTTAATCTAAATAAATTCCCTCAAGATTTGCCATTTCTGTCTTATTTTCATTTTTTCATCATTTTGTCACTAAGTTTTATCCTTAAGAAAACAAGCTAAGATTTTGGTGTCAAGTCGTTACTAAAGATGAAATTTGTTTGCAAATGAATTGATCTCTCTTTTAACATTCAAGTGTTTAAAATTTCTTTCTTTTCTGGATCAAAGAAAGACCTTTTCATTTTAAAAAATATTTCTTAACTTCTCCCATAAAAGATTAATTGAAGTACTTCCTCAATTTTACTTATTTTATTAAATTAATAATTTCTCTAAAAAAGTTTTTACCCTCAAATAAACCTCCTATTTTGATAGAATAAAATCACATCTTTTCAAATGATCTCCCTTTTATGAAGTCACTTATTTTCTTATAATTTTAGTTATTTTTCATAATATTAATTATAAAGAATTTATTCAAGTCTTCCTCTTTAAATTTTTTATTGCATCTTCTTTTAAGTGAATTTCCCTTTTACTTAGCTAAAATAAGTTATTTCTTTATTTAAAATTGCTATATTTTTTTTTCAAATATTTGAACTCCTTGTTATTTTTCATAAAATCAACTCTTCCGAAATTAGTTATCTTTATTTAAGTTAGTCAAAATTATTCTTTGGTCAACTATTTTTTAAACGGACGTTCTTAAGTGCCTTAAAACCCTTCTTAAGACGTTATTTGAACCCTTACCCATTTTTTCCAAGTTTAAGATTTATTTCTATTTTTAAGTCTTTGAAATTCTTTTAAGTTTTTCTAATTTCTTTATAAAAATTAAGTGGCAACTCAATTTGTTTAAAATTATTTTGAAACTTTCTTTTAAGTTTGAAATGATTTTAATGTGTCAAAAACCATTTTTTTTAAACAAAAATTCCCAAAAGGGATAAAACAAGAAATTTAACAGAAACAACAAGAATTACATGATGAAAAAAGAATAGGGGACTAGGAGGGACGTACCAGAATTGCTAGGAGGGAGTGGGAGCTTGGAACCAGTCTTCATGCTCTATAAAAATGGTAGAAATTCAGAGTAAATGAGGAGAAAACAAAGGGAAAATAATTTACACTGCCAAGGGTCCTTCATCATGATGACCATGCTGTCTAGACCACCACGATCACGATGGTCCAGCCATGCAGTCGCAAAGAACAAATAGGTCCCAAGTCCATAAACCCTTTATCACGCTGGCGTGAAGGAATCCTCGCGGTCATGATTCCCAACAAGGAAGACCATCACGATCATGTTCCCTTCCTCATGGTCGTGATGAAGGTCTAATACCTGCACTTGCAACATCAACCAACAGATTTTTCTTAAGTTAAAATGTCACCAGATGGAGTCTCTGGGTTCATCTAGGACACTGTGCAGGCAAATGAACTATGCTAACCTACCTGAAATGACATTCTGGACTTAATAGAATTGACAAAATTCCCAATGGAGATCGATTTACCAAAAAGTGGGACCTATGTACAAAAACCAACTTTTACCAAAATAGAATCCAATAGCCCAAAAGGAGTCCGGAAGCCTCGGGACCTGAACCAAGGGTCCTTTTAGCCCAAAGTCAATGTTCTGGAGCTCAGAACACTGACAAAATTTTCATCCAAGTCTGTCTTCTCTGAATATTGACAAAAGTCAACTCTACCAGCCTTTAGAGTTGCAAAACAGGGAAATAAGCTTAAAACACAAATGAACTGCCAGGAAACCAAATCGTTAGTCCTGGTAAGTCAAAAATGACCTATAGCCGCTATAGAAAGGCTCAAAATATGGAAAAAGCATGAAAACCAAGGAAAATACCTAGAGGGTCATTACAACATCCACTACTAAAAAAACTTTCATCCTTAAAAGTCAAAGAAATGATGAAGGTTCAAAAAGGTGAGGATAGAGGGTTCGCATGTCGGTCTCAATCTCCTATGTAGCCTTCTTGATAAGACAATGTCGCCACTAAACCTTAACTAACAGAATCTCCTTGGACCTCAACTTCCTAACCTGTCTGTCCAAATTAGCAACAGGCTCCTCCTCAAAATCTAGAGACTCATCAAACTGAACCAAATTCCACTGGAGCATATGTGACTCGTCCAAAATATACTATTTTAATATAGAAACATGGAAAACTAGATGAATACCAAAAAGAGCAGGAGGCAGGGCCAACTCATAAGAAACCTCCCCAACGCGATGAAGGATCTCAAATAATCCAATGAATCTAGGACTAAGCTTACCCTTTCTCTTGAACCTTATCACGCCCTTCATGGGTGACACACGAAGGAACACATGGTAACTAACCATAAACTCTAAATCTCAAATCCTTTGGTCAACATAACTCTTTTGCCTACTCTGGGCAGTCTGAACTTTCTCCTGAATGACCTAAACCCTATCTATAGAATCACGAAGCAAGTCAGTACCCCACAGACTAACCTCGAAGGAATCAAACCAAAAAACCAGAGATTTGCACCACCTCCCATACAAAGCCTTAAATAGAGCCATCTGAATACTGGAGTGGTAACTATTATTATATGCAGACTTTACCAAGGCTAAAAACTTATAATGACCCTCTAGGTCATTTCCTTGATTTTTGTGCTCTTTTCATATTTTGAGCTATCCCATAGCGTCTACAAGTCATTTATGACTTGCCAGAACTGAAGGTTTAGTTCCCAGGCTGTTCGCTTGTGTTTTAAGCTCATTTCCCTATTTTGGAACTCTTAAGGATGACAGAGTTAACTTTGGTCAATATTCAGAGGAGACGGCCTCAGATGGAAATTTTGTCAGTGCTATTATCTCCAGAATTTTGACTTTGGGCTAGAGGGACTTTTTGTTTTGATCCCAAGGCTTCTAAACTCATTTTAGGCTATTGGGTTCCATTTTGGTAAAAATTGGTTTTGGGCGTAAGGCCCAATTTTCATTAAAATTACCTTTGTTGGGAGTTTTTTCTATTCTGTTGAGTCTAAAATGCCATTTCTGGTAGTGTAGCATAGTTTATTTGCATCTATGAGACCTGGATAATTCCCAAGGGTCCATCCGGTGACATTTTCAGTTGCCAAAACTGATGTTGGCTTTTTTCTATTGCAGCCCTAGACAACCCTTCACCTATAAAGCGGGTGGATGTACACGTGAAGAAGGGGATTTTTCTTGGCCACACTGTGCTCTTTGCCTACGCAGAGCCTTGGCTGCGTGTGTGATGCCCGCGTGTGTAGGGGCTAGCCCGTATGCGCAGTTAAGTGGCAACTAGGCTTGCCTCCACTTGCCTTATACATACACATGCGCCTGGATGCATGCATGAGGCTGCATGTGTGGTGGCCTAGCCCCGTGCATATAGGCCTATGCCTAGAAACTATATAAGCTTCAATTTTATTTTCTCCTCAAGCAAATCGAAAATCCTCCATTATTTGAGCGCCTAAGCACTGGTCCAAGCTCACATTTCCATACTTCTTGGTCTTGTAAGTTCCCTTGTATTCCTCTTCTTTTTTCTGTCATTACATTTATGTCATTTCCATTCTTTTATGTTAAAAATTCCTTGTTTTATTTCATGATTAAAGAGGACTTTGGGGAAATTTTGGGCCCCAAAATGAGTTCCATTTGCGGTCAAATTTTGGGCATAGGTTTCTACACCCTCTAAGGACATAATTGGGAAGTTTGTTTTCTATTTCATTGCCCCCCAAGGGTCATTTTCCGACCTAATTTGCAGCCTGAATTATCGCATAGTAATATGTGTGTCATTCTTTTTGTCTTAACACATGGATTATGTTCTTGATAGCGTAGAAGCTTTTTGAGGTTGTTCGGAAGGGGAAGGCACATGAGTGATAGTTCATGCTTGCAGTTCAGCCTCGAGGTAGGTTACGATTTACTACTTTAATACTTGTCTTAGTAAGATTTTATATGTTATGAGTTGCATGAACGTTAGGCTAGGTTTAGGTTAGAATCAGGCTTTCTTGGCTATTTTTTGGGCTGTAGAGTAGTATTACCATGTTTATCCTTAGTTTAGGATCCCGTAGTCTGCTGTGTCTAGCCTAGAATCCATAGAATGATTTAGGAAAGTTTTAGAGGCAGAGTGTCTTCTTTTACTTATTTACTTGTTTTATTTCCATATTTGCCCTTTTATTCTTGTATTGGTGTATCTGTGGGCCTAAGGCCATAGCGTGGACCAGATGGAGTGCCATGTCACTTATATTTTTTAGAAGGTGTTTTACTGTGATTGACTGATATCCTCAAAACATGGCATCATATTGAATTACTGCATTACATGACTATTAGTTTGGAAAATGAAAGAAATACGAGATTTTTGGTTCAAATTCAGGATTTTACTTAACCATTGGTTTTCAAAAGAAAAGAAAGTACCACTGTTATGCTGGTCCAAGGGATTTTTTCGGACCCTTTATCTATTTTACTTTACTATTGATGAGTCTAAGGAACGATTCCAGGCGGCCCCAGGAGCACATATCTGAGTTTTACTTTTATGTATATGTTGATGAGCTCGAGGTTCCTTTCGGGCAGCCAGGGTATAAGATACCGAGTTTTAGTTTTCTGCATTGGCCATACTCCATATTATATCTTCTCATGATGCATTGCATTGCATTATCTTTGTGCACTTGGGGTGGTTTTACTTGTTTAATCAATATTGTCTTCACTGTCAAATAGATAGTTCTGTTTTTTCATTGATAACTAGATTTAGGTGGATCCCTGCAACTAGTTTACTTTCCTGTAGCTTATTATATATATTATCTTTCTGACCTCAATTAGGCTATGATGCTTACTGGGTATCCATTATTTTGGTATTCATACTACACTCTGTATTTTTTTTCTGATGCAGCACCTAGTACGAGCCACCCTCATTGACCCTCCAGTCATTTGTGGCCAGTTGCTATTTGAATTGCGATGAGCTTCTGGAATTTTGGAGACCCTTTTAATACTTTCCATCTACATACCTTTCTATATTTTAGCATTTTTGGATAACCAACACCTGTTGTATAGCTATTCTATACTTTAGACGCTCTTGTACTGGCGACACCAAGTCCGAAGATAGTATGGTAGATGTTTTATCTTCTCGGTCACTTTGGGGAAATTCTTGTATATATGTTACTGTTGGTATATACATATACTGTTGGCCCCATCCTTGTATGATTCCCTCCCATATTTCACTATTTAAACTATTTTATTATACTTCTACAATCTTTGGATTGGCTTGCCTACCAGGGGGTTATATAGGAGCCATGGTGGCCCAATTTTGGGTCATGAAAGAGTGGTATCAGAGCTCTAAGTTCATTAGTTTTGCAAGTAAAAAAAAACTGTCTAGTAGAGTCTCGTGGATCGGTACAATAACGTCTGTATTCTATCAGTGAGAGGCTATAGGACATTCTTAGGAAAGATTCCATCTTGTTTGATTGCTTATCGTACGTCCTTGACCCTATAAACTTTTAAGTATCTTTTATTTCACTCTTTCTCAGATGGTTCAGACGATATCAACAGCAGGTGAGGATGAGACCCTTGCACTTAGAATTAGAGCCCCAGCTAGGAGATGGGGTAGAGGTCAGCCTAGATGTCGAGATAGGGGATGGGCTGCGGTGCCAGCTTGGGCCCAGACTAGGTTTTCATCGCCAGAGCCTGATATTGGGGTTGAGGTGGTATAGTATAGACTGGAGGGTGTGAGGCCAGTGCAGCATACGACAGGTTTTGTGGCTACTCTACTACTACAAGACACATTGGTTCACTTGCTTAGGTTCCTTGAGGGTATGTTATAGCCAGCAGACTCACCCAGTACTCCGATTGGTTTTCAGGTTAGAGACAAGGCTTATACTTCAGCTGAGGCAGCGACATAGGGTTTAGGAGTATGGCCTGCTACTACGACTTCCCAATTGAAGGTGTTTACTGTCCCTACAGTTGTTACACCTCTTCCAGTTGGGCTAGTCTTGTCTTCTGAGGAGCAGATGATGTTTGGTAGGGTTCTAAAGTTGGGTCCCCCGAGGTTTTCTGATGCTCCTAGGGAGAATGCGCACGAGTTTCTGACTATTTGCCAAGAGAGATTGCATAATCTTTGGTTGGTTGAGTCTCATAGAGTATATTACAGCATGTTTTAGCTGGATGGTCTAGTGAAACAGTGGTGGAGGTCGTACATAGCTTGCAGACCAGCCGGGTCACCTCTGCTTACTTGGGAATAGTTCTCTGCAGCTTTCTTCGAGGAGTATGTATCGTGCATTTTGAGGGAGCAGTTGATGGATGAGTTCTACAGGTTGGAGAAAAGATCCATGTCTGTTTTAGAGTATAAGGTCTGGTAGAGGCAGAGGGAATAGTTCTAGTGCTGGCCCAAACTATGTGTGTGGACTAGTCGGTCACCAAGATTCAGAGGCATCCCAAGATGTGGTCACATGTACTCTATCCATTTTTTCATATGATGTGTATGCCTTGATAGACTTAGGAGCTACCCTATCATACGTTACTCCATTTATTGCTAAAAAGTTTAAAATTGAGCCAGAGTTGTTACGTGAACTATTTGCGGTGTTGACTCCAGTAGGAGAGTCCATCATAGCTAAGCAGGTCTATTATAATTGTATAGTGACCATATGTGGCCGTGATACATTGGCTAATCTAATTGAACTTGAAATGGTCAACTTTGACGTCATCATGGGTATGGATTGTCTATCCTCTTGCTATTCTACAGTTGGTTGCCGAGCTAACATTGCCTGATTTTATTTTCTAAGTGAATCGGTCCTAGAGTGGAAGGGTAATACTATGATGCCTAGAGGAAGGTTTATTTTCTATCTTAAGGCACAAAAGCTCATTGAAAAGGGGTATTTATATCACCTTGTCCAAGTAAGAAACCTTGAAACTGAGAAATAGATGCCAACTCTTTAGTCAGTGCCAGTGGTGAATGAGTATCCAGATGTGTTTCCTAATGAACTTCCTGGATTACCTCCCATTAGAGAAATTGACTTCGGTATCGATGTAGATCCGGGTACTCAACCAATATCAATTCCACCTTATAGAATGGAGCCTGCAGAGTTGAAGGAGCTAAAGGAGCAGTTGAAAGAGTTGCTTGACAAAGGCTTTATTTGACCTAGTATATCGCCTTGAGGTGCACCAGTGTTGTCCGTACATAAGAAAGATGGCATATTGAGAATGTGTATAGACTACAGGAAGCTAAATAAAGCGACAATCAAGAGTAAGTATCCTCTTCCCCGAATAGATGATTTATTTGATCAGCTATAAGGAGCTAAATGCTTTTCAAAGATTGATTTGAGGTCCAGTTATCACCAGCTGAGGATACGTGAAGTAGACATTCCCAAGATAGCTTTTCGGATAAGATATGGGAACTTCAAGTTCCTTGTCATGTCATTTGGACTAACGAATGCCCCAGCAGCCTTCATGGATATGATGAATAGGGTCTTCAAACCCTTCCTTGATATGTACGTGATTGTATTTATAGATGACATCTTGGTATATTCACGTGATGAAGCAGAGCATGCAAATCATTTGAGAGCAGTGCTATAGACACTCACAGAACACCAGTTATATGCTAAGTTTTCTAAGTGCGAGTTCTGGTTAAACTCAGTAGCCTTTCTTGGCCACGTGGTATCTGGAGAAGGCATCAGAGTAGATTTTCAGAAGATAAAGGCGGTGAAGAATTGGCCTTGACCAACCACTCCCACAGAGGTGCGTAGTTTCTTGGGGTTATCCAGTTACTACAAAAGATTTGTGGAAGGCTTTTCTTCTATTTCTGCCCCATTGACTAAACTGACTCAAAAAACAGCTAAGTTCCAGTGGACAGATGCTTGCGAAAGAAGCTTCCTGGAGCTGAAAGATAGATTGACTACAATGCCAGTATTGGCCTTACCAAAAGTAACAGAAGGATATGTTGTATATTGTGATGCTTCTAGTGTTGGCCTAGGTTGTGTCCTGATGCAGCATGGAAAAGTTATAGCATATCCCTCTCGACAGTTGAAGAAGAATGAACAAAATTACCCCACTCATGATTTGGAGCTTGCTGCAATTGTGTTTGCGCTTAAAATATGGCGCCACTATTTGTACGGGGTGCATGTTGATGTCTTTACCGACCATAAGATCCTTCAATATCTATTCAAGCAGAAAGAGTTGAATCTAAGGCAAAGGAGGTGGCTAGAGCTGGTGAAGGACTACGATGTCGATATCCTTTACCACTCAGGTAAGGGGAATATTGTAGTAGATGCTCTCAGTCGACTATCTATGGGTAGCTTGGCACATTTGTCACCTGTTCAGCGTGAGGTATCCAGAGATGTTCATAAATTAGCCAATCTAAGAGTTCGACTCATAGACTCCGAAGATGGTGGTGTTGTGGTATTGAATACGACAGAGTCATCATTAGTGGCATTGGTGAAATAAAAGTAGTGTGATGATCCCTTATTGGTCCAATACAAAGAAAGGATTCGACAACACTAGGTCACAACATTTGAACTAGCAGGCAATGACACTTTGAGATGTCAAGGTAGACTATGTGTACCTGATGTAGATGGCATGAGACAATAGATTATGGATGAGGCACATTGTTCCCATTATTCAATTCATCCGGGCTCTACGAAAATGTATCATGACCTTAAAAAGGTCTACTGGTGGAATGATATGAAGAAATATATAGTAGTATATGTAGCACATTGCTCCAATTGCCAGCAAGTGAAAGCAGAGCATCAAGGCCCCATGGCCTAGCTCAAACCATAAGTATTCTGGTATGGAAATGGGAGGCTATTAACATGGATTTCATCACAGGTTTTCCTTCTTCTTTTCGAAAACATGACTCCATTTGGGTAATAGTTGATCGACTGACAAAATTAGCCCATTTCTTGCTTGTTAAGTCCACCAGCATAACTGAAGATTATGTTAAGCTGTATATAAAAGAGATTGTTTGCCTACATGGGACCCCAATATCCATTATATCAGATAGAGGTGCCCAATTTACAGCTCATTTTTGGAGATCATTCCAAAGAGGCTTAGGCACACAGGTAAATCTTAGCACTACTTTTCATCCACAGACCGACGGTCAAGCCGAGTGCACCATTTATACTCTTGAGGATATGTTGAGAGCATGTGTGCTGGACTTTAAAGGTAACTGGGATGATCATTTTCCCCTAATAGAGTTTGCTTATAATAACAGCTATCACTCCTATATTGGCATGGCTCCATTTGAAGCTTTATATGGGAGGCGATGCAGATCGCCTATTGGTTGGTTTGAAGTAGGTGAGACACAGATACTAGGTCCAAATTTAGTCCATCAAGCCATTGAGAAGGTCAAGTTCATACAAGAGCGGTTGAAAACTATGCAGAGTTGACAAAAATCATATACAGATGTACGACGTAGGGATTCTGAGTTTCAAATTGATGATTTGGTATTCGTAAAGGTGTCACCTATGAAAGGCGTTATGCAATTCGGGAAGAAATGTAAGCTAAGTCCCAGGTACATTGGACCTTATAGAGTTATACACATAATTGGTCATGTAGCCAATGAGGTAGAGTTACCTCCAGACTTAACTGCAGTGCATCCAGTCTTTCATGTGTCTATGTTGCGCAAATGTTTAAGAGAACCTTCACATGTCATCCCTACAGAAGATATCGAGCTTACGGGAGACTTATCATAAGAGGAAGTTCCTGTGGCTATATTGGACCGACAAGTTAGGAAGTTAAGAACAAAAGACATAGCTTCAGTTAAAGTACTTTGGAGAAACAAGAATATAGAAGAAGCCACCTGGGAAGCAGAAGTTGATATGAAAACTAAATATCCATACTTGTTCCTAGAACCATCAGAAGGTTCTTAAACTACTTATCTCTTTTGTAGGATTGATAGTCTCTATTGTATTTGTTTTATTATTATCTGACTCTCTCATGATATGTTTAGGTGCCTGATGTATGCTTACGATTCTAGAGACTTGTGTGGATATAGCTTCCAGATGCAGAGTATAAGGTAATTTACCATATTGGTTGTAGCTATTATTTGAGTATAAGGCCAAACGGAGCCTCGTGTAGTATCTGTTGACTATTGTATCTATTGTGACGCTTCGTGAAGCGTAGCTGTATGTATTCTGGCTTGCTGACAGGTTCTCTATAGGCCTATTTACAAGGGAAACTCTGCCAAAATTTCTGGAAATTTTAAGAGTTAGCCAAATTTTAAGGCCTTATGATAGAAAAAGTGAAATGGGAGTTGATTTGGTAATTTCACAAGTGTCATGGGTGAATATGGAACTTAAAGTAAGTTATAAGCATCATTCGAGGATGAATGATCTTAAGTGGGGGAGATTGTAGTACCCCGAGAAATTTCGAATTCAAGTTTAACACTTTAAGCGAGCATAACCCTTAATCTATAAAGAATCGCGTGGTGCGTATAGGCCACCTTTGCACTTCCTAATATATTGAGAAAAATAACCAAGTAAAGGATAAATATGTAAAAGGTTGTGTATTTATTTTGTGTGGGGCCATCCCTTTATAAAAAAAAAAGCAACGAGAATGGAAAGAAAAGGAATATAGTAAAAGTAGTATGTTTGTTTGCTGGGAGCAACATATAGTACTATCTTTGTATTTAGTAGAAAGAGAAAGGACAAAAGGAAAAGTCAAGAAAAATGAGAATTGGGGAAAAAGTACAATAACACCTAATACTTGGAAAAATAGAAACTTATTCTCTTAATACCTCTTTGGGAAAAAGAAGACAACAGTACTAGTACTAGTACCCATTTCTCTATCTCATCTTGTTCTTCTTTATTTCCAATTCCATTAAAGGAGAACTTGGTGTAAGGAGGAGATTCAAAAAGGGAGAAATTATACCCACATCTACAAGAAGCTTAGACGTTAAGTGAATTTTTGGTGCCAAACTCAAGAAATCTTCAAGACCTAAAGTTGGAATTTGATTTTTAAGAGGTAAATTCTTTACCCTACTTATAAGTATGATTATGAATAGGTATTTGAGGTATTGAATTTAATTTATTTAGTTCTTAAAGTGGGTCTTGATTATTGAGGTTTTTAAAAGAGGGGAAAAGATGAATACGATGAGATTTTTGAAAATTCCTACTAATTGGAAGATTTACTATTGTATTTGGTAAGTTGGAAATAAGAAACTCACTCTAAACTATGGTTAAGGGATTTGATTAATTTTGGAGATAAGTGAAGAACATTAGAGTGAATTGTTAGCTAAATTTATGATTTATTGATGAATACATATATGTTTTGTGTACGTAGTTGATTGGGTTGATCACATAGGGGCTACACGAGGTGTGTTGGATTGTTGGAAGCTTGTGGTACCACTACTAGCTAGGAAAGCACCCGAGGTATGTAAAGCTAAAACTTTCTTTGCCATAACGCACCACCCTACGTCACATGTTCCCCTTACAAAAGATCAAATAGCCTCCATGAAGAACAAAAATAAAGTTTTTAGTTACTTTAGGTGTCATTACCTGACTTAATTATTAAAGTTTATACGTACTCCTATTACTCCTTCGCGTCAACTTTCTTAATATTTTATATGACTGTAAGTGTCTTTACTTGAAATCCTTGGAATTCACGCGATGTGGTCTTATATATGTGTCACATATTATAAGTGAAATAAATGGTCATAGCATAATTACATTAGCTTATGTGACAACATATTTGATATAACGATAAGTTAAAGCAAGAATCAACGTTTGGGTAGTGATATTATATTCGGGAAGTTAAGTATTATAAATAGAGATCTTACTTGATATTCTGACAATCCTTGCCATAGATTACAATCCATAGGCCTTTTAAAGTGTTACTTGATAAAAGATAGCGACGAGAGAGTATTCATAGGTTCTACTTGACACACTCGCATGATGCTATTTTGTGTACAGGATTGAGACCAGACCCTTATAATGAGCCTGAATATTGTGGCGTACCCGCCCTTGTGGCATTATTTATATTTAGAGTCAGCTGGAATGTCATGCACTAGTTTTTCCTGACTCGAGCCAATACATGGCATATGTGGCCTGCGGGCAGACCCTTATAGTGAGCCCTCAAAGGGCGTACCTCATATCAATCCGCGATTATAGTTATGTGTATAAAATCATAGCAATAAGTACTTGAGCAACATATGATTAATACGTGACTAGGATCATCTTTGGTAGGTCATCACATGATCATTTGAATTAAATATAGTGTAAGTACATCACCTAGGCAAGCCATAGGGCTATATTATAATGAACGCTTCTTTGAACGTTATATGGAAAACTAATAAGGTTGGTGCATAGTTTACATTTTCATATCGTACATATATAACTTGTATCCTCATAATTCTTTAGTTTTGACATTAGATTTATATGAGCTTCAATATTTGTCTACTTATTATTTTATCTGCTTTACATACCAGTACATGTTATATATGTACTGACGTCCCTACGTTCGGGGAACTGTATTATCTTATAAACACAGGGTCAGGTTCACAGGGGAGCAGACACCCGCGTTAGGTTCTTTTGCTACTTTCAGCTGATATTTTGGTGAGCTTCATCTCTATCTGGAGCCAGACTATCTATAGATCTCTAGTTGGGTACATCGGGGCCTGTCCCGACTAGTTATTTGTAGTATAGCATTTTGTATCTTTTAGAGGCTTCCTAGACATTATCTAGTGTCACATTGTAAAGTTTTTAGTCAAATGACTCTATGGTGTGTATATATATATATATATATATATATTCATCATATGTTAGTTTTCCGCTCATTTATTGGTTGGTGACTTCATTTATGTCATAAATTACTCGTAAAACAGGTGGTCATTTGGTTCTTGTTCGCCCTCCATTTTGGGGCGTGACACAACCTTACATTCGGAAGGTGTTCTGAGGATTGAGGGTCATATCTGTGTTCCTAGAGTTGGTGACCTGGTCAGATTGATCTTGGAGGAGGCTCATTGTTCTAGGTATTCCATTCATCCCGGGGCAGCTAAGATGTATTGTGACTTGAGGAAGCATTACTGATAGTGTGGGATAAAGAGAGATATCTTAGACTTCGTGTTTAGGTTCTGGAACTATCAGCAGGTGAAGTTTAATCACCAAAGACCAGGTAGTTTGACTCAGGGCTACCCATTTCGGAGTGGAAGTAGGATTGGAGAGCTATGGACTTCATCATAGGCTTGCCTCATACTTTGTGGAGATTTGATGCTATTTGTGTCATCATGGATAGGTTGACAAAGTCTACTGACTTTCTGCCATTCTAACCATGGTAATAAGTTTACCTCGTGTTTTTGGAGGTCTATTAAGATGGAGTTAGGTACAAGAGTTGAGCTTAGCACTGCTTTTCACCTGCAAACTGATGGTCAGTCGGAGCATACTATTCAAGTTCCAGAGGATATATTATGAGCATGTGTGATTGATTTCGAGGGTCAGTGGGACCCATTTTTAGCCTTGACAGAGTTTGTATATAATAATAGTTACCATTCTAGCATTCAAATGACTCCGTTCGAGGATTTGTATGGGAGGCAGTGTAGATCTCTGATGGGTTGGTTTGATGCCTTTGAGGTTAGACTATGGATTACTGACATGCTTTGTGATGCTATACATAGAGTTTGGGTCATTTAGAGGAGACTTCGCACTGCCCAAATAGGCAGAAGAGTTATGTTGATCAGAGAGTTCGAGACTTAGAGTTTATGGTTGGTGACCGTGTGTTCCTTCGGGTGTCTCCCATGAAGGCCGTGATAAGGTTTGGGAGGTAGGGTAAGCTCAGTCCTAGGTTCATTGGGCCATTTAAGATCCTGCATCGCATTAGGGAAGTTGCTTATAAGTTGGCCCTGCCTCTTGTTCTTTTCGGTGCTCATCAAGTTTTCCATGTTTCTATGTTATAGTGCTAGATTCTTGATTAGTTTCACGTGCTTCAGTGAGATTCTATTCAGTTGGATGAGTCTCTGGCTTTTGAGGAATAGCTTGTTGCTATCTTAGACATGCAGGTTAGGAAGTTGAGGCCCAAGGATATTTTGTCAGTTAAGGTTTAGTGGAGGCATCGTCCTATCGAGGATCATACTTGGGAGATCGAGACCGATATACGAACCCGCTATTCTCAGCTTTTAGAGCCTTCATGTATCTTTTTTTTAACTTTTAAGGATGAAAGTTTTTTTAGTAGTAGATGTTGTAATGACCCTCTAGGTTATTTCCTTGATTTTCGTGCTTTTTCCTCATTTTGAGCTTTTCCACAATGGTTACATATTATTTGTGACTTGCCAAAACTGACAATTTGGTTCCTGGGCCATACGTTTGTGTTTTAAGCTTATTTCCCCACTTTGCAACTCTTATGGCTGGTAGAGTTGACTTTGGTCAACATTCGGAGAAGACAGTCGCGGATGGATATTCTGTCAGTTCTATTAGCTTTGAAATGTCGACTTTGGTCTAGACGGACCTTTGGTTTGGGTCCCGAGGCTTATGGCCTCATTTTGGGCTATTGATTTCTATTTTGGTAAAAGTTAGTTTTGGGTGAGGGGCCTATTGTTTCTTAAAACAATCTCCATTGGGTGTTTCATCGATTCGGTTGAGTCCATGCCATTTCTAGTAAGGTAGCATAGTACATTTGCGTCTGCATGACCTAAGATGATTCTCGAGGGTCCATCCGATGACATTTTGAGTTGCCAAAACTATTGTTGGCTGATTGCTATTGTAGCACTAACTAACCCTTCACCCACGCGAAAGGTGGCTGCGTGCGCGATGAAGAGGCTTTAGCCCAGCCACCCTGTGCATTTCGCCCACGTGGGGCCTTGGCTACAAGCGGGATGCTCGCATGCATGGTGTCCAGTCCGCATGCGCGATGAAGTGGCACCTGGGCTTACCTCTACCTGCCTTGTGTGTACGCGAGGCCACATGCAAGGTGGCTTTGTCGCGTGCACATAACTTCATTTTCTCCTTAAGCAAACCAAAAATCCTCCATTGTTTGAGCTCATAAGAGTAGCTGCTTTTACTTGTTTTCTTGTTTTATTTCCATTTTCACCCTTTTATTCCTGTATTAGTGTATATGTGGGCCCGAGGCCATAGCATGGACCAGACGGAGTGCCAAGTCAGTTATCTTATTTGAAGGGTATTTTACCCTGATTGATTGATATTCTCTAAACATGGCATCATATCACATTACTGCATTACATGGCTATTGGTTTTGGAAATGAAAGAAATACGAGATTTTTTGTTCAAATTCAGGATTTTAGTTAACCACTGGTTTTCGAAAGAAAGGAAAGTACCACTGAAATGCTGGTCCGAGCGACGTTTCCAGACTCTCTATCAATTTTACTTTCCTAGTGATAAGTCTGAGGCACAACTCCAGGTGGCCAGAAGGGCACATATCCAGGTTTTACTTTTATTCATATGTTGATGAGCTCGAGGTTCCTTCAAGGTTCCCGGGTGCCAGATACTTGTTTACTTTTCTACATTGGCCATACTCCGTATCATATTATCTTATGATGCATTGCATTGTCTTTGTGTACTTGGAGTGCTTTTCCCTGTTTTATCATTATTTTCTTCACCATCAAATAGATAGTTCTGTTTTTCTTTTGATAACTAGATTAGGTGGATCCTTGCTGCTAGATTACTTTCATGTAGCTTATTATATATATTATCTTTCTGTGCTCGGTCGGCCTATGATGCCTACTAGGTACCCGTTGTTTTGGTACTTATATTACACTCTGCATCTTTTTCAAATGCAGCACCTAGTAAGATCCACCCTCGTTGACCCTCTAGTCGTTCGTACAGCTGCTTTTTGGATTGCGGTGAGCTCCTGGAGTTCTAGAGACCCCGTTACTGCTTTCCATCTACATGCCTGTCTATATTTTTGTATTTTTGGATAGACAACACCATTTTTATGGCTATTTCTTACTTTAGATGCTCTTGTACTAGTGACACCAAGTCTAGGGCTAGTCTAGTAGATGTTTTGTCTTCTAGGTGACTTTGGGGCCATTTTTGTATATCTATTACAGTCGGTATGCACATATACTATTGGCTCCCTCCTTGTATGATCCTCCCCTCGTATTCCACTATTTAAACTATTTTATTATACTTCTGCATTCTTTGGATTGGCTTGCCTATAGGGGGGTTATGTAGGCGCCACCGTGACTTGATTTCAAGTCGTGACAAAATTGATCCCACTGACCCCCAAAATCAATGACACATGCCCGCAACATATCCTGTAGAAACTGAATAGTACATTCCAACTGACTATTAGTCTGTGGGTGAAAAGCAGTGCTAAGCTCAACTCTGGTACCCAACTCTCTCTGAATAGACCTCCAGAAGCAGAAAGTGAACTGGGTACCATAGTCAGAAATGATAGAATCTGGAACCCCATGCAAACAAACAATCTCATGGATGTAGATCTGAGCCAACCTCTCAGAAATGTAGGAAGTCTGAACCGGCAAAAAGTGAGCAGACTTCGCCAATCTATCCACGATGACCCAAATAGCAACAAATCTCCGAAATGTATGTGGCAAACCTGCTATGAAGTCCATAGCTATCTGCTCCTATTTATACTCCAGAATGGGTAGCCTCTGCGTCAAAACACCCAACCTCGGGTGCTCAATCTTTACCTGCTAACAATTCAAGCACCTAGACATGAAATCTGAGATATCCCTCATCACCCCACACCACCAGTAGTTCTACCATAATTCAGGGTATATCTTAGTTGCCCCGGGATGAATGGAATACCTAGAACAATGAGCCTCCTCCAAGATCAACCTGACCAGATCACCAACTCTAGGAACATAGATACGACCCTCAATCCTCAGAATACCCTCCGGATCTAAGGTCACCTTCCTAGCGTCACCACTCAACACTTTATCATGAATGATTCTCAATCTCGCATCATCAAACTATTGTGCTCAAATCTGCTCTAACAAAGAAGATCTAGCCTCAACACAAGCAAGAATACGACCTGGCTCAGAAATATCAAGTGTAACTCCAACTGCTTGCGCTACCTCAAATTTAGATCCTTCTGGTTAAAGATGTACTGCAGAATATGATGGTCGGTGAATATATCACAATGCACACCATATAGATAATGCCTCCAAATCTTTAACGCGAAGACTACCACTACTAATTCCAAGTCATGAGTGGGGTAGTTCCTTTTGTGAACCTTCAGCTGTCTGGAAGAATAAACAATAACCCAGCCCTGTTGCATCAATACACAACCCAAACCAATATTTGAAGCTTGACAATACACTGTAAACCCCTGACCCTTGACCGTAAGAGTAAGGATCGGGGCTGAATTTAATAAGGCCTTGAGCTTTAGAAAGCTCACCTTGCACTCATCAGACCACTAGAAAGGAACATTCTTTTGAGTCAATCTAGTCAATGGAGCTGCTATAGAAAAGAACCCCTCCACAAACCGTCCATAGTAACCTACCAACCCAACGAAACTGTGAACCTCGGTAGGAGAAGTAGGCCTATCCCAATCACGAACTGTCGTGAACTTCACCGAATCCACCATAATCCCACCCTTGGACACCATGTGTCCCTAAAATGACACAGACTCATGCCAAAACTCACACTTAGGGAATTTGGCATATAACTGATGGTCTTGCAAGGTCTAAAGTACAACTCTCAGATGATGATCATGCTCCTCTCTACTCCTCAAATATACCAAGATGTCATCGATGAACACAATCATAATCCAAGTAGGCTCTGAACACACGGTTCATCAGCTCCACAAATGTTGTTGGGGTATTGGTCAACCTAAAAGACATGACAAGGAACTCATAATGGTCGTATCTAGTCCTAAATATAGTCTTTGGGATATCCGCAACCCTAATCCTCAACTTATGATACCCAGAACTCAAGTCAATCTCTTAGAACATTGTTGCACCCTTTAGCTGGCCAAACAGATCATCAATATGTGGTGTCGGATACCTGTTCTTAACTGTCACCTTATTCCACTTTTTGTAGTCAATACACCTACATATGGACCCATCCTTATTCTTTACAAACAGAACCAGAGCACCCCACAGAGATACACTAGGTCTGATGAACCTTTTACTAAATAGATACTAGAGCTGATCCTTAAGCACCCTCACTCGGCTGGTGCCATTCTATATGGCAGAATAGAGATAGGTTGAGTGCTTGGCTTGACATCAATTCCAAAGTCAATGTCACGATAAGGAAGAAGACCCGGTAGGTCAGAAGGAAACATATATGAATACTCGCAAACCACGAGAACTAACTCAATAGAAGGTGTGGTGGAACTAGTATAATGGATATAAGCAAGATAGGTGAAGCACCCCTTGCCAACCAACCATTAGGTGCTCAGGAAAGATATAGCTCCCTTCGGCATGCAGGTATCAACACCCTTCCATACTATAGGAGAGATACCGGGAATCCATATAGTAAGGGTCTTACTAAAGTAATCCAAGACTACATGGTAGGGAGACAACCAATCCATGCCTAAAATCATGTTAAAATCAAACATATTTAGCACAATCAGGTCTACCCACGTGTCATACCCTAGAATATTCACCACACAAGCTTGGTATACATGATCCACTACTAAAGAATCTCTTACTGGGGTAGTTACACGCAGAGGCACATGCAATAACTCACAAGCAGACTCCAGACGGGTAGCATAATAAGCAGACCCATAGGAGAATATAGACCTCGAATCTAACAAAGCAGAAGCTGAATGATAACTAAAGAAGATCGTACCTTTGATGACAACATCTTAAGTCTCAGCCTTTGGATAGCTAAAAAATGCATACATGTGGCTCTGACTGCCCAATCTACCAGACTGAAGACCACCTCGAGTACCCTAGGGACCACTCCTAATACCCTATGCACTGTCTCTGGCTGGTGGTGCTTGAGCCTTAGGGGCCTAAATGGGTTGATCATGTCACCTATGGTGCTGCATTGAAGAGCACTCCCTAGAAAAGTGGCCTAACTCATCACACTCATAACAACCTTGACCAATTATACCCTGTTGTGAAAACTCGACTTAATCAGAATGACTACCATTTCCAGTGGACCTAGAACGAGCACCTCACATAGACTGAATTAAACCGTGACTACTCTGACCCTCAACAATCTTTAATGCTACCCGAATAGGACGACTGGGCTGGAAACACTACTAATGTTGACCCCTACAAAAGTAGTCTCTACCACGTATATGTGAGCCACTGTAACTGCCCTGATGGAAGGGCCTTTTATCACTACCCCCTTGGGCATCAAGATGTATGCCCTCAATAGTATGGGCATGGTCTACTAGCTCCAAGAAGGACTGGCCTGATGCTACCATACTCTCTGTAGCCAAACAGAGCTGTAAAGTCAAACCTCAGACAAAGTGACACACCCTCTCATGCTCGATGGGCAGAATCATGGTGGCATGCCTAGCAAACTCATGGAAATAGACCTCATACTCTGAAATAGACATGGAACCCTGCTCCAACTTGGAGAACTCATCTATCAACCACTCTCTCAAGCTACGTAGTACATACTTCTCCAAGAAAGATGTAGAGAACTGTGCCCAAGTAAGTGGAGGGGACCCGGCTAGTCTTCAAGCTATATACGACCTCCACTACTATTTTGCTGGACCATTAAGTTGAAATGCAGTGTAATTTGCACTGTGAGACTCGACCAACCCAAGGTTATGCAACCTCTCCTAGAAACTAGTCATAAACTTATGTGCATCCTCCCTAGGAGCACCAAAAAACCTCGGGGGACCCAATCGCATAAACCTACCAAGCATCTTCTGCTCATTAAAAGACATGATAGGCTTAACTAGAATAAGTGTAATAATAATACGAATCAACAATACCTTTAATTGGGGAGTTACAGTAGCATGCTATACTCCTAAACCCTGTGTCGTTGCCTGGGCTGAAGTTTGGGCCTCATCTCTGACCTGAAAACCAATTGGAGTATTGAGTGAAGCTGCTGACTGTGACATACCCTCAAGGAACCCAAGCAAGCAAACTAATGTGTCATGTAGTACTGGAGTAGCCATAAAACCTGCTGGATGTTGGGCTGGCCCCACACCCTCTGGCATATATTTTACCTCTTCAACCTGAATATTAGGCTGTGGCAATGGTAACCTAGTCTAGGCCCGAGTTGGCAGCACAGCCCATCCCCTTCCTCGACCTTTGGGTTGATCTCTACCCCATTCCCTAGTTGGGGCTCTAACTGTAGGTGTAGGGGTCTCATCCTCACCTTCTACTGACCTTGTCCAAACCATCTGAGAAAGAGTGAAACAAAAGATACTTAGAAGTTGATAAAGTCAAGGACGCATGACAAGGAATCAAAAAAGATAGAATCTTTCCTAGGAATGTCCTATAGCCTCCCGCAGATAGGATATGGATATCATCATACCGATCCGAGAGACTCTACTAGACACTTTGCTCTTGTAGTAGCAAGATCGAAGAACCTAGAGCTTTGATACCACTCTATCACGACCTAAAATTGGGTCATAATGGCACATACATAACCAACTGGTAGGAAATCTAACCCAAGAAAGTGAAAGTATAGTAAAATAATTTAAATAAAGAAATATGGGAGGAAATCATACAAGAATGGGGCCAACAATATATATACATACCAGTAGTAATAAATATACAAAAATGACCCCAAAGTGATCGAGAAGACAAAACATCTACAAGACCAACCCAGACTTGGTGTCACTGGTACAAGAGCCTCTAAAGTATGGAGTAGCTATACAACAAGTGTTATCTACCCAAATACAAAAATATAAATAGATATATAGATGGAAAGTAGTAAAGTATCTCCAAAGGCTGGAAGCTCTCCATTATCTAAACAACTGCTAGCCATGAAGAACTGGATGGTCAACGAGGGTAGCTCATACTAGGTGTTGCATCAGAAAAAGATACAGAGTGTAGTATAGGTACCAAAAGAATGGATACTCAGTAGGCATCATGGGCCGACCAAGCTCAAAAAGATAATATATATTCTACTATATTAGAAGAGACAGTTGAAAGAGCTCAACCAGGCAGGAGGTCAACATGCCTGCCTGGCATAAGTGAGGGCATAGTGGTAATTTTTAATTCAAAGTAAATGCTGGGTGGTTTAAGTTCTTTCAATTCTATTGCCTCACATTCTCATCCGTCTTCTTCTGCTTCTTCAAACTCCTTTGCTCATCCATTGCTCTGATTTCTCTGTGCTTCTTCGACTGATTTCAGGTAATAGCTTCTTCCAATCTCTATTTTCTATTGGGTTTTCTTCTTCTCATCTTCTGTTTCTCTGTTTTGGTTTCCTGAGTTTTCCGATTTTGATCATGTTTTTTCATGGGTTTTCTTCTTCTCATATTGTGTTTATCTGTTTTGGAGTTGATTTCATACGTGTATATTTATTTTTAGCTTGACAGTACCGATTTTAGTCCACAAAAAGTTTAATGTGTGATTTGGTGTACAGGTGTATGAGAAAATTTCTCAAAGAATTAGGTTTTTCATTAATCAGTTTCCTCTGGCTTTAGTTTATGTTATTTTTCATATTTTCCTTCTTTTTTTTTCTGATTGTCTTTGATTTTTGTTATTAATAAATTATTCTTGTTAGTTTGGAGGTAAATTAATTGGTCATACGACAATCTGGGTTCCCTAACTTTTCTCTGTTTTGTGTCCTTATATTGATTAATAATCAGATGAGACTGAATTTGAATCCATTGTAGCCTGTGGTTGCGGCAAAACTTTCTAAGATAGCTCCGAGGACAAACAACAACTTCATAGTAGAATGAAAATAAAAGTTAATAATTAGATGAGCCTAAATTTGAATCCGTTGTGGCCTGTAGTTCTGGAAAATATTGCTAATTTTTCTCTGAGGACAGATAATAAGTTGATAAGAAAAGTTAATTAGTAGATGAGCATAAATTTGAATTCGTTGTGGCCTATAATTGCGGTAAAAATTGCTAAGATAACTCCGACGACAAATAATAACTTCATAGTAAAATGAAAAGAAAAGTTTTGGCCTCTTCAGTTTGAGATCATTTGCCAAGAGACAAAATGATTGTATGACTAGAAATAGTTGCAGTTGCATTGGGTGCATTTTTATACATGTGTATGTGATGAAGTTGCAGCTCACAAACTTGTGAAACTGTCTGCTACTGATGCTCCATAAATTATTTAAAAAGTATGCTATTTATGCTTCATAAATTAATTGATAAATTTATTTATATGCGAATCTATGTTTTAATTGTTAAAATTAAATTCTATTGTCCTCGAACGCATAAGATAGAAAAGGATTTCGTAGCCTAGACCTTGCTGAAAAACGTGAGCAGTTTCAGTTAGAAGTTTCGCTCAAGCGAAATGATTGTTGGTACTCTCTTTCATGTCCTCCTCCTCTTGGTACTGACCTCTTGCTCTTATAATTTTTTTAAGTGACTTTTCCGTTGTCATAGAGGAACACCATTGTTCCTCTCTTGGGTATGAATTAATTTCTGCTATTAGCTTTCATGTCAAAATACTGGATGGTTATTAATTTAGTTTTTTTTTAAGTTTTAGTTTAAAAGGATCATACATCTGAATGATTTGGTATGCTAATGTGGAGCTGCTTTAGCTTGGTCAGGCAACACGATCTTTGAATATCATTTTTACTATTCTCCTCATTAGTCATTGCTTATAAGCTCATCCAAATCATGTACCTTTTAACTTTAAGTTCATTCAGTTGAAGAGTTTAAGTCACTCTAATTGAAATAAGTTTGTGTTGTTTGGGCAATATCTTGTGATAGTGTTTGCCAGATTCAAATTAAATCATTCATTCAGATGCAAAGTTCATCTTGAGCTGGAAAGAAGTGCTTAAGATGACTGTTTCATATGATATAATAAGCTAAGTTGAAAGATATTACTAAATAAATTGCTTGAGGTTAGTTAGTATACATGAAGATGACCTAAACCCCCCTTCTTGCCAACCTCTTACTAAAGTTACTGTATATAGAAAAGAAAAAACCTTAGCAAGGAACATGTATATATATGTGATTTGTGGACTTTGATCTCAATCAACTCAGTGATTTATTAATATACCATCTAAAGCTGAACTGAAATTGGATGAAAGTGGCTGGATTGAGTATCAAAGTTTTGGTATTGAGTAATTAATGGGTATCGTATGCTTAAATATTGTAGTTTCAGTAAACCTTGCTTTGGGTGTGTATGGGGCTTTTATTTGTATGCTCTTCTATTTTTCGGTATCATACGAATGTTCATTTTGTGTGCTGCAGGAGTTAATTTTTGTAAGTCTCTAAGCATTTTCTCTACCTATAAGCCAACAAATGATGTACAACAACATTTCAAGGTACGTTGCATTCAGGTTATTTTGGAAAATTTGTAAAATATTTACCGGCAAAGTGATCTATATCATATCTTAAAGTTGATGCTCAAATAAAAAATGTGATTGATCTAGACATTGATCGCCTAAACTAATAATTATGTGTCGTCATGTTGAGATGTAAATTAGATGATGCTAACATTTGAACTCCTCCTGTCAGAATCTATAATCTCCTGTTGTGAATTATTCTAGGAAAATTTTCAATGTAAATATTTGAATTATGATATAATAGAAGGGAACAAAATCGCTTAATTTTGAAGGATATGATGCTCTCGGGTACTTCGTAATCCCTTATCAGACACAAAAATTTTAGGTACCTTTAAAACGAAGAAAGAAACTCATTTGAACCATGTGTTGTGTTTTTTGTCACTCCTTAGGAGAAACATACATTCTTACTATTATTTTTAGGAAAATCACAACTGATAAACTGTAACCTTGTAAGTTGTTCTTTGTACTTTCAGAAAGCATAGAATATTTATGGATTTGGAGATATCTTTGTAACTTGGAAGAAAGTTGAATGCGCTAAAGTTCAACATGACTTACCATGGCAAACAAGAAGTGCTGCAGAATTCCCCGAGAACAACATTTTACGGACTGCTTCAGTTGGTATGGCTACTCATCTCGGTCCACATGAATTGACATTCCAGATATAGTTTCAGATCAACACATATATGCATTAAATTTAGAACTATCAAGTTTTTATGCACAAGTTTGTAATTATGATCCAAATACAAGTATATAAAGATAATTTTTGAATGTGCTACTAAAATAATTTTCGCGAATAAATCAATTGTGTTGGGCCCGTGCATAGCACGGGCTTCCGCATCTAGTTATAAGATAAAAGAAAGTAAACTTACTACAGGGATCCACCAAAATCTAGTTATCAACAGAAAACTGAACTATCTAACTAATAGTGAAGATAATAATGATAAAATAGGTAAAAGAGCTCCCAGTACATATAGGCAATGCAATGAAAATATGTCATGAGATGATATGATATGGTATATAGCCAATGTAGAAAGTAAAAACCTGGTATCTGGTACCCGGATGCTCGGAAAGAACCTCGAGCTCATCAACATATGTATAAAAGTAAAACCTAGATATATGCTCCTCGGGCTGCCCATAATCATACATCGGACCCATCAACAGAAAAGTAAACAAAGAAAAAGGTTAATAAATATCCTTTGTACCAGCACAGTAGTGGTACTTTGCTATCTCTTTCGAAAATCAGTGGTTAAGTAAAATCCCGAGTTTGAACAAAATGACTCGTGTTTCTTTCATTTCCAAAACTAATAGCAATGTAATGCAATAATGAGATATGATGACATGTTTAGAGAATATGAAATTAACAAGGGTAGAACACCCTCCAAACAATATAACTGACAAGGCACTCCATCTGGACAACGTTGTGTCCTCAAGCCCACAAATACACAAAAACAGAAATAGTCAAACGGAAAATAAGCAGGAAAACAATTAAAAGCATCTACTCTGCCTCTAAAACCGCTAAATCATTCTAAGGATCTAGGCTAGCCACAACAAACTACGAGCTCCTAAACTAAGAATAAACATGGTAATACTATTCTACAGTCTTGAAGATGGCCAAAAAAAGCAAAAAACAAGATTTAAGCTTAATTTTATCCTAAGACTAGCCTAACGTTCATGCAACTCATAAAATATAAAATCTAAGTAAGCCAAGTCTAAATAAGTAATTCGTAACCTACCTCGAGGCTGAACTGCAAGCACGAATTGTCACTCATATGCCTTCCCCTTCTAAATAGCCTCAGAAAGCTACAATACTATCAAGAATATAAACTGGGTGTCAAGACGAGAAGAATGACACCCATATTGCTATATAGAAAAATCAGGTCAGAAAATGACCCGCGGGGCTTGTGCAACAAAACAGAAAACAAGTTTTATGATTATGTTTGCAATGGGTTTATAAACCCATTTCTAAAATTTGGGCGTGAATGAGACTCGTTTTGGTGTCCAAAATAGCCCCGAAGTCCAGTTTAATCAAGAATTTGAAATAAGAAAATAATGGGAATAACGAAAATAACAAGAATTAAATGACAGAAAAGGAATAAGGGACTATAAGGGACTTACCAGAATAGCTAGGAGGGAGTGGGAGCTTGAAATTAGTATTCAAGTTCTACAAAAATGGATTAAGTTCAGAGTAAATGAGGAGAAAATGAAGGTAAAATAATTTATACTGCTAAGGGTCCTTCATCGCAATCGCAAAGAACCCCACGAAGTCACGATGACCATGCTGGCTAGACCACCACGATTGTGATGGTCTATCCATGCAGTCATGAATAACAAATGGGTACTAGGTCTATAGTCCCTTCTTCATGGTCGCGTGAAGGAATCTTTATGGTCATGATGCCTAACAAGGCAGACCATCATGATCGCACGGCCTTCCTCGCGGTCGTGATGAAGTTTCGAGAACTGCACCTGAAATAGCAACCAATAGATTTTTCTTATGTTAAAAAGTCACTGGATGGACCCTCGAGGTTCATCCAGGACTCCGCGTACTTAAAGAAACTATGATACCCTACAAAAAATGACATTCCAAACTCAACGAAATTGATGAAATTCTCAATGGAGATTGATTTACCAAAAAGTGGGTTGCACGCCCAAAAACTAACTTTTACCAAAATAGAACCCAATAGACCAAAATGAGTCCAGAAGCCTCGGGACCCAAACTAACAGTCCCTCTAGCCTAAAGTCAATGTTTCGGAGCAAACAACGCTGATAGAATTTCCATTCAAGGCTGTGTTCTCTGAATGTTGACTAAGGTCAACTCCACTAGCCTTAAGAGTTGCAAAATAGGGAAATAAGCATAAAGCACAAATGAACTGCTCGAGAATCAAACCGCCAGTCTTGGCAAGTCATAAATAACCTGTACCCACTGTGGGAAGGCTTAAAATATGAAAAAAGCACAAAAACGAAGGAAATAACCTAAAGGGTCATTACACAACATCTTTTATTTTGACAACAATACACTGATGTATCAGGTAACAATAAAATTTTTGAATCTGATGTACATTTGTTACCTTAACAGTGCCTATATGTGATTCGACTTTTATTGCTTGATATCATTCCATGATGATACTACCAATGAACACATATTACAATCATGAACAATTCTTCCTAGATGCCTCAAAAATAGATTCCTATTTTTTGCAACCGTTCAATTATTGTAAAAGGGTAATTTCAGCTTTTCACTGATTTCAAGTGATACAACTTCTTTGCACTTATTGCTTACTCAAACTCATTTTACCTTTCTAGGATTAGATGAACCTACAATTATATAATTTGGTAAAAACAATAGCAATCTAATTTAGTTCAACAAATTAAAAACATATGGATTCAACATATCATACTTTTTTCAGTTGTTTGAGAGTGTCGCATGACTTGATCAAAAGATGGAGGCAATGAAATATTGGCTTGAATATCCCCTTTCTTAAGAACAAAGGGATATTTATCCATTGTTCGCACTTGTTGACTAGAAGATATGGTAGAATTCAATCTTGTGCTATTAGAAGGAGTTTGCATATGTTGGTTAGATTGAACTATCTTATTGAAAGATTCCACCTTTTTTCCAGAAACCCCTATAGAGGAGCTCAAAGATCTTGGTCTTTTCTCTAGTCCCTTTCCTATAGAACCTAGACAAAAAAAACATATCATAAAAGTTCGTCAAAAAACTTGAAAACCAAACAGATTTGAAATAACACAACATATTTGAAAAATACTTACTTGTTTCAACTTCTTGGGTATATTACATAACTTGATTAGTAGATGTAGGAGATGGAGTATTAATTTGCATGTACTCTTTCTCATGACCATGGAATTCTTATGTATCGTTCCCACTCTTTACTTAAAAGACATGGTAGAGTTTTCAAGTCCTTGTCCTCGACCCTTCCCTATAGAACCTAGAGAAAAAAGATTATTAGAACAAGGCCAAATTATATAGATACAATTTGAGGGTCTATCTAGACCAAAAAAATATAGTTGTAACCAATAATAATTTAGTTCAAAATAGCAAAGAGACTCTGGTGGATTACTACAGAGTAAGTTATTTATGGAATGAGGTGTGGCTTTGTAGTCCATGGCCATACTTCTAACTAACGTGTGTATTTTCCCCTTGTTCTGTATATACCTCAGCTCATGCATGGATATTTTCCTACTAAGTTCAGGCTTACTACAGGTAGCAGAAAAGTGGCCAACCATAGTAATTTAAGACTGTGTGCAAGCATACATGAGTCACGACATAATCATTTTGCTTTTTTCAGTGTGGAACATTGTTGTATGGCTCATGCTTTTGAACTTCTCAGCCAATATTGTTAATATAACTGCCAGGGGCTATCTTAGAGAGCAGCAGGAAAAGGAGTTGGCGGCACTTGAAACTATTCATTCTAAGAAATAACTTATCTCATAGTAGTTTAGTATGTGCAAAGCTATTCAATGAACTTCCTCTAATATGCAGTGAACTTCCAATACAAGAAATATATGGCACATAAAAAATGTACACCATAATCTATTACAAGTTCCTAAAGCCAACAACTAAATTGGAGCCTTGCACATACTGAACTACTATGAAATAAGTTATTCCCTAGCACGATTATTTTCAAGTGCGGCTAACTCCTTTTCTTGCTTCTCTCTAAGATAGCCCTTGGAAGTTTCTATCACAACCCAACTACCGGGCCGTGCGGGCGCCTACTCTAAGCACCTAGATAGATGAACCCTTACCACCCGATCTAATGGACAAAAGCGGAATTACAAGTAAAATCATAAGAATCTTCCTTTAAAAACATGGAAATATTTACAATCATTATTCGGAAAACCTCTTTTAAAATCTAAACACCCTCCCTAGGATCTAGTCTAAGCAGGTACAAGAGCTACTACAGGAGTGAAACAAAAATATAAGGAGACACAACTCCCACCATGGAAACGAAAGTAGAAGTTGCTGGAGAATCCCTGTCATCCTGTACCTATGAAACATCACCAACACTCCAACTAGACTAGAGTCAGTACAAACACACGTACTGGTAGCCATCATCGGTCGACCCGAATCCATCCTATACCATCATATAAAAATCAAGGGAAAATGTGCAATTAATTAAAATATTTCAACCCTTCAACATCCACCCTTACCCAAAATCTAACATCAACCCCTGCCTTCTTGTCCATTCCGCTGCTAACTCTACCACCATAAGACCTTACACCCTGACCCCTAGGACTTCCCAAGTCACACTAACCCTTAGACTTCCTGAGTCACACTAACCCTTAGAATGCCTAAGTCACCTTGCCACTAGATCAACCACTAAGTCCAGACCCGGACTACCCTTCCCTGATGCAAGTCACCCACTATGACTCAACCACCCAGGGTGAAATTCTACTACCCCAACTAGACCGTCCATATTTATGCTACTACTTATAATTTTATGGACCCCTCAAGGATTCCAAGGACAATTTCCCCACATGATAGAAACAAACAATGATATCCCCCAGACTCTCCATCTACCACTTAACCCCAATCACATGGAATAGGTTCAACACTTGTTTAGAAAGAAGAGAAACAAACAATATGACTTAACTATGAGGCTCCTTAGCTTACCAACCACACATAACCAATTAATAACCACTAAAAATATCCAGTAACAACAAACATATATCCCTTTTTACACAACCCGGACCAACCAAGGATCCCTAAGACACAAATTATGTTTCAACATGCAATCCCGACCTACACTATGACCAACCCCACAGCTCAGAACAATAATCCGTCCTCTCAAGGACCATCATGCCAAAAACAGATATCAATAATACAACCCAGCCCACTCATAAAACCATCAAAATAATACAAAACAATTCAAGTAAATCAAAACCTTTACTAGGCATTGTACCCGAGCCAACCATTATGAATTCTCGTACCAGGCATGGTACCCCCAACCAACCAAATAATATTATGTAGAAGGCGTGGTACCCGAGCCAACGGAATGTCACACCAACTCTAATCAATCAACAAACCATGAAGAATAGCATACTTGTAAACGAGTAAGCAACAAAGCAAGTTCATTTTATAAGACTGATAACCGGATAAGTAGACATTCATAACCTCATTCCCTAAGCATGCAACTCACACAATAATAAGCTATGGTACATGAACAAATATTTCATATTGGGAATATCAATAACCATCACCTACCCCAACCTCGGGTACATAGACTCAGCCCTGAAATCCTGCCCAGAGACTAAATCCCTGTGCACCCCTTTTTATCACATGATTAGCAGATACATTCATTCCAAAAACTTCCCCTATGAAAGTTACACTATGGGGAAGGACATCCCCGAACCTTAATACCTCAAACATTCTTGTTATTCTACACGTTTATACTAAATCCATGTCGAAGACTCCTTTTTTACTTAGTCATTTAGTTACCCAAGCATTTTCGGTTCCCCAAACCTTCCAGACCCTCTAGTACCTAGAGTCTACCATCCCACATCACATAATAATAATGATAACCATAAAAAATATAAAATATGAAAACACATTATCCTCATCGATCCATTTCCTAGTTCAACCAATCTAAACGTAACAATCCTCCAGACTCCATGCCCAAAGGCCTAATCATGGTTTCTTCTTTTCGTCTATACATAATACGAAATGAAAGCAAGTCAATATCTACTCAAGTTAAAGAAACCTAGCCTACATGGATGCTAAACAGCTGCATAATGTAATTTCTAGCTCCGTGACGACGTTCCCTAACGATTGATAAGCCTGAATCTTAGGGTTTTCCATCCCTTTGTCTGTATTCCCTCTTCCCTGTGGCTCCCAAACCTTAGAGCAGCCTAGGAGGGTTTTCAGAGTAACCCTCGTACCATTTCAAACTGAGAAGGAGAATTTCTTTTTATTAAAAAATCCCGTACAGCTACTGCCTCCCATCATTTTGCTATAGCGGTTGGTTGCTGGCTACAACGATAGCGCTATAGAAGAATAAATACCACTATAATAGAGTAACATCAACCTAGATGAATTCCAAAATTTGAAATTTTCTATCACGGCAACACCACTTAATTCAACACGTGTTAGAATCACTCCCAAAATTTATGGTATCGTGACTTCTGAAATGACGATGGGTCAGGTCATTACACCAAATACCAATTTACCCATTGTTCATCCCCGAATGATCTCATTGGAAAGAGGAGAAACAAAAACTGGTTCGAGACTCTCACTGTCCCACGTGAACATGTAATTACGAACCTACGTCAAATATTAGACCTTCCTCTTATTTAATTGCACTCGACCCAAATAGGAAAATAATATAATCCCGCTATAATGAGGAATTCTCGGGTCACCTAAAGAAAAATTCATGTGACCCCTTCTAAGAACCCAAGGAAATCCAGGGTCTTGCAAATTATCAGAACGAAAGAATTTGAAAAGACCCGGGAGAACCTTTCCTTTCCTAAAACTGACTGACACGTCCGCTATAGCGATACCGCTATAGCAAGGTGCAGACCGCTATCTTTCACTTGAAACAACACACCCTATATAACAAACTCATTATCACAATATCGGGCCAACATGTTCATGAGTAAACAAAGCAAGCAACAACACTACAAAATATATGTCATGAGTGCCCTCACATTATAGTATTGCCCCTATTTTCAATCACGCAAATTTAATTTCAATGGGGCATTTTGCATCATTAAAGCACTCACTCTCTCAAAAGATGTTTCAAATATATCATAACATACCATAGGCTTGCCCTTAGTGTATCGTGAATTCAACAAAATAATCATATTTATGGAATCAAAAGGACTTTTGTTTAGTTGTAATGTTGGCTTCGGGATGGGTAGGATACTTTTATGTACAAAGGGACTCTTTTCCCTATTGTACATGACACTACATTTTCACTCATTTCTTTCTCCTTCTTCCTTATTTTCTCCTATGTTCACACCTTTTTTCACTACCACTTATTCTGTCTACTTTTTGCCCTTTATTTGATGTGTACTTGTTGCTAGCAAAACCTTTTTATTTCTTCATTTTTTTTATTTTTTTTTGACTCCTAACAACAAGCACTTTGCAATTTTTAACTGGCTCCACATATTTCTTTCACTATATTCACCTTCCCCTTCATCTACCCTTCTCCATTCGTTTCCCTATTTTTTTTATTTTTTATTTTTTCAATAACTTTTCAAGTACATAGTGCATTAGGGACTTTTATTTGGATCAATTTCATAGGGTATCAATAAAGTGGATAGGCTCATTATGCGGCTTAACAAAGAAATATGATTTAAGGCTCAAAGGGACTTCGCTAGTGGCAATGTCAAGGTGGCACAAAAAATCATAAAAGAAATAAGAAAAATGGCTTTTCAAGAAAATGCCTTAATCATATTCCACGAATTTGATGCTGGTCAAAGTTCACACACACGCGGGGCAAGTTCTAGATGCTACTCTATGCAAGAAACCAATCAAAAACTCACACACATGGCACAATGATGCATATATAGGAAGATTACACTTGCATGCTCACACACAAACACATTAAGTGAATTTACACAATTATGCCCATTTTCTTCATTTTTTGAGTCTAGTTAAAGATCCTATGTGTCTCTCATGAAGTTCTCACTCACTTGTATGGCTTCGCATGAACTACCCATGACGTCTAGCTAAGACTCCAAGTAGATTTCTTAGTTCCAAAGGCAAGGCTCCTAATCCTACAATCCTATGACTATTTTTTCCTTAAGACGGTCTTCATCCATCCATCATTGGGACAAGTCATTACTACTATAACTTACCTAAAAAATATATATCCTAAAAGAAAAGAATCTACCCGGTTCAAAGTGACAATCCTGAGGAAAAGAATCGAAAATAAAAGCCGAGGAACCTATCCTAAAAAGATAAAAACAAAAACAAACCTAACTAAACATACTACCAACCATCCTCCTTTAACAACAAAAACCAGTCACACAACGCTCACATCACTCAAGATTTAGCAATGAAAATCATAGGAAGTATCTTCCCCACCCCACACTTAAACATAGCACTGTCATTAGTGCTTCAAATAAGTATAAAAGTAAAGAGTGAGAGAAGGAACTCTCCGGGCCTCTAGGTGTCATTCTCATCATCATCAAGAATGAATTCCTGATCCTGCTCAGCTATAGTATCATCAACTGCCAAAAAAGCAGTGCCAATATTATCGACCTCATCATCCTCATCATCATTAGTGATATGTATGGTCGGTTCATCATTATCCAAATGATCTTGGAATGTTGTACCCATCTTGGACATATACATTGCACTATTGGTCAATAGGTACCTGTAACACCCCAGAAATGAAACCAGCTATCTAAGTTAAAATCTCAGTAAAATTCCATATTTCTGGAATGACGGGTCCAAACCACTGATCGTGGTTCAAATCAACGGGTCATGGAATGGAACTGTGATTCCTGTTTGTTTGGTTCAGCCTCTGGTCTGAAACAATGGGTAGGTTCTATGGACCATGGTTCAAACCACGTTTCTGTCCTGTCCACTTGTGGAACACAGATAAGAGGAATGGCAAATCCCTCAGGTTTCACGAATCACTTCTATGGCCCATCGTTTGAATGACAAACCATCATTTTGACTCGTGGTTTGACCCAGAGATCAGTTGAGTCCCCAACAATGACGACTCTAAATGATGACTCATCATTTGTTCTTTGGATCCGTCCTGTTAATCCGTAGAAATATTTCTGCAGCCTGTTGGTTTGGCCAGAAACCACTGATGGAAACCACGAACCGTGGTTTGTTCTACGGTCCGGTAAATCCACCCGTGGTCACTGCATGTCGACTTTTTAACAGCTTTTCTAAATTATTTCCCCAGGGTATTTTCATCATTACCCACCCTTTTAGCTCGTAAGAGGTCATTTTGGCTATTTCAAGTAGGGTTTTCACCCTTATTAGCCTAAGTTCCTTCTCATTACTTCACTCTTCCCCCAAAAGGAAAAAGAATCCCCCAAGCTCAAGGTCTCAAGCTCCAAGTTCAAGTCTCCTAAGTCTTTCCATTTCAAGTGGGTTATCTTCAATCATGGTATGTGGGTAATCAACAATAAGTTCCTTTCACCCTTGAACCCAAAACCCCTAATTCAAATTTTGATTTCATGATCTTCAAATTAGGGTTCTTATCCAATTCTCATGGGTTTTGTTAAATATGGTCTTCTCATGATTTGATTATGAAATTACTATTAAATTACATGATTTCACATGGGTTCTTACATGTTAACTCTTATTTCATGAATTGAAGTTTAACCATGGAAATCTCTACATGCATAAAGTTAATTTGAGTAAATTGGGTTTTGATAAGCATGTTCCTTATGGATTTTCAAGTATGTGCATGCCTAGTTCCTATGATTCTATGAAAATATATGTTTTATGAAAATTGAACTAGAGCCATGCAAATTTTACAAGTCATGAAGTATGCAAGTCTTTCCATGTTATGAAGTATGATGCAAGATAAGACACCCGTTGTTCCATCAATACTCATAAATCGATTTCAAAACCCTAATTCATGAGTAATATGACGATCCAGGGTACGAAAATATAATGAACAAGTTTAGCATTTGATATGTCATATGTATGTGAGCTCATGTTATGTATATATATATATATATGTTTTGGGAGTAGTATTTAGCACTGAGTTGGATCGGGTGAGAGTACCCTTAGTCCCAAAATTACATGCCACCGTAGGTTGCCCTTTTGAGGCTTATGATGATAGGATCCTGGTATGAAATGGTTCTAACCTTGGCCGGTTAGGGAAACTCTTTCAGTATGGGTACAAGATACTGAACTCCATGTAGCTCAGCATGGTTTAATGTCGGTTAAGAGAAACTTCCACATGTTTATTTTGATGTTACGAAGTTATATGAATCTATATTATGAAACTGAAGCTTTATTTCATGTTTTATATTTTATACCTTGATATTTATTTGTGGTCCTTCTTTAAGTAACAAGTTCATTCTTAAGCATGTTTTAAACTATTTTTTATCATGATTCATGCATCATTCACATACACGTTACATCCTATAGTACTAATGCATATCTTGTGTTGCATCCTTTGATGATGCAGATTCAGGTGTTCCTTCCCAGACACGTGGCTAGAGCTTCCAAGCCACTTTTCTGTCATCGGTTGGTGAGTCTTGTTAGTTCGAGGACTAGATATGTTTTAGTTATGTTGATTTATTATTTCCATACTTTGAGTTAGCTAGGGTCTTGTCCTAGCAACTCCTTATGTCATCTAGAGGCTTTTCAGACATAGACAGTGTTCGACTCTCTTTCTGGATTTTTTATTTCCATTCGACTTGATTACCTATGTATGTGATTCCAAATTTATCTATTATGCTTCCACTTATATTTGTTATGCTTGAGTATGCTATGACCAAGGGGTTAGCTTGGGGCACTTATGGTCTCAGTCCCGTGTTATGTCCAGGGGGTAACCTCGGGGCATGACAAACTTGGTGTCAGAGCCTCAGGTTCAAGAGTCCTAGGATGTCTGGAAGCCACATCGAGTAGAGTCTTTTTCATGTGTATGAAGTGCTCCACAAATATGAGAGAGAATCTATAAGATGTCTTAGAAAAATTCACTTCTTTCATGATCATGTCGTGCGATAGAGCTTAACCCTTATGTTCCTCTAATACTCATCTTGTACATTTCAGATCATGCCTCCTCGATGTGCTATGCCTCCCCGAGCCGTTTGGAATATTTTTCCTTCCACTCCAGTCCACAATGTCATGAATGAGAAGTTCAGAAATGCCATCCATTTGCTAACCCAGACTTTGGCCACTCAGGCCAATTAGCAGGCTCATGCCCCCGTTCATCCTCAAGGTGGGGTAGCGACCTGAGTTTTTGACTTCGTCCGGATGAACCCACTCAAATTTTGGGGTTTGAAAATGAGTGAGGACCCGATCAACTTTATTGATGAAGTTAAAAAATTCATTGAGGTTATGCAAGTGGTTGGGATTGATTGTGTTGAGCTTGCATCCTATCAACACAAGGATATAGCCCATATTTGGTTCATTTAATGGAAGGAGGCTAAGGTGAGGGACGTGGTCCCCATGACTTGAGTGTTTTGAGAGGGCCTTTCTTGATAGGATCTTTCCTCGTAAGTTGAGACAAGTGAAGGTGGAGGAATTTGTGAACTTGAGACAGGGGTCGATGGCGGTTCAGGAGTATAGTCTGAAGTTCACTCAGTTGTCTAGATATGCTCCCTCCATGGTGACGGACCCGCGTGATCAAATGAGCAAGTTTATTTATGGGGTTTCTGATGTGGTGAAGAAAGAGTGTAGGTCTACTTTGCTTTTGAGTGATATGAACAATTTCTAACTCATGACTCATGCCCATCATATTGAGGGAGACAAGCTTAGGGAGATGGCGAGGGAGAACAAGAGAGCTAGATCCGAGGGATTAGGTTTTGGTCATCACAAGTCTGGAGGTGGACATCGCTCTTCTTTCCAGAAAAGTACTCATCAGGACCCCTACATTCTTCTGCTAGTGCTCCTACCCAGTCCTAGAAGTCTCATCATGATCAGGGTGGTAGAGGATCTGGTTCTTATTCCCAGTCACAGGAAAGTGTTGCTAAGGGGCCTTCTTTCCCCGCTTGTACCAGGTGTGGGAAGAATCACCCGGGAGAGTGTCGTTTGGGCACGGGTGTATGCTATGGGTGTGGATAGACATGACACATTCTTAGAGATTGCCCTTCAGCTAGAAAGGGATAGGGAGGTAGGACTCAGTCTACCCCAGAAGCTTCAGGGAGTAGACCAGCCCAGCATGGCACAACTTCTAATTCTGGTGGTCAGCGCTAGAACCGCCTTTCTGCTATGTCCTCTCATCAGGATCAGCAGGGTTCCCCAGATTTTGTTATTGGTATGTTAAAAGTCTTCTCTTTTGATGTGTAGGCTTTGTTGGACCCCGATGCTTCCTTATCTTTTGTTACCCCTTATGTGGCATGCAAGTTTGAAGTTTGTTCTGAATTACTTTTAGAACCCTTTGGTGTTTCTACTCCTGTTGGTGAGTTAATCTTAGCCAAACGAATCTACCAAAATTGTCCTATATCAGTCCTTTATAGAGTCACTTCAGCGGATCAAGTGGAGTTGGAGATGACTGATTTTGATGTCATTCTCGGTATGTATTAGTTGTATGCATGTTATGCTTCTGTTGATTATCGTACTCAGGTTATCAGTTTCAAGTTTCCTAATGAACCCATTTTAGAATGGCAAGGTAGTCCCCCCTTCTCGAAAGGTCGTTTCATATTTTATCATAAGGCTAGGAAGATGATTTCAAAGGGGTATGTTTATCACATAGTGTGGGTTATGGACAAGGATTCTGAAACCCCATCCCTTCAGTCTGTTTCTGTTGTGAATGAGTTTCCAGAAGTGTTTCCTGATGATTTTCCCAGAGTCCCTCCCGAGCGGGAGATAGACTTTGGGATATATCTTCTTCTAGATACGAATCCTATCTCTATTCCTCCCTATAGAATGGCTCCCGCAGAACTCAACGAGTTGAAAGATCAGTTGAAGGATCTTCTTGATAAAGGTTTCAGCAGGCCTAGCATTTCTCTATGGGGTGCCCCAGTTTTGTTTGTTCGAAAGAAAGATGGTTCTCTTAGAATGTGTATTGATTATCGTCAGTTGAACAAAGTTACAATAAAGAATAAGTATCCCATTTCTTGGATTGATGACTTGTTTGATCAACTTCAAGGTGCTAGTTTCTTCTCCAAGATCGACCTTAGATCCGGTTATCATCAGCTTCTTATTAGAGAGTGTGATATTTCAAAGACAACCTTCAGGACTCGGTATGGACATTATGAATTTGTTGTGATGTATTTTGGTCTAACGAATGCTTCTGCAGATTTTATGGCTTTGATTAACCATGTGTTCAAATAGTATTTGGATATATTTGTGATTGTTTTCATTGATGATATCCTCATCTACTCTCAGAGTGAGGAGGAGCATGCGGATCACTTGAGGGTTGTGTTGCAAACTCTCAAGGATAGACAGTAGTTTTCTAAGTTTAGCAAGTCTGAGTTTTGGATGCAGTCTGTTGCTTTTCTGGGTCATATTGTGACTAAAGATGGTATTCAGGTTGATTCTCAAAAGATAGAGGTTGTAAAGAACTGGCCTAGACCTACTTCACCATTTGATATTAGGAGTTTTTTGGGTTTGGCTGGTTACTACAGAAGGTTTGTGGAAGGATTTTCTTCCATTGCTGCCCCTTTGACCCGATTGACTCAGAAGAAGGTAAAATTTTAGTGGTCCGAATAGTGTGAGAAGAACTTTCACGAATTGAAGACTAGATTAACCACAGCTCCAGTGTTAGCTCTAGCTGAGGGCTTAGAGGATTTTGTTGTGTATTGTGATGCTTCTAGGATTAGTTTGGGTTGTGTTTTGATGAAGCGTGGTAAGGTGATTGCTTATGCTTCTACACAGCTTAAGACTCATGAGAAGAACTATCCTACTCATGATCTTGAGTTGGCAACCGTGGTCTTTGCTTTGAAGATTTGGAGACATTACTTGTATGGTGTGCATGTGGATGTGTTCACCGATCATAAGAGACTTTAGTATGTATTCACTCAAAAGGAATTGAACTTGCAATAAAGGAGATGGCTTGAGCTTCTTAAGGATTATGATATGAGTGTGCTTTACCATCTGGGTAAGGCCAATGTTGTGGCAAATGCTTTGAGTAGGTTGTACATGGGAAGTATAGCTTCTATTGAAGAGGGAAAGAAGGAATTGGTTAAAAAGGTTTATAGGCTTGCTCAGTTGGGAGTTCGCCTTATGGAATCGACCGAAGGTGGTGTGATTGTGCAAAATGGTTCTGAATCTTCCTTAGTGGCTGAGGTGAAGGAAAAGCAAGAGAATGATCCAGTTTTACTTCAGCTTAAGGGTGCAGTTCATTAGCAGTGGGTTGAGGTTTTCTACCAAGGGAGAGATGGTGTGCTTCGCCATCAGGGTCATTTATGTGTACCAGATATTGATGGGTTGCGATAGTAGATACTGACTGAGGCTCACAGTTCTAGATATTTCATCCATTTGGGTGCCACTAAGATGTACCGTGATCTACGGGAAGTCTTTTGGTGGAATGGTATGAAGAAGGACATAGCCGAGTTTGTGGCTAAGTGTCCCAACTATCAATAAGTCAAAGTGGAACATCAAAGGCCGGTGGCATGCTTCAAGATATTGACCTTCCCACTTCGAAATGGGAAGCGATCAATATGTACTTCATTACTGGTTTCCCTCGTACTCGAAGGCAACATGATTCCATTTGGGTGATTGTCGACCGGATGACCAAGTCATCCCACTTCTTGGCTATTCAGAATACTGATTCAGCAGACAATTATGCCAGACTCTACATCCGAGAGATAGTTCAATTTCATGGTGTTCCCTTGTCTATCATTTCTGATAGAGCTCCTCAGTTTACATCACAGTTTTGGAGATCGTTTCAGAAAGGTCTTGATACCCAGGTGAAGCTTAGCATAATTTTTCATCCTCAGACAGACGGCCAGGCAGAGCGTACCATTCAGATGTTGGAGGATATGTTGAGGGCATGTGTGATTGGTTTCAAAGGTAATTGGGATGATCACCTACCTCTTATCGAGTTTGCCTACAACAACAGCTTTCACTCTAGCATCCAGATGGCTCCGTATGAGGCACTTTATGGCCGGAGGTATAGATCTCCTATTGGTTGGTTGGAGGTTGGTGAGGCAGCCTTGATTGGTCCAGATTTGGTTCATGAGACCATGGAGAAGGTTCAGCTTATTCGGGAAAGGTAAAAGACCGCTTAGAGTCGAAAATAATCTTATGCGGATGTGAGGATAAAAGAGTTGGAATTTGAGGTTAATGATTGGGTTTTCCTTAAGGTGTCACCTATGAAGGGCGTGATGATATTTTGCAAGAAAGCAAAGGTTAGTCCCCATTTTGTAGGTCCTTATCGGATCATAAGGAGAGTTGGTAGCATTGCGTATGAGTTGGAGTTGCCAACAGAGTTGGAAGTGGTTCACCCCATTTTCCATGTTTTCTTGTTGAAGAAGTGTGTTGGTGATCCGAGCTTGATTGTCCATTTGGTGGATGTGGGTGTGAAGGAAAGTCTCACCTATGAGGAGGTTCCCATAGAGATCCTTGATCGTCAGATTCAGAGGTTGAGGAGCAAAGAAGTCACTTCAGTGAAGGTCCTTTGGAGGAATCAGCTTGTAGAGGGTGCTACTTGGGAAGCGAAAGAGGCCATGAAGGCTAACTATCCTCATCTCTTTCCTTCTGATTCAGTTTAAGGTACTAGTTTCCTCCTCAATATGTCCCTCAGATCCTATTCCATCAGTTCCTCTCATGATTCTAGCATGCATCCATATTTTACGAAGTTAGTTTATCATGTTTTCAAGTTAAAAAGTTCAGTTTTTATGATTACTCTTTGATTTCCTTGTTCTGTTGCTGGTTGGGCTATTTCCTATTTAGTTTTCCTTTGTTTAGTCTTCATTCGAGGATGAATGATCCCAAGGGGGAGATATTGTAACACCCCGAAAATGAAACCAGCTATCTAAGTTGAAATCTCAGAAAAATTCCATATTTCAAGAATGATGGGTCCAAACCAATGACCGTGGTTTGAACCACTGGTCGGGAAATAGAACCGTGATTCCTGTCTGTTTGGTTCAGCCTCTGGTCTAGAACCACGAGTGGGTTCTACGGACCATGTTTTAAACCACGGGTCTATCCTGTCCACTCGTAGAACACAGATCAGAAGAGTGGAAAATCCCTCAAGTTTCACGACTCACTTATACAGCCCATCATTTGAATGACGGACCATCATTTTGACTGGTGGTTTGACCCAGAGATCAGGTAAGTCCCCAAAAATAATGACTCTAAATGACGATAAGTCATTTGTTCTACGGGTCCGTCGTGTTGACCCATAGAAATGTTTCTGCAACCTTTTGGTTTGGCGAGAAACCACATATGGAAACCACAAACCGTTGTTCGTTCTACGGTCCGTGAAATCCACCGTGGTCACTGGAAGTCAACTTTTTAAAAGCTAAATTATTTCCCAGGGTTATTTTAGTCATTATCCACCCTTTTAGATCCTAAGTGAGGTCGTTTTGGATATTTCAAGTAGGGTTTTCACCCTTATTAGCCTAAGTTCTTTCTCATTACTTCACTCTTCCCCCAAAAAGGAAAAAGAATCCCCCAAGCTCAAGGTCTCAAGCTCCAAGTTCAAGTCTCCTAAGTCTTTCCATTTCAAGTGGGTTATATTCAATCAATGTATGTGGGTAATCAATAATGGGTGCCTTTTACCCTTGTGCCCAAAACCCCTAATTCAAATTTTGATTTCATGATCTTCAAATTAGGGTTCTTATCCAATTCTCATGGGTTTTGTTAAATATGGTCTTCTCATGATTTGTAAATTGCATGATTTCATATGGGTTTTTACATGTTAACTCTTATTTCATGAATTGAAGTTTAACCATGGAAATATCTACATGCAAAAAGTTGATTTGAGTAAATTGGGTTTTGATAAGCATGTTCCTTATGGATTTTCAAGTATGTGCATGCCTAGTTCCTATGATTCTATGAAAGTATATGTTTTATGAAAATTGAACTAGAGCCATGCAAATTTTACAAGTCATGAAGTATGCAAGTCTTTCCATGTTATAAAGTATGATGTAAGATAAGACACCCGATGTTCCATCAATGCTCATGAATCAATTTCAAAACCCTAATTCATGAGTAGTATGACGATCCGAGGTATGAAAATGTTATGAACAAGTTTGGAATTTGATATGTCATATGTATGTGAGCTCATGTTATGTATATATATATGTTTTAGGAGTAGTATTTAGCACCGAGTTGGACCGGGTGAATGTACCCTTAGTCCCAGAACTACGTTCCACCGTAGGTTTCCCTTTTGAGGCTTATGATGAGAGGATCCTGGTATGAAATGGTTCTAACCTTGGCCGGTTAGGACAACTCTTTCAGTGTAGGTGCAAGACACTGAACTCCATGTAGCTCAGCATGGTTTAATGTTAGTTAAGAGAAACTCCCACATGTTTATTTTCAAGTTATGAAGTTATATGAATCTATATTATGAAACTTAAGCTTTATTTCATGTTTTATGTTTTATACCTTGAAATTTATTTATGGTCCTTATTTAAGTAACAAGTTCATTCTTAAGCATTATTTAAACTGTTTTATCATGATTCATGCATCACTCACATACTCGGTATATCTTATAGTACTGATGCATATCTTGTGATGCATCCTTTGATGAAGCAGATTCAGGTGTTCCTTTCGAGACACGTGGCTAGAGCTTCAATACCACTTTTCTATCAGCTGTTGGTGAGTCCTCTTAGTTCGAGGACTAGATATGTTTTATCTATGTTGATTTCTTATTTCCGTACTTCGAGTTAGCTAGGATTTTGTCCTAGCAACTCCTTATGTCATGTAAGGCTTTCCAGACATAGACAGGGTTCGAGTCTCTTTCCAGATTTTATATTTCCATTTGACTTGATTACCTATGTATGTGATTCAAAATTTATTTATTATGCTTCCGCTTATCTTTGTTATGCTTGAGTATGTTATGACCAAGGGGTTAGCTTGGGGTACTTGTGGTCTCAAGTCTCGTATTACGTCCAGGGGTAACCTCGAGGTGTGAAAGTACTGGTCTCTCATCGCCGTCATCTCTTCATTGGTCGCAGGTTGACCGCCAATCCTCAATTGTAGCTCTGCCATCCCATACATTTAGGCCATCAAAGAATCATCTCTCGCTTTTCGATCAGCATGAGGGAGTACCGGCCCATATGAAGAGTCTTGGGGCTTGGTTTTTTTAACATCAACCAGCTGACTCACCAAGTAAGGCACATTTGGTGGGCATGCATCATGAATTTCCTCATCAACATCCTCTTTCCTTATAAAGCTGGTCACCAATCCTCCATAGCAAATATGCCATCTTTTGTTGTTCTGGAATTTCATCATGTTATGTCTCAGCACTGAAGCCACATTAATCGGCATCTCCTTCATCAGCATGTATATCAACACCACCCTATCTTTAGTCACCTCAGATGTATGTTTGTACGGTATCAGGGTACTACAGACAATTTCAGCCACAGTCTCACTTCCTGATTGAAATAAGCATAATGCACGGTGGCATGTTGCCCAGTGTCCTTGATTCTCTCCCAACGCTCTATCGAATATACACCACAAAGTGTGTGGCATATGTCTCGATAAAGTGGCTCATCTTTCATCTCCAACTAAGGTACGGCATCGACATGTGGCATTCCCACAAATTCATTCAGAACCCATGTGGTGAACCGAAGTACCTTTCCTCGAACTTCCACTCTTTGGCTTCTACCTTCACCTGTTTTCCAATTTGCTTTAAACTCCCATACCATAGTGAGGTTGCACTCACCCTGATCTTGGAAGATGTATTGAATTCCCAATCTGTAAAACATCTCATGAATTTGGGGAAGTTCTGTCTGCAAACGTGCTTCATCCAGATGCTCATCTCCAAGGTACTTGGATTCTTTTTGGGACTCAAACCAATCGAGCCCCTGAATCCATACCGATTGTTTTCCGAACTTTCGTGGAGGTGATCGCAGGATCGATGGAGATGCTATCCTAGATGATTCATCTTTTTGGGACCTTTTGCTGCCCGTGCCTTCTGTAGCAGGCTTCTTTCCTCGTGGAGGCATTGTACCTACAACACACAAATTACACAAATCAACCCAGCACAATCAAGACTAGCTAAATTAGTGTTTTTCTAGGGTCATTATAACCCCACAATTAATTTGCTAGCATGGTGTCTATAGGTTGATGATATTGGGTACTCAGACTTCCCTCTTTTAACAAACTTTTGTTTTCATCATCCTATGGCACCCTATCAACCAACCAAGTCCCATAATTATTTACCAAACAATTCTCACATAGTCAATACCAAATTTCAAGATTACACACTATTCATGGCCACAACTTCATTCAATGTAGTACAATTTCACCATTTTTCTTGATGTTTTAGAGTGACCCATCTTCTCTTACTACTTACTTGCTTTCCACAAATCAAGACCCATCAACAAACCAAGAGAAAAATTCAAAATCCACCATTACTAGTGCATATACGAAAAATAATCTTCTTTGTGGGTGTATTTTAAGAGTTCAAGCTTTCATCAATGGTGGAAATTTTTTTAGTTTTCCCAACAAGATGAAACTAGTTTACACCTACAAATCTTGCTAATGGAAAGAATAAATAAGAAGTAGGGAGTGCTAGAAAGTAAAGGAAGATCTTACCTTGAGAACTTATGGAGAATGTTCAAGCTTGAGGGGAGCAACAATGGAGGGAGAAAGAGAAGTTTTGAGAGAGAATGAGGGTGGGGCGGCGCTGTAAGGAAAAAATTAAGAGGAAATCATGAGATTTGTTTTTTTTAAAGAATAGGGATTAAAGAATTCCGGGTCTCGGGTCGGTTGACCCTTGACCCACCCCATTTTTTACTTGTGGGATGCCTGGGAAAAGCGGTGGGGTGGTGCACCCGTATAGCGCCTGAATAGGCCTATGGTAGTTTTCCCCTTGGGGTGACGTGCCTCGAAGGCACCAACCTAGGATTTCACCTGGGGTAGAGCACCCGTGATGCACCAAAAGTGCCTCTTGGAGGTTTTTCCCTTGGGGAAGAGTGCCAAGGATCTGCCAGACTTGCCCCTTGGAAGTTTGGTCCTTGGGGAAGTGCGCCAGCGGTATGCCAGACCCCAGGGACGCATTTTTCATTACTTACCTTCCCCATTTTTCATCCATAGCTCGTATTTTCTCTTTTCTTCCTATAAAACAAGAACCCATTAGAAAAATGGTGGGTTGCCTCCCACCTAGCGTCTTAGTTTTGGTCGCAGCATGACTCATATTTTTGTATTTTTGTTATTTTTGTTCTAGACTATTACAATACATTCATTATGTTTCCTCCCACGCACCTCCTTATTTAACATCGCTACACGACGCACCTAAAAAATCATTCATCCGACAGGGTAATTGAGGTCTTCTCCCAATCCACATGCTCAACCCAATAATGCTTCACTCTTTGACCATTAACCAAGAACGTACCCATTTTATCGGCACTCCAAAGCTCAACTGTGCCATGTGATGTCATCCTTACTACCTCAAATGGTCCAGACTACTTGGACTTAAGATTCCCCAAGGAAAAGCTTTAGTCTCGAATTGAAAAGGAGGACTCTTTGACCCGATTCAAATGAGCGAGGAAGGATGTGCTTATCATGCAACCTCTTTGGACTCTCCTTGTAGAGCTTGGAATTCTCATACGCTTGCAACCTAGACTTATCGAGTTCATTAAGCTGCAACTATCTCTTTTGCCCGGCTAGGTCTTCATCAAGATTCAGCTTTTTTATAGCTCAATGGGCTTGGTTTTCTAACTCTACCGATAGATGACAAGCCTTACCATATACGAGCTGATAAGGAGAAGCTCCAATGGGAATTTTGTATGCAGTTCGATACACCCATAATGCATCATCCAACTTCTCATCCCAATCCTTTGTTTACGCATTTATAGTTTTCTTTAGGATCTGCTTTATTTCACGATTTTATACTGCAACTTGCTCGCTAGTTTGGGGATGATATGCTGTAGCTACTTTGTGATGCACCCCATACTTAGCCAATAGATTTTGAACCAGTTACTAGTGAAGTGGGTTCCACCATTACTGATCATTTCTCATGGAGTACCAAATCTCGTGAATATATGCTTCTTGACAAACTTCACCACCACTTTTGCTTCGTTGGTAGGAAGAGCTACAGCCTCTACCCACTTAGACATATGATCCACCACAACAAGTATGTACTTGTTACCAAAAGAAGGTGGGAAGGGTCACATGAAGTCAATCCCCCATACATCAAAGATTTACACCTGAAGGATGTTCTACAAAGGTATCTCATGTCCTCTGACAGTGATCACATCCTTTGATAAAAGTTATCGCATCCTTAAATAAAGTAGGCCAATAGAAGCCTGACTGTAACACCTTCTGTGTTGTGTGCTCTCCTCCATGATGTCCTTCATAAGGAGAAGAATGATAACTCTCTAAGATCTCCCTCACGTGATTTTCCAGAATGGATCTTCTAATTATTTGATCCGGACCTTGTTTGAACAAGTAGGGCTCGTCCCATATATAAAATCGAGAGTCATGATATAGATTCTTCTTCTGTTGAGTAATGTCTTCCGGGGGGTACACTACAGTCACCACTAGGTTGACAATATCAGCATATCACAATATCTTAACAACACTCAAAGATAGGAGTTGTTCATCTGGAAACTCCTCTCTAATATGCCCTTCATTAGGCACATGAGACCAATCCTCAAGTATGGACAAGTTATTTGCTACTTGGTTCTTTGTGCCTTTTCGATCCCTGATCTCCAAATCAAACTCTTGAAGCAGAAAAATCCATCGAATAAGTCTTGGCTTCACATCCTTCTTGCTAAATAAGTAACGGATCATAGCATGATATGTATACACAATCACTTTTGTTCCCACAAGATAGGAGCAAAATTTGTCAAAAGCAAAGACTAAAGCTAGTATCTCTTTCTCAGTGAGTGTGTAGTTTGTCTGAGCCACATCAAGTGTATTACTTGCATAATAGATAGAATGAAATACCTTTTCAACTCTCTGACCCAACACACCTCCTACCGCAACATCACTGGCATCACATATATCCTCGAATGGCAGCTCCCAATTTTGTGCAATCAAAATAGGAGCTTCAATCAAGCGCTTCTTCAAATCCTCAAACGCCTTCACACAGTCATCACTGAATTCATACTTCAACTCTTTCTAAAGCAACTTGCACATTGCTCTAGATATATTGGAGAAATCTTTAATGAAGCATCTGTAGGAACCTGCATGACCAAGAAAACTACGAAGAACTCACACAGAGACTGGAGGTGGTAGTTTTTCTATAACCTCTATCTTCACTCGATCTACTTCCAGCCCCATTTAGGACACCTTATGGCCAAGGACAATGCCTTCCTTGACCAAAAAGTGGCACTTCTCCCAGTTAAGCACAAGATTTGTCTCCTCACATCTTGCCAATACTCTATCTAGATTATAAAGACAAGCATTAAATGAATTCCCAAACACCGAGAAGTCATCCATGAACACTTCTACAATCTCTTATACTATATCAGAGAAGATATCCATCATACACCTCTGAAATGTAGCCAGCGTATTACAAAGCCCAAAAGGCATACGCTTGAAAGAATATGTGCCATAAGAATAAACAAACATTATTTTTTCTTGATCCTCCGGCACTATAGTTATTTGATTATAGCCAAAATATCCATCCAAAAAGCAGAAGTACTCGTGTCCAGCTAACCTATCCAGCATCTGATCAATAAATGGAATGGGATAGTGATCTTTCTTAGTAGCTTCATTCAATTTCCTGTAATCTATGAAAATCCACCACCCAGTGACTGTACGTGTTGGAATCAGCTCATTCTTCTCATTGGTTATCATAGTCATTTCCTTTTTCTTGGGGATACATTAAACATGACTGACCCACTTGCTATTTGAAATGGGGAACACAATACCTAAATCTAGCCACTTGATCACCTCTTTCCGCACTACATCCTTCATGAGAGGGTTCAATCTCCTCTGATGTTGTGCCATGGGATTGTACCCTTTCTCCATACAGATCTTATGCATGCAAAAATATGGATTAATCCCATGAATGTAAGACATCTGCCACCCAATTGCTTTCTTTCTCTTCCATAATACTACTAGAGCTTCTTTCACTTGCGCTTCATTTAACCCAACTATGAGAATTACTGGTAGTGTATCGTTTTCTCCCAAATATGCATATTTCAGATGAGGTAGGAGTGGTTTCATCTCTAACTTTGGCGCCTCTTCAATAGATGGGTTGGGAGGGGGTCCCAAAGGTCTATTAAGAGGCTCGAACTAAGTAGTACTAGACAACACCTATGTTGCTTCCAAGCATTGAACCATTTCATGTGCCGCTCCATCCCCATACAAGTCTATCCCTATGAGGGCTCTCTCCAATGGATCTTTGGATGTTATGAGTGGTATCCCTGATTCTATGTCCACCACACTAATAGCCGATAAGTCCTCATATACTACAAGCAACTTTATTGCCTTGTAAATATTGAAGATTTCCACCTTATCATATGCTCTCATGATGAGTTTCCCTACTGCAACATCTATCAATGCTCTGCCTGTACCCAATAATGGACATCCAAAAATAAATGGAACTTCCGAGTCTGGTTCAAAATCCAAAATCACAAAATCTACCAGAAAGATCAAAGATCCAATCTTCATTAATGCATCTTCAATAATGCCCTCAGGTCTAGCCAAAGATCTATCTGCCAATTGCAGAACAATTTTAGTAGGGTGAGGACTACCCAATCTCATCTTTTTGAAGAAAAAAGATGGCATTAGGTTGATACTTGCCCCAAGATCACATATTGCTCATGCTATAACCATCTGGCCAATGCTAATCTCAATTGTGAAACTTCTCGGATCCTTCAGTTTTGTTGGCAACTTGTTCTGAATTTGAGAAGTGCATACCTCTATAAGGGCGACTGTGGCATATTCAGTCAACCTATTCTTGTTTGCCACAATGTCCTTGATGTACTTTGCATATTTTGGGACTCCCTGAAGAACATCTATCAGGGGTAGATTAAGGTGCACCTGCCTCAAGAGGTCAAGAAATTTCTTAAAGCCAGCCTCTTCTTTCTGTTTGATCAACTTCTGAGGGAATGGTGGAGGAGGCTTCACAATAATTTCAGCTTCTTTCACCTCTGTCTCTGCACTAGCTTTTGCCTTTCCAGTTACAGCTTCTACTACCTTGGGCTCCGGTTTCTTTAGTGCAAGCTCTTCCAATTCTCTACCGTATCAGGTCATGAATATATTCACCTACTTAGGATTTTGATCAGTATCTCCTAGAAGACCACCCTGAGGTCTCATATTATGTGCTTCAGCTAGCTGATCCACTTGTTTTTCTAAGTTCCGAATGGCAGTTCTCTAATTGTTCAACTATGCTTCATAGCTAGCTTGGCTTTTCATGATCGTCTTCAGCATGTCTTCGATGTTGCTAGGTAAGGCCGCAAGCTTATTATTTCCAGCAAACTGTTGATTCTGACCTTAGTTCCTGAATTGATTCTGACCTTGGTTATTGCCATATGACAAATTATTCCTCAATATTGCATTGTATGCATTGCCAAAATTCTGATTTCCACCTCTTTGAGCATATCCTACAAAGTTTACAGAATCTGGATTTGCTACACAATCTTCTGATAGATAGTCCCCTCCACAAGTCTCACAAAACTGAAGAGTTGTAGGCTACACTGTATTCACTTATGCCTGATTATTTCCAAGAGCTAACTTGTTGAGGACCATAGCTATATTGCTCATTTGATTAGACATAGATTCCACCTTGGCAAATAAAGTCATGTTGGAATCTACCTCAAGCAACCCGATAACCTTTTTAGGCGTGGCTCTGTTGGTGTCTGTGTTCCATTCAGGATTACTTTGTTCCATCCTCTGCCGAAGAGTGTACAACTGATCATAAGTCTTCTCTAATGCTTGTGCATCTGTTGCACAGTCTAGCAAAATCTTCGAATGAGAATCAAGCCCTTTAATGAATGTGTGGACCAACACTTTGTTTGTCTGTTGATGATGAGGATAGTACATTAAGAGGGACTTAAATCTCTCCCAAGCTTGGTAGAGATTCTCACTATATTTCTGCCTAGGCTCAATATCTCACTCCTCAGCTTGGCTATCTTTCCAGATGGAAAGAAATGCATCAAGAATTTCTGGGCCAAATCATTCCAAGAAGTGATGGAGTTCGGCCGCTCAGCTTTTAACGATCTCCTAGCATCCCCAAGTAGGGAAATAGAAGTAATGTCAGTGTAACATAGTCCTCTGCTACTCCAGTTGGTATGAATGTATCCCTGATTTTCAGAAAATTCTGGATATGCTACTGCAGGTCCTCATGCGATAAGCCCGTGAACTGACCATTGGTGTGCAAAAGTTGCACCATATTCTGCTTAAGTTCAAAGCGACCATCCGTTGTGGGTTTTCGAATGTTGTTGGTGACATTAGTCATGAGTGGGATTGCCATATCTCGCACTAGCCTTGGTGCTGCCATTTCTACGGGAACAACTTCAAGTTGTTCAACTAACTCGATTGGATTATCAACCACCTCCTGATACTTGATAGGATAAAGTGTTGAAATAGTCGTTTAGGTTCAGGGTGTGGTTCCACTAAGTCTTTCATCCTTGCCAGTGTGTTGACAATTCAAAGTCTGTACTTGCAGATTTTTCAAAAGCTAAGATCAAGTTGTTAATATTTTAATAATAAAGTCGTATAAGAAAATTTAGAAATTTGCTAATTTCTAAGTCCCTGGCAACGGTGCCAAAAACTTGTTAGGCGACTTCCCAATCACACGCAAGTGTACGTGGTCGTCTAAGTAATATTGACTGGTTAGTCAAGATAGCGTACCCAAGAGTCTTATGACTTAACAAATATCCTAAATTATTCATATACCGCTAGAATAAATAAGTATGAAAGTAACTAAAGTATGATTTTGTAGTAACTAAAGATCTAAAATAAAATTACAGGATTAAACGCAAGTAAGTAATGATTTTGGCTCCAAATTTAGAGAGAATTCTAGGGTTACAGCTTTATTGCGCAATCATAAGTAGTATTCACTTGAATCAACTTGTTTGTTCACCTAGTTGTTGATTTCGGGGTTGATTTTATAACTATGGTCTTCCGAGCCTCTAGTTGTCTATCTAAAATAGCATCACAACTACATCATTGAGCAGGAATGTGACATCTTATTTTGAACGCTTTTATATATCTTCCCTTATAAACCAAACAAGGCATTCTAGGTATATTCCTATCCTAGTCGCTAACCTACCCTTTACATTACAAAAGAGAGGCCTTGCTCCCTATATTTCTCGATCTATCTTGTTGATCCTTCTCCCGAGTTCACAATAAAATTATACATTTATCATAATGGCGGCCAGGCATCAAAATACTAAGCACAGGAATATAAGAACAACTAGTAATGGAAAATGAACTAATCAATTAAACTTCATACTAAATAGTCATGCGTTTTTAGCCGTAACCCCAGAACAAGGGTTCTTAGCCACTAATGCTAATCAAAAACACAAATAACAATGTTTTATCCAAAGTTTTGGCTAAGAAATGGAAGAAGAAAAGAAACCTAATGGTGAATTCTAATCTCTGCCTTGTCCTCTGAAAATCTCACCGAACCCTTACAAAAGATGCACAATATTCTATTTTTAGGGGTTGAAAAATAACCCCTTTTCCTTCTTGAACTCAGAATAGGAGAAAGATGAAATTCTACGTTGGGATGGGGCTAGTGTGACGCGCCATGATTGCGTCAGACTTGGTCCACAACAGTTTTGGTGATGGGGTAGCGCCCCACCAAGGCTCCAGATGTGGCCTTCAGTTGTTTATGTCCTGGGGAAGCGGCCCACAAAGGTGCCAGTGCCTATTTTTTCTCTTTGCTTGCTCCCAAGCATTTCGCTAAGTTGCTTCCATGCTTTACTCTTTTGTTTCATCTTTTAATGGTTAATTTCCCGCATCAATTTACCTGAAATCATCTAATCATGTGTCTTTGTACAACATATAGCAATTCAACTCAAAACACACAATATATAGTAAGTAATATTCTTAAAACATGAGGTAAACATGGGTAAAATACGATAAACGAGCATATAAATATGCCCAAGATCAATCCTCCACAAAAAAGACAAGGATTAATAAAATATGAGTACTTATCACTCCATACTTTTTCAGATGTCATCTCAAGAAGAGTAGTAGAATATTAAAAAAAATATTGTACAAAAATAAAATAAAGTATATACAAAAACTCAAACAGAAAAAAAAAAGTTTAACCTAGATAAATAATTAATTTCTAAGTCTCCGACAATGACACCAAAAACTTGTTGCATCTTTTCGCACATGCAGGTATACGCGATCGTACAAGTAATATAGAATTTTAAGTCCAAATATCATACCCATAGGGACTAGTCAATTAATTATTTACTAAATTAAACTAATGCAAATTATTTATTCAAGAAGAAAATTTCAGATTATATTATGAATTAACCTAACTAAAAAGAAGAAGAAGTTAACTAATTAATAAATAATTAACCAGATGAAGAGAAGATTTTTAAGTAATCAATGAGATGAAATCAATCTAGGGCAATGTATTCGCTAGAAATCATGTTGAATAATCACTTGAACTGATTCTAATTTTCTATCGGGTTACTAGTTGCGGGTTGATTTAAACCATGTTGAGTGTTTTGCCAACAACTCTAGGTCTGCTCGACTATTCCTCATGCCTATATTCCTATGGTCGTCTGTAGATAGTGAAGGGAATATGATTTCTATTCTATATCAACTAACCAAGGCTAACATGTATATTCCTATCAACGTTAGCGAATCGTTCCCCTTTCCCTATAAGGTTCACAATCAAGCCCTGCTTTTTCTTAGTAAGCACACAAATTCCCTATTTCTAGTCTAATTTACGTGCCACAAATAATATTTAAATGGTGATCAAGCAAATAAATAATTAAGCTCAACAAAAAGTAAGTAACCACACGAGCCGTAGCACGATGATAAATATCTTAACAAATCAATTAAAGTTTATACACCAATAATCACGAAGCTATCATAACCCTAGATGGGAAGTATAACTCCACACAGACATAGAGAAATTATAAAAAATCATCCAAAGAAAAACATAAAAATAAATAAATAATAGAGTAGAAAAGATAGAACTAATTTTCTCCGGCCTTCACGGCGGCTCCTAGCTCATCCCAGGTCAAAAGTTATGTAAAAATTGTGCTTCAAGGTGTATTTATAGAGTTTGGGAAGGTCTAGACTTTTAAAAACTAAATCCAAGTTAAACCAGGAGAATTTCCTATCGCGTTTGTGCCACCCTTGCATAGTGAGGCAGTAGCGCGAAAGGCACTTGAGATTCAGAGAACGTGAATATTTTGCACCATCATTGGCTCCATTCAATAGCAACAACTGCTGCTATCTTCATCTTCAGTCAAGTGTTCAGGTGAGTCTTTCAACTCTTTTCATTTAATTCACTTCACATTCTGCATAACATATATGTAAATCATAATATTATATTAACTTTAATCCATTAAGCTACCTGCTTGATTTCCTTATATGATTTCTCGTTTTTAATTTATTTTTGCTCCGAATCTTCTCATCTTTCCATCATTTTAATCCTAAACATAAAAAAATATAAAATTAAGCACAATGTAATATAATCAATACTCAAAAGATGATTAAAAGTAATAAAATGTGAGACAAATAATGACTAAATATACGTATATTTGACCTCACATCAACCATAAATCTCATATAGAAAATAAATTACCCTATCGGAAGTAATAAAAATGAGACTATATGAAAGCTCTCCATACTTGAGATATGGTAAGACTTCATCACAATTCTTTAGTATGTATATATGTGCTTGTTCAAATTCATCTGCCTCAAGCTCACATGGATCTTTACCTCCCAGAGTTTTTTTTGGTTGACAAAATATAGATAAATCTCCATTAGATTTTTTTAAAACCCCCATCATAATTTTGTTCAAGTCGATTGAATTTAGTGTCAACTTTATGTAGATACCTTTAACATAAGGTCATACATTCATTTGCAATATAGCCCTCTGCAATAGAACCTTCAGGACATGCCCTATTACCAAGAGAGATTTCAAAAAATATAACCATCATTCCAAAGGATACATCCACCTATAATGAATATATCCAACAATCTTAGCTTCAGTAGCTAAATGAATAGACAAGTGCACCATGAAATCAAAAAATAAAGGAGGGAAGACCTTTTCTAACTTGCAAAGTGTTATGGGAATTTGCGCGTCAATATGTTCCAAGTTGTCAATTCTCAACCCTTTTGATCCAAGCATACTAAAAAATATAGATAACTCAATAAGCAGGTCACACACTTCTTTGGACAACATACCACAAAGTGCAATAGGAAGTAAATGCTGCAGAAGAACATGAAAATCATGCCCTTCAAAATATTGCACTTGATTAATTATGTAAATACCAGAACAATTTTTTGGTGGTGGCCTTTTCTCTTTCGTAGCATCAAATGACTCCTCCTCATTCCTCCACTTGTGATTAATAGGAAAGTAACGTCGATGACCCATAAAGAACTGCTTCTTACTATTAGCCAATCGAGTTGAGTGAGTATCTTTATTGCAACACAAACAATCCAATTTTTCTTTTGTACTTCATCCAGATAAATTCCCATACGCTGGAAAGTCATTGATGGTCCATAACAAAGAAACATGCAGCTTAAAATTCAGTTTACTTGATGCATCATAGGTCTCAACACCAACTTCCCACAACTCTTTTAATTCCTTTATTAAAGGCTGAATATATGTATCAATTGCATCTCCTGGACCATTTGGACCAGAAATAAGCATTGACAAAATAAAATTTTCATATTTCATACACAACAGAGTTGGAAATTATTAGGAATAAGAACCACAAACCAAATTCTATGTGAGGTTTTTGAATTCTGAACTGCTGAAATTCACCACTAGAAAGTCCAAGGCAAATATTACGAGGATCGGTCACAAATGAAGGATAAAGTTCATCAAATGACTTCCAGGCCATTGAATTAGCTGGGTGCCTCATTATTCTATCATCAACTCTTTTATCCTTATGCCATGTCATTAGAGTTGATGTCTTTGTAGACATAAACAACCTCTGAAGTCTAGGCTTTAAGGAAAAATAGCGTAAACTCTTTGATGTTATCTTTTTACCCTTTTTGTTCCTTATTTTCCTACTGGGTATATCTATTTTCCATCTGGATGTACCACAAACTTTGCAAGAATCAAGTAAGGTGTCCTCCTTCCAGTATAACATGTAATCATCAATACAAGCATCAATCTTGTTGTAAGAAAGTCTGAGTTCCTGAATTATTTTCTTTGCCTTATAATATGAGTTAGGCAAATTGGCAGCATCAGAAAACAACTCTTCTTTCAAAATTTTCAATAACATTGTAAATGATGCATTACTCCAACGATCTATACTTTTGATGTAAATCAATTCAATGAAAGTGGAAAGCTTTGAAGCTTTTGAATTTTTGTATAGTGGCTACTCGAAATCCTTAAATAGGTTGTAAAACTTTTTTGCTTCAACATTTGGTTCCTCCTCAAGTAAATCATCATAATCAGTGATTGTAGTTCTTCCATCAAGATTATGATATAAATCTCTCAACAATTTTTCTACTTCATCATCACTCTCACATTCGGCTAGTTCAGCACTGTCTTCATCTTCATCTTCACCTTCATCTTCTGATTCTGATTTTGACAATGGCTCACCCAAATGTTCCCCATGGTGATACCAAAAAGTGTAATTTTGAATTATTCCAAATACTTTTAAATGTGTCACAACTCTTTCACGAGTTCCTAATGTTGTATTGCAACATTTGATACATGGATATCGTATTTCATGTTCTTCTCCTGTTTCCCGAAAAGCATAATCTAAAAACTTTCTCACCCTAATTTTGTAGATTTATTGGATCGAACATCAAAAAGTTGCATCCATTGCTTACTAGGTGGCATAACCTTGGAGGGTATATACAAAATAGATTAAGAAAATGTAAATGATAAGAAAAATACTAAGATGCACACAATGAGGTTGAACTCTAAGGTAACACTTTCTAGTGAACCTTGGCCCCTTTTTCAGTTAATGCATTGCAACACATAATTAGATGGAACTAAGTACATAAAAAATTATAAATTAACTTGTATAAATTGAAAAGGGAAACGCTTGGTAGATTATTTGTTCATTGAAGGATTCACATTTTGTCACGACGATCCTAAAGTTCCACATATGCATATAAAATAAAGACCCTATCTAAATAATATAGTTAACGAGCAGATTGCTCTTATCACAGAAAACCCCCTTCAAAATATAAGTTAATGACCAGATTGCTCTTATCACATAAAGAACACATCAGAATATCACGAGCGGATTGTCATCGATCCATTTGGTTAATGTTTCACAGTTTCTCCTATCCAAATAAGATATAAATTGATAAGAATATCTGAGAACATATTCTTACCTATTCGTTAAGTGTTTTTATTCCATGTCATAGCCTTATTTTTGTTTCTCTAAAGTTGTATAATGTTCAAATACTATATATTCTTTAAGTTGCTTCACATAGTTTGAAATTCTGTGTCACGACCCAAAAACTCAAATCGTGATGGTACCTACTATAACCTACCAGTAGGTAAGCCAACCCTTAGCCCAAAATTGCAAGTAATGGGCTAACACAGGATAGAACCCCAAAGTGGATGAAATATCAATAAAAAAGAAGAAGATAAGTGATGTGCCATAGAATTACGCCACTTTCTACGCTTAATACTTAGGATTATCGCAAAGTTCTTTAGCATTTTATTTGTAGATTTGATTGTTTTTCTTAAGTGTGCAGGAGAGTGGATACCATAGCCAGAGTGCTTGAAATTTAACTAAAAATGATGGCTACAGAGATGACGGATGGCTTGACGGTCCGTGGTTCTGGACCACGGACCCGTCTTGCCGACTCGTGAAACAAACTTCAGAAATTGTGCAAGTCTAAAAGAATAGTATGAGTCAGTCTATGAGTCATGGTTCTAAACAATGACTCGTCTTGTCTACTCGTAGACCAGAAGAACTGTAGATGTGCAAACACAAGAGCAGGAAGCACGAGTCAAAGTACAAACCATACATCCAAAGCACGAACCAGCATGTTGGACTCGTGGTTGTTGATCAGCGAAGGTGCAAGAAAGTAATATAAAACCATGAGTCAGGAGATGGACCATAGATTGAGTTACGACTCATAGTTCCATCCGTGGTTTCCCATAACAAAAGATGTTGACTAGTCAAGACCACGGTTGACCCCAAATGACCACAAACCGTCCTTTGGAATGATGGGTCGTCAACCAATTTGTGTTCTCTTCCGAGTCCAGTTCTCCTAGTTTAGTTAGGATAGGATTTCTAATGTCTATAAATACCTTTCCTAGGTTTTCTTTTATGTTTTACGCTCTATATTTTGTAGGAAACACATTCAAAATATTGCGATCTGGGTTTGTTCTTGGTTTTGATAGTTAATCAAATTCATAGTTCATTATTCTTGATTTCATCTTCATCTGTTCAAGTTTAAGGATTTCTTGACTTTTTATTGTAAGTATTTTATCATGAACACATCAATAACTTCTGATTGTTTACTTATAACTCTACGTAGCTAAATCCACAACTAGGGTTGTTGGAACCATGAAGGATTAATGAAGTAGGCAAAGTACTTGGTTATTCTAGGGCGGTGTTTATGCATGTATTGTTCTCCCCTTTGGTTTAATTTCTTTTTAATGGTGTAAAATGTTAGAAATCACCTTATCCTTACTTTTCGGACCAAGAAGGTAACGGATGGGAAAAGGGTTGTTCAACAATGAAGATTTGAGGCTACCAACCCTCATCTAATAGTTGACCTTATCTGAGAATAGGTAATTTGGGATCCAAGGTAAGGGACAGTAAATCATACACCCACGGCCGGACCAAGGCGTGTGGTGAAATTTATTTAACAGAGGGACCAACTATTTAGGTGAACCTAACTTACCGATTCTGCATGCTAAACACCAAGCTAGTTTACTAAGTACAACGCCTTACTAAGTTATAATCGCATGGGAAACACTACCCTAGTCGCTTCTCTTATTGATAACAACTTCTGAAACTAGTACTTGTTACTTGTTATGAATCTAAGTTACGATAAATATTTGTTACTCAAAACCCTTCTTCCGAGGGAAATAAATGGCTAACAGTGCAACTAAACACTAATCAACCATAGTCCTACCATATTCCCTGTGGGATCGACCCCAACCTTCATTGGGTTGTATATTTGAACAATGACCACTTACGCTTCTAAAAAGAGGTGTAATTTGGGCGTATCAATAAGGTAAACCAACATAAAAAAAAGGGAGGGAAGATAATAAAATACACAAGAATCCCCCAAGACTTAGTGTCAGTCGGTACAAGTGCTACTACAACTTAGATGTTCTAGATAGATACAACCAAAATATGGACCATCTCTGAAGGGACAATAGAAGACTAGTCTGAAAGTAGAGGGGGGTGGATCAACTTCGATCGCCAAGAGCTCACCCAATGTCTCCAGTCAGCAACACTGCACGAGAAAAATAATCAATGGTGAGAACTCGTACTAGGATATGCATCAACAAAAAGATGCCAAAGTGTAGTATGAGTACCAAAACACGCGGTACTCAGTAGGCATCATCGACCAACTGAGCTAAAATAATATATAAATATAACAAAATGCGAATATAACCCAAGGGTAACAAAGATGAGTCATAAAGAAATATAATGGTCAAAACCTAGATTTAAAAGGTGAAATATCGCAACAGCACAAAAGATATAAAGCAACAGTCCAGCAACAACCAAATTGGACTTCCCCGAGTCCAGAAAGTACACCAATAAATAAAACCAACTATACATGGAGTCTGATAGTAAAGATGTGCAAGGAATACCATAATATGTGATGTGAAATCAATGAAATTACATGTGGCCAACGAAATAATGAATAAAACCCTAAGTAACCTCATGGGCCGCTGGAGCTTACCAACCAATACCGTACAATGATACCTATATTATCCATACAGGCCGCCAAAGCATATCAATATCAACCAATACAACATAATCCATGTATAATCAAAAAACCCAGAGTATTCTCATGGGCCATTAGAGCTTACCAATAGAAATGATTACCACAAGTAAAACCCCATATGCACGCAAAGGGGGTCGCTGGATCTTATCAATATAGTCCCACAAATCAATGAAAAGTAAGGTTCAGAACTGCCTCTCAGATCAAGTGCATAAAATAGAAGTATGTTCCCATTCAGAAATCAGTAAAACAGTGATGTACAATTCCTCTTTAGAAATCCCAAGTTTTATAGTAAAAAAACCATTTTCTCTTTTTATTATCCAGAAATAGTGATAAAAGTAGGACGCTCTCCCTGAAGCTCCAATCATTTAATTAGATGTATTTTGGGTTTTTAAACGCTCGCAATCAACTTAAACCAGTGAAATCTTTCTTTAATTTGAAACCAAATTATTAAAAGAAGATGTTACTTATTAAACCACTGAGCCATTCAATTCCCGTCAATCCGTACCATAACTCAATTATATGTGCAAATGGATGAAAATGAATCAATCCCAAATATATGTATGAATACATGTAAAATGCACATAACTACACCAAGATAAGGTGTTTCACCCTTCATAACAAGATCGTACAAACCTGGACTCCTGCCAGTTCAACACCATGGCCTCAGGTCCACAAATACTCATACCAAAGCCAAACATAAGAATATAACACGATAAGAACAGGCAGAACTCTAAGTAACAACTACTATATGACAAACTATACCCCAACAAGTGCTAAGGCCACCTATTCTTGTACAAATACTAATAGGGATACACTACACTAACTATCAACCTCCAAGGGACCCGCCTAAGATAATAAACTAACTGGAACTAAGCATAAAGCGTACAACAAAGAGAAACTTAAGCAAAGCACAACTATACTAACTTGGGCTCCTGCCAATATAGCCTTCACGGCCTCGGGACCACAAGTTTAAGATAAATAGAACACCATACGAGATAGAATAATAATAATAATAATAAAACAATGATAATGCCTACTCTATCACGAACCCTTATCTAAAGCTAGGCTAAGCCCCCCCTAAATCTAGAAACCTCGACCACAAGAAACTTAAACTAAGCTAAGGAATCTAATCTTATACTCAAGGATACTACACCACCTACGCCAAGTTTTACGGAAAGGCTATAGCCTATACTAAGGATTGCTAGCCGTAATCTACTCTTAAACTCCTAAATCACCTATAAGGATCAATATGCCTACTCAGAACCACATCCAAACCACAAGATCCCACCAAGAATTAGCAATTTAATATACTCATACCTCATACAAGCAAAGTCTAGAAAAAGTAAATCATAACCTATTGAAAAGCTGAGCACATGCGCACAATCCCCACAATCGAAGCCTATCTCACCCAAGAAGCTTTCGCAAGCATCCACACTATCATAACAATACTCTACACATTAATACAAAACTAATTCTACCCATATTGATAATAATTTAGCCAGGTCAAAATTTGGGTCACAAGCGGGCCCATGGGCCCCATAATCTAAAATTAGAAACAAAAATCATCACGAGGTTCCCAACCTCACCAAGATTACATGCTCAAAATTTGAGCAGAAATAGACCAACAAAGGAGCTGAAAACAGCCCATAATAAGTTTTGGTTTGATAGAAATTTGAAAAAGTTTGTTGTTGTAGATTCAATGGAACGAAAAAGGCCATTAAGGAATTTTCAATAACAAATGAGGAAGTCAAGAAAGTGGAATTTAAGAAAGTGGAATTTAAGAAAGTGGAATTTGATATACTAGGTCATTCAAGCAATTCAAGTAGAGTCTTTAAAGCTTTTAGTAATGTCAAGTTGAAACTTGATGTGAAGAGTCATCCCAATGACTCAAAGGGAATTCTTGGAGCCTATTGCACTCCTAATGAAATGAAAGAGAGGAGTGAGCTAGTGAATAGTGGTAACTCAAAAGATAAAAAAAGAGAGGATATTTTGAATTAAGTGAGTGAGTGGCTACAAGCACAAAAGAATAGAGAATTGAAAAATGAGGGTGAGTTATCACAAGAAGAAAAGAAAAAAAGTGAGGCAAATGAGAGGAATGAAGATGAGATAAGATAAAAATAAGAGATTGTGAATGAAAGGTTTTTTTATTCTAACTCTAACCTTTTAAATTATCATTCTTCTAGTGTTTTCACTTCTTTTATAGGTATTCTTGAAAAGAGCACAATAAAAATGACTCAACATGGAAAGAAATTCAAGAATTGAAAGAAGCAAATCAAATTGGGACTACATCATCAAGTGGGAAAATGATCTTAATCTTAGAAAATCAAGGTAAAAAAGGTTCTTTAAGTTCTTATCAAGGTAAAAAGTCTAATCCTAAATCTCTAGTTACATCAAATAAACTTTCTAGTGACTTGAGTGTGAATGTTAGGCTATCTTTTGGTGAGGTTGATGATTCTTTACTTTGTGTTAATATGCAAATGGATGATGGTCATACACTAGTTGAATATAATTGTGGAGCTAAACTTATTATTGATTGTGAGCTTAAAGGGTTTTAAGCTAGTGGTATGTCAATTATGGAAAACATGGGATACAAAGTGTTTCCTTGAATTCTTGTAATGAAGATGAATTCATTTCTCTATTAGCTACTAGAAACACTGAAAATGTGATTGATGATGGATGTCTCTTTGCAAGTGAATTTAATTATTACAATTTTTTATCTTATAAGGACATGAATATGTTTTGTGATAATCCTCTTGAAATAGAGCATGAGATGAGTGATGATATCCTTTTTGAGCCTAAAGAATGTCAAATTTTTAACATATTTTACAATGCTTTATTTGGTGATTTTATTCAAGAGGATTTGAAAGATGATCTTTTTGTTGATAGAGTGAGTTCTTTAAGTTGTCCTAATTTTGATTGTGTGATTCACATTGATCATAGTTCAAAAATTGAGTTTAAAAGTGTGAACACTATTGATGAAGTCCAATTGAATGATTCGTTTCTTGTTGACTTATATGCACTTGATGAATGTGATGATCTAAAATTTAAAGAGTGTATGACTTATGATAGTGATTCTTGTGGCTTGTTTGAGGGTGCTAATTATTTGGATGCTAGCAAGCTAACTCCCAAAATATTTGTTGAAAGCACTTTTTGTATTGAAAAGTCCTCTAAAATTGAAAAACGTCCTTTAAAGAATGAGGAAGGCACAAGTGATAATAGTAGTAAATTGATAGATGCTAGTGTTTATATTAATTTATTTACTCACTCTAATCTTGCCTTTGAAGATATCTTTTGGGTGGAATTTTTGAATGCTTCTAGAAAGAAATATAAATATAATTCATTTCAAGTATTGCCAAATATTCATGGGCGTAAATGTGATAATTCTTTTTCTGATGATTTTACTAACCTTCTTGTTTTATTTGTGAAACACCATCAAAAGAGGATCTACAAAGAGGTAAGATACTTGACAGCATCTTCCTGGGCTACAAAATGGTTTGCGATATCACTTTCTTCTGAAGTCAAGAATGATTTGTTTGAATGGGTAGTATTTATTTTTGGGCTTTCTAAAGTCATAAAAGTAAACTTTTATGCCTTTGACCTTTATAGTAGAAACTTTGTTATGGTTAGTAAAAATTATTTAATGTTGCTATCTTATTCAAGTGTTGAATTGCTAAGTGAGAAATTCAAAGAAGTTTTGAGATTGATATTCGTGTTTGATCTCGGGAATGCATACTTGCGTTTAAAGATTGTGAATCATATTATTAGTTCTCTTAATCTTGTTGTTAGAAGAGTACAATTGAATTGTAAATTGAGGAACTACTTGGTCCAAGTTGTTGAAGAAACTAGTTTTGATTTGAAAATTCTAATAGTTAAAATTATTGGTTTTCTTGACCAATTTTATGATTATGGTATACTTTTGAGTCAAGATCTTGGTACTACACTTGAAAGGTTAACTTTTATGGGAGTTCATAATTCTTGTCTCTATCATAAAAGTGTGCATTTTTTGAAATGGTATGTAACTTGTTTGGAATCTTATCTTTTGGTTTGGGTACTAATTCCCTTCTATGTCTTGCAAGGTTCGAATTCGAGGTCGAATTTTTTTCAAGAAGGGGAGAATGATGCAAGTCCAAAAAGTACTTATTGCAAGAAAGGATTTCTACTTGACATCAAGAGCATTTGGTTATGTACATGTAATTAAGGGTATTTATGTCTTTTCTTATATTACTTAACCCTAGTACCATAAATAGAATAGGATGAACATTATTTTCTTAGACAATATTTTTAGGTGAACACTCTTGGTGAGTTTTGTGGGTTTATCCTTTTATCTTTATATTGTATTTCTCTTAAATATCTTTTGGTAAGATTATTCATGTATGAGTTCAATATCTTCTCCCTTGAATTTAATCATGCAATTGTTTGTTCAAATTAGAAAATTACAAATCTAGTTTTGTTGGTCTCTAATTTACTTTAATTGTGGAATTGTTCTTTCTTTCTTCTCTATCTCCCCCTTGATTTATTAATTATATCTTGAATCTCTCTATCTTGTATCTTGTTTAAATCACTGAATAATCTGTAATGCTGCCTAAATAGGCCAGCTTGGTGAAAAGCACTATGAATGCTGACCTCTGCCAAAGAAGCCTCTACCCCGAGTCTGTGGACTGTTGTAACTATCCTGATGGTGGGGCCTCTTATCACTTCCCCTTGGGCCTTGCAAAGTATGCCCTCAATAGTGTGAGCATGATCCACAACATCTAAGAAAGACTGACCTAAGGCTACCATACCTTTCATAGCTAAATAAAGTTACAAAGTCAAACCCCTAATAAAGTGATGCACCCTCTTGTGCTTGGTGGGAAGAATCATAGTGGCATGCCTATCTAACTGATGGAAATAGATCTCGTACTCTGTAATAGTCACAGAGACCTACTCCTACCTAGTGAACTCATCCATCAACCCCTCTCTCAAGTTGTGCGGCATATACTTCTCCAAGAAAGGGTCAGAGAACTGAGCCCAGCTAATCGGAGGTGACCTAGATAGTATGCAAGCTATGTAGGACCTCCACCACTATTTCACTAGACAATCCATCTAAAATGCCGTGTAATCTTCTCCATATGACTCAACTAACCAAGGTTATGCAACCTCTCCTAGAAACTAATCATAAACTCATGTGCATCCTTCCTCGGGGCACCAGAAAATCTCGGGGGACCTAACAATAGAAACCTACCAAGCATCTTCTACTCCTCTAAATACATATTAGGCCTAGATGGAATAGGCAGAACAACTATATGAATAATTTTCTTCTCAATTAGATCTCTCTTAAATATCTTTGGTAAGATTATTTTTAATGACCCTTCTTGTTCTTGTCGCATTTTTGCTTTCCTTGTACTATTAGAGCTTGACTATAGTGGCCCCAAGTTATTTATGACTTTCTGGGACTGGTGGTTTGATGCCCTAGCCATTCGTTAGGTTGTTATGACCATTTCCCTATTTTAGAACCACAACTTAGAAAATCATTGACTTTAGTCAATATTCTTAGGTAGCATGCTCAAAATTAAATTTTGATAGTTTCGTTAGCTCCAGAACATAGATTTTTGTTTAATTAAACCTTTGATCGAGGCTTGAGGACTTCTTCTTGGGTTATATCTCACTTTTTGAGATTTTAGGTCAATTAGAGTTAGAAGTTTGACTTTGGTCAACTTTCGATGATTGGAGCATTGGATTCAACATCCGATGATTCCATCAGCTCTAGAATATCGAGTTTGGGTTAGGTAGGTGGTTAGTTTGGGTCCTGGGTAAGCCAGGCTCTTTTTGGGTGGTTGGTTAGAATTATCTTGAGTTGACTTAGGTCAACATATATTTGAGACGACCTCATATGGAAGTTTCATCGATTTTATTGAGTCTGAAACATCATTTTCACTCTAGTTACATATTTGGTTTACGTGTATCGGGTTTTGATTATGCCCAGAACCTCCCATGGGAGTATTTTAAATTACTGATATTTCTGCAGTAGAGCACTGCTCAGCGTGATGCACAGGGTGCTCAAGCCATACTTGGATTTATTTGAGGTAGTTTGCATCAATGACGTATTGATATACTCGCAGAGTAAAGAGGAGCATGAGAAACATTTGAGGACCGTACTCCCGAATTTGAAAGATCATTGACTTTATGCCAAGTTCTTAAAGTGCGAGTTTTGGCTTGAGTCAATAGCATTCCTAGGACATGTGGTGTCTATGCATAGATATAGAGTAGACCCGAGGAAGATTTCAGTCGTTCGAGATTGCCGAGGCCTACTACTCCTACCTAGGTTCACAATTTTGTTGGGTTGGTAGGGTATTACAGGCAGTTTGTTGAGGGCTTTTCTTCCATAGCAGCACTTTTGACTAGGCTGACTAGGAAGGATATCCCATTTTAGTGGTCGAATCAATGCGAGGATAGTTTCCAGAGGCTTAAGGCCTTGTTGACTTCAGCTCGGGTATTGACATTGCCAGTCGAGGGTCAGGGCTTCTCAGTGTATTGTGATGCTTCATCAGTTGGTCTTTTTTTGTGTTGATGTAGTAGGTTCAAGTGATAGCATATGCATCGAGGTAGCTTGTAACACCCTCAAAATTTCAAGCCTAGACTAAGTTTAGAAAACTAGAAAAAAATGAAGTTTCTAGGAACCACGGTTCAAGATTAGGGACCGTAGTTTGGAACCAGGGTCCGTCATCTCAACCGTAGTCTCCATTATAGTAGATCCCAAGTTCATGTCTCACGAACCACGAGACAGATCACGTACCGTAGTTAAGAACCATGGTTCATCCTGTCACTCGTGGTTTCCCTCATCAGAGGATCATCAGTCCAGGGCTCAATAAACACGAGTTACACGACGAACCATTGTTCAAGATCACGGTTCATCTTGAGGACTCGTGGAAATAGAACATAAGGGGACCCTATGTTGAAGCCCAGGAACCACGAGTCACACGATGAACCATCATTTAGGAGTATGGTCTGTCCTGTAGAGTCATAGTTCCTCATATCAGAGAACCCCTAAGACTCCAGGGCAGGACCACGATTCAGTTGATGGTCCATCATCCAGGAGTACGGTCCGTCAAACCAAGTCGTGATCCCTGAGTTGTGAATTTTAGCAGTTTTTCTAATTATTTTTCAGGGGCATTCCAGACTTTTCCTTTCTCTTTTAATACCTAGTCTACGTCATTTTGACTACTCTAAGCCTATTTTATTAATCAAAAACTACCGAACACTTTCATTCTCCTAAATTCATCAGATTTAGAATGAATAGAGCAGAAAGAAGCGATAGTTTTCTCTCAAGAACAAGCAGAGGTCTTCATTAGGTTCAGCACCAAAAATCCACGGAGTTCTCCGTAGTTTTCTTCACAAGGTATGTGGGATTTCACTAGTGGGTTCCTTTCACCCTTCAGGTCCCTAGAACTTAGTAGTTCCTTAAGTTTCTCCATGAATGATTAGACCTAGGGTTCAAAAACCTTAGAATTTTCCTTACTAATCAGATGCTATAATTCCTGTGATTCTTAGTCCAAATTCCTTGGAGGATTGCTACAGTTTGTGTCTAGAATCGAGAACCCTAGCCTGTCATAATTTTTAGTACTTCATAAATTATTCTTGCTAGGCATGTCAGTTAAGAAGTCATGTTTCAGAATTTAAATGCCATATCCTTCAGTATGTATATGTTGCTTTCTCAGTTAATTATCAGAATTTTGAGCTATCTATTATTTCAGTGCATTATTGCTTATATTCAGTTGGGAGTAGACTTAGTACCGAGCGGATGAGTGGATGAAGTCTTAGCTGTCAGTTAAGGCTAAGAACTTTAGTAGTGGTCCCCAAGTCCCAGAACTACGGCACCACCGTAGGTATAAAAGGAGTCAGCTGTCAGACTATGGTGCATCTCCTTGTCCCTTGAGTACTTCAATAGTTGATCCACGTTAGACTTATTCATACCCTTAGCAAGGTATGAAAACCCTTCCATCCAGGGTTACAGGTTGGTCACATAGTTAGCTCAACTTGGGGTATGTCGGTTAATAGTATCTCTCACAGTCAGACTCATATTGCATTGACCATGTGCCCAATATATATTTCAATATTTAGTTTAGCATGTTATATTCATGATTTGTACTTGGTCATTGTATCAAGTCCAGCTTTCACTTATATTTTAGTACGTTCATATTTACGCTCAGTTCTTTATTGTTCAGCTTAGTACATATCCTGCATCCTCGGTACATTCAAAGTACTGATGCATACTCTTGTGCTACATCATTTTATGATGTAGGTTCAAGCACACATCATCCAGACCAAGCTTAGCCAACTTCCAGTCTGTACTCAGTAGCTCAGTGGTGAGTCCTCATAGTTTGAGGATGATAAACATGCTTAGCTTTCAGTACTTTACTTTTTTTTCAGTTTCAGTCCTGTTAGAGTTAGCTGGGGGCATGACCCAACAAATCATATCAGTTAGAAGGCTTTCAGACATAGATTAAATGCAGCAGTTGCTAGTGTTGTTTTCATACAACACTATACTATTTATATACACTTTATATTCAGACATGTTTTGGGTTCTTCTCACTTCAGATATAAAAAAACTGTTTTCAGTTTCCACACAGTATATGCTTTTTACTTCAAATCATATAGATATGCCATGCCATAGGTTATCTTGGGGTCACTTATGACACTGAGCATTGTGTTGCATCTATGGGGTAGCCTCAGGTCATAACAAACTTGGTATCAGAGCATTAGGTTTAAGAGTCCTAGGATATCTGAAAGCTGTGTCAAGTAGATACTTCTTCATGGGTGTGAAGCGTGCCACACCTATGGGGGAGAACCTATGAGATGTCATTAGGAATTACTTCCCTTCCTTTTTTTCCAGTTCCTTCTATACACTGTAAACTCTAATTAATTTCCTTCTATTCTAACTCATGCTCTTCGCATTTCAGTGAAAGATGCCTCCTAGAAGAGCTAATGCTAGGTATCAGCCAGCACTAGTAGCACCAGCAGACCCCTTGAATGAGCAAGTCATGCATGCCGAATTCAGGACTACCTTCCAAGTGCTTTCTCAGGCCATGACCGCCCAGATCAACCAGCAGGCTATAGTGCCAGCTCTGCCTCAGACCAACACTGCTGCAGCAAGGGTTCGGGATTTCAGTCGGATGAACCCTCCTGGGTTTCATGGGTCCAAGTCAGAAGAGGATCCCCAAGAGTTTTTAGATGATATTCAGAAGGTGATAGACATTATGGGTGTCACTCCAGTCGAGGGTGTAGCCTTGGATGCCTATCAGTTGAAGGGAGTGGCCTACACTTGGTACCAGCAATGAAAGGAACCCAATAGGGAAATCCTACATACCTGGTGAAGAAAACTACGGAGAAGTCCGTGGATTTTTGGGGCTGAACCTGATGAAGACCTCTTCTTGTTCTAGAGAGAAGACTATCACTTCTACCTCTATCTGAGATGATAGAAAAGGGAACCCCATGCAACCTGACTATCTCATTTATGTAGAGTGTGGCATAGTCCTCCGCGGAGTCTGTAGTCTTGACAACCAAGAAGTGGGCTGACTTAGTGACTCTGTCCGCTATCACCCAAATGGAGTCATGCAGTCTGCGAGTACTAGGTAAACCCGTAATGAAATCCATGTTGACCACTTCCCACTTCCAAGTAGGAATGCTAATCTCCTGCATCACACCTCCTATTTTCTGATGTTCTACTTAACTTTCTGACAGTTGGGACACTTAGCCACAAAATTTGCGACGTCCCTCTTTATGTTGTTCCACTAATAGACTTCCCGTAGATCCCACTACATCTTAATAGCACCCGGATGAATGGAATATCTAGAATTATAGGCTTCTGTAAGGATTTGTTTCGTTAACTCACCCACCTTAGGAACACATAAGCGACACTGATAATGAAGCACACTATCTCCCCCTTGGGAGAAAACCTCAACCCTCTGCTGATGAACTGCACCTTTCAGCTGAAGAAATATGGGGTAACTATTATGTTTCTCTTTGACCTCCACTACCAAAGAAGAGTTTGATCCATTCTGGACTATCACACCATTATCTGATGTGTCTATAAGGAAGACTCCTAAGTGAGCAAATCGATGATCATCTCAGTACATCATTTCAACCGCAGATGGATGGTCAGGCAGAGTGTACTATCCAGACCTTAGAGGATATGTTGAGAGCTTGCATGATTGATTTCAAGGGTAGTTGGGATGATCACCTACCTCTCATAGAGTTTGCCTATAATAACAGCTTCTACTCCCATATTCAGATGGTTCCTTATGAGGCACTTTATGGGTGTAGATGCATATCACTGGTTGGTTGGTTTGAAATAGGTGAAGCAACCTTGATTGGGCCATATTAGGTTCATGAGGCTATGGAAAAGGTTCAGCTCATCAGAGAAAGACTAAGGACAACTCAGAGTCATGAAAAGTCCTATGCATATGTGAGGAGAAAAGACTTAGAATTCGAAATCAATGATTGGATTTTCCTAAAAGTTTCACCCATGAAAGGAGTGATGAGGTTTGGAAAGAGAGAGAATCTCATTCCCAGGTATGTAGCTCCTTATAGAATCCTGAAAAAGCCTGGTAATTTGGTTTATGAGTTAGAGTTGCCAGCAGAACTAGCAGCGGTTCATCCAGTCTTTCACATTTCCTTGTTGAATAAGTGTGTGGGTGATCCAGCATCGATAGTACCTTTAGAGAGTGTGGTTGTGAAAGATAGCCTCACCATTGAGGAGGTTCCAGTTGAGATTCTTAACTGTCAAGTTCGTAGGTTGAGGAATAAGGAAGACGCTTCAGTAAAGGTTTTGTGGAGGAATCAGTCTCTAGAGGGAGCTACTTAGGAAGCAGAAGCAACCATGATGGCCAAGTATCCTCACCTTTTTCCCTCTGAGTCAGTTTAAACTTGAGGTAATAGTTCCTCTCTAGTTTCTCAGTTTACTCTTGTGTAAATCATCTTGGTACCTCGTCCCATCAGTTACCCTTGCATTTCAACATATTTGCATGTTCATGGGACTCATTTCAGTCATATATCAGTTTCTAATACTTCTTTGGTAGGGAATGCAACTCCTTTCCTCCAAATTCAACTTGTAAAGTCTTTATTCGAGGATGAATGATCCCAAGGGGGAGATATTGTAACAACCCAGAAAATCTAAGCCTAGACTAAGTTTAGAAAACCAGAAAAAAATTAAGTTTCTAGGAACCACGGTTCAAGATCACGGACCGTAGTTTGGAACCACGGTCCATCGTCTCAACCGTAGTCCCAATTCTAGTAGACCCCCAGTTCATGTCTCAGGAACCACGAGATAGATCATGGATCATAGTTGAGAACCATGGTTTGTCCTGTCACTTGTGGTTTCCCACAATATAGGATTATCAGTACAGGTCTCAACAACCACGAGTCACACAGCGAACCGTCATTCAAGACCACGGTCCGTCCTGAGGACTCGTGGAAATAGAACATCAGGGGACCCTCAGTCCAAGACCTAGGAACCACGAGTCACACGACGAACCATCATTTAGTAGTACGGTCCATCCTGTAGAGTCATAGTTCCTCAAATTAGAGAACCCCCAAGACTTCTAGGCAGGACCACAACTCAGTTGACGGTCCGTCATCCAGGAGTACGGTCCGTCAAACCTAGTCATAATCCCTGAGTCGCGAATTTCAGCAGTTTTTCTAATTATTTTCCAGGGGCATTCTAGACTTTTCCTTTCTCTTTTAATACCTAGGCTACGTCATTTTAACTACTCTAAGACTTTTTTATTAGTCAAAAACTACCGAACACTTTCATTCTCCTAAATTCATCGGACTTAAGAAAGAACAGAGGAGAAAGAAGCAATAGTTTTCTCTCAAGAACAAGCAAAGGTCTTCATCACGTTCAGCCATAAAAATCCACGGACTTCTCTGTAGTTTTCTTCACCATGTATGTGAGATTTCACTAGTGGTTTTCTTTCACCCATTAGGTACCTAGAACTTAGTAGTTCCTTCAGTTTCTCCATGAATGATTAGACCTAGGGTTCAAAAACCTTAGAATTTTCCTTACTAATCGGATGCTATAATTGTTGTGACGCTTAGTGCAAATTCCTTGGAGAATTGCTACAGTTTGTGTCTAGAATCCAGAACCTTAACTTGTCATAATTTTTAGTACTTCATAAATTATTCTTGCTAGGCATTTCAGTCAAGAAATCATGTTTCAGAATTTAAATGACATATCCTTCAGTATGTATATGTTGCATTCTCAGTTAATTATCAAAATTTTACGCTATCTATTATTTCAGTGTATTGTTTATTATATTCAGTTTGGAGTAGACTTAGTACCGAGTGGACGAGAGGATGAAGGCTTAGCTGTCAGTTTAGGCTAAGACCTTTAGTAGCGGTCCCCAAGTCCCAAAACTATGGTGCCACCGTAGGTATAAAAGGAGTCAACTGTCAGACTATGCTGCATCTCCTTGTCACTTGAGGACATCAGTAGTGGATCCACATCAGACTTGTTCGTACCCTTGGCAAGGTATGAACACCCTTCCATCCAAGGTTACAGGTTGTTCCCATAGTTAGCTAAACTTGGAGTATGTCGGTTAAAAGTATCTCCCACAGTCAGACTCATATTGCATTGACCATATGCCCAGTATTTATTTCAGTATTCAGTTCAACATGTTATATTCATGATTTTTACTTGGTCATTGTATCCAGTCCAGCTTTCACTTATATTTTAGTACGTTCATGTTTATGCTCAGTTCTATATTGTTTAGCTTAGTACATATCTTGCATGCTCAGTACATTCAAAGTACTGACGCATACTCTGGTGCTACATCATTTTATGATGTAGGTTCAGGCACTCAATATCCAAACCACGCTTAGTCAACTTCTAGTACGTACTCATCAGCTCAGTGGTGAGTTCTCATTGTTAGAGGATGATAGACATGCTTTACTTTTAGTATTTTACTTTTTTCAGTTTCAGTCCTGTTAGAGTTAGCTGGGGGCATGTCCCAGAAACTCATATCAGTTAGAAGTCTTTCAGACATAGATTAGATGCAGCAGTTGTTAGTGTTATTTTCAGCCAACACTATACTATTTATATACACTTTATATTCAGACATGTTTTGGGTTCTTCTCAATTCAAATATAAAAAAACTATTTTCAGTTTCCACATAATATATGTTTTTTACTTAAAATCGCATACATATGCCATACCATAGGTTAGCTTGGGGTCACTTGTGACACTGAGCAGCGTGTTCCATTTAGGGGTAGCCTCGGGGCATGACATAGCTAATCGATCATGAGTGAAACTACCCCACTCATGACTTAGAGTTGGCGGCGGTAGTTTTATGCGCTCAAGACTTGGAGGCACTACCTATATGGATTTCACTGTGAGATTTACACAAACCACCGTAGTTTTTAGTACATAATGAATCAGTGAGATATGAATTCTAGGTAGCGGAGATGGATTGAGTTACTGAAGGACTATGACATTACTATTCTTTCCCATCTAAGCAAGGCAAATGTGGTAGCAGATGCCTTAAGCTAGAAGGCAGTGAGTATGGACAACTTGGCTTCTCCTTATGTTTTGGAGCAGTTGTTGGCCTTGGATATCCAGTCTTTGGCTAACCATTTGGTTAGACTTGATTTGTCATATCCTAGAAGGGTTCTTGCCAGTGTTGAGGTCCGTTCTACTTTGGTTTATCAGATTCAGCAACATTAGTTTGAGGATCAATAGTTTTGAGAAATTCGTGATCAGGTTGTATGGGGTGAGGCCAGCAGGGATGTTTTAGATTCTGATGGTGTCTTGAGGTTTAATAGTCTCCTTTATGTTTTGAGAGTTAGGGATTTGATTCAGCTGATTCTCCATGGGGCTCATTATTCCAGGTATTCCATCCATCCGGGCGCAGCTAAGATATATAGTGATTTGAGGCAGCTCTACTTATGGAGTGGTATAAAGTGGGATATTGTCGAGTTTGTATCTCGATTCTTGAACTGTCAGCAGGCTAAGTTTAAGCATATGAGACCTGGTTGATTGAGCAGAGACTTTCCATTCCTAAGTGGAAGTGGTAAGAGATCACTATGGACTTTATAGCATAATTTCCACGCAGTTCTCAAGGGTTTGACTCCATTTGGGTTATTGTTGATAGGCTGACTAAGTCTACATACTTCTTGTGGGTTCATTGTTTTTATAGTGCAGAGAGGTTGGCCCATATTTATCTTCGTGAGGTGGTTCATTTGCATGGGGTTCCAACTTCCATCATTTCAGACCACGTCACTTAGTTTACCTCTTAGTTTTGGAGGACTATTCAGTGAGAGATGGGTACAGAGGTTTAACTTAGCACTGCATTCCACCCTCGGACAGATGGTCAGCCTGAGAGGACTATCCATGTCTTGTAGACATGTTATGAGGCTGTATTCGTTACTTTGGAGGTTCATGGGATCAGTATGTTCCTTTGGAGGAGTTTGCATATAATAGTAGTTATCACTCGAGTATTGGTACGCCACCTTTTGAGGCATTGTATAGTAGGCATTATAGATCATCAGTGGGTTGGTTTGATGGTTTGGAGTCCAGGCCGCAGAGAACAGACTTGCTTCATGATTCTTTAGACCGAGTCTGGGTGATTCAGAAAAAAAATTGGGCAGCCCAGTGTAGGTAGAAGAGCTACACAGATTGTAGACTTTAGGCCTTAGAGTTCAGTGTTAGTGATCTGGTGTTCCTTCGAGTGTCACCCATGAAGGGCGTAATGAGATTCGGTAGGTGGGGCAAGCTTAGCCCCAGGTATATTGTGTCATTTAAGATTCTTTAGAGGGTCGGTAGTGTTTCTTATATGTTAGCCTTGCCTCTTATGTTTTCAGATATGCATCTAGTCTTCCAAGTATCTATATTGAGACGGTATGTTTCAGATGATTCACATGTGTTACAGTGGAATTTCTTGCCATTGGATGAGATTTTGACCTTTGTTGAGGAGCCACTAGCCATTCTAGCCAGAGATGTCAGGAGATTGAGGTCTAGAGACATTCTTGTGGTTAAGGTTCAGTGGAGGCATTTTTTGATCGAGATGGCTACCTGGGAGACTGAGAGTGAGATGCAAACTCAGTATCCACAGTTGTTTGAGCCTTCAGGTACTCTATTTTCTTGACTTTCACAAATGAAAGTCCTTTTTAGTAGTGGATGATGTAATGACCCTTTCGGTCATTGTCATATTTTTGCTTTTCTTGTACTATTAAAGCTTACCTGTAGCGGCCTCAAGTCATTTATGACTTGTGGGGACCAATAGTTTGGTGCTCTGGTCGTTCATTAGGTCGTTATGACCATTTCTCTATTTCAAAGCCTTAACTTAGGAAATCATTGACTTTAGTCAACATTCTTAGCTAGCATGCTCGAAATCAAATTCTGACAATTTCGTTAGCTCTAAAATATAGATTTTGGTCTAGTTGGACCTTTGGTTGGGGCTTGAGGACTTCTGGTTGGGTTCTATCTCACTTTTTGAGATTTCAAGCCAGTTGAAGTTAGAAGTTTGACTTTGGTCAACTTTTGATGGTAAGAGCATCAGATTCGACATCCAATGATTCTATCAGCTCTAAAATGTAAAGTTTTGGTTAGGTAGATGGTTGGTTTGGGTCCTAGGTGAGCCAGGCTCATTTTGAGTGGTTGGTTAGAATTAGCTTGAGTTGACTTGGGTCAATATTTCTTCAAGATGAACGCGTATGGGAGTTTCATCAATTTTGTTATCAACAAAACATCATTTACACTCTAGTTACATGTTTTATTTGTGTGTATCAAGTTTTGATTGTGCTCGGAACCTCCCGTGGGAGTATTTCAAATTGGTGGTATTTCTGTAGCAGAGCATTGCTCAGCATAATTGGGCTAGAGCACCATTATTGCGCCCTTGGCGCTTTCTCCCTTCAGCGCTATCGCGCCTAGGCAACGCGATTGCGCTGGTGCTTGTGTTTCTCTTTCAGTGCGATCACACTGGGGGACCGTAATTATGCCAGTGCACTGCCACCTCCTTTAGTGTGATCGCGCCTGGTGACCGCGATTGTGCAGCTCTGCAACCTGCAATATAAATAGCTTGTTCCTCAAAATTTCCAACCATTTTCTCATTTCCCTCTCACTCTAAAACCTTCTCTCACACCAAATTCTTGGACCAGATCATATCCTTGCTCTGGGGTTCATCAATTTAATAGTTTCGTCGTTTCCTTCCTCATTGTGGTAAGTTCTTCTTCCCCAATTTCTTCTTAACCATGGTTGAAACCTCTATTAAAGCTTCTTAGCTTACCTTGGGGCTAATTCTTATGTTTTAGCTATTTTTTGGGTCTGCTCGTTTGTTGAGATGTGTGTGTCACCTTGTTGACCTTGTTCCCTCCCTCTATGGTACGTAATTCTCCATTTTTAATCTTGACTATGAAAAGTTTTTGCATGTTGATTCCTCTTCTTCTCCGGGCTATTTTTAGGCCCTTTCTTTGCCCATTTTCCACTCAATTTTCTAGCATGTGTTCCTACCAAGGATGGGAATATCATAGTGATTTTTGTTTCCAGTTTTGGGTTGCAGGGCCCATAGGCTCTTTTTTTACCCAAATTTTGACATGTCTTAACTATTAGAAATATGGGTGTCGTTGGTTTTGTTTTAACACGTAGATTATGTTCTTGATAGTGTGATTGCTATTCAAGGTTTCTCAGAGCAGCTCGAGCTTGGGCTTTGGCTTCCCAGTAGCTTATCATCAGATGCCAGGTAGGTTATGGCTTACCCACCTTAGATTTTACGTATATAGAATATAATTGTACTATCTAGCATCTTTGGGTTGGGTTGACTAGGTTGGCACCCCAGACCTTGTCCGCTTTCTTTTTGTCCGTGTTATTTCATATGCTCGTGTTAGTATTCAAATTAGTTTTGTAGTATTACCCCTTGTGGCCCCATCTGGCCTTGTATTTACCTTTGGACCATAAATGGTGGGATAATTAGGAAATGTCCATGAGTCCCAGACATCGATTTACTATTATGAGTTGGTTATCTATGTTGTAAAGTGGATTGAGCCTGTGCAGGGCCGCTCAGTTGATTGTGAGCCATTGGGATATTGATTGTTTGCGAGCATATCATTATCATCATGCAAAGGGCTTTCAGCATTTATTTTTATTACTACTATGGTTGCGGGCCAAATTATCACTAGTTTTCTAGCTTTGCATAGCCATGAGGGCCCGTTTCCATATAAATGGATTTAAACTGGTTTTATGAATCTTCTTGGAGTAAACAAGATTTTTAAATGATTTTCTGCTAATTTTGAACTGATACTAAACTCGGTTGGGTCAGAGTGCTAAACATGATTTACTATTGATTTTGATATGATACTAGGCTCGGCTCGGCTGGAGCACTAGACATGACTTTTTCTACTGATTTTAGACCTGGATAAATTTTAGGCACAATTATTGAGATATTGAGAGTTGTATGTAATCGCAGAGACCTTCATGGACCTTGTCGATCTAGACTAGAGGAAACAAGCTGAGAGTGCCGAAGGAGGGGTATACGAGGGAAACCTTCCATGGGTCCTACCTACTAGGCCTACAGGTGCCGGAGGGTATGCATACGGTACCACTTGATCATATCATATCACATAATTCAATGTTTGTATGGTTCCACCCTTGTTTGCTATTTGTGGATTATATGCTCTGGTAGTATGGGATGTCAGAGGGTTTCTTAAACTCTTTGTATATATTGTTGTTGCAAGGATCCAGGTGTGTTCTATATTCTTTCATTTGTGTTCTGTGATATATCTTGTGTTTAGTGTATTACTCTTGTATTCTCCTTGTCTTCTATCTGTGGCTAGCTTTCGTGTGTTTTCCTTTGTTTTCTTCCGTGACTACTTTCTTCATTATCTGCTATTTATTGCTTTTATATTTTATATTCGCTTAGTCAGCCTATGACGCCTACTAGTACCCATTCCTTTACAATTGGTTCTCATACTACACTTCTGCATCTTCCTAGTGCAAGTCTAAGTGTGAGCATTGCCATTGATTGCGTGGATACTCGTGTAGCTTTTGTACTTCCGAGACTAGGGTGAGCTCCTGACGACTTGGGCTTCACCATATCTATTCTTTTGGCACTGTTTATTCTTTTGCTATCCAGAGACAGTTGTATATATTTATTGTTGTACTCTCTCTTGTACGTTGTATATTTAGTAGTGGCTTCTGTGCTATGATACCAGGTTGTGGGATGAGATAGATTTCTATATAAAGATATATTTCGATTGTTCTATTTCTATACTTCTTTATCTTGCTTCCGCTTAGATTGCTTCTTGCATGATTTACTTAGAGAGTAACCCATTACTAATCATTCTGGGCTACGGGGATTGGTTCGCCTATAGGGGGTTGTAGGTGCCATCATGACTTGAGAAATCGGGTCATGAAATTATTCATGTATGAGTTTAATTCTTTTCTCCCTTGAATTTAATCATGTAATTATTTGTTCAAATTACAGAATTGCAAATGTAGTTTTTTTGGTCTCTAATTTACAATGTTGGAATTGTTCTTTCTTTCTTCACTAGCTTCCCCTCGATTTCTTGATTATATCTTGAATCTCTCTATCTTGTATGTCATTTTACATCACTCAGTAATCTGTAATACTGCTTGAATAGGCTAGCTAGGCTAAAAGCACTGGTAATGCTGACCTCTGCCAAAATCGCTGCCCCTTGGGCCTCGCAAAGTATGCCCTTAATAGTGCAGGCATGATCTACAACATCCAAGAAATACTAGCCTACGGCTACCATACCCTCCATAGCTAAACGAACATGCAAATTCAACCCCCAAATAAAGCGATGCACCCTCTCATTCTCGGTGGGAATAATCATGGTAGCATGCCTAGCCAACTCATGGAAATGGATATCATACTCTACATTAGTCATGGAGCCCTGATCTAACCTGGTGAACTCGTCCATCAACTACTCTCTCAAGTTGTGTGGCATATACTTCACCAAGAAAGGCTCGGAGAACTGAGCCCAAGTAATCGGACATAACCTTGCTGGTCAGAAATCTATGTAGGACCTCCAGCACTATTTCGCTGGATCATCCAGCTGAAATACTGTGTAATCTTCTCCATGTGACTCAACTAACCCGAGGTTATGCAACCTCTCCTGGATACTAATTGAAAACTCATGCGCATCCTCCCTTAGGGCACCAAAAAATCTCGGGGGACCCAACCACAAAAACCTACCAAGCATCTTCAGCTCCTCAGAAGACATAACACACCTAGCTAGAATAGGCAGAACAACTATAGGAATAGGAAACACCTCTAAATAAGGAGCCGTTGTAGCAGGCTATGCTCCTGAACCCTGTGACGCTGCATGAGCTGAAGTCTGAGCAATATCCCTGACTTGTGAGCAATTGTAGTACTGGGCAAAGTTGCAAGTTGTCATATTCCCTCTAGAAACCCAAGAAGATAAACTAACGTATCCTGTAAGGCCAATATATACAAAAAACCTACTGGATACTTGGCTGGCCCCACTCCCTATGGCTCATAATGCATATCTTTAATCTCAATATCTCGCTCTAGAGACAATAACCTAGTTTGGGCCCGAGCTAGCAATGCAGCCATTCCCCTACCTCTATCTCTAGGCTAACCTCTACCCCATACCCTAGTTGGGGCTCTAACTACAGGCGCAGGGGCCTCGTCCTCACAGCTGCTGATCTCGTCCAAACTATCTGAGGAAGAGTGAAACAAAAGATATTTAAAAAATAATAGAGTCAAGGATGCACGATATGGAATCAAACAAGATGGAAATCTAATATGCGTTCACCCAGAATGTATTGAATCTTCCTCAGAGAAAGGGGCTTAAGCTTCTCAAGGATTATGACATGAGTGTGATTTACCATCCGGGTAAGGTGAATTTTATGGCTGATGCACTTAGCAGATTGTGTGTCACTGGTTGAGGAAGAAAATAAAGAATTAGCTAATGATGTTCATAGTCTTGCTCGTTTAGGGTTCACCTTAGTGATTCAGCTGATGGTGGTGTTATAGTTCAGAATGGGTCAAAATCTTCTTTGGTAGTTAAGGTGAAGGAGAAACAGGATAGTGATCCCATCTTGCATCAGTTAAAGAGTGTTGTCCATCAGTAGAGAGTAGAGGTTTTCTCCTAAGAGGGAGATGTTATGCTTCATTATCAAGGTCAATTATGTTCTGAATGTAGATAAGTTGCGACAGTGGATTTTGACAGAGGCTCACAAATCTAGATACTCTATCCATCCCGATGCCACCAAGATGTACCGTGACCTACAGGAAGTCTATTGGTGGAATGGTATGAAGAGGGACATAGCAAATTTTGTTGCTAAGTGTCCAAATGGCCAATAGGTAAAGGTAGAACAACACATATCATGAGGTATGACTCATGATGTTGACATTCCTACTTGGAAGTGGGAAGCAATCAATATGGACTTCATTACAGGTTTTATCGTGTACTCGCAAATAGCACAATTCTATATAGGTGGTACATGATAAGATAACTAAGTCATCCTACTTCTTACCTGTCAAGATTATTGACTCGGCAAAGGACTATGCCAGACTCTACATTTGTAAGTTAGTCAAGGTACATGGAGTTCCCTTATCCATCATCTCAAAAAGGGGCACTTATTTTACATCTCAGTTCTGGAAGATATTTTAGAAAGGTCTTGGTACTTGGGTGAATCTCAGCATAACATTTCATCCGCAGATAGATGTCTAGGTAGCTCATAGCATCCAAACCTTAGAGGATATGTTGAGGTCTTGTGTGATCTACTTTAAAGGTAATTGGTATTATCAGGTATCTCTTATAGAGTTTGCCTACAATAAAAGTTTTCATTCTAACATTCAGATGGCTCCATATGAGGCACTTTATGGGCGGAGGTGTAGATCACCTATAGGTTGGTTTGAGGTAGGTGAAGCAGTATTGATAGGTCAAGATTCATTCTATGAGACTATGGAGAAGGTTCATCTCATTAGGGAGAGGTTGAAGACTTCCTAGAGTCAGAAGAAATCTAATGCAAATGTGAGGAGAAGAGACTTAGAGTTTAAGGTTGATGATTGGGTATTCTTGAAGGTTTCACCTATGAGGGGTGTAATGAGATTTGGTAAGAAGGGTATTTATGTCCCTGTAGGATTCTGAGAAAAGTTGGCAATGTGGCTTATGAATTAGTGTTGCCATCAGAGTTAGCAGTGGTTCACTCAGTCTTACATGTGTCCTTATTAAAGAATTTTGTTGGTGATTCATCCTCAGTTATTCCATTAGGGAGCATGGGTGTGAAGGATAACCTCACTTATGAAGAGGAACCAGTCGAGATTCTTGATCATCAAGTTCGCAAGTTGAGGAATAAGGAAGTCGCTTTGGTGAAACTTTTTTGGAGGAACCAGTCAGTCGAGGGAGCTACTTGGGAATCAAAAGCAGCTATGATGACCAAGTACCCTCACCTCTTCCCTCCCGCTCCAATTTCAGATTGAGGTAAGAGTTTCCTTCTTAGTGTATTCATTCAATTATGTTCCCCTAATTATTCTCATGCTCCTAGTAAGCATTTATTTTTTACGAATTCAGTTCAACCTTGTCATGGTAGAAACTCAATTATTGTGCCAGTATTTTAGCTTTTAGTACTCAGATGGCATGGATTGAAGCTCTTTCCCTTTAAACTCATCTTATTTAGTCTTCATTCGTGGAAGAATTATCTTAAAGGGGAGATGTTATAACATCCCAGAATTTGAACCCATGTTAGACTCGGAAAAACTCAGCAGTTTCTGCAACTTCAAGGTCCCACGAGCCATGGGAGCCTACCGTGGGAAATGCCTAGTGTCTCAGTCAGCCACCCCACAGTCCGACAGCAAGGCAACATGTCATAGGAGCTACCACGAGCTATCAGCCTCCACCATAGGAAATGTCTAGTGGATCAGCCTAGCCAACGTTATCCCATCGGTCCCTCACAATGGGTTGTGGTAGGTCCAACAGGCCCGTCAAGCAAGTCTGTCCGGCAAAACTTTCCTATTGTTTCTAATTTTAATTTAGGGGTATTCCAATATATTTCCACTTATTTAAATCCAAAACTAAGTCATTTTAGGCTTATTTTGGAGGGGTTTAATCAGACTTAAGAATATTTTTTCCCTCATTTCATCGATTAAACTTCAGAAAAAAGAAAAGAACTCTCTCAGGCTTCAAGCTAGGGTTTTCTTCTCCAAAGCTTCAGACTCTATTCTTAGTTCAAGATTTCTTCTACATTCAAGTATGTGAGTATTCAATAAGGGTCTTGTTCTCCCTTATGCCTAAAATATCAGTCTCTATTTCAAATTTCAGGAATTTATGAAGCTAGTGTTTTGCCCTATTATACAGATTTCTATGAAATTCATTTCTCATGTTGATAATATGGTTTGTACTCTGTTTTAATGATTTTTATTTGAGTTTCAACAATTATCATAGATTTTTACCATGATTTGAGAAGTCAAGAATTTAGCCTGAAATTGTAATATTTCCATATGAACTAGTTTATTCAGAATTTAGCCTTGTCTACCAGCAGTCAGTTTTAAGTATGAAAGTAGTCAGTTTTTAGCCTAAAACTTTTAAGAAAATAAAGGGTTTTGACCAGTTAAGTTCTGACGCAGCATTCCAAAATTCCAGTTTTAAAAGAGCTTTTAGAAGTCAGTTTTTGGGAATAGTACTTAGCACCAAGTTGGACTAGGGTTCAGCGTAACTTAAAGTCCCAGAACTATGTGGCACCATAGGTTTATTTAACCCCCTCAGTTGGGCATCTGAACTAGTGATTACGCCAGTCATGCCTCTATACCCTGACAAGGTATATTGGGTCATCTCGATAAGTCCTATACATCAGACTTCATGTTTAGCTCACGTGGTTTATGTCTGGTAACATACTCTCCCATATATTTAGACTCAGTAGTTATGTACTTGGCCCCAGTTTATCTTAGCTCAGTTCAGTTCAGTTTGAATGCTTTTACTATGCTATTCAGAATGTTTATGAATTTTAGACTTATGTATCTCATGAATTTTGGGCCTTTGTACTATAGTTTTTAACATGCATTACTCTTAGATGTTCAGTATTTTAATTACATACAATCGTATTTTATCATGCATATCATGCATGCTCAGTACATTCAAAATATTGACCGCATACTCTATGTGTTACAACCTCTCATAATGCAGGTTAAGGTTCTCAGACTCAGTATTGCGATTAGCTTGACCAAGTTCCATCTCAGTGACTACTTGTGGTGAGCCTTTGATAATGCTGAAGTAACAGTCTCCATATAGAGGTGAAGGTGATCGTTAAAGCCAAACAAAATTTATAAACCCAATGGGAGTCGGGGTCAATCCCATAGAGAAATGGTAGAGTTACCTATAAGATTGTCGTATATCAATCACCAATAGATTAGACATTCAAACAATAACTAAAGTAAAAAAGGGGAAAATCAGGGAATTGGGAAATCTTTCACAATTCGCAATTCAAGCAAAACAATAAAGGAAATACAGGAGTATATCAAGAGAGAGGATGACTAGGGATGTGATCCAATGGGATTCAAACATTGGACAAGGTACTTGTTCAACTGTGTAAATTCTTAATAAACGATATGAATTGCATTGGTTTTAGATATATTTGTCAATCTCTCAATCCAACAAATATATTTACAATGGCCTTTGTTCAAGCACCATGGTTTCAACAATAACCAACCAATTTTAGTTTGGGGAAGTCATACTATTTCTAGTTTAGACTCTCAAATGGGTGTTCTTCGGCAAATTGAGCTATTTTTAGCCTCAATCTAAATGGAAATCGCAAATACCCACTAATGAATTCTCATCCAAAATTATGAACCTCTTTCTAAAGAAAGAACACAATTAAGTAATTTCAATCAGTGTTTGTAACCATTAATTTTAGAGTTAAAACATAGAGAATTCACTACACCCATATCAATTTAGCAATTATAAGCACAATTAAACAAGATCCATACCCAAATTCAAACACCCATCATCGACACACCCCTAGACAAGGAGACTTGCCACTCATGCTAATGGAATAAGAGGTAATACCAAATTGGTAATTCAAATTCCCTTTTATTACTGGAGCTAATTTCCAATATCCAAGCTCAATAATACAATAATGGTGAATCCAAGGTTGAAAATGGAGAGAACGGAGTGAAACCCTCTATCTTTCCTTGGGAGAGAAAACTTGTTTAATACTCAAAACTATCAAAAAACTGTTAAAAACTATGACTAAATTGGGTTTTAGAAGGTTCCCAATTTGTCACATAAAAGTAGACAATAATTCCCCTCGGGAGTTGTGCGCTGCGATCTTTATTTTTCATGTCTTTTTGTGCACATCGCACAGCTCCGTCCCAGCAGACCAGTGACTCCAGTCGAACTTTGGGTGTTGTACAAAGTGGGGTGTGGACCGCACCAAGCATTGTGTGTGTTGATCTTCATGTGAAGGGAGGTGCAAATGACACCAGACATTATGCATGTCGCACAGTGGTCGCACCTCTCGATAGAATCTTCATCTCTCTTGATCAACTTCACACTTCAACTCCTTTTGAGCTCTTTTAGGTCCAATTCCTTTTTTTCTTCTATTGACCAAGAGTACCTGTATTCATATTAATAAAGGCCGTAAAAACCTCTAAATCTCATCAAAACATGGCAATAATTCATGATTAAAGGCTTAATAAGTTGGTAGAATACCGACTTATCAGTCCTCATCATCTGAGGATGAGTTCTATTATGTTTTTCATTAGTACTTTCAGTTTTTAGTATTTAGAGTTAGCTGGGAACTTGTCCTAGCCACTCGCCAGTTAGTAGAGGCTTTTTATACATAGAGTTAGATATCAGCTTATTTTCAGATTGGGTCTTACTTTTTAGATTTATACTATTTCATAAATTCCAGGCTTAAATTTTTATCAGTTTAGCGAATTCGCATGATTGTTTAATATATGTCAGACCATGGGTTAGCTTGGGGTCACTTGTTTCCCTAAGCACTATGTTATGTCCAGGGTGTAGGCTTAGGGTATGACATTCCAGAATACGATACTACGCTAAACATTCATATAAGGAAATACAAAAAAGTAATAAGACAAGATAGGCCAACAATATAGATATATATGTACCATACAAAATATACAAAAGTGACCCTAATGGGACTGGAAAAGACAAAAATATATACAAGGACCTACCCTGGACCTGGTGTACTGGTACAAGAGCTACCAAAAAACAAAATAAAGCTATACAATATATGGTGTCTATCCAAAAAAACAATGTATAGAAAGAAGAGTAGAAGGAAAGTATTAAATATCTCCAAACACCGGGAGCTCATCCTGATCTGAATAGCAGCTGGCAAATAATGAATGGATGGTCACTATGGGTGGCTCGTACTAGGTGGTGCATCATAAAATGATGCAGAAGTATAGTATGAGTACCAAAATATGGGGTAGTAAGAATCATAGGTCGGCCAAGCTCAGAAAGATAAATAGATTATAAGATACATGAAAGTAAGCTAGCTATTGGGATCTACTTATATCTATTTATAATAGGAAAACTGAAACCAGAAAAATCCAGCAAATGGTGCAGATATACTAATAAAGGAAAAAGGCACTCAAAGTGGAAACAATCAACATAAAATGTGGTAAAGCATGAGATGGATGTGATGCAGCATGCGACCGATGCAACATAAGTCTGAAATCTTACATTGGACGTGCAATAAGTAAATATAAGTACAGAATCTTATATCAGACATGCAATAAGCAAATATGGGTTCAAAATCTTACATTGGATATGCAATAAGTAAATATGGGTCTGATATCTTACATTGGACATGCAATATATAAAAATTCCCTTTATGGAGCTCAAATTAGTAAAAAGTGTATTGACCCTTCCTGTCATTATGGGTGATTTATTCATGCAAACAAATAGGTTAGAAAACTTTTGAGTTTTGGAGTTAGAAATTTTGAGCTAGGCTAGTCTCAGGCAAATTCTGAGCGAGGTAAGGTCTAGGGAAATCCAAGAAAGGATTGGTTAAAGTGTGTAAGGTTGAGCTAGTTTTTCTATTAGCTAAGACATTAAGGAGCCCATAGGACTTTTTGGAAATGAATTTGGGTGAGTAAAACTCTCGATATCGTACTTATCGTAAAAGGGCTGATCTGGAACGTCAAGGTTTGAAAGTGTGCCATAAAATGGGCAAAACTGGGAGGATTTCTGAGGTTCTATCCCATGTTAGCCACTATAGCAGGTGACACACCACTATGGCAATGACTACTACAGTGGAGGACTTCCCACTATAGCTAAAGTCAAGGAGGTCAACCATGCTATAGTGGGCGGCTTCTGCTAAGGTGGTACTGTTATAGCCGGATTGGGCCGTTATAGTAGGGTAAATTACATTAAATGCAAAAAATTTTCGAAAAATGTTCAGAATTAGTCAAGAACATTTTGGGGAAGTGCATAGGCAAAAAAGGGTGAATCCTATTGATTTTCTACCAGGAATCTTCGTAAAGGTAAGCAAATCATTTCCCTAACTTAGTACTTCAATTCCTACACCATAGAACCCTTAGTAAGGGACAGTAGGGAGGGTTTGGCTTGACCTAAGGTGGAAAATATGGCGTAACAAGGAATGTGGGTGTAGAAAACCTTGGGTTTTGTATATACATTGTTCAATTTATGTTTTAATATCGTAATTTGGTAATGTGACCATGAAATCGGTAGTTTTAGGTGAATTATGTGTTGAAAGGCCCTAGGTTGGATGGAATGATCATGGGTTTGGCCTGGGGATTAGGATTATGATCATGGGTTTGGACTGGGCCTTTCCTCGTACAAAAAGGGAAGGCCTGGGAAAGCTTTAGTTTGTTCATGGAATGATCTTGGGGTTCAATCCTCATACTCTAGACTATGTTAAAAAATTTGGTACACATATTTCAGATTCTAGGGGTTATTTCTGCAGAAATTCTTTTTATTTACTTTTATCTATGATTCTTGGTTTTGATTAACGACAAATTGGTTTTAGCTGCTTAGTTTTGATAAGTGTTGACTTGGTTACTTGGTTTGCTCATCAAGGGTTTAGGGTGGGTGCCGCTCATGGCGGGTTAGGTCATCACAAGGATGGTATCAAAGTCCTAGTTTCATTGATCTTATCATACTAAAATGGGTCTATTAGAGTCTTGCAGAATGGTACAGAGATGTCTGTACTTTTCTTTGAGAGGCTACAGGACTTTAGGAAACTATCTCTTCCTTCTTCCTTTGTGATATAACTTGATTCCAATTGGTATATGGTGATACAAATCTATATCTAACTCCCTTTATTCTTTTGTCCATAGATGGTTAATACCAGGAAAAATGGAGCAAGGGCAGTAGCTCCAGCTGTGGAACTAGTAGTTCAAGGGAGAAAGAGAGGCAGGGGCACAGGCAGAGGGAGAGCAACACCCACAAGGGGTAGAGTTCAGGCGGCTGCTGAGCAGAGGGAGAAGACCTCTCCCCCACCCCAGTATCATGTTGAGGAAGAGGTTGAGGTAGTACACGAGGATGGCATAGAACTGGAGGTGGCAATACTGGTTGGAGGTGCAGAATTTCCCCCTATGTCATCTAAGGTGATTCAGCAGGTGTTGGCATTTCTGAGCAGGTTGGAAGGTACTGGAGCCACCCTCACTACGCTAGTGTATCAAGTTCCGAGCGCTTATCCTGTTGTTACTATAGCCCCCAGGATGGATGAAGCTTTGGGTACAGATGCCTTCTTTCATCTAGTACTACGTTCTGTCATGACCGGGACCGAGCACGAGCTGTTGACCAAGTTCTTGAAGTTGAAACCTCCATCATTTCATGGTACAGAGAATGAAGATACCTTCGAGTTTATTCTTGATTTCTATGAAAGGTTGAATAAGTTGGGTATTGTACAGCAGCATGGGGTAGAGTTTGTTACTTTTCAGTTATAGGGGGATGCCAAGTAGTGGTGGAGGGCCCATGTGGAGTGTCGTTTGTCAACTTTACCTCCGATGACATGGGCTCAGTTTCCTGTCCAATTTTTGGAGAAATGTGTGCCTCGTACTCTGAGGGATCACAAGAAGGATGAGTTTTTGGCCCTTGAGCAGGGCAATATGTGTGTTTTAGCTTATGAAGCTAAGTTCCATGCCTTGTATCACTATGCTACCCAGTTGTTGGGCACCGAGAAAGAAAGGATTTGTCTGTATGTTAAGGTTATGAATACTGAGTTGCAGGTTCTATCTGTTCATATGACTTCTACTAGAAAGAGTTTTAATGAGGTCACTGACTATGTAAAGAAATTGAAGGGGGTCAGGCTGATTAGGCAGGCTAAGGTATTAGCTAAGAAGTCTCGTAATGAAGGTAATTTTAGTGGTTCTTACTCCAGGAGTCCCAGTCAGCAGATCCATTTTACTCACCCTATTTTGTCAGCACTGCCAACTTCTGCAGATGGACGTTCAGGGGCCAATCAACAGTTTTCAGCTCCTAGAGGATAGAGGGCTTCTTATACTTATGTTTTCAGGATCTCTCTTGATTGAGGATGCTTTTAGTGTGGTCATCCGGGTTATTTTAAGAGGGAATTCCCTCTTAGAGAGGCAAGAAATCAGGTGTAGCAGCAGACTAAGGCTGTAGTTCTAGCAAGTGGAGGTGACCATGGTAGGGGGTGCCCATAAGGTGGGCGAGGAAATTTTAGGAGAGGCTGTGGAAACAGAGGAAATGGTAATGTGGGAAGAGGAGTGATGCAACCAGCTAGAGAGGTTGCCCAAATTGATGATAGGGCCAATTGTTATGCCTTTTCAAGCAAGTGTGAGGTCGAGGCATGAGATGTTATGATAACAGGTACTATTTTCATTTGCAATCAAATGGTTTCTATTTTATTTTATCCAGTTTCCACATATTCTTATGTATTTTTTAAATTTTCCTTGGGTCTGGACTTGACTTGTGATGTTCTTGATTCCCCTATTCACATTTCTACCCCGGTTGGAGAGTCTATGGTAGTGACCCATGTGTATCGTACTTGCTCTGTAGTGTCTGTGGGATTTCAAACTTGGTAGATTTGGTTATTCTAGATATGCTGGACTTTGATGTGATCTTAGGTATGACTTGGTTGTCTCCATATCATATTGAGTTAAACTGTAATTCTAAGTCATTAACTCTAGAGATCCCGGGTAGGGATAAACTAGAATGGGAATGTGTGTACAGGCCTAAGCCGGTGAAGATTATATCCTTTGTTCGGGCTAGGAATCTAGTGGGGAAAGGTTGTTCAGCCTTCTTGGCTCATCTTTGGGATGTTAGTGTGGTGTCTCATTCTATTGAATCCATCCCAGTGGTTTCTGAACTTCAAGAAGTATTTCTAGAAGATTTGCCTGGCATGCCTCCAGATAGGGACATCGACTTCTGTATAGATTTGGAGCCAAGCACTCGCTTAATCTCTATTCCTCCCTATCGTATGACTTCATAAAAGTTGATGGAACTTAAGAATCTGCTTCATAAACTCCTAGATAAGGGATTTATTAATCTCAGTGCTTCACCTTGGGGTGCTTCAGTCTTGTTCATGAAAAAGAAGGATGGTAGTATAAGGATGTGTATATACTACAGGCAATTGAACAAGGTTATCATCCAAAATAAGTATCCTCTACCCTGTATAGATGACCTTTTTGACTAGTTGCAGGATGCTTCAGTGTTTTCAAAGATTAACCTGAGGTCAGGGTATCACCAGTTGAAAATTAGGCCTGAGGATATACCTAAAATATCTTTCTGGACTCAGTATAGGCATTATGAGTGCCTGGTAAGTCGTTTGGGTTGACTAATATGCTAGCGGATTTTATGAGTTTGATGTATGGTGTCTTCAAGTTGCTTATGGACTCATTTGTGAATGTATTTATAGACGATATTTTGATTTACTCTAAGAGTAAAGAGGAGCATGCAGAGCATCTTCATATTGTCCTGGGATTTTAAGGAGATAGAAATTGTATGCTAAGTTTTTGAAATGCGAATTTTGGTTTTCTTTGGTTGCCTTCTTAAGGAATGTGGTTTCAAAAAAAAGGGTAATGGTGGATCCTTAAAAGATCGAGGCAGTTAAGAGTCGGGTCCAACCTAGCTTTGTGACTGAGGTTAGTAGTTTTGTGGGTCTTGCAGGCTATTATCGCATGTTTGTCAAGAACTTCGCTTCTATTGCTACTCACTTGAAAAAATTGACTCAGAAGGTGGTACCTTTTGTTTGGTCTTACAAGTGTGAGGAGAGCTTCCAAAAGCTCAAGACAATTCTCACTACAGCTCCTATCTTATTATTTCCAGTTGAAAGTAAGGATTTTATTTTGTTTCGTGATGCTTCACACTCGGGTTTGGGTGCTGCATTAATGCAGGACAGGAATGTTATAGTGTATGCTTCAAGGCAATTGAATCCCCTTGAGAAGAATTGCCTAGCCCACGATTTAGAGTTGGCAACAGTGGTTTTTTCACTCAAGATATGGAGACACTACCACTATGGTGTCAAGTGTGAAGTGTTCACTAAACATCATAACCTGCAGCATGTGTTTACACAAAAGAACCTGAATTTGAGATAGAGGGGGTGGATAGAGTTGTTGAAAGATTATGACTTGGCCATCCAGTATCATCCGGGTAAGGCCAATATAGTGGCAGACGCATTGAGCTGGAAAGTAGTTAGCATGGACAGTTTGACTTGTTTGGGGTGTCCAAGCAAACCCTTGCCTAGAGTGATTTTGACTCTAGTTTCCAAGTTCATGCAGTTGGGCATTTTGTAAAGGGGTGGAGTAGTGGCCAGTATTGAGGCTAAGTCTATATTTTTGAAAGAAATCAAGGCCAAACAGTTTCAAGATGTGCAATTGAACAAGCTTCGGAATAAAATGGTGTCTGGTGAGGCCTCGGATGCCACACTTGATGCATGTGGGGTGTTGTGTTTTAGAGGGAGGATATGTATTCCTTGGTTGATGACTTGATACAGAATGTGTTGGCAGAAGCTCATAGTTCATGGTACTTGATTCATCCAGGCATAACCAAAATGTACCGGGACTTGAGGCGGCTTTATTGGTGGCCTGGGATGAAGAAGGAAATAGTTGAATATATGTCTAAGTGTCAAAATTGTCAGCAGGTGAAATATGAGAATCAAAGGCCTACAGGATTACTTTAAAGGATGCACATTCCTGAGTGGAACTGGAAAAGGATAGCAATGGACTTCGTGGTTGGTCTTCCTAAGACCTTGGGGAAGTATGATTCCATTTGGGTCATCATGGACAGGCTGACCAGGTCATCTTATTTCATTCCGGTCAGTGTGGATTATATCTCCCAGCAGTTGGCCAAAATTTACATCCAGGAGATAGTGAGGTTTCATAGGGTGCCCCTTTCCATCATTTCAGACTGAGGTACATAGTTTACTTCTAAGTTTTGGGGCAAGTTACATGTAGAGTTGGGCACCCAACTCACCTTTAGCACGGCTTTTCATCCTCAGACAGATGGTCTGTTAGAGAGGATAATTCAGGTGCTGGAATACATGCGAAGAGCATGTGTGATTGATTTTTGGGGCTATTAGGATCAGTTCTTACCATTGTATGAATTTTCATACAACAATAGTTATCACTCCAGTATTGACATGGTACCATTCGAAGCAATTTATGAGAAGGGATGTAGATCACCCATAGGGTGGTTCGAGGCAGGCGATATGAAACTTTTGGTCATTGACTTGGTGAAGGAAGATCAAGAGAAGGTGAGAGGTATTCAAACTAAGTTATTAGTAGCCCAGAGCAGGCAAAAGGATTATACGGATCGCAAGGTAAGGGACATAGAATTTCAGGTTAGTGAATAAGTTCTGTTGAAGGTATGACCGATGAAAGGGGTAATGAGATTTGGAAAGAGGGGTAAGCTTAGCCTTTGGTACATTGGTCCATTTGAGGTTCTCAAAAGTGTGTGGCAGGTATCTTACAGGTTAACATTGTCGCCTAGTTTATCCAGGGTCCATCCAGTTTTTCATGTATCCATGTTGAAAAGATACCATAGCGATGGAGAGTACATCATCAAATGGGATTCAATATTATTGGCCAAGGACCTTTAGTATGAGGAAGAGCCGGTTGTTATTCTTTATCGGGATGTCCAAAAATTGAGGACAAAGAAAATAAAATTGATAACGGTTTAATAGAAGCATTGTCCAGTTAAGGAAGACACTTGGAAACCAAGAAGGATATGTGGGACAAGTACTCTCACTTGTTTTAGGATTCAGGTACTACATTTTTCTCTTTATAGCTCATCTTTTTTTTTTGTATTTGATCATTCAGGGATGAACGATGGGAAAATTAGTATCTATTGTAATGACCCTTCCTATTGTTATGCGTGAGCTATTCGTGCAAAGAAACAGGTTAGAAAAATTTTGGGTTTGGGAGTTGGAAATTTTAGGCTAGGCTAATCTAGAACGAATTATGAGCAAGGAAAGGTATTGGGCAATCCGAGAAAGGATTGGGTAAAATATCTAAGGTTGAGCTAGTTTTTCTATTAGCTAAGACATTAAGGAGTCTGTAGGACTTTTTGGAAATGAATTCAAGTGAACAAACTCCCGATATCAAACTTGACGTGAAAATGTTGGTCTGGAACATCAAGGTTTGAAAGAGTGTTGTAAAATGGGCAAAACTAGGAGGATTCCTGAGGTTTTGTCCCAAGTTAGCCGCTATAGTGGGTGACACGCTACAATGGCAATAACCGCTATAGCAGAGAAATTCCTGCTATAGCAGAAGTCAAGGTAGTTAACCCCGCTATAGCAGGCGGCTTCCGCTACAGCGGTGCCGCTATAGCGTGATTGGGCCACTATAGTAGGGTAAGTCAAAGTAAATGCAGAAACTTCCCTAAAAACATTCATAATTATTCAAGAACATTTTGGGGAAGTGTAAAGGCAAAAAAGAGCAAATTCTATTGATTTTCTACCAGGAATCTTCATAAAGATAAGTAAATCATTTCCCTAACATAGTACTTTGATTCCTACACCTTAGAATCATTTGTTACAGGTAGTACGGAGAGTTTGGCTTGACTTAAGGTGGAAAATCTGGTGTAACAAGGAATATGGGTGTAGAAAACCTTGGATTTTGTATATAAACTGTTTAATTCGTGTTTTAATAGCATAATTTGCCAATGTGACCATGAAACTGGTAGTTTTAGGAAAATTATGGGTGGAAAGGCCCTGGGTTGGGTGGAATGACCATGGGTTTGGCATGGAGTTTAGGATTAGGATATAATTCAGTGATATTTAGGCCACATTGATTGATTTTGGTGTTATGTGATTATTTTTAGACCAAGAACAAGCTAAAGCTTCACAAAAAGGAAAGGTTTAGGTTCAGTAGAGCATTTGGGCAGAATTCGAGGTAGGTAATGTTTGATTCTTTCCCATTTATGATATGTATCCATGTTAACTACTACATTAGTGTTTCCTGTACAATTCATGTGTTTAGGAGTAAGATAATGAATGCTATTGATATCTGGTTGTCAATATTGTGAACTGAACTTGTCTTTAATACTTGTTGGTTTTACAAGTGTGGTGCGCGTTCATTGTGATTAATTGTTGTGTTGTCTATGACATTCGGTTGGCTCGAGTACCACTCCTGGTATAATTCATTAGTTTTGTCGGGTACCACGCTTGGTACGGGATATCATTCGATTGGCTCAGGTAGCACGCCTGGTACATATTTGATCATGCTTGTATGTTGGTTCTATGAGTGGATTAAGTTTGTTTCTTGTGTTATAATTATTGCATATTGGTCCATGAGTGATCAGGTGACTATGTTTAATTGTTGGGTTAGTTCTTGTATAGACCAGAATTGCATGTTAAACACTGTACATGTTGTCTTAGGGATCCTTGGGTGATACGGGTTACTTGAATGGCGTATGGCATAGCATATATTGTTGTTGTTGTGGTTTTGGTCATGTTTCATGTTGTTGATAGGTCAGGTTGATGACTGAGAGTCTGGGTTTTATTTACTGGCTTGTTTATACATATTTTGTCTTGCCTTACTTAGTTTTAATAAAGTGTTCACATTTTGTATATTAAAGTTGGCCGACAATCCTACCAGTACAATCTTGTTTTGGGTACTGATACTCCACTTGCTCTTCTTTTGTTGAGTACAGGGTATATTTCGGCGGTTGTTGCGCGACCTCAGCTGTGATGCTAGTGTTATCTGAATCTAAGGGTGAGCTACTTCTTCCAGACTTCCATGGATTCGTCTATCCTTTCTAGTCCACTATTTGGACTCAGACTGCTCTATTTTTGGGGTTGCATCCCTGTACTTAGACTATGTTAGAAGTTTTGATACATGACTTTCAGATTCTAGGGGTTATTTGGCAGAAATTCTTCTTAATTACTTTTAGCTATGATTCTTGGTTTTGATTAATGACAAATTGGTTTTAGCTGCTTAGTTTTGATAAATGTTGACTTGATTACTTGGTTCGCTCACCGGGGTTTAGGGTGGTTGTCACTCGTGGCGGGTTAGGTCATGACAAAAAGAGAGGCGTTTAGTTTTAAAAACCAAAATCAGTAGTAAAGTGGTACAAATCATTTTTAGAAATTTGAAATGCGTAGTAAGGGTGAAAAAACCTCTTTTCAAACTTGGAAAACCACATTTCGCCTTTAAAATCCCCTTTATGAGCCATGTTTAGGAATGCAGGAAGGTATGTCGTGCCAACACAAAAGTCATGTAAATACAGGAATATACACCAAAATAGGACAAAAGCGCCCTCCAAATAAGATACTCACCTGGAACTCCGTCCAGTCCAAAGCTATGGCCTCGGGCCCATAGTTACACAATAACGGTAATAAAAGCATAAAAATGGAATAAATAAAAGAAAATACCACAAATCTCTACTCTAATACAACTATCGCCACAAGCCTAAACTAAGGATTCTATCCTAACATGAGTAAGGCTACAACACCCTGAACTAAGGATAACAGATAATCCTATTCTACGGTCCCGGAATGGCCAAAAATATGAAAACAAGATTTAAGCCTAATTCTATCCTTATACTTACCCTAACATTCATGCAACTTAAAACATATAAAATCTAACTAAACCAGGTCTGGAAGAAACAAATTGTAACCTACCTCGGGGCCAAACTGCAAGCACAAACTATTAATTATGTGCCTTTCCCTTCCGAGCAGTCTCAAAATACTGTCATGCTATCATAAACATAATCCAGGTGTCAAGACGATAAAAATAACACCCATAGTGCTTTACAAAATTTTAGGCCAGAAATCATATTCGAAAATGACCCTCGGGGCTCGCTTAATGAAACAGAAAATAAATTTCATAATTATGCTCCCAATGAGATGCGGGGTGCATGCCCCCAAATTTGGGCAGAATTAAAAGAAAATTTAGAGCTCAAATAGTCCAAAATATGACACTATATTTGAAGAGGAAACATGCAAATTTAGAACACAAATTCAAGAACAAAATGTGAAATGAAGACCTAAACGCGGGATAGAACGAGAGGGGAAAGAGTCTTACCTCAATAGATCACGAAATAGCCTAGAATTGGTATTTTCTCCCATTTAGTCGAGCTCAATAATGGAGGAAAAGAGTTTGGGAAATGAGACAAATGAAGAAGAAACTTCATTTAAACGCTCAGCGATCGATGCACATGCGGTCAAATTGACACAGGTGTGGCGATACAGCTGCGGCCAGACCACTGCAAGAGCAAATGTCAACAGGAACCTCCAGCTCCACAGGTGCGGCACACACGCCACAGGGGCAACACCGCAGGGGAGGGAAATGAGCGCATGGGAATGCCCTGCTGATGTCACCCTACACCATAGGTGTGGCATTTGAAAGCAGGGGCAACTGCACAGGTGCGGCCAAAGAACCACAGTCTCAGCCATAAAAGTACTAGAAATATCAACTACAAGTTCACCCAAAAAGTCTCTACTCACACCCTCGAGAAACATTCTGAAACCCGTGAACGCAAATCAAATATGCTGCACTATCAGAAATGGCATTTTAGACTCAATGGAACCAATGAAATTTCCAACGGATATCATTTAGATGAAAAGTGAGCCCCATGCCCTAAAACCATTATTTTACCTAAAAGAAACTCAATAGTCTTAAATAAGTTTAGAAGCCTCGGGACCCAAACCAAAGGTTCCACTAGCCCAAAGTCAATGTTCCAGAGCTAACTGCACTGACGGAATTTCCATCCGAGGTCATCTTCTCTGAATGTTGACCAAAGTCAACTCTTCTAGATTTAAGAGTTTCAAAATAGGAAAATGGATTTAAAACACAAATGAACTATTCGAGAACTGAACCGTTAGTCTTGGCAAGTCATAAATGACCTATAGCCACTGTGGGAAAGCTTGAAACACAGAAAAAGCATGAAAACCAAAAAAATTACCTAGAGGGTCATTACACAAGGAATACCACCACTTTGGTTAATACAAATAATAACACCATGTATTAAATCATAACATCAAGTACACTTCTCGATCATGATGCAAGATGTACAATAAAAACAAGCTTCTAACCTTCTAAGCTCAAGGACATACTGTAACTCATTACATTAAGTTTGCTCACCTACTCAATCAAACAAAAGCTAATAAAATCACCTATCTATCATGAAACTAGTGCCCTTATAAGAAGAAATAGTCCACACACTCAATTTAAAGAATTAAACATAAATTAAGGACTTAGCATCAAAGAAAAATTCTCATACTCACAAATGAATTTACGTGTATGCACAAAGAACCATAGGCTTTCCCATTATGTACATCTCCACTAATTAAGCATGCTCGAATAGAATCAAATAGGTCTTTAATGAGTTGTAATATTGTCTAGGGGGTGGGTAGGAAATTATATAATAGTGACTTATACTTCTTTAAGAACTTTGCACTTTTTAAACTTCATCATCCATTATTTTCATCACTTTATTTTTTTAAGCCCTCTTTTCAATTAGTTTCACAAGTAATTCACATCACATCAACAATGCTTCAATCATATTTTTTTTCTCAAGCCATTTTCTGTCTTTTTTTTTTATGTCACATTATTTCTAAGAGGGACTTTTCATAACTTTGTAGCTATCATTGGTCACTTTTTTCACTCAAACGTCTATTTTTTTCAGATTTAATAATTTTATCACAATCTATGCTATAGTGCTCAAGAAAGGAGGGTGCAAAACCTAGAAATTAAACAAAAGGATCAAGGCAAAATATGGCTGCCAAATGAAAGGCTACAGGCTCAAAGGGGTACCAGAGATAAAAATATTTTAAAAGGCTAAAATTCACTAGACAAATCAAAAAAAGCCTATTATCATATTCTAAACAAAGTAACACTTTTTATTTTTCTTCAGTAATATTCAGGGCAAGTTCTAGACTAAGATGCAAAATATGAAATATATGCAAGAAATCCTCACTTCACATGGCACATATTTCAATCAAGATGGATAAATTCTACTTCTAACACAGACAGGATCATAGCAAATTACAAAGTCACAATCATGAGCCTACGTGTGAAAAAGTCTGCTATTTTATTTTATACTCAAGCACTCACAGGAAAGTACTACTCAAACTCAGACATAAATATGCTAGTATCAAACAAGTCAAAAGGGGTCTAAAGGGAATAGTAAAAAATACTCCTAAAATATAAATTAAAAAATTACTCAGTTCAAAGGGCTCCTTCTTCCCCCCCTCAGAAAAGAATTGAGGCTATAAAAAACGAATAGGTAGATGAGATATGCCACTTAAAAAGGGGGGAAAAACTTTTTGTATTTTTTTTGTTTTATATATTTTTTATATTATTATTATTAATTATTTTTTTACTCAAATAAAATAAATCCTATGACATACTCACCCTTAAACTCACAAATAGAAGAAGAATTTTCACCTCACACTTAAAATTATGCTTTGTCCCTAAAATAATTTATAGAACAAGATGAAGAAGAAGGGTGAGAGATATTCCTTGTGTCCCTCTAGGACTTAGCTAAAAACATGTTTTCTCGTAATTTCCATTAAGGGTCACACAACCCCACACTTAAGCTCAACCATGATCCATAGTTTCAAATTCGGGTACTCAGACTTCCCCTAATCTGTAGAATCAAAAATAAGAAGCTACACTACAACTTTGGTTGCCTTCCAATAAGTGATAAGTCAGTAATCTACCAACTTATTGAGCCTTTACTCATGAATTATTGCTATATTTTGATAAGATTTAGAGGTTTTTATGTCCTTTATTGATGTCTATGCAGGTACTTATGATCAAAGATAGAAAACAAGGAGATGAACCCAAAAAGAGACAAAAAGGAGTGAAGTGTGAAGTGATCAAACAAGACAAAGATTCTGCTAGGAGATGCGACGCCCGTGCAACACACACTTGCCTTGGTGTGGAATGCATATTCTACTGCATAGAGATGAAAGTTAATTGAAGAGTCTGCTAAGGGGTGCGATCATTGTGTAACGCACATAATGCTTGGTGCGAACCGCACCCCACTTTGCATGAAGCTCTCAATTTTCCTGAGTCATTAGACCACTTAAGAAGGGTGTGCGACGCACACATCATGACGTGCAAACCACCGCACACCACCCGAAGGGCATTTCTGTCCAAGTTTATGTGACATTTTAGGAATGTTTATAAACCCATATTTAGGCATAACTGTAAAGAGTTCAAATAGTTCTGAAGAATTTTGAACAATTCTTAGCTTTGTGAACAAGTTTTTCCTTCTAAGAACAAGAAGAGAGTTTCTACCAATTCCTTATTCCCACTTCTTAGAATCACCATTTGTGTACAAACTGATGTTGGATATTGAGAAATTTAGCTTGAATTGAAGGGAAATTGAATTACCCACTTGGTATATCTATTTTCTTAAGCATGAGTAGCTAAATCTCTTGTCTAGGGATGTGTTAATAATGGGTAATTGATAAATAGGTGTAGGTGTTGTTAATTCTTGTTTATAATTTCTTAATTGACATGAGTCTAGTGATTTTACCATATTTTAACTCTAAAAATTGTGGTTGAAAACATTGATTTTCCTAACTTGGTTATGTTCTTGCTTGAAAGAGGAAATCATAACTTCGGATGTGAAATTGCTAGTAGGAACTTGGGCTTCCATTTAGATTGAGGCTAGAAATAGCTCAAATCGATAGAATCACCCATTTAAGTGTCTAAGCTAGAAATAGCGTGACCTCCCTAAGCATTAGCTTGGTTGTTTATTGCTTAATCAATAGTGCTTGATTTAATGCTGTTGAATATATGGTTGTTGATAGAGAGATGAATAACCATACCTAAGACTAAGGTTACCCATGTCGTTTAGCATGAATTTGCATGAATAAGCCATCACCCTTTCCCATGTTTGAGTCCCATTTGACATACATCCCTAGTCGTCCTGTCTCATTATGTACACCCATTTTTACTTATTGCTTTGTTTTGAAGAATTGTGACCGATTCCTAATTCCCCCTTTTTTACATTATTATTATTGTTGAGCAACCTACTTTCGTGTGAGGTCTATTTACAATCACCTAGACTAAGGTCTAAATTTCATGTGGGATCGACCCTGACACCTGCCGGATACTATAAATGTATTTTGCTCTAACAATCGCCGATACCTCCTTTTAGGAGAGTACATTTAAGTGTTATCAAAAATGGCACTGTTGCCGGGGTGTTAAGTTGATTAGCCGTTTTTATTATGGAATTGAAATCACTTTGTGGAGTGTTTGTTCTTTTATTTTGTTTGTTGTTTTTTCTTGTTGTGTAGGTGGACCATGAGTCAAGTGAGCGATAACAAAAGTGTCAATGGATGTCTTGATGGGTTCATGAACAAGGACAATGAACCCGTGCCTCAAGTGGGAGTAGGTGCAATCTGCCTACCCCTAATGGTTGGAAATGCAGTGTTCCACATGATGAGCACAATGTTCTATTTGATCCAAATGAAGGGTATATTTGGAGGAGGATCCCACAAAGACACCAATAGGCACATCCATAATTTTGTGGAGATATGTTAGCCATTCATATTCTGAAGAATCTCTTAAGAATCTGTCCAAATTTGCATGTTCCCCTTCTCTCTAATGGGGGAAGCCATGACTTGGTTGGAGGAATACCTTGATGGGTCAATCACCTCTTGGGCAGAGTTGGTAACTGCTTTCACTACTAGATTCTTCCCTCTATCACGGATAATGAATTTGAGGGATGAAATAACCAACTTATGCCAAATTTCCAATGAGCCCTTGCATGAGGTATGGGTGAGATTCAAGAAGAAGCTTGTGTTGCGTCATAACCATGGATTGCTGGACAATGTATTGCTACAAAGCTTCTTTAGATCCTTGAACTCGATGAATAAATCTATCGCCAACAATCTTGGAGGTGGTATCTTCATGGATCTACAAGTTCCTCTTGCCTCAGCCTTTCTAGAGAGAATAACTAAGACTAACCAAGCTTGGCACACAAGGAAGGATAACATTCCTACATCGGGAGTTACCACATCCATCCTAACAAATGAGATGTAGAGGAAGGATGAAGAGAGGGATGAGACTACGACAAAAATGATAACACAAATTGACCTCTTGGAAAAGAATATGATGGGGGATGGTGGTGCTAAGACCGTGAATATTATGAGTACACCAGAGATGAAGGATAGTGATGAGCTTATAACTATCGTGGATGGTAAAATTTTCTATGTAACGGCGAGTTCTTATCCCAGGTATTATCGCTTGAGGGATGAGAATCAAAATTGGAACAGTGACAAAGAATGACATGGGAATTTGAGAGATCATGACAAAGATGGTGATAGATTCAATCACTGATGCTCGAACCCATATATGCCTCCAAACAAATCAGATTCCTTATACCAACCCACCATAAGTAATCTTGGTCATTAGAAGATAGAAGACATGTTGTCCTTGATTTTGAAGAAAGTAGACTCAATGAATACCGGGGTTGGTGAGCTTAAAAGTGAAGTTTCAATACTTCATCAAACCGTGAGCTCTCATTCAACCTCAATCAAGCATCTTGAGGCCTAAATGAATCATCTATCCACACAAATGAACCCAAGGATGAAGGGTACACTTCCTAGTGACACCACGACCAATCCTAAAAATGATGCTCATGTCATGGCCATTGTTACTACGAGTGGAAGAACAAGTGGTGTAGTGAGAGAGCCCATTGTGGAGCCAGTTGTTGTAGCAAAGAAACCAATTGTTGAAGCCATTGAGAACTCATTTGACAAAGAAGATGTGGAACCAGAAGTTGGGGTGAAGCTTGGTGCACCCAATGTTTCGGTGAATATTGATATTGATGATGAGAGGGAGAAGGCTGAATCTCCTCCCCAAGTTGCTATTGATGTTTAAAATGACCCTCCCATTGTGCAAAGTGTGCTGACCACACTACCCAAGGTACCTCCTCCATACCCTACAAGTCTTAACAAAAAGAAGGAAGATTATAAATTTAGCAAGTTTATTGACATGTTTAGCAAGCTCTCGATAAATATCTCTTTAGTTAAAGCCTTAATGCAAATGCCAGGGTACTCAAAATTTATGAAAGAGTTTATTAAAGAGAAGAAGGTTGTCGATGTAGGGACCGTTGAGATATCACACAACTGTAGCACTATGATCACAAGCAATGTTGCTACAAAGTGAGATGATCCGGGTGCATTCACCATATCGTGCACTATTGGGTTATTTGTGTTCCGTAAAGCCTTGTGTGATTTAAGGGCGAGCATCAACTTGATTCCCCTAGCAATCTTTAAAAAGTTGGAATTGGGTACGCCCAAGCCTACATCCATGCATCTACTCATGGTTGATTGGTCCATTAAATGCCTGATAGGAATACTCTTTGATGTGTTGGTGAAGGTGGACAAGTTCATTTCAGAAGATGCCCGGGAGATACTACAGGGAGATAGTCTAAGAGTTTTTTGCCGTATATCAAGCCACACAAGATGCTAAGGGCTATAAAGGGGGGACAAAAACTTACCCTGCCTTGGAATCTACCATAGTTCGAGATAAGCAAGTCCAAATCACTCCAGCTGCAATTAATGTCATCTATTGGAGCACCCCAATTGAGCCAGCACCTGAGCTCATGGCTAAGCTGACTGTCAAATGCAAACCTCTTGAGTGGGCTGCTCTAATTATTGCTCCTGACACACCTCTTTGGGCCACTTTAGGGGGTGACATACTGAGACTGTCCATGCACTTTGAGGCCCATCTTAGGTATGACTTTGTCCTCTCTCACTTCATGCCTTCTCAGAATGACCAAAAGGTCAACCATGATGGGGCCATTCTGATTGCCTCAATCATTGTGGGGGACCATATTAACTTTGGTGAGATAGTGGCCTTGGTGATCAAGAGGTAGGCTCTTAGGGGTAGTGATGCATTCCCCTTACCTGTTCTTATTAGCAAATTGTGTGCAAATGTGAGCATCCCTTTCTTCAGCTATGATACTCCTACTCTCGCCACTGGTGTGCTGGATCTTGACAATAAAACTGATAGAGATGCCCCTCATTTCAAAAAGCGCAGGTTTGAGACGGCGGTGAAGGTTGAAGTTGATGACTCAGATGCCGAAGAAAATGCTTCTTCTCCTTATAAAGCCAATTCAAAAGAACCCATAACCACTGCACCTAGAGGGTCTTTGACCAGGAGTGGCCTACAGGACATGGTTGAAAAGACTTATAGCCACGAAAGGCAATTAAATGAATTGGCTAATAAGCTTCCTGGTATGATACAAAGAGCTGTCAAGAATTCCATGCAAGGGGTAGTGGATAGTGTCACCAAGCTCTGCAAAAAGGTGGACGTTATTAAGGGTGCGGTAAAGAAACTCAAGAAGGATGTGGCCAAAGTGAAAGGGAAAGCTCTAGTTGAGGAGGCAGATTTGAGCACCCTACCCTAGCCCCACAAGACTCGTGGACCTATGGATAATTTATTTATCCAGAGGATGATCCTGAGCTTTCTGATGCTGAGGATGCTGAGCTAGATAATGATGAGAACCCAGTGTTTTAGCAGGACCTCAGAGAGTCCACAATAACAGCAGACTCTTGAGAGAGTGGTGCAGGACCCAGTGGAGAGGATGCAGATGATGAGGCAAAAGTTGATGATGATGATGATGAGGCATAGTCCTCCAGGGAGTTGCACCCCTGTTTTCCTTATTTGATCTTAAAGCATTGAGGGCAATGCTTTCTTTTATGGGGGGTGGTGTTATTTGATTTGATTTTGGTGCCCGTGTTGGGCTTGAGATATTTTTATTGCCCTTGTCGAGCCTTGTGCTAGACTTTATTTGGTCATTGTTGGGCATGTTGGATGATTGTAATGATATTGCCTTTGCCGGGCCTTTTTATTTTGTTTTGTTCCTAATTATGCCCTCACCGGGCTAGGTTTTTAATTCTTGGTCTTGTGTGTTAGGTTAGTCTTACACGATTTCATTATCTCGCTACCCGTGCCTTATAAATGCGCTAAGGTCCTATGTTGAGGCTTATTTTCCAAATGATTCATGAGCGCGCAAATTCATAATCGTCTTGTTAATAGTAGTTTAGCAATAAACTCAGAGGGTTTTCTTAGTACCATGGTTCTTTCCCAAGGAGAAAAAATGTTTTCTTTTCTTTTGTTTTTGTGAATTTTTGTGTCGAACCGGTTGGTGTTTACCTATGATAGATTGAGAGGAAACTTTCTTAAGGGAAAATGTCAAGTTTTAGTTTTAATTTGAGTCCGTAGTGTGCTTATCTCAAAATGGACCCACTGAAAAAAAAATCTTGGCAAGACGTTTTTTAAAAAGAAAGCAAAGAGGGAAAATGATTTGCACCCTCTCGCTTTAGCTTGATGGACTCCCAAACGAGTGTGTAATGAACTTGGAATATCTTGTCAAAAGTCATTTGTCCCAATTGATCTTGAGACTAATGAATAAAGTATTGTGGCATGATGCCTTGTGTGGTGAGGCTTTACCTTGATTCTTGTGCATGCGTGTAATCTAGAATTTTCCCCGAATGTGATTCAAGGCTAAATTCTAGGTGTGACCGATCTTGAAAAATGACCTTAGGCCCTTTTTGAACAGCCACTTCACCCAAATGACTTCACTCAACATCAATCCTAGTGAACCCCTTTGAGCTTGTGACCGTTCTTTGGCACCTTGTTTAACACCTTAACCTTTTTGAAACCTCTATCTTGGCACCTGTCCTCCCTAAGTGCTCGAAAATGAAAAGTAGGCTAAAAGCCTAAGTTTGGGAGGAAATGAAAAGACAACATAGGCAAATGCCTAGGTTTGGGGGTATACGTGATCAATGAGGAGAAGAAAAAGGATGCACTTCAAGTGCAAGGTAGCACCTTAAGTTGAATTGCAAATTACTCCAAAAATTTCAATTAAATGAGCAAAATGAAAAGAAAGAATAGGTGCTATAAAACAAAGGTGATTCAAGGAGTTTTGAATGATCATGATTGAAAAGGAGAAGCTTAGGTTGTATGAGGGAGAAATAAGGTGAAGCAAAATCAAAAATGTGAGCGGTGTTTGAAATGATAACAAAGAGCATTAGGGAGGTGTAGTAACTTGAACCAAATAAAATCCTCACCTTAGCCCTAGCCAACGTCGTAACTTGTAAGTCATAGGTGATTCCGAGCTTGTCCACCCTACATTAGTGGCGATTTATATGAAGGGCAAGCCTATGGGTCAACATGTGTGCACTTGAACTTCCTTGAGAGAGTGAGAGTCTTCTTGGTTCTCTTATAATCCCTTTGTTTTGTGAATTTCATGATTGTGAGTGGGATTCTCTCTTGCAATGAGTGGCATCATGTACTCGAATTGAAACATGAAGTCTCTATTTCAATTAAGAGGAATGAATAAGACAAGTTATGTGGCGAATATCAAGGCAAACCTTGATGGTCCATGCCAATGACTTACAAGCTTTATATCTTGTTTTGAAAGAAAAAGTTGCCTTGATTTTAAATGAGAAATGAAGTCCTTTTGAAAGGGTTTTGAAATGATCTATTGCCTTGATGATGTGGTGGTTCAAATTGAGATGAGCACAATAGTTGAGTCTTTTGTTTGAGTCTTTTTGTTTGTTATTTTTCTTAGTTTTTTAGAATAAGAGTAGTCTTTGATGCCTTGATTGAGTTCTACAACATAATTAATTCCTTACCTTGTGAGTATCTTGCTTGAGGACAATCAATAGTTCAAGTTTGGGGGTTTGATAAGTCGGTAATCTACCAACTTATTGAGCCTTTACTCATGAATCATTGCTATGTTTTGATAAGATTCAGAGGTTCTGATGGCCTTTATTGATATATATGCAGGTACTTGTGATCAAAGATAGAAAATAAGAAAATGGACCCAAAGAGAGCCAAAAAGGAGTGAAGTGTGAAGTAATCAAACAAGACGAAGATTCTGCTGAGAGATGCGGTGCCCATGCGACACGCACTTGCCTTGGTGCGGAACGTATCTTCTACCACATGGAGATGAAAGTTAAATAAAGAGTCTGCTAAGGGTTGTGGTCGTTGTGCGATGCACATAATGCCTGGTGCGAACCAACATCCTACTTTGCATGAAGCTCCCAATTTGCCTGAGTCACTGGACCACAGAAGAAGGGTGTGCGGCGTGCATATGATGATGTGCGAACCGCACATCGTGCCGCACACCACCTGAAGGGCATTTTTGTCCAAATTTATGTGACATTTTAGGAATGATTATAAACCCATTTTTAGGCATAATTTTAAGGAGTTTAGATAGTTCTGAAGAATTTTGAACAATTCTTAGCTTTGTGAACAAGTTTTCCCTTCTAAGAAAAAGAAGAGGGTTTCTCCCAATTCCTTATTCCAGCTTCGTATAATCACCATTTGTGTACAAACTGGACTTGGATATTGATAAATTTAGCTTGAATGGAAGGGAAATTGAATTACCTACTTGGTATATCTCTTTTCTTAAGTATGAGTAGTTAAACCTCTTGTCTAGGGATGTGTTGATGATGGGTACTTGATAAATGGGTGTGGGTGTTGTTAATTCTTGTTTATAATTGCTTAATTGGAATGGTCTAGTGATTTCACCTTATTTCAACTCTAAAATTGGTGGTTGCAAACATTGATTTTTCTTACTTGGTTATGTTCTTGCTTGAAAGAGGAAATCATAACTTCGGATGTGAAATTGCTAGTAGGAACTTGGGCTTCTATTTAGATTGAGGATAGAAATATCTCAAATCGATGGAATCCCCCACTTAAGGGCCTAAGCTAGAAATAGAGTGACCTCCCTAAGCATTAGCTTGGTTGTTTATTGCTTAATCAAGTGTTTGATTTAAGACTGTTGAATATATGGTTGTTGAACGAGAGATGAATAATCATACCAAAGACCAAGGTTACCCATGTCGTTTAGCATGAATTTTCATGAATAAGCAATCACTTTTTCCCATGTTCGAGTCTCATTTGACACACATACCTAGTCGTTCTCTCTCATTGTCTACACTCATTTTTACTTATTACTTTGTTTGGAATTCGAATTGTGACAGATTCCTAATTTCTCCTTTTTTACATTATTGTTGTTGAGCAACCTACTCTCGTGTGAGGTCTATTTACAATTACCTAGGCTAAGCTCTAAATTCCTTGTGGGATCGATCCCGACACTTGTCGGGTACTATAAATGTATTTTTCTTTAACGATCACTGATACCTCCTTTTAGGAGAGTACATTTGAGCATTATTAATAAGTGCCTGATAAAACATCATAGCACGGCGCCATTACTTCAAGTAGAAATAAACACTAAAGATAATTTCTAAATCGTATTCCCCGACAACGGTGCTAGAATTTGATACGTTAAATTACATATCTAAAATGAAATATAAAGCGGTCACTGTCAAATATAGAACTCAAACAAGGTTGGGATTGAATTGCACAGACAATATGGTGAGAAATACGACAATAGTAAATATTTGACTCGTAGTCTTTATTTCGAAGGGGTTTTGATATAAAAAGTAAACGTAAGAGTTGTTTGTATATTCAGTAACCAATTTTGTACAAATAATTGTTGTTTGTGTTCAAATATAGTGAGGAAATTAGGAATGTATTCCCCATGATTTCATAACTTAGCAGGTATATGCATTTAGTGATCTATTCTGATGATATGAATGCAAAACTAACGATAAGAGTTCAACTAAAGTTCTTTTGACCCATTTAGATGAATATCACTTGATCTCCTTTTGGTCTCACCAGTTTTTACGTATTAAGCTTCGTTAATAATTTCAGATTGATTATCCCCGTTAGAGCTTAAATTATTAGATGAGAGTTGGTAGCCTCAAATCTCTGTTGTTAATCTCTTTTTCTAACCTTTACCCTTTGGTCCAGCAAGTAAAGATTTATGGCGAGTTCTAACGTTATACACCACTAAAAAGCCATCAAAACAAAGAGAATAACAATACATGTAAATTCATCATTCAAGAATCACTATTTGCTTAACCTACATTTGTTAATCTTTCATGATTTCCACAATCCTAGTTATGGTGTTTAGCTACTCATGCTTGCAAGAATTATAGAAGAATTCATAATAAAAGACTTGTATTAATCATGGAAAAAACCCAAGAAAACCAAGAACAATGATTTATGATTGTCTTAGCTCTCAAACATGTGCTAATAGATCAAAAATAATGAGTAACAAATAAATAATAAAGGAGAAGAAAAGATAAAACTAAAATTCTCCGTCCTCCATGGAGTCTCCTAGCTTCCAAGTTCAAAAGTTGTGTAAAAATCATTCTTGTGGAATATTTGTAGATGTAGGAAAAAGTCTTAAATAAAATAACTGAGTCCAAAAGAAACTAAAAAACCAAAGCTTAATTGATTTAGGAATTGTTGCGGACTCCGCGTTAAAGAATTTCTTTTGGCAGTAGCCGATTTTGTTTCCATCCACCTTGTTGCCGGTACGTCTCTCTCTTTTCACTTCTTTTCCTTTTGAATTGTTACTTTGCATTTGCCATATAAATAGTAATAAAATATTATATTTAATCCATTAAGCTATCTGCTTGATTTTCTTATGTGATTTCTCATTTTTAATCCGCTTCTTCTACAAGTTTCTTCAACATTCCACCGTTTTAATCCTACACATAAAATTGCCCAACATAAGAATAATTCATAAAATCAATGCTCAAAAATGATAATGAAAAGACTAAATGTGATGCAAATAATGATTAAATATATGTACTTTTGGCCTCACATCAATCTTACTATTTAATACTTCGCGATCATTAGAATAAATTTATATTCTCATTGTGAACTCAGGAGAGAAATCATGAGTTAGAAAGAAGAATATAGGGAGTATGATCTATTCTTTAGTAAAATAAAGAACTGATTTGTGGCTAAGATAAAAATATACCTAGATTGCCTTACTTGGTTACAAAATAGGAGAAGCAATTGCGTTCGCATGTTCATTCTTGATCATAGAGAATATAGACATAGAAGTGCATGTGAATAGATGAGTAGAGGTTCGGAAGACCAGTATAATGTTATTAACTCTGTAATTAATAAACAACTAGATTAATAAATAAGTTAATGAAATCAAATACTTTACATGATTGCGATTTAGAGTTGTAACCCTGGAATATTTCTCTAAAGTATGATCACAACCTTTAATTGCTTTCTTGTTTCAATTACTTGATTGAAGCAAACAAATGCAAACAGAACCCCTTTTTGGTTACAATACACTTGTCTTAATTTTTTTGATATTGGATTTAACTGGCTAATTGTTAATCACTAATCTCTATGGGATTGATATCTGGACTCTAACCAGTCTATATAACTTGAACGATCATGTACACTTGCGTGTTAGTTTGGAATTGTCAGGTGTTTTGCTTTGTTTTTTTACTTTTGTCCAATTTAACTCCGAACACCTACAAAGCAACTTTGCAATATTAGAAGTACCTAAAACACAAGCTAAAGGAAATTAAAAAATCATGTAACGGAAATCAAATACATCACTTATACACCAAAAATATTGAAAAATTTGATCAGTGATCGACCACCAAATTGAAGAATTACCATTTTGCAAATCTAGGTATTAAAACCTCTAATTTTTGATCAATTATTATAATTAAATCATGAAATATGATGAAATAGTAAATACTAGGTTAGATTCTTACCCCTGAGCTAAAATGATCACAACGCGTTTGAAATCACAAAAATTCGAGACTATTGGCTCCCAAAACCAAAATATGAATTATGAAATCGAATCGGAGAAATTAAACACTTCCAGGTATTAAATTCTTTTCGCGAATGAGAGGCTCCTTCGTGAACACGACCAAGTGACTCAGACCTAACCATTCACGAACATGAAACTTACCTACCTCGCGAATGCTATAATATCACGACCCGATTTCTCAGGTCATATGACATCTACAACCCCCAAGTAGGCGAACCAATTCCCGTAGCCCGGAACGGTTAGTAATGGGCTACTACCTAAATCAACACGCACAATAAGTAGAAGTAAACAGAAGCAGATATAAGATAAAGACAATATGGAACCAAACAATCTGAATATATATAACCAAAGGAAACTACACCAACCCAACGACTTGGTATCGATAGTACAAGAGCTTCTAGTAGAATACAAGTGCTAGAAATAACAAAACATATTATACAATTGTCTTCGAATAAATAAAGAGTAACAGTGCCAAAAGATAAGATGTGTTCAAGCCCCGATCAGTAGGAGTTCATCCTAGTCTCAAATATTCAAAGCTGCACGAGTCTCTACGTGATCAATGGTGAAAGCTCACACTAATATCTTCACTAAACAGATGCAGAAGTGTAGTATGAGCACCAATTGCTAAGAAATGGGTACCCAGTATGCATTATCGGTCGACTGAGCGTATATAAGATATAAGGACAGTAACTAGCAGATAGCAAAGAAGATGTCACAGAAGCAAATAGAGAAAGCACCTGGAAACTAGTACGGATAGAAGTCAACAAGAATTACAAACAAGCTATGCTAGCCACAGAAGATATATATAACACAGAACACAGGTGAAGGAAATAAGAACACACCTGGAGTCCTTAAAACAACGATATATATAAAAAACAAGTTTAGAATGATGGCAGTATACCGGTAACCTCGAGAAAAGGAGAAGGAAGGAAGATAAGTAAACATACTCATGCTATAGAAAACATAATTAACGGAAACATGCTACAAACCCAAGTTGAAGATAAGAAGATAAAAAAATCAACCTTACAAGTACAACCCTAGGATGGAATAAACTAAGGCACAAAGAACCAAAAGCCACTAATCAACACCATGAATAAGGGTAGAATCTGCTAATTCACAACCACTAAGAAGGCCACATAAACAGTGCCTCAATCAATATAGGAACCACTAATCCATCAATACTTGAGAGTCCAAATGACTAATACTATACCAAGATAACATCCACTAAACCACCAATAATCGAAGACTACAACAAGCTCTATAGTATGAGCAGAGTAATACAGTCTACATGCTGTCCCAACGGCCTCCCATACAATCGAGGAACACAATCAAGTGAAATTAAACACTTCAGCATCTCATACTACCAGAGCGTACACTGAGAAAACAACAAAGAAGGGTGGAATTCGAATACACAATGAATGATGATGTGATATGATGGAACCAGTGATAGTAACTCTGTATATACCTACCCCCAGTGCCTAAAGGCCCAGAAGGTAGGATCCATGGAGGGACATACCCACTATACCTTAACTCCACTGTATACCCCTCCTCCGGCACACTCGGCATGTAACCCCTGATCTTGGACTGGCAGGGCCTATAGAGGTCCTCGACCACATACAGTAACAAATGTGAAATCTCAAAGTAGGTCTAGATCAGTAATTAGAATCTCATAGTACATGCCTAGAATTGAACCGGGTCTATAATAGTAATAGTAATCTCAAAACCCCATCAAAAGGTGCCCAAAGCATATCCGGGTCTAAATACATAGTAAAAACATGTCTAGCACTCCGGCATAGCCGAATCTAGTATCAGTGTGAAAACTTATGATAAAATTATCATAATATTCTCTTTACTCCAAGAGGTTTCATAAAAATCAGTTCCAAAACCCTTTTATAGTCAGTTTATCAAAAATGGGACCTCGGGGCCATGCAATGTTTAGAAAACCATTTATAGTACGCCCGAAGACAAATCAGTAGTAAAACATGTAGAAAATCATTTGCATGAATAATATACTCGCAAATAATAGATTAGCCCAATGGCTTACAAATAACCTATCGGCCCTGCACAGGCACAATCATATCTACAACTAAATAATATCACGGTGTCTAGGACTCGCGAATATTCCTAAATATCCCATCATCTATGGTCCAGAGGCATAAATAAAGGCCACACGAGACCACAAGGCTAATATTATAATACTACAATGAGTACTACAAACAACATAAGAAATAAATGGACAAAACAGACGGACAAGGTATGGGGGTACCAACCTAGAATTACCAACCCAAGGATACTAATTAATGAAGTTATAGCCTGTATACACAAAGTCTAGTATAGAGAAGACTATAACCTACCTGTTGTCCGACGACTAGCTGCTGGAACAGTGTCATCTAAGATCGAACTGCTTCAGGAAGTCCTAAATTGAAAACTCACTATCAACGCAATATTCTACACATCAAAACAAAGTCAACGATACCATAACGTTAGAAACATAGTCGGGCTGTAATTTGGGTCATAAACAGGCCCGTGGGCCTCGTAACTTGATGCTAGAAATAAAAAACACCATGGTGTTCTACACATTCCCAGGAGAACAAGATTAAAAACTAAGAAGATTCACACCATGACAAGGGCCCAAAACAGTCCCAAGAATCAAGAATTTAAAGAGGGAAATTAAGAAAATTTAGAGGAAAACAAAGGGAAAACTTACCCGACTAGAAACCAATAATTGATCAAGATTCAAAGATTATAATCCTCCAAACTGCTGGAAATAATCAAGGTGAAAATGGAGGTTTTGGGTTCATCATCTATGGAGAAATTATTTGGAGAAGAGGGGAAGAATGGGAGAGAAAAGGGGCTGGCCAGCTTTTAAAAGATGCCATGCCCAGGCGCTACAATGCCCATGCACGCGCAGGCGCACTAGCGCCGAGGCTGATAAAAAAGTGCAGGGGCGCTAGCACACTGAGGTAGGCAACCACACAGGTGTGCTACCCAAGTGCAGGTGCGGCCCTGGCGGTGCCCTGGCACCATACCGCAGCCAACAGCAATAGCAACATACCAAGATAGATTTTCAAGCAGTGGGCCCCTGGGAACGCATTCGAGGTCCCACCAACACAAATGAGTTGAGCTATTCAACTAGAAACAGTGTTTTGGACTCAACGGAATCAATAAAAATCCCATCAGAGGTCGATATTATGAAAAGTGGGCCCCGCGCCAATAATTAACCTTTAAGCCAACTATTCCAAAATAGAACCTAAGGGCCAAAATCAAGTCCAGAAGCCTCAGGAGATGAACCATGGTCCTTCTAGCCTAAACTCAACATTCCAGAGCTAACAACAGTGACTAAATTTCTATCCGAGGACATCTTTTCTGAATGTTGACCAAAGTCAATCAAACAAGCCTAACTAGCCTGAAAACACAAAAAAAAGAGAATTCCAAGCTAAAAAGCTCCTGGATCCCGACCAAAAGTCCAAATAGACCAAAGTCCATGCTCTGGAGCTAATGGAACTGTCAGAATTCAATTCCGAGCATGATTACCAAGAATGTTAATCGAAGTCAATGATTTCGTAAGTTAAAGTTCTAAACTAGTGAAACAGCCATAAAGACCAAACAGACAGCCCGAGCACTGAACAACAGTCTCACCAAGCCATAAATGACTTGGGGCCACTATAGGCAAGCTCTAATAGTACAAATAAGGCAAAAATACGAGAATGACCGAAAGGGTCATTACATCATCCACTACTAAAAAGGACTTTCATCTGCAAAAGTCAAGAAAGAAGGAAACAACAGAGACTCAACAACTGTAGATACAAAGCCTGCACTACTCTCTCAGAAATCCTGGGTAGCCTCCTCGACTGGACAACAACCAATAAAACAAAACCAAGAAAAGCAACCAAGCCTTAACGTTTTACTAGCCAAGCTACATTCAATCTTTAACTACAAAACTCCAAAGGCCTAACAACCAACCCAAATCCTAAGACTCTCAACCAAAAAGCACCGACACAACACTGACACCAAGAGTACTAAGGTGATCAACACACAAAACTTGAATCCTCGATACCACAACTAAGTTGACCCAGAAATGCCACCAACTAAGCATCTAACTCCTGAACTCATAGATATGCCAAACCTTTATACTGACTTAAACCCTTTGCACCATAATTATGAAGATTCACACAAGTTGAACCCTTGAGCCACCCTCGAAACATCAACTGACCCATCGGAGATACATAGTTCCTGCAATGCTTAACCTCGAATGGGGTCACCTTTGTACTCACACTTTATCCAAGCCAAGCTCTAGTCTACCATTCTTTGACATCTAAAATACCAACCTAAAGAACATTTTCAAAAATTGCAACACCCTACTCCGGCTGACCATCAACCAATGACGGAAACCTTTGCTAAGATCAAAATCGATATGTGAATGCAACTGAACCAACCATCGGAGCTCAACTGAAACTCGCACATCGTGGTTGGGAAAGGCATGTATGAACACCCTGTTTCAAAGGAGAATCTCCTAACTTTAGAACAAAATCAACCTCACTGAACCATACCAAGTCTGAATCAGTTGGAAGTGAATGAACTAGGGCAACCTGCCCAAAGACCCAAACCAAAACCAAATCTCTACAAGGAGTGTGGTAAGCCTACCATGAATTCCATAGCCATCAACTAAGCCCCAAACTCTAAGAACACCACTGTTGCTCCAATACTCAAACACCATTCAGATTTAAGATCAGTTACTAGCCTCAACTCAAAAAGAAATCCACCACGCCGTGAATATCAAGTCAAAATACCCTGTAGGAAAGGGAAAGGATGCCTGAAGTCCATGGTAGCCACTTAGCTATTGACAAACTCAAAACCTCTCAACTCACCACCCGTTGGCTCAAAGCACCCACTCTACTGTACCAGTACTTGAACCACTGATAAGTAGGTAATCAACCAACTTATTGAGCTTATATCCATCAATTATTGATATATTTTGAATAGATTTAGAGGTTCTTATGGACTTTATTGATGTTTATGTAGGTACTTATGATCAAAGATAGAAAATAAGGAAATGGACCTAAGAAGAGCTCAAAAGGAGTGAAGTGTGAAGTGATCGAAAGAAGACAAGAATCTGCCCTGAGATGTGGTGCTTGTGTGACATGCACAAGCCATGGTGCGTTCTGCACCTCCCACCGCATGAAGATTAGGATTGTCTGAAGAATCTGTTATGGGGTCCGGTCATCGTGCGACGTGCATAATCTATGGTGCGAATCACACCCACTTCGCATGAGACCTCCCAAATTGGCTGAACTCACTGGTTCAACTGAAGATAGTGTGCGACACATATATCGTGACATGTGAACTGCATGACAAATTGCACATAACCCGAAGGGAAATTTTGTCCTGAATTTTAGTAACGTTTTGGGAAACTATAAAAGGCTAATCTAGGCACAATTGTAAAAATATTCTTCAGTCTTGAATATTTTGAAGAGCTTATTACTTTGAGAACAAGTTTTCCTCTCCAAAGAGAAAAGGGTTTGAATCCATTCTCTTGGTTAACTATTTGTGTACTCAAATTGAGCTTAGAACTTGAAATTCAACTTGAATGAAGAAGATTTTGACTTACCCATTTGGTATATTTCTCTCCTTTGCTATGAGTGGATTATTTCACTTGTTTAGGGGTGTGTTGATAATGGGTGCTTGACAAATGGGTATGGGTGTTGTTAATTCTTGCTTATAATTGCTTATTTGATATGGGTTTAGTAGTTTTACCAAGTTTTAATCCTAAAATTGATGGTTGCAAATATTAATTGTCATTACTTGACTATGTTGTTGCTTAAAAGATAATTTCATAATCTTCAGATGTGAGATTACTAGTGGGAACTTGGGACTCCATTCAGATTTGACGCTAAAAATAGCTCTTTTTAACGGAATCACCCATTTAAGGGTCTAAGCTAGAAATAGTGTGACCTCCCCAAGCTTGATCTTGGTTATTTATTTATTTGACCAATAGTGCTCCAACCGGGACTATTGGATAAGTGGTTGTTGATCGAGAGATAAACAACCATGCCCATCACCAAGGCTACCTATGTTAATAAGCAAGAATAAGTGTGAAAAGACAAACACCCAATCCCACATTAAAGCCCCATTGGATACACATCCCTAGTCTCCTACTCAATTTGATACACCCACTTTACTTACTTGATTTGTTATGAATTCCGATTGTAGTGATAGAATCCCAATTCCCCCAACCTTTTACTTTCGTGTTTTGAAGCATTTACTCTCTTTGCGAACTCATTTTTATACAATCTCCATATAGCTGGCATCATGTCTCTGTGGGTACGATCTTGACACATGTTGGGTACTTATAAATGTGTTTTACTTGACGATCTTTGTGCCTCCATATTTTGGGAGTACAATTTGAGCGTTTATCAAAAATGGCGCCATTATTTGGGACTTGATTTGATAGCTATTTTTGATTGTTGATTTGAAGTCACTTTGATTGTGTTTGCTTCTTTTACTTTTGTTTGTTGTTTGTGTTGTGATTGAGTAGGCTAGCCTATGGACAAGGCTGGCATCAACGAGAGCATTGACGGCTTCATAGATGCAGACGAGGCTGAGCCTATGATGCTAGGGGGTGTGGGTGCAATCCGCCTACCCCCCCATGGTGGGAAATGATGTCTTCCATGTGACAAGCACCATGCTCCACTTAATTCAAATGAAGGGCCTATTTAGTGGAGCATCTCATGAAGACACCAACTGTCATATCAGGAATTTTATGGAGATTTGCCAACCGTTCATTGTTTTAGTATATCTCCCAAGAGTCCATCCGATTAAGCATATTCCCTTTTTCTTTGACTGGGGAAGCCACAACGTGGTTGGAAGAGTTGCCGGATGATTCTATCACATCTTGGGCCTAGTTGGTTGAAGCATTTACATCAAGATTCTGCCCTCCATCTCGAATGATAAAGCTAACAGACGAGATTACTAACTTTAGGCAACTCCCGGATGAGCCTCTACATGAAGTTTGGTTAATATTCAAAAAGAATCTTCTTTTATGTCTGAACCATGAGTTGTCAAACAACGTATTACTACAAAGTTTCTATCGGTCGTTGAACTCTCTAAATAGGTTGGTGGCTGACAACCTTGGAGGTTGCACCTTCATGGACTTAGAATTTCCTATTGCCTCGACTTTGCTAGAGCAAATGACCAAGATCAACCAAGCTTGGCATACGAGGAAAGCGGATGTGCCAACTTCGGGAGTGCCCTCATCCATCTTGCCTAATGAAATAAGAAAAAGAGATAAGGAGCGGGATGAGACAATGGCCAAGATGATGATGCAAATTGACTTGATGGCCAAGCATGTGATGGGAGTAGGTTGTTCGAAAGTGGTGAATGTAGTGAGTACACCAGAAATCAAAGCTAGTGATGATGAACTAATGAAAGTGGTCGATGGTAAACTGTGCTTTGTTTCAGCGGGTTCTCATCCCGGGTATTATCACCCAAGGGAAGAGAACCAAGGTTGGATACGAGATAAAGAAAGGGATGGAAATTGTAGGGATAGAGAAAAAGATGGTGATCTCTTCAATAACCAAAGCTCAAATCCCTATATACCTCCGAACAAGGTGGACTTTTTCTACCAACCGGTCACAAGCAACCTCATTCATTCCAAGCTAGAGGACATGTTGTCCTTGGTTCTCAAGAAGGTGGATACGATAAACACGGGAGTGAGTGAGCTGAAGAGTGATGTTTCAACACTTTACCAAACTATGAGCTCTCACTCAACCTCAATCAAACATCTTGAGGCACAAATGAACCACCTATCAAGACAAATGAGCCCGAGGATGCAAGGGACGCTGCCAAGTGATACCATCATCAATCCAAAGAATGAGTGATTCGAGGTAGCATCGTCAAATCGCGATATTAAATCAAGCGTTGCTTGGGAAGCAACCCAAGTTTCTTTATTTCGTTTTTGGTTATCTTTTGTTGTTTTTGGTGTGCTTTTTGGGAATGCATGGAGTAAAAACATGAACAAGTGAAAACAGGGCTGTACGGAGGGTTGTACGGACCGCATGAGTGATTACATGTCGTACAGCTCACCGCATGCCAAAATAGAAGCCCTGGGAGAAAGTTGAAAAATTAGAGGTGTCGTGCGCTGGGCCGTGTGGTCTGCATGAGTCCAAGTACGCGTAGCACCTCTGTCGCATGGCAAACCAGAAGCATGGGCAAACCCAGGGGAGAAAAAGGGTGATGTGCGAAATGCTATGCGGTCTGCACCAAGGCTGGTGCGAATTGCATGTTGCGGCACACAAAAGGTAAATTTGAATTTTAATTAACCTAAATTGTTGACCGACCTGACCTGGATATGAACCGGCTAAAATTTTCTTCTTCTTTTATTTTTAAAACCACCTCCCTTCTTCATTTTCCACTATCTTTTCTCCAAACTTCACAATTTCTCTCCCCAAATTCTCCCTAAATCCCTCAAACTCCCCCAAAATCTTTCCCTTCCTTTCGCTCCACCACCGTTGTCGCCATCGTCTCCCCAGAAAGTCTACTTAGGTCACCATTGTTGAACGCCAAAAAACTTTAATTTTCACTTATATCTTCCTAATATTCACTTGTGGTAAGTTCCTTGACATTAAATACTAGTTTTTATGAAGGTTGGGAACTCATATTGTGAAGCATGCTTAGTAAAATTGCCATGTTGATTTTAGGTGAGATCCGAAAATTTTGAGTCCCTAATTTTGAGTTGCATTGATGATTTTGCTTATTGTCAACTTGGTAGAACTTGAATTTTGTTAATGCATGTTGATTGGTGGTGAATTTTCGCCTTGAAATCTATGTTTGGGGTGAAGTATGAGTAACCCACTTGTGATTAACGAATTATTTGGCCCGATGATAGATTGGGTGATGTCGTTCTTAAGGGCAAATTGTCGTTTGGCATGAGGTTTTGGTTAAAAAATTGATTGTTAGGGCTGAATTTTTCTATATGTATACCCATGATTCATTGTTGAAAATTATCCTTGGGTGTATGATCTTGTGCGGGGAGGGGGTTAATTATTGCCGAAATTTTTTGGTGCCCATCAATACAAGTAAGAGCTTAATGTTCCTGATGATAGATGGGGTAACGTCCATCTTAAGGGAAGTCGTTAAGTTATTTGCTTGCTTGTTGTTGTTGTTGATGGAAATCCGGGGAAGTCTAAATACCCAGATGTTTGTGGTCATGACATACCTTACCCCCGTTGTTTAATATTGTTGGTTTGTTGTGTGGTGCTGAGTACCTAAGTACATCTTGCTCTACAGATCACATGCGTAATTCACAAGAACACAAGGAACAAAAAATTCCAATTGTGCCTTTGTGCATTCCACATGTGATGCATAGATCTTGATGCGCGGGTCAAACAAGGCATCACATTATGTTCAAAAGATAGCCTGCTCACTGTTTCAAGGGGTGAAGCGTAGTGCGATACGCACTTTTGTTGGTGCAGACAGAACCAGCTTCACACCTCAATGAAAAAATTCCCTGTAGGATTCTGTTAGCTCATGCGACACGCACAATTTCGCATGTGGTCTGCACAAGCCTTCGGTCACCTACTTTGTTTTTCTAGTCTGTTGCATTCCATCCTTTGTAGTTGCTAGCTTCTTTTTAGGTTTTGTTTTTGTTTTTAGCTCATAATCTTTGTACGCAGAATATGTCTTCTATCCGGAGAAACATGGGAGGCCAACTAGGGAAATTGTCTGCCAGAGAAGAATCAAGGCTTTGATTCAGGGTGGAAGGCATGAAGGCTTTCTATAAGAGGGACAAGAATAGGACCTTCTTTGTGGAGCAGAGTTTTAACCTAGGGGAAGTTGGGGATGAGCTGCCCAACATGCACCATCAATTTATCGACCATGAGTGGTAGCCATTCTAGGATGTGCCCGGTAGATATTATGAGGAGACAGTTTGGGAATTCTTTGCAGCCTATCATGCCACACAGGACTCCAAGGGCTACAAAGGGAACAAGGACAAGTTCCCTAACTTGGATTCAGTTATCGTTCGGGGCAAGAAAGTTTCTGTCACCCCAGCTTCCATCAATGCCATTTATTGGAGTCACCCAATTGAGCCATCCCATGCACTCTTAGCTAGGTTGGTTGCGGAACCAAAGCCTTATCGTGAGACAACTCATGTCATTGCTGAGGTTGTCCCTATTTGGTCCACCATGGGGGGAGACATTCCAAGGAAGTTTGTGCTCTTCGAAGCTCGTCTTTGGTATGATCTCGTCTGTAATCATTTCTTGCCATCCCAAACTGATCAGAAGATAACTCAAGATAGGCCATTCTAATTTCAGCCATTATGATGAGAGAGCATGTAAGCTTTGGGGAATTGGCAGATATGGTTATAAGGAGAAAAGCTCAGTGAGGAAATGATTCTTTCTACTTTCGGCTGCTGATTACTAAGCTTTGTGCTAAGTCTGATGTCCCTACCCTCCGTTGTGATAAGTTCACTCATGCTATCGGGACTATCGACCTTGATAAGAAGAACGACAAAGATACCCTTAAATTCAAGAAGCACGGGGTGGAGGGAACAATAGATGTTGAGAGTGATGAGTTAGATGTCGAAGCAACAGCCTCATCCCTATCTTGGGCTACTTCAGAGGCACATACACATACCCCCGCACCTTCATTGACAAAAAGTGGTCTTCAGGACATGATTAACAAAATATACAACCATGAGAGGTAATTGAGCGACTTGGCGAGAGATCTATCGGGGTTGATTCATAGGGCTGTCAAGAAAGCTATCCGTGGGGTTGTCGACAAAGTGACCATACTCTGCCAAAGGGTGGATGTAATTGAAAGGTATATCAAAGAACTCAAGAAGGATGTGGCCAAAGCAAAAGGGAAAGCCCCAATCGAAGTGGCAGATTTAAGCTCCTTACCTAAGCCCCATCCAATGCGAGGGCACATGGACGAGTTGTTTGCATCCTATAAGGATGATGAGGATGTGTAGCCCAGTACTGAGGATGCAAGTCTGGATAATGATGAGGACGCTGAGTTCTTGCAAGCCCTTCATGACTCAACACTTTTTGTGCACTCCCAAAAGGGTGGTGCTGGCCCGAGTGGAAAGAGCTATGCTGGTGATGATGAATATGCATAGCCTCCAGGGAGTTCACCCTTCTTTCCCTTGAGGTAGTATCATTGAGGGCAATGCTTCTTTTATGGGGAGGGGGTGGATTTACTTGCTTTTTGGTTGCCCGTGATTGGGCCTGAGATATTGTTTTTATTGCCATTATCGGGCCTTGTTGACATTTTAGTTCTGCTAAATTTAGTTCTGCTAGATTTTATTTGTCTTTGTCGGGTATATTTGGATGATTGTCATGCTTATTTCCCTTGTCGGGCCTTTTTCTTATGCTTTTGTTTAAGCTTATTTACGCCCTCGTCGGGCTTGATTTTTGGTTGTTGAGATTGTGTTGCCGGGTTGGTCTTACATGCCCCATTGTCTTACTAGTTTTTAATTGAATCATGAGCGCACAATTAGATATCGCCTTGTCAATAGTAGTTTAGCAATAAAATCCAAGGGTTTTCTTAATACCACGGTTCTTTCCCAAGGAGCAAAAGTTTGTTTATTTTCTTTTCCTTTGTTTTTGTGCCAAACCGGGTTGGTATTTCCCTATGATGGATTGAGAGGTGACTTTATTAAGGGAAAATGCTAAGTTTTAGTCTTAAACTGAGTTTGTAGTTGCTTGTCTCAAAATTGGCCCACCAAAAAATCTTTCTTGGCAAATTATTTTTGAAAATAAAAGGATGAAGGGAAATGAATTTTTGAGGAAAAGCATTCTCTTGTCATGACTTGCACACTCTCGCTTTGGCTTGATTGACTCACAAACAAGTGTATAATAAACTCAGAATAGCTTGTTGAAAATCATTTGTCCCTATCGGATTTTGAGACTAATGAAAGAAGTCTTGTGGAATGGTGCCTTGTGTGGTGAGGCTTTACCTTGATTCTCGTGCATGCGTGTCGTCTAGAACTTACCCCGAATGTGATTCAAGACGAAATTATAGGTGTGACCAAGCTTGGAAGATGACCTTAGGCCCTTTTTGACAGCCACTTCACCCAACTGACTTCCCATGACATCAAACCTAGTGAACCCCTTTGAACTTGTAACCGTTCTTTGGCACCTTGTTAACACCTTGACCTTTTTGAACCATCATATTAGCACCCGTCCTCCCTAATTGCTTGAAAGTGAAAAGTATGCTAAAAAGCCTAAGTTTGGGGGGAATGAAAAGACAACATAGGCAAATGCCTAAGTTTGGGGGTGTATGTGATTAAATGAGGAGAAGAAAAGGAATGCACTTCGAGTGCAAGGTATCACCTAAGGTTTTAATTGAAAATTGCTCAAAAAGTCAATCCAATGAGCAAAAATGCAAAAACAAAATAGGTGCTACCAAACGAAGGCGATACAAGGAGTCAAATGATCATGATTGAAAAGGAGAAGCTTGGGTTGTGTGAGGGAGAAATAAGGTGAAGTTGAAATTTGAACATGAGAGCGGTGTTCGAGATGAGAACAAAGAGCATTAGGGAGGTTTAGTCACTTCAACCAAATGAAATCCTCACCTTAGACCTAGCCAACATTGTAATCTGCAAGTCCTTGGTGATTCCGAGCTTGGCTACCCTATATTAGTGGCGATTTACATGAAGGGCAAGCATATAGTTCGACGCATATGCACTTGAACCTCTTTGAGAGAGTCCGTTGTTTATGAATTGAATGATTGTGAGTAGGATTCTCTCTTGTGGTGCGTGGCATCATGCTCTCGAATTAAATCATAAAGTCTCCATTTCAATTGAGAGAAATTAATGAGACAAGTCATGTGGAAAATCATGAGAAAAACCTTAATGGTCCATGCCAATGACTTGAGAAGCTTAAATATCTTATTTTGAATGACAAATTTCCTTGATTTTGAATGAGAAATGAAATCCTTTTGGAAAAGGTTTTGAAATGACCAATTGCCTTGATATTGTGGTGGTTCAAATTGAGATGAACATCGTAGTTGAGTCTTTTATTTGAGTTTTTTTTAATTCTTTTTATTAATTTTTAGAATAGAATAGTCTTTTGTGTCTTGATTGAGTCTAGAACATAATTCATTCCTTGCCTTGTGAGTATCTTGCTTGAGGACAAGCAATAGTTCACGTCTGGAGGTTTGATAAGTCGGTAATCTACCAACTTATTGAGCCTATATCCATGAATTATTTCTATGTTTTGAATAGATTTAGAGGTTCTTATGGCCTTTATTGATGTCTATGCAGGTACTTGTGATCAAAGATAGAAAATAAGGAAATGGACCCAAAAAGAGCTCAAAAGGAGTGAAGTGTGAAGTGATCAAAAGAAGATAAGAATCTGCCCTGAGATGTGGCGTTTGTGCGACACGCACAAGCCATGGTGCATTCCGCACCTCCGATCGTATGAAGATTAGGATTTCCAGAAGAATCTATCACGGGGTGCAGTCATCGTGTGCCACGCACAATCTATGGTGCCAAATGCACCCACTTCACATGAGACCTCCCAAATTGGCTGAAGTCATTAGTTCAACTGAAGACAGTGTGCGACGCACACATCGTGATGTGCAAACCGTATGTCGCATCGCACATCACACGAAGGGTAATTTTATCCTGAATTTTAGTGATGTTTTGGGAAACTATAAAAGGCTAATTTAGGCACAATTGTAAAAATATTCTTCAGTCCTGAATATTTTGAAGAGCTTTTTACTTTGAGAACAAGTTTTTCTCTCCAAAGAGAAGAGGGTTTAGAACTTGAAATTCATCTTGAATGAAGAAGATTTTGACTTACCCATTTGGTATATCTCTCTCCTTTTCTATGAGTGGCTGATTTCACTTGTCTAGGGGTGTGTTGATATTGGGTGCTTGACAAATGGGTGTGGGTGTTGCTAATTCTTGCTTATAATTTCTTATTTGATATGGGTCTAGTAGTTTCACCAAGTTTTAATCCGAAAATTGATGGTTGCAAACATTAATTATCATTACTTGACTATGTTGTTACTTGAAAGAGAATTTCATGGTCTCGGATGTGAGATTACTAGTGGGAACTTGGGACTCCATTCAGATTTGAGGCTAGAAATAGCTCTTATCGACGGAATTACCCATTTAAGAGTCTAAGCTAGAAATAGTGTGACCTCCCCAAACTTGATCTTGGTTGTTTATTGCTTTGACCAATAGTGCTCCAACCGGGACTATTGGATAAGTGGTTGTTGATCGAGAGATAAACAACCACGCCCGTGACCAATGCTACCTATGTTAAGAAGCAAGAATAAGCGTGAAAAGGCAAACACTCGATCCCACATTAAAGCCCCATTGGATACACATCCCTAGTCTCCTACTCAATTTGATACACCCGCTTTACTTACTTGCTTTGTTACGAATTATGATTGTAGTGATAGAATCCCAATTACCCCAACCTTTTACTTTCGTGTTTTTAAGCATTTACTCTTTTTGCAAACATTTTTCGATACAATCTCCATGCATCAAGTCTCTATGGGTACGACCCCGACACTTGTTGGGTACTTATAAATGTGTTTTGCTTGACGATCATCATGCCTACATATTTGGGGAGTATGATTTGAGCGTTTATCAACCACTAACTCTGAAAACATAATAACATACCACAACTCTTGGCCCATACTGGTCGAGTCTAATCCACATTAGAATCCCATACACCGATAACCCTTTAGAGAATCAACTAATTCAAACCTCCAATTCTTAGAACACAAAGGCGACCATCACTCTCAAAGTACCATTGAAATCCAAAGTAGCCTTGTCGGCCTCTATCCGTACAACCTGGTCACATATAACACATAACCGCTAATCCTCGAACTGACACCGTTGAATCTTCCCAACCACAGTAAAATAGACCTTGTACTGACAAGAACACCGCTGGGATCTGGAAAGTCCAGCCTAATCAAATGGTTAGCCAATGACTAGATGTCCAAGGCCAACTGCTGCTCTGAAACTGGAAAAAGGAAAGCTGAATTATCTGTACTTACTTCTTTTTGGCTCAAAGATTCTGCAACCAAAGAGAACCTTTCACGAACCACCTTATGTAACCTTCTAGCCCACGATTCTAAAATCCAATTCCAATTGTTAATCAATACCTTTGTCGAACCCCTGAGTAGACCCATATGCCTCCAATGAACACTATAGGAACTGGAGGCAATAAACTCTGAATGTACACCTTGCCCAATCTATAGATGCTACTGAGACTTGGGTCACCCCAAGAACATAACAAGTAAACCACAATTGATGCAACAAGCTCCCAAAGGTAGTACTGGAAATGGCCACTACCTCGATCTCATACTAAAAGGGAATCTGACCTCAAATTCATTTAAGGAAAATGCCACTGCAATCGCTAGTCGGTCGAATCAAGTCACCAACACACAAACCTAAGAAAACCCTAAGTCATCACCTAATTCAGCTATTAGAAACCCAAACACACAAGCAAGGATTCATCTCCCTCCTCTTCCAAACCAAACGAAAACCCTTTTCAAGGATACACTGAACTTGACAAACTCTTTCTCAAAAGACCCTAGAGTTGTTCCCTTAGCTCCCACAACTCCACTAGTGACACTTGATAAGGCAGTAAAAGGATAGGTCGGATTCCCAACTCAATCACAACACTACATTCAAAGCGTAATCGCAATCCCACCACCAAAACTCAACCATGATGCTATAGTTAAAGATCCACCAGAATACTATGATCAAAACTCGTCCCAACTGGGATTGGGGAAAACAATGAAAACAACCCAACTTGACTTGAAACAGAAGGAAAACAACAATGGCAACCCATTCACATTCCAACTTTCTAAACCAAACAATTAGAGAAGGTCGATCCTAATTTCCCGAGAATAGCAAAACCATACCATGCCCACGGGCATAACCAAAACCATTCTCCTTAAGACAAAACTACTTTCTCCGGTACCCAACCATTGGTATCACACCAAACAAGAAGGACTCCTAGCAAATGCTAGAGAATGGCCTAGGCAATAACTACCCAAGACCACTAGAAATCGAACAACTCAAACAAATTCTAGAACTACAAAGAATCCAGAAATAAAACCAACAAAGAAAAGAGGCTACTAAGACCTACCCACGAGTCACAACCCTGGGTAGTTACCTTTCAAGGACAGCACATCCTATCCAGTACTAAAAGAATTGAACCTATCGAGAAATTAAACGCATAAACACTACAACTCAAGTAGAAACACAACTAAACAAGAAATAGGTAGGGATATAAGCATATACACAAAAAAGGGTAGATTCACAAAGCAAACAATGATAGTACTAGCCCATGGTAATAAAAGTCATCCCTGCAGCAACGATATTGGGAACCTCTATCTCTAGCCTATCAAGAGGGACATTGGACTGACGTGGTCTATCACTGGACTGAGTAGTCGATGCTGAAGGCTCAACCATACCTCGCCTGGGACAATAAATAAAATAGTGCCTAATCACCTCACAACTATAACAACTCAAAGAAGCCCTGCTTTGATGCATGGTGCCTGACGACTCTGGATGGACACCTGAACCACCTGGTTAATAGCCACCTCTAACCATATGGGGACCACCCTTACAACTCTGCACACTACCTCTAGCTGCCTGGGGACCACCCCTACTATCCTGCACGCTACCTCTAGTTGGTGGCACTGGAACCCTGGAATTTAGAACTTGATGACCCTGTTGATTGGAAGGTGTGATCGTAGGTCAATCCCTAGAAAAGTGTCCATGGTCACCGCACTGAAAACAAGTCCCACTAGATGAAGTTGGTTGGGAAGCCCTCCCTGAGCCTGACCAGCCACCACAGCCTACAAGCCCTGAATGCAAACCACAGGAACCCCGACCTGCACCATGTCTAACCTGGTCAACATGCTTGGTAAAACCATCCTCGGGAACCTGTGGAGCCACTGAAACATGTCTACTAGATAAGAAGAAATAAAACCGATCTCTAGCAGAGAATCCCCTACCTCGAGTCTGAGAACCTCAGAAATTGCCCTGACAACGGTGCCTCTTAGCACTACCTCTATAAGCCTTACGGCATAAACCCTCAATAGCCCAAGCATGATCAACTACCTGAAGAAAGGTAGTCCCAACTGTAACCAAGTGCTTTGTCACCAAACAAAGTGGTGAAATCAGCCCTCCAATGAAACTCTGAACTCCCTTAACTATGTAGGCACATCCCTAGCAGTGTACCTAATTACTTCGTGAAAGTTTGCCTCATACTCTAATACCAACATACAACCGTGCTGATGATCTGGAACCTCAAACCTAACTGAAGCACCACTCGACGAACCAGGTACTTCCCCAACCTGGGGTACTGAAACACCCACTGAAGGACTCAGAGTCCTAGCCATGGTGTCCATGAAACCCTACCAAAGGTTGGGCTGGCCCCAAACCCCTTAACTGATGTGGTCTACTCTCACTCTAAAATCCTAGCACTGGAGGAAGCACTGAAGCAACAGGAACAGAAGCCTCGACATCACTCGTTGTCGAACTCATCCTAGGCATTTGAGAAGGAATAGAACAACAAAGTTTAGAAGTCAATAGAGCCAGGAATGCACGATAAGGAGCAAAGAATATGGGACATTTCCTAATAATGCCCTGTAGCCTCCCGCAGATAGGATACGGAAGTCATTTAACCGATTCATGAGACTCTACTTAGACACTTGCTCTTATACCAAAGACACTGGTGAACCTAGAGCTCTGATACCAAGTTGTCATTGTCAGATTTCTCAGGTCATAATGGAACCTACAACCCTCAAGTAGGCGAACCAACCCCATAGCCTAAAATGGTTAGTAATGGGATACTACCTAAACCAACACGCACAATAAGCAAAAGTAAGCAGAAGCAAATATAAGATAGAGACAATGCGGAAGCAAACAACTTGAATATATATAACCAAAGGAAACTACGCCAACCCAACAACTTGGTATCGATATTATAAGAGCTTCTAGTAGAATACAAGTGCTAGCAGTAACAAAACAGAATATACAGCTAACTTTAAATAAATAAAGAGTAACAGTGCCAAAAGATTAGATGTTATCAAGCCCCGATCGGCAGGAGCTCACCCTAGTCTTGAATATCCAAAGTTGCATGAGTCTCCAAGTGATCAACGGTAAAATCTCACACTAATATCTGCACAAGAAATATGTAAAAGTATAGTATGAGCACCAATTGCTAAGCAATGGGTACCTAGTAGGCATCATCGGTAGACTAATCGCATATAAGATATAAGGACGGTAACTAGCAGATAGAAATGAAGCAGTCACAGAAGCAAATAGAGAAAGCACTTGGAAACTAGAACGGATAGATGTCAATAAGAATTACAAACAAGCTATGCTAGCCACAAAATATATATAACACAGAACACAGGTGAAGGAAAGAAGAACGCACCTGGACTCCTTACAACAATAATATATATGAAGAGAGAGTTTAGAAAGATGGCGGTATACAGGTAACCTCAAGAAAAAGGGAAGAAAGGAAGGTAAGTAAACATACTCATTCTATAGGCAATATAATTAATGGAAACATCCTACAAAGCTGGAATAAACTAAGCCATAAAGAACTGAAAGCCACTAATCAACACCACGAACAAGGATAGAATCCTCTAATTCACAACCGCTCAGAAGGCCATATAAATAGTGCCTTAATCAATATAGGAACCACTAATCCATCAATACTCGGGAGTCCAAATGACTCGTACTATACAAAGATAACATCCACTGAACCACAAATAACCGAAGGCTACAACAAGCTCTACAATATGACCGAAGTAATATAACCTACCTACAGTCCCAATGGTCACTCATACAACTGAGGAATACAATCAAGTGAAAACAAACCCTCCGGTATCTCATTCTATTGGAGTGTACACTGAGCAAATAGCAAACAAGGGTGGAATCTGAATACAATATGCATGATGGTGTGATATGATAGAACCAGTGATAGTAACCCTGTATGTACCTACCACCAGTGCCTTAAGGCCTAGAAGGTAGGATCCATGGTGGGACATACCTGCTATACCTCAACTCTACTGTATACCCCTCATCCGCCATACTCGGCACGTAGACCCTAGTTCTGGATTGGTAGGGCCCCCATGGAAGTCCTCGACCATATACAGTAATAAATGCAAAATCTCAAAGTAGGTATAGATTAGTAACCAAAATCTCATAGTACGTGCCCAGAATCAAACCGGGTCTAAAACAGTAGTAGTAATCTCAAAACCTCATCAAAGGGTACCGAAGCGTATCCAGGTCTAAATACATAGTAAAAACATGTCTAGCACCCCAACACAGCCGAGTCTAGTATCAGTATAAAATCTGGTGATAAAATCATCATAATATCCTCTTTACTCCAAGAGGTTTCATAAAAATCAGTTCCAAAACCCTTTCATAGTCAGTTTACCAAAAATGGGCCCTCGGGGCCATGCAAAATTTAGAAAACCATTTATAGTAGGCCCGAAGCAAAATCAGTAGTAAAACATGCAAAAAAATCATTTGCATGAATGATATGCTCACAAATAATTAATTAGCCTAATGGCTCACAAAAAACCTATCGACCCTGCATAGGCATAATCATTTCTACAACAAAGATATCCAGCCTAAAGTGATATCACAATGTCTGGGACTCATGAATAATCCCAAATATCCCACCATCTATGATCCAGAGGCATATAAAAATGCCACACATGGCCACAAGGGTAATATTATAATACTACAATGAGTACTACAAACAACGTAAGAAATAAATGGACAGAAGACACGGACAAGGTCTGGGGGTACCAATCTAGAATAACCAACCCAAAAATACTAATTAATGCAGTTATAGCCTATATACGCAAAGTCTAGTATGGAGAAGACCATAACCTACCTGTCATCCAACGACTAGCTTCTGGAAAAGCGTCGTCCAAGCTCGAACTGCTCTGGAAAGTCCAAAATTATAAACCCACTAGCAGCACAATATTCTACGCGTCAAAACAAAGCCAATGACACCCATAATGCTAGAAACATACCCGAATTGAAATTTGAGAAACAAGCAGACTCGTGGGCCTACAACTCGAAGTCAGAAATGAAAAACACCATGGTATTCCCCACATTCCCGTGAGAATATGCTAAAAAATTAAGTTGATTTGCACCATGAAAAGGGCCTAAAACAGCCCCAAGAATCAAGAATTTAAAGAGGGAAGTTAAGAGAATTTAGAGAAAAATAAAAGGTAAACTTAACTGACTAGAAACCAATAATTGATCAAGAATCGAAGATTATAATCCTCCAAGCTGATGGGAATGATAAAGGTGAAACATTGAGTTTTTGGGTTTATCATCCATGGAGAAATTGTTTGGAGAAGAGGGGAAGAATGGGAGAGAAAAGGGGATGGCTATCTTTTAAAAGCTGACACGCCCGGGCGCTACAGTGCCCATACATGTGCAGGCGCACTGGCACCGAGGCGCTGGCATAGTACAGGCGTGCTGGCGCCGAGGCTAATGGCACAGTGCAGGGGCACTGGTATGCTGAGGCGGGCAGGCATGCAAGTGCGCTTCCCAGGCGCAGGCGCAGGCGCAGGCGCGGCCTAGGTGGCGCCCTGGCGCCACACCAACAGCCAATAGCCACAGCAACATGCCAAGGGTGATTTTCAAGTGGTGAGCCCCCGGGAACACATCTGGGATCCTGCAAACACAAACGAGTTGAGCGATTCAACTAGAAATATCATTCTAGACTCAATAGAATTGACAAAAATCCAATCAAAGCTCGATCTGATGAAAAGTGGGTGACCCACCCATAATTAACCTTTAGGCCAACTATTCCAAAATGTAACCTAAGGGACAAAATCAAGTATGGAAGCCTCGGGTCCCGAACCAATGGTCCCTCTAGCCTAAACTCGACATTTCATAGCTAACAACGTTGATGGAATTTCCATCTCAGGTTGTCTTCTCTGAATGTTGACCAAAGTCAACCAAACAAGCCCAACTGGCCTGAAAACACAGAAAGAGAGAGAATTCCAAGCTAAAAATCTCTCGAATCCCGACCAAAAGTTCAAATAGACCAAAGTTCATGCTCCGGAGCTAACGAAATTTTTAGAACTCAATTTCGAGCATGAGTACCAAGAATGTTTACAGAAGTCAATGTTTTCCTAAGTTAAGGTTCTAAAAAAGCGAAATGGCCATAAAGACCAAACAGACAACTCGGGCACCGAACTACCGGTCCCAGCAAGTTATAAATGACTTGGGGACGCTACAGGCAAGCTATAATAGTAAAAATAAGGTAAAAATATGAGAATGACCAAAAGGGTCATTACAGATAAACAAATCCAACCAAGCCCCAAACCTGATTAAAACCATTATGTGATTGAGACCTGGCCCACTGCGGTCGTGATGCATTGAACCCATTAAGCTTTGCGAACGTGATAAGAGCATCACGACTGTGAATAGGAAAATATGCCTGCACCAGAAACAACAAAACCAACAATCTCAACTTTAACCAAAGACTTTGTTCCACCCCTTAGAACTCATTTGAAACCTCCAAATACAAACTAAATATGCAAATTGATCAAAAAAACACATTTGAGACCTGTTAGAATCATAAAAACATCGATATAGTCTTGACCAAAAGTGGATTGAAGTCAAACCTTAACTTTTCAAATAACTCAAAATCCAACCAAAGTTTCAAATCATTATCAAGCGCCTCAGGATCCGTGCAAATTATCCAAGTAAGTCATAAATCACTCTTCGAATCTAACGAAATTGTTAAAACCCAAATATGACTTGTAATGACTTTGGTCAAACTTTCCGAACTTCAAACTTTCAAAATTAAAAATCTTCTATGAAATTCATTTGATCACCACAAGAATCGTGTTACATATCCATACAAGTCACAAATGACATAATGAAGCTATGGGAAGGGTCGAAACAGGAAAAACAAGCTGAAAATACAACAAGCACGAGGTTCATTTCAGTTTTAATAATCAAAATTTTCAATTGAATTTATTATCATTGAGTAAATTTGATTCTAGTTTGCAATTAGGTTTACTATTATTGATTTTTATTAATTCACTATTAATTTAGACTAATGAGTTTTCAACTAAATTTACTATTATAAATTTCTTCTTGGATTTTGAAGTAGAAGAAGAAGAAACTTTTTTTAAATAAGCCAAGAAGAAAGAACAAATAAAAACATATTTGGTTTATGCTTTAATCAACATTTTTGGTGCTTTTGTTATCATTTCTACTTGAGTTTACTTTTATGATAAAATACAATCTTGATTTTTAACTAGATTTATTTTTATGTTACTATTATTTTAAGGGTATGAGTATCAATTAGTTTACTATAATTAGCAGAAGATGTAGAGATTTGAGTAGGAGTGTGCAAAAACTGATTTAACCAATAAACTGAACCGATACAAATATTATTGATTTATCCATATTGGGTTATTGGGTTAATAATTTTTTAACAGTTTTGTAAAAAAAATTATTGGGCTATCGGTTTGGTTTTTTAAGGTTTTTGTTAATGGTTAATCTGATAACCCAATAAGATTATAGTAAAACTATATTCTTATCCATAATTATAATTGTGGATTTAGATTTTAAATATATACCCTATTATTTTTTTGTATTTTGTAGTTGTTGTCTTAGTGTTATTGTTTTCTTTCTAAAGACGTTGGTTTGGTAAAACTATATTTTTATCCATAAGATACGTTTAGTAATAACGTATTTGAATTTTCTTATGATTGTATAGACTTTTAGGCTTGAATGTAGTGTATATATGTAGATGAAAATAAGAGAAAGTAAAAAATATTATAGAAGCATTTTCTTATCGGTTAAACCAAACCGTTAAGGACCAAAACTAATTAACTGAAAACTAATAACGAATATATTATTGGTTTGATTATCACTTTTGCATGTTGACAAATAAAAAAATGATAAATCAAACCGATAATATACAAAATCGAACCAAACTAACCGATGTGCACCCCTGGATTTGAGGAAGAAAATTGTCACGACCCAATTTCTCAGGTCATGATGGCACCTACAACCCCCTATAAGCGTACCAATTCCCGTAGCCCAGAAAGGTTAGTAATGGGATACTAGCTACCAAGCATGCGGAAGAACAGTATAAGCAGAAGCAAGAGATAAAGGTAAAGAAATATAGCAACAAAATATATATATATAGAAAAACAAAATCATCCCACGACCTGGTATCACAGTGCAAAAGCCACTATGAAATACAGAGTACAAAAGGTACAAATATATATATACACATCTGTCTTTGAATAACAAAAGAGTATATAGTATAAAAGAGGAGATAAAAGCTCAGCCCTGGCAGCTAGAAGCTCACCCTAGTCTCGGATGTCTGGAAAGCAGCACAAGTCTCTATGCGCTATCAACGGCGAGAGCTCACATAGGATCTTCACCAGAAAGATGCAGAAGTGTAGTATGAACACCAATTGCAAAGCAACGGGTATCTAGTAGTCATCATAGGCCGACCGAGCGCATATAAAATATAAAAACAGTAAATAGCAGAATGAAAGAAGATAGTCACAAAAACAAACAGGGAAGCACACGGAAGCTAGCACAGATAGAATACAAGGATAAAACAACCAAACTAAGATAGCCACAAGAGATACATATAACATAGAAAACAGGTGAAGGGAAGTAGAACGCACCTGGATCCTTGCAACAACAATATATAAAGAGAAAGTTTAAGAAGAATGGAGTATACCGGTAACCTCAAGTAAAAAGGGAAGGAAGGAAAGTAATTGAGCATAGACATGCTAGCAGTGATCACACAAGGTAAGGATGATCAAATAAACCCACAAGTAACTATAGAACTAACCAATACTACAATAGCAAAATAATAAGAATAAATCTACCTACATTCCCAACGGGCGCCCATACACCCGAGGAACACATACAGGTGAAAGAAAACCCTCCAGCATCCCATACTACTAGAGCGTACACTCAGCAAACAACAAACAAGGGTGGAATCAAAACAAATGCATGATATGATGAAGTAGGTGAAACTACGTGGGATAGTAGTATCGTATGTACCTCCTCCGGCGCCGGTAGGCCCAGTAGGTAGGATCCATGGAAGGACACAATTGTATACCTCAACTACACTGTATACCCCTCCTCTAGCACTCACAGCACGTAGTCCCTGGTCTGGATTGGCAAGGTCCATGGAGATCCTCGATCACATACTAAATCTCAAAATCTCAAGTATACTTTCCTGGAGTGTATCCGAGTCTATACCAAGAACTGTGATCTCAAAATGAGTGCCCGGAGTCTAACTGGGTCTAAATCAGTAAATCATGTCTAGAAAACCCCAACAAGGGTGCCCAGAGCATAATTAGGTCTAAAACAGTAGCAAAAAAAGTCTGACACTCGACTTGATCGAGTCTAGTATCATCTCAAATCAGTAGTAAAACATGTCTAGCACTTTAGCTCAGCCAAATCTAGTGTAAGTGTGAAAATGGTGATAACATCATCATTTAATCTCTTTTACCCCAAGAATATCCATAAAAATCAGTTCCAAACCCTTTTTATAACCATTCATACCAAAAATGGGCCCTTAGGGCCATGCAAGGTTTAGAAAATCGATTATAGAAGGACCATAGCCAAAGCAGTAATAAATAATGCATAAAAACTCTTTATATGAATGATAATGATATGCTCAATCACAATCAGTAGCCCAATAGCTCACAATCAACCTATCGGCCCTGCACAGGGTCCATTCACTCTATAGCATAGATAACCAAGTCTATAATCATAATCTGATATCCGGGACTCATGGACATTCTCAAATTACCCACCTTTTATGGTCCAGAGTTAATTACAAGGCCTCACGGGTTCACAAGGGGTAATGTTATCAACTAAACTGAATACTACAATGAAACTATAAAATAAAGCCAAACAAGAAGAAAGCGGACAAGGTCTAGGGTGCCAAACAAATAACCCAACCCAAGGATGCTAATTGGTACAATTATAGACTATATACGCAAAGTCTAGAAAGAAGGATACTAACCTACCTGTCGTCCGATGATAAGCTACTGGAATGATATTGTTCAAGCCTGAACTGCTCCGAGAAGTCCTGAAAAGAAATCACACTATGAAGAAGATAATCCACGCATTATAACAAAACTAACAGTACCCATATTACTAAAAGTTTAGCTCGGCCAATGTTTGAGTCACAAGCGGGCCTATGGGCCCCGCAACCCAAAGCCAGAAACAAAAAAGAGCACAATGATCCCAACCTTCCCAAGAGTGTATGCTCAAAAAATGAGCGGAAAAAGTCAGTAAGAAGGGCTTAAAACAACCCACCATCTATGAGAATTAAAGAGGGAATCAAAGAATGATTTTTTGGAATAAAACGGAGAATTTACCTACCACAAGGAGAGGGAGAAAGACTACAGGATGAAATCCATGCAACCACGAACAAGCAGTCCCAATTCAAGCAACTACAACCAAGAAGACACCCCAAGCTACAATGAGTACAATAATGGAGGTTTAGGCCATGAAAGAGGAGAAATTAGGGGGTAAAAGACTTACCAAAATGATGGAGGAAGCGAAACTATAAGCCAAAATATGAATTCCCACACTAGGAACTGATTTGGAACAAGTTTTATGAGAGGGAAGTGTTTTTAGAGTGAGAGAACCATGGAGAAAATGGCTGGAAATTTGAGAAATTGCACTTATATAGTGCAGGTTGCATACCAACGCAATCGCGCTGGCCTAGCGCAATCGCGCTGAAGGGGGTAGAAGCGCACAGGCGCAATTGCGCCATAGGGGCACCATTGGCGCTAAAGAGGAGCATACAGCCTAGCTCCATCAGCGCTAGCCTGGCGTCGTCGATGCTGCAAAGGAGCATCAGGCTAGTGCGATTACGATGACCTGGCGCTATTGGCGCTGAACATATTCCTGCTGCAAAAATGAAAACTTCTACGGGGTGTTCCAGGCACAATCGGAACCCAATACTCAAAAACAAAACATGCTACTAGAGTGGAAACGGTGTTCTGGACTCAATGAAATTGATGAAACTTCCATACGAGATCATTTTGGAGGAATGTTGACCCAAGTCAACATTAGCTAAGACTAACCTAACACCAAAAATGAGCACGACTCACCAGGGACCTGAACCAACTACCTACCTAACCCAAACTCGATATTCCAAAGCATTTGGAATCATCGGATTTCGAATTTGATGCTCTGATCATTGAAAGTTGACTAAAGTCAAACTTCTAACTCCAACTGGCCTAAAATCTCAAAAAATAAGATATAATCATACCGGAAGTTCCCAGGCCCCGACTAAAAATCCAACCAGACCAAAAGCCATGTTCCAGAGCTAACAGAGCTGTCTGAATTTGATTCCGAGCACGTTAGCTAAGAATGTTGACTAAAGTCAATAATTTCCTAAGTTTAAGCTCTAAAACAGGGAAATGGTCATAATTACCTAACGAATGGCTAGATCACCAAACCACCAGTCCCAATAAGCCATAAATGACTTGGGGCCACTACAAAAATGCTCTAACAGTACAAAGAAAGCAAAAATATGACAATAACCGGAAGGGTCATTACATCATCCACTACTAAAAAGGACTTCCGTTCGTGAAAGTCAAGAAGAAGGGAGTACCTAAAGGTTCAAACAGCTGCAGATACTGAGCCCGCATCTCTCTCTCTGTCTCCTAGGTAGCCTCCTTAACTGGACAGTGCCTCCATTGAACTTTAACTACCAAAAGCTCTCTAGACATCAATCTCCGAATATCTCTGGCTAGAATAATAATCGGCTCCTCAACAAAGGCCAAACTCTCATTCAACTGTACTAAATCCCACTGTAACACATGAGACTCATCCAAAACATATCGCCTCAACATCAATACATAGAAATCTGGGTGCATAGCTGAAAATATCAAAGGTAAAGATAACATATAGGAAACACCACCAACTCTCGAAAGGATCTCAAACGTCCCAAAATACCAGGGGCTAAGCTAGCCCCGCCTACCAAATCTCATCACGTCCTTTATGGGCGATATGCAGAAAAACACTAGATCACCTATACTGAACTCTAAGGCATGAAGTCTATGATCTGCATAGCTCTTCTTCCTACTCTGGGCTACCCAAAGTTTTTCCTGAATCACTCAGAGTCTGCCTAAGGAATCATGAAGAAAGTCTGTACTCTGTGGCTTAGACTCCAAACCATCGAACCAACCCACTGGTGATCTGCAACGCCTATCATACAATGCCTCAATAGGTACCATGCCAATGCTCGAATAATAACTGTTATTATAAGTAAACTCCACCAAAGGCACACACTGATCCCATGAACCCCCAAAGTCAAGAACACAAGCCCGTAACATGTCCTCCAGGACCTGAATAGTCCTTTCGGATTGGCCATTGGTCTAAGGGTGGGATACAGTATTAAAATGAACCTTTGTACCTATCTCTCACTGAATAGTCCTCCAAACTGAGATATGAACTGAATGTCGCGGTCTAAAATGATATAAGCCGGGACCCCATGCAAATAAACTACCTCACAGAGATAAATTTGAGCCAACCTCTATGCACTATAGGAAGAATGGACCGGTAAGAAGTGTGCTGACTTATTCATCTGATCAACACTCACTTAAATGGTGTCAAACCCTCGAGAAGTGCATGGAAATAAAACTATGAAGCCCATATTAATCCCTTCCCACTTCCACTTAAGAATGGAAAGTCACTCCATCAATCCACCAGGTCTCAGTTGCTCGAACTTAACCTGTTGACAGTTCAAGCACCGAGATACAAACTCTGCTATGTCCCGCTTCATACCACTCCAACAGTAAAGTTGTCTCTCATCTCTATTCATTTTATCTGCACTAGGATAGATGGAATATCTAGTGAAATGTGCCTCACAGAGAACCAACTGAATCAAATCCCCAACTTTCAAAATACCAAGAAAAATATCAAACCTCAGAACACCATCAGAACCCAAAGTAGCCATGTTGGCCTCACATTAGACAATCTGATCATGAATGTTATGTAACCACTAATCCTTAAACTGATGACTCTGAATCTGATCAACCAAAGTATAACGGATCTCAATACTAGCAAGGACTCTGCTGTGATCAAACAAGTCAAGCCTAACCAAATGGTTAGGCAAGGACTGGATGTCTAAGGTTAATGGTCGCTCTGAAACTAAAAGTGAAGCTAGGCTTCCCATACTCACCTTCTTCTAGCTCAAGGCATCCACTACCAGGTTTACCTTGCCTAGATAATACAGAATGTGAGTCATAGTCCTTCAGTAACTCAATCCATCTCCACTGCCTAGAGTTCAGCTCTCGCTGACTCGTGATGTACTAAGACTATGGTGATTGGTAAAGATCTCACAGTGAACCCCATATAAGTAATGCCTCCAAATATTGAGCGTGAAGACTATCACCACCAACTCCAAGTCATGATTAGGTATTTGCACTTGTGAACCTTCAGTTGTCTTGACGCATATGCTATCACATGACCCTGCTGCATCAACACACAACCAAGACCAACCGTTGAAGCATCACAATACACTGAGAAGCCCTGACCCTCTACTGGCAAAGTCTAAACCAAAGCTAAAGTCAATAAGGCCTTAAGCCTCTGAAAACTATCCTCGCACTGATCCGACCACTGAAATGGAACATCTTTCCTACTCAGCCTAGTCAAAGGTGTTTCTATGGAAGAAAATCCCTTGATGAAACTTCTATATTATCCAGCCAACCCAACAAAGTTGCAAACCTCGGTAGGAGTAGTAGGTATCGGCCAATCATGAACTACTGAAATATTCCCTGAGTCCACTCTAATCCCATTCTTAGACACCATGTGTCCTAGGAATGCTACTGACTCAAGCAAAAATTCACACTTTCAGAACTTGTCATAAAGCCGATGATCTCTCAAAGTCTAGAGTATAATCCTTAAGTATTGATATGCCCAAATTACACCTCCTTTTAGAAGCGTAAGCGATCGCTGTTCAAATATAGAACCCAACTAAGGTTGGGTCGATCCCACTGGGAATATGGTAGGACTATGGTCGATTAATGTTTACTCATGCTCTTAGTCGTTTATTTCCCTCGAGAGGGGGGGGGGTTTAAAGTAACAAGTAGCAATAGAACTTGGAATGTAAGCAAGTAACACATGACAATTTTAAGACTTGAAATCAATGGGTGAGATGACTAGGGTAGTGTTCCCCATGACATCATAACATAGTAAGGCGTTGTACTTAGTAAACTAGTTTGGTGCTTAGCATACAGAATCAGTAAGTTAGGGTCACCTAATTCCTTGGTCTAGCAACTAGGTGAATTTCACCACATGCCTTGGTCCGGCCGTGGGTGTATGCTTTATTAACCCTTACCCTGGATCCCAGATTAGCTATTCCCGAACAAGGTCAAGCTATTAGATGAGGGTTGGTAGCCTTAAATATTTGTTGTTAAACAACCCTTTTCCCATCCATTACCTCCTTGATCCGGCAAGTAAGGATAAGGCGATTTCTAACGTTGCGCACCATTAAAAAGCAATCAAAATAAAGGGAAGAAAAATACATGCATAAACACCACCCTAGATTACCTAAGTACTTTGCCTACTTTGTTAATCCTTCATGGTACCCACAATGCTAGTTGTGGATTTAGCTACTCATGTTCATAAGTAAACAATTAATGTTTGTTTGAGCACTCATCAATATATACTTACAAATAGGAATAAAGAAATCCGGAATCTTGAAGAACAATATCAAGAACACTTCAATTTATCAAGAACTTGTGTTTAATGTCAACACCAAAATAACTATATGAAAATATTCTCTAACAACCGTGTAACCAATGTATAACGACATAAATAAAGCCTAAGGGAAAGTATTTATAGACAAAGAAACCAAATCCTAATAAAACTAGGAGAAGCTGGACGCGGCAGATCCGACGGGCTGCCTCATGGGCAGTCGCTGGTGCGACGGGCATCGACGGTGCCTGTTGGCCACCTTCATATCTTTGAGAAATCTTCCTGCCACTATCTCATGGGCGGAGGCGATGGTACGTCGCAGATGCAATGCCTATCGCATTCCCCATGCTCTTGCCTGAAGCTATTCTCCAACTATCCTGCCCTGTTTCCATGGGCGGCAGCGATGGGCCATCGAGATTGTCACGCGCGTCGTGTTACCCGTTGCCCTTCCTTGGATCTTTGCATGTCTCCTTGGAGCAATTCAACGGGCACGGCAACGTCCCATTATGTCTTCCACGGGCGTCGTGCCTGCCTGTCGGGCTCCTCTGTCTTGGCAAATCCCTGCTCCCTTGTTCCAACGGCTTGCCCCACAGGACGTCGTGGGTGTGACGCCCGTAGTGGACTATCTTTTGCCCAAAAAATTGCAACTTTTGGCACTTTTATCTATTTTATACTTTGTCCCTGCACCACTAACAAATGACATTAAATCCAACAAAATGTACTCAAGAACTCCCAAAAATCCTTCGTTTTAAGCATCGAAAGTGCCTTCAAATCCTGGCACATCAACACCCTCAACTTAGAATCTTTGCTTGTCCTCAAGCAACAGACCAAACAAAACTAGACGACGCTTAAGCAAAAGAATACCAGGAACTACGGTAGTCATATGATTTAGAAATTCAATACGCAACAAGTATCCCCCTATTTTTTTCAATACAAAACCAGTACATATATTCCGTTCATCAAGACAACACAAAAGGGATCCATGGACGACATTATGTTATCAACAGATGACCTAGCATACACATATGAGACTCATACTAACAGTCAGCAGTCAAAGTTGCTCTAGTGCGCTCACCACAAAGAAGTCCCGTTCACACAATAACACAGTTAAATTTTAGGGACTGAACTAACACTCACACTCACAAAGATATTCAAGCAATGCGTGCACAATATCATACGCTTGCCCTTATTTTCTATGCCTCAGTTTTCGAACAATTGGATTAGGATCACTATAGAACTTTACTCAGCTTGTAACGTGGGCACAGGGACGGGTATGGTAGATATGGGAATAGTGACTAAGCCCTTCTTGACACTACGCTATCTTTCTTCCACTTATCAGACCAACTCTATTCTCTTCCTCCCTTTTTCTCCCTTTATATTTCTTCTTTTTCAAGTGACGGGTGCGGCTTTTATTTCAAACTCAACTATTTTCTCACATTTCTTTTTCTTTCTTTTTCTTTCTTTTTCTCTATTTTTCTCTTCTCTTTTTTTCTTCTCTTTTTTTATTTAACATAGCCATCGCACCCGTTATTTCTCTTTTTTTATCTCTAATCTCTTCTATTCATACCCACACTTCTCACTTTTCTTTACAGTAGTCACCCTCAACTTAGGCGATTAGCCTGAGTTGAGGTACACAATGTCCAAGAAGGGACCAGGGACAAACTAAAGGTTCGTAAAAAGAAACAGGGAAGGTGATTATGCTAAATAACAACAAGGGTGAATGTAGGCTCAAATCAGGGATCAAGGGGTATTCACATCATTTGGTCAGTCATTTGGGGTAAAGTGGGATATTTCAAAAATGGCCTATAATCCTTTCCTAACCAACTATCCTACGACCTAGGCAAGACTAACCAGGAAAGTTCTAGATTGGCACACAAAGCAAGAACAAATCAAATTAAGCTCACAGAGAGATGGCACAGAGTCAAATAATCACATGCTACCTATTAGGTTTGTACTCTAGCTTAAGCTATTCATCAGATCGATCAACACAATGTCATGCACAGATCCACAATGGTTAGTCTATCAAAAATAGATACTATTATGTCACACAAAAATTTGGAGGGGTCTCCATTTTTCAATCAAAAATCTAATTCGAAATCACATCATAGACTGCACTAAGTTCTTTTTCTTCTTTTACTACATAAAACCTATACTAAACATGCCGGTTCAATAGAAATTAAGATCCTTAGGGAAAGAACACAAGCAAGAAAACCCCAAGGATTCTGGTACCTTGTGGGTACCCTCATGGGTTGCCTCCCATGCAGCGCCTGATTTAACATCGCAGCACGACCCGGGTCTCTTGGCTACTCAGACTTCGCCAAGAGGCTCATCAAAAACATACTCACCCAATACTGCCCCCTAACCTACCAAAAAGAAATGGGCATTGCCCTCAATGCACAAAAAAAAAGGGGGGGGCAGAAACATACCTGTGGTGCCTAAGCGCCGGTATCGGGCGTCACATCCTTTGAGCCCTCAAGATTGTTGCTCGTAGAGCTCTCATCAACTAAGGCTGCCTCTGCAGTCCTCTCATCAATAGTAATAGTTGCCCGAGCAGCTCCACCAACATTCTCTCCAACAATGGGGTCTAAAGAAGGTATTTTTAATGGTCCAGCAACACCACTTGCCGAACCACCTCAGCCAACCCCATCAACCTCAAACTGATGTGCTTCCAAGGACTCTTTTTTTGCTTTCTCCAGGTCTCATCTTTTCCTCTTCTCTGCTCTCTCCGCTTTCTTCTTTTGAGACTTTGGGATAAGAGGAGAATCATTACCTTGAACCTGCTTATCTCTACTCTTCCTTTTTCTTTGATGTGTAGCAGGCTCAGGAAGTGGTTCATCAGCTTTTCTAGGATCTTTTTCTGTTGCCGAGTCCAAGTGTTCCATACAGAGGTCGGGATCTACAAAATCCCATAGGTTAAGGTGGGCTCCAGTGTGATCCGTGGTAAGACTACTAGGGCTCTGGCTTGGGTAGAAGGAGGATTCTTCAACTGGTCGAGCTCGACCTTAAGCTCCGCGATCATATTTTTTAGGTCCATTAGATCTACCGCACCCATCTCCTTTAGTATCTTATCCACTTTGTTCTCCAATGTATCAAGTCGGGCATTGACATTTAAAAATAGTGCTATGGCCTTTTGGATGAAGCATTCACAATCGGCTGAAACTGTTTGGCGAACGCATCCATCTTCTTCCTCAGCTCAAGAGTCATCTGGATGGTGTCCGGGAAGTTTGCCAGATGGAAGGCATAGATGGACTCAGAGTCCTCCTCTGAAGGTGCTGCAGATGAGCGTTGGTCAGCTGTAGAGGTGGATGGACCAGCAACAATATGCTTGGACTGACTACCCTGTGGGGTGGGTCTAGTCATGGGGGATGATGTCCCTTCTGGTGTTTGCACGTGGGCCTCAAGTGTAAGATCCAAGGGCTCAGAAGTAGAACTCAGACCTAGCACACGCGTCTCATCTTTGGAACTCTCCTGATGGTGTGTCCTTGCAGCTCTGACAAGATGATCTACCCCTGCAAACTTTGGGACTTGGGCCTCCTCGCATAATTCAGTAATCAAGCAAGGGAATGGGTATGAAGAGCTGATCTTGGTGACTCTGTCCCAAATCTCTTCTATGATGATTTGCCCGAAGTTGAGGTTATACTTAGACATTAGGGCGGCCACTAGAATGTCCCTTTCCAGAGTGAGCTAATTGTCGGCACCCGTTGGCATCAGTCGAAGTCGCACCAGTGCCCTCCAAAACTTTGCCTTAAAAGATAACGAGGCTTTATGAATCACAGGTTTGTCTTGTTTTAGCCACGTAGGTGTCCCGATTGTACTCAAGCGCTTTGCCAACCACTTTGTTCTCAGCTCCTCATGCTTCACCCGGTACTCATAGTCATAGGTGTCCGTGGGTGCCTTATACCCTGGCCTGAATAGGAATCTGATGATGGTTTCGGCTGAGATATTGATTTGGACACTCCTTACTGGGATGCTCTCAAGAGTGGGAAATTTATTGATTTTTTGTCCCTTTTGACACAACCCTCCTGGATGGCTTGATAGTTTGCATAAAACTCTCTCACAAAAGTTGGCTGAAACCCTGGAAGGGGCATGCTAGTCCAGCCCAACCTGTAGTGCCGAAAATAAGCATCTAGTTTTGGGAACTTCGTCAGTTTGAACGAATCTATCTTTCATTCCTCAGCAATAGGCCTCCTCAGATGTCCCCTTCCTGTCACCTCAAGGTCGTAATCAAATATAGCCTATGACCCTTCGACACTCCATCTGAGGGTCTCTCGATTTTTTCCCAACACAGTGCCAGGTCCAGATAGAGTAGGTGAAGGAGTTCCCTTATCCGGTGTGGTAGTTTCTATGTTGGAGTCAGCATCTCCCCTTTCGTCTTTGGCCGAACTATTCTCCGAGCCTGAACCTTCCTCATCCCCCAATTTTTCATCTGTGTTGCTCTTAACCTGGGTCGCCAGTTCTTTCCCAGTAGGTGCCTGATCACTCTCGGCAGCAGATTCAGACGACCAAGAGGATGAACCTTGTTTGTCTGCAGGTGGGTTGGCTCCCTCCTCTTCAGAGTGAGAGGAAGACACAAACAACTTCCTCCTTGTATTCCGGACAAGGAAGAGTTGTCAGAGTCTCTCTTCTCGGCCTTGGAATCAGTGGGTTGATCCCTTAGTCGAGATGGTCTGGATGCGTCATTAGCTTTCCTGGGCCCCCCTCAACTTAATGGTGTTTTTGGAGCCATTTAGTACCTGCGGGAAACCAACGTTAGTAATCGAGAATAAAAGAGCAAATCCTTCCCTCGGACGACCCTGTGCCACGGGCGTAGGAGGTCTGATGTCCTGTGGGATTGGGCATCGGAATGGGGCAGTGGGATTTTTAAGGACCACTGTCCTCCCACGGGCTCCTTCCACGGGCGTGGGAGGTCCGACGTCCCGTCGAGTTGGGCGTAGGATTCGGCCAAAAACTTTTTCAAGTTTTAGGCTGGCTCCACGCCTTGATCGATGCCCGTCGTGCCTCAAACACCCTGTCTGCTGGCCTGTGGGATCCAATCAGTGCAAAAATCTCTCTTTCTCCCTTGTTCATTCACACATAGCAATTTCTCAACACCCACATAACAACCAAGCAACAAAAATCAATTTAAGCATCATGTCAATCACACTAAAACCCTAATTTCCCATCTATGCACATTTATGTACTCCTTCAATCACTAATCAACTATTCACAAGTAGGGTTATGATTCAACACAAACAAAAACCCTTCATTTATTTGCTGACCAACTACAATAAAGAAGAACTTACTTTGTTGGTCCAAAAGCTTCTTGAAACAACTTGATGAATGGGATGCTTGTGACTTGGTGGAGATTATGTGGGAATCGGTGGTAGTGATATGTGTGAGAGACATGGGGACATGAGTTTGTGGGGAGACCTGGAGACGTGAGTTTGTGGGGAGAGGGAGAGTGCTCGTGTGAGAGAGAGGGAATTTAGTGGGTTTTGACCTCAAGAGAATGAGGTCAAACTCTTAAGAGGCTGGGGAGTAAGGGGAAATGGGTCCGGGCTGGGTCGAGTATAGGGTTAAAAGAAACTTAACATGTTTGACCGACCCAGACGATGGGCTACGCAATGCCCGTCGGACATGCGATGACCCATCGAGACTCACTTACCTGGACGTCGGCCATGTTTGTTACTTGAGGTGTCACGCCCATTCCTATGCCCATCGGGGATGCGACGCCCGTCATGTAAGCTGTGGTAATGAGGCAGACACTCCCTTCTCCGCACTTAGAAAATTTCCTCCAAAATTGAGGGGCTTCACGCCCATTCCCACGCCCGGCGGGGCTGCGATGGTCCGTCATGTGGGACGTGGAAATGGGGTAGGGCCCCTGTCTTCTATACTTAGCTGATTTTCCTATTGGATTTAAGGAGCTTCACGCCCATTCCCACGCCCGTCAGGGCTGCGACGGACCATCATGTGGGACGTGGAAATATGGCAGAGCCCTCATTTTCCATACTTGACATATTTTCTTGTTGGATGCCCCCATTCCCACGGGCGTGGCATCTGCAACGGCCCATCACAGTGCCCGTGGGGTCTCTTTCCGCCTCCAGTTTTAGCACTTGTTTTTCCTCTCCCTTCCTTATACAAAACAAACACACATTAGTCCATGGGTTTCCTCCCATATAGAGCTTGATTTAACATCGCGGCACGATGCAATTGTTTTGGTTACTCAGGCTTCACCAAAACACTCTACAACCATTAAAACTAAAAATAAAATAAAGTAAAGTAAAATTTTCATGGGTTGCCTCCCATGCAGCGCCTGTTTTAACATCGTGGCATGACGCAGGCTTCTTGATTACTCAGACTTCATCAAGCTCCTTGGGTGGGATGAATTCATCTATGCTCCAAGCTTAAATCGTTTTGATCTCTTCTGCTGTGCCGAAATAAGCTTTGATCCGCTGCCCATTTTCTTTGAACCTTTTTCCCTCATGGTTTTCTAGTTCAATTTCCCCATAAGAAAACACTCGTACCACCTTGAAGGGTCCAATCCACTTGGACTTCAACTTGCCAGAAAACAAGCGAAGTCTTGAGTTGAATAGCAGGACCAAGTCACCCGGCTAAAAATCTCTCTTTTCTATCTTCCGGTCACGATACAGTTTCATCCTTTCCTTGTACAGTGCTGAACTCTCATATGCATTTAGGCGGAACTCATCCAATTCATTCAACTGCCCTAGCCGCTGAAATGATGCCACACATTAGTCTAAGTTCAGCTTCTTCAACGCCCACGTGGCCTTATGCTCTAACTCAACAAGAAGATGGCATGCCTTACCAAATACAAGTTGATATGGTGGCATACCTACTGGGGTCTTGTATGCAGTTCGGTATGCCCACAAAGCATCATCCAGCTTTCGTGACTAATCCTTTCTATTTGCATTGACGGTGTTGGACAAGATAGACTTTATCTCTCTGTTGGAAACCTCAACTTGTCCACTCGTCTGAGGATGATATGGGGTAGCAATTCTGTGTTTCACTCCATATTTCTCAAGCAAGGCACGAAACAGCTTGTTGCAAAAGTGAGAGCCTCCATCGCTAATAATTGCCCTTGGCATACCAAACCTGGCGAAGATGTTCTTTTTTAAGAACACTGTGACACACCTACCCTCATTACTGGGAAGCACAACCGCCTCCACTCACTTAGATACATAGTCCATAGCCACCAATATGTACCGGTTTCCATCGGACAACACGAACGGACCCATGAAGTCTATACCCCAAACTTTGAACAGCTCAATCACAAGGATGTTGTTTAGAGGAAGCTCATGCCTTCTTGATATCCCTCCTTCCCTTTGACATCTGTTGCAAGCCTTAGCAAATTCATGGGCGTCTTTGTGAATAATCGGCCAATAATAGTTGTATTGCAAGATCTTATGGGAATTCTGAATACCACTATGATAACCCCCAACAGGGGATCAATGGCACGCTTCCAGTATCTCGATAATCTCAGCTTCAGGCACACATCTCTGGATTATAGCGTCAGGAAACACACGGAACAAGAATGGCTCTTCTCAGAAGTATTTCTTGACATCGGACAGGAACTTTCTTCTTTGGTGAACAAACATATCATCAGGCACTAGATCACATGCCAAATAGTTGGTAATGTCCGCAAGCCATGGGATCAAATCTTGAGAAGCGGCAAACAATTGTTCATCAAGAAACCAGTCATCAATCTCTTGCTCATCATTCAGCTTTAGCAATGCCTCTTCATCCAGCCTAGACAAATGGTCTGCTACCTGGTTTCCTGTACCATTTCGGTCTTTGACTTCAAAATCAAACTTTACAGCAGCAACACCCATCTGATCAATCATGGTTTCACGTCCTTCTTTGCCATGAGATAACGAAGGGCTGCATGGTCAGTGTGCACCACCACCTTGGTGCCAAGCAAATAAGATCTAAATTTCTCAAACGCAAAGACCACCACAAGCAGCTCCTGTTTAGTGACAGTATAGTTCTTTTGAGCCAGATTAAGTGCTTTTCTATCATAGTATATCGGATGGAGGATCTTTTCACGCCTTTGACCTAGGACTGCTCCTAGCGTCACTCCACTAGCATCACATACAACCTCAAAAGGTTGTGACCAATCAGGAGAAATAATGATAGGAGATGAGACCAACTTCTCTTTAAGGCACTCGAATGCCTTCAGACATGCATCATCAAACACAAACTTTACCTCTTTCTCCAACAGCTTGCACAATGGATTAGTATTTTTTTGGAGAAGTCCTTGATGAACCTTCTATAAAAACCAACATACCCCAAGAAACTCCGAATACTCTTCACAGAAACTGGTGGAGGAAATTTTTCAATCACCTCAATCTTGGCTCTATAAACCTCTATACCCTTCTTAGAAATCTGGTGCCCAAGTACTATGCCCTCTTTCACCATGAAGTGACACTTTTCCCAATTCAGCACTAGGTTGCACTCTTCACATTGTTTCAGCACACAACTCAGATAATCCAAGCAATCTTCAAATAAGTCACCCACTATAGATTAGTCATCCATAAATACCTCAATAGTGTCCTCCACCCTGTCTGAGAAAATGGACATCATACAATGCTGAAATGTTGCTGGCGCATTGGAAAAACTGAACGGCATCCTTTTGAAAGCAAACGTCCCATATGGACAGGTGAAAATGGTTTTCTCTTGGTCTTCAGGAGCAATCGAGATCTGATTGTATCCCGAATAACCATCAAGAAATTAATACCATCTTCTACCAGTAAGACGGTCTAACATGTGATCTATGAATGGCATTGGAAAATGATCCTTCTCAATCCAAGCATTCAGTTTCCGATAGTCCATGCATATGTGCCAGCCTGTGACTGTCCTGATTGGAATTATCTCATTCTTTGCATTAGGGACCACAGTAATTCCTCCCATCTTTGGCACATACTGAACCGGGCTTACCCACTTGCTATCAGAAATCAGATAAACCACACATGCATCCAGCCACTTGATAATCTCTTTCTTGATGACTTCTTGCATAGGCTGATTCAACCTCCGCTGGTGTTCAATAGATGGAATACAATCAGGCTCGAGCTAAATTTTGTGTGTGCAGATTCCAGGAAGAATCCCGATGATGTCTTTAATGGTCCACCCAATGGCTCTCTTAAACTTCCGCAAGACAGAAACCAGAGCTTCAACTTTCCTTTCACCTAGATCTGCAGCAATGATTACTGGCAAAGTCTCATTAGCTCCTAAGAGTACGTACCGAAGATGAGCTGGCAGCGCTTTGAGCTCCAAAACTAGGGGCTCCTCAATAGATGGGCAGGCAGGTGGTGTCTTCCTATTCTTCAAGTCCAAGTCCAGCTTCTTTGGCGCATAACTGTAAGATCCTAAACCTGTAAGTGCTTCTACCATTTCATTGTACTCCTCAATGTCGTCACCTTCAAAGTTCATAATCACAGCTGCAAGGGCTTCGATACCAAGTCTCTCCTAAATAGGTACGACCAGCTGGTCCTCTTTAACAATATCAATGACTGACACCACTCGCATATCATCATGATACTTCACAGATTTGCATATATTGAAAGTTACCTCCACATCATTTAGCCTGAATTTCATTTGACCAGTTTCCAAGTCAACTAAAGTGCATCCAGTGGCCAAGAATAGTTGCCCCAAGATAATGGGCACCTCGAAGTCAACCTCACAATCTAGAATCACAAAGTCTGCGGGAAAGATAAATGTGTCAACCTTTACCAATACATCATATGGAATTCCCACAGGTCTCTTCACCGTGCGATCTGCCATAAGTAACCACATTGTAGTTGGAGTGAGGGCTCCCAAACCCAGCTGATTATATACTGCTAGCAGCATCAGATTTATGCTAGCTCCCAGATCACACAAAGCTTTTGCGAAGTAGAAGGCTCTAATCGTGCAAGGAATGGTGAAGGCTCCAGGATCTTCTTTTTTCTGTACCGTAGAATGAGACGTATTGCACTATAGTGGTGCAAATTGTTGGCTGGTTCAAAGCTAACCGTCCTCTTTCTAGTCACCAGGTCCTTCATAAATTTAGCATAACCAGGCATATGCTCCAATGCTTTGACCAAAAGGATATTGACTGGTAGTTGCTTCAGCATGGAGATGAACTTGTGAAATTTTCTGTCCTCAACCCTTTTCTTCAACCTCTGGGGATAAGGTGGAGGACTCAGTGGCATGGGTTTCAGGATCGGTGCAACATCTTTGCTCTTCGCCTTCATCTTAGAATACTGTCTCTCAGATGACCCTTCACCACTATTTTTCTCTTCAGACTCGGCTACAATCTCAGCATCATACTTCTACTCTTCGGCTGGCTCATCAATAACTATGGGCATGGGAGGATCAATAGTCTGCTTTCCACTCTGAGTAGTCACTACCATAACCTGTCGATCATTTTTTGGGTTCTGAATGGTGTCACTTGGGAGAGTACCCTTTTGGCGCGGATTCATGCTGGTTGACAACGGGTGCATCTGTGTCTCAAGCTAATTTATGAAGACAGAGTGAGACTCCACCTTCTGACTGATACCTGAAAGTTTAGCTGTTATCTCCTTCATACTTGCATCCGTTGATTCAACCTTTTGGAACACCTTGTTGATCAGCTCTCTCATACTAGGTTGTGGAGGTTTTTCATCACGATTTCTTGGAGGTACATGAAGACCACTCCTATCATTCTTATACCCATCCTTCTTCTGCCAGTCACCATCTCTGTCTCTATCTCTGTAATCGGACCAATTGTAGTAGTCATCTCTGTCTCTGTTCCGACATTGATTTCCTTGGCTAGAGGCTCAGAAACATGCCCCTTGATCATTCAGATAACTAATCTCCTCTTTGGATGAGTACTCGTCTAGCCTTGGTGCTTTACCTTGAGAACCGATGGCTTTAACTTTTTCCAATCCCTCACTTAGGATTTTCTTTGCAATCAACCCCACACTCGTGTTCATCTCAGCAACTTCCAGTTTGAGCTCTTGGAATTCATTGACATTCACGGTGTTTCCAACTACATATGTACCTGATGGAGTCTCAGCCTCCCTAGTGTTCCATGCTCGGTTGGTCTTCGCAACCCTGTCTAGCATCTTCGCAGCCTCATAATATGTATTCTCCATGAATTCTCCTCCAGTTACAGTGTCAGCTACCGCTTTAGTGTTGGCGTTTAATGTTTTATAGAAGATCTCCATCAGATGCCTTGAAGGGATTTTGTGTCTCGGAACTTGTTTCAGCTTGTTCTTAAACCTTAGCCAAGACTCATACAATGCTTCTGCAGGTAGCTGCCTGAAATTGTAGATCTCATGCTTCAGCTGCAATATCCTCGATGGAGGAAAGAACCACTCCAGAAACTGATTCTTCAGCTCATGCCACGTGTATATGGAATTATCAGGCAGTTTTGAGAGCCATGCAGTTGCCTCACCGGTCAATGAAAATGGAAATAGCCTTAGTCTGATAGCCTCCTTCCCCACTTCTGGCATGTTGTATGTTTTGCAAATTCCCACAAAACTCTGGACATGTAGAATTGCATCTTCCATTGGCTTTCCTGAATAAAGTCCTTTCAGGTTGAGCAGCTGGATTATGTCACTGGTGATATCAAACTTCATTCCATCAGCCAGTGGTGGCAGCACTATGGGTCCAATGGTGCCAAATTCCTCTTCATCATCATAGTCCTCATCATCATAATACCGAGGGATATACCTTGGTTGCTGCATCTGTTGACCCCTATTATGTGGCAAACGTCTAGTTGTTGTCTCATCTCGGACAGCATGTTATTTTCCTTGCCTTGCTTGCTCAGCTGCAGCATTTCGAGCTGCGATATTTTTCGCAATTTGAGCATCTTCAGCAGCAAGGGCGTCTTCACCTTTCTTTTGGCGGGCTGTATCATCCTTTTTCCTCTGCTCGGCTTCAGCCAGTAGCCGAGCTGTAATATGCTCTTGAGTCTCATGCTCTCCCTCCTTATCCATATTTCGTAGTGCTTTGGAGAGCTCCGGATCGTAAGGGATCAAGAGATTGCCTTGAATCCTTGTACTAGGCATGCACAAGTGTGCAACCTAAGATCAAAACAAAAACAATAGCAAAACTAAAATCAGGAAATAAGGACTAAAAGTGAAATAAACACAATCTCTCTCTTAATCCTAAACCGTATACCCGGCAATGGTGCCAAAATTTGATACGCCCAAATTACACCTCCTTTTAGAAGTGTAAGCGGCCGCTATTCAAATATAAAACTCAACTAAGGTTGGGGTCGATCACATAGGGAATATGGTAGGACTATGGTCGATTAATATTTACTCGTGCTCTTAGTCGTTTATTTCCCTCAAGAGGGGGGTTTTTTAAGTAGCAATAGAACTTAGAATGTAATCAAGTAACACGTGACAATTTTAAGAGTTGAAATCAATGGGTAAGATGACTTGGGTAGTGTTACCCATGAGATCATAACTTAGTAAGGCATTGTACTTAGTAAAATAGTTTGGTTCTTAGCATGTAGAAACGGTAAGTTAGGGTCACCAAATTCATTGGTCTGGCAACTAGGTGAATTTCACCACACGCCTTGGTCCGTCCGCGGATGTATGCCTTACTAACCCTTAACCTGGATCCCAGATTAGCTATTCCAAAACAAGGTCAAGCTATTAGATGAGGGTTGGTAGCCTCAAATCTCTGTTGTTAAACAACCCTTTTCCCATCCGTTATCTCATTGGTCCGGCAAGTAAGGATAAGGCGAGTTCTAATGTTGTGCACCGTTAAAAAGTAATCAAAACGAAGGGAAGAACAATACATGCATAAACACTGCCCTAGATTACCTAAGTACTTTTCCTACTTCGTTAATCCTTCAAGGTTCCCACAACCCTAGTTGTGGATTTAGCTACTCATGTTCATAAGCAAACAATTAATGTTTGTTTAAGCACTCATCTATAGATACTTACAAGTAGGAATAAAGAAATACGGAATTTTGAAGAACAATATCAAGAACACTTCAATTTATCAAGAACTTGTGCTTAATGTCAACACCAAAATAACTATATGAAAATATTCTCTAACAACCGTGTAACCAATGTGTAACCAATGTGTAACAACGTAAATAAAACCTAAGGGAAAGAATTTATAGACAAAGAAACCAAATCCTAATAAAACTAGGAGAAGCTGGATGCGGCAGATCCGACGGGCCACCTCACGAGCAGTCGCTGGTGCGACGGGGGTCGAGGGTGCCCGTCGTCCATCTTTATATCTTCAAGAAATCTTCCTGCCACGACCTCATGAGCAGCGGCGATGGGATGTCGCGGCTGTGAAACACATCACATTCCTCACATTACCTGCCTGAAGCTATTCTCCAACTCTCATGCCTTATTTCTACGGGCGGCAGCGATGGGCCGTCAGAATTGTCACGGGCGTCGTGGCACCCGTTGCCCTTTCTTGGCTCTTTGCATGTCTCCCTAGAGCATTTTGATAGGCATGGCGACGTCCCATCGTGTCTTCCACGGGTGTCTTTCCAGCCCATCGGGCTCCTCTGTCTTGGCAAATCCTTGTTGCCTTGTTCCAATGGCTTGCCCCAGGGGCCAACGTGGGTGTGACGCCCATGGTGGCTTATCTTTTGCCCAGAAAACTACAACTTTTGGCACTTTTATCTATTTCATACTTTGTCCCTGCACAACTAACAAATGACATTAAATCCAACAAAATGTACTCAAGAACTCCCGAATCGTTGTAAGCGTCGAAAGTGCCGTCAAATCCTGGCACATCAAGTGTTGCTCATGATCCTCCTCACTCCGCGAGTATATCAATATGTCATCGATGAAGACTATCAAAAATAAATCAAAGTATGGTCTGCGCACCCTGTGCATCAAGTCCATGAAAGCTGCGAGGGCATTAGTCAACCCAAAAGACATCACCAGGAACTCATAGTGGCTATAACGTGTCCTGAATGTTGTCTTAGGGATGTCCTCCACCGTAAACCTCAACTGGTGGTAGCCTGACCTCAAATCTATCTTCGAAAACATGGCTAAACCCTGAATCTCATCAAATAAGTCATCTATACACGGCATTGGATATCTATTCTTCACAGTCACCTTATTCAGCAGTTGGAAATCAATACACATCCGCATCAACCCATCATTCTTCTTCACGAACAGAAATAGAGCACCCCAAGGCGACACACTCGGCCTAATAAAACCCTTAGCTAACAATTCCTGGAGCTGATCCTTAAGATTCCTCAACTCAGCTGGAGCCATATGATATTTTTTAATAGAAATGGCCTGGTGCCCGGCTCTAACTCAATAGTAAAATCAATATCTCTCTCAGGTGAAAGGGCTGGAAGATCAGTCGAAAACACATCTATGAAATCTCTAACCACAGGAATTGACTCAAGAGAAGAAGTGTCAGCGCTAGCATCTCGGACATATGCTAGATAAGCCAAACACCCATGAGAAATAAACTTCCTAGCTCGAAGGCAAGAAATGATCCTTGATGGTGTGCGGCTAACAGAACCTTGCCATATAAACGGGGATACATCGGCACGGCTATGGTAACGGTCTTGGAATAGTAATCTAAAATCACACGGTGAGGGGATAACCAGTCCATGCCTATAATCACATCAAAATGTAACATATCTAGGATCATCATATCTGCCCAAGTCTCAATATCACAAACATCTGTCAAACAAGATCTCACCACCTGATCCACTACTAAAGAATCGCCTACTGGGGTCAAAACAGATATAGGGACAGATAATGGCTCGCTATCCAACCCTAAACAAGGAATATAGTAGGCAAAAATATACGAGCATGTTGAACCAGGATCAAACAAAGCTAAAGCTGACTGGCAGCAAATAGAAATCGTACATGTGATCACTGCATCTGAGGCCTCTATTTCTGGACTATCAAGGATAGCATAAAACTGACGCCAACCTCCACCTAACTGACCGCCATCCCTACCACCTATCCTGTCGCGCTGGACACCACCTCTACCCTGAACACTACCTCCTCTAACTGGCAGTTGCACTGCTCTGAGAGGCTGAGCGGGCTAAACTATACCCCACTGGGGGTACTCTCTAGCATAATGACCGATCACACCACACTCATAGCAAGGCCTTGATGGCCTACCCTATCAGGATGAACTAGTTGAGCCAGTGTGGCCACCACAGCCTGATGCCCTAGAAGTTGTACCCCTCGCAGACTAACCACTGTAACCCTGTTGACTACTCCGACCATGCTAAAACTGAGACCTGCCTAAGGCCTGAAGTGATGCCTGAACCGGCAAACTAGTCTGACCCGGATGCTGCTGTAGTTGATACCCTCAGCCCCACATGCCTTAACCTCTACCACCAGAATAGGAACCACTGTAGCTGCCCTGATGTCGTGGATTCTTATCTCTGGCCCTCAGATCATGACGGTGAAAATCCTCTATAGTACGAACGCGATAGGCAATAGCCTTAAAGGATCGCCCACTAGCAACTAGTACCTCAACTGTTTGTTTAAGCTCTTTTCCTAACCCCCAAATAAACCAACTAACTCTATCTGGCTCAGTAGGAATGATTATAGACCCAAATAGATCCAACTGATGGAAATAGGTCTCATACTCTGATACGGACATGGATCCCTACATCAGTCTGGTGAACTTCTCTCTATGACGCTCATGATCACTCTAAGGTAAGAACTTGTCCATAAAGGACTCATAAAACTCTCACCAAGTCAATTGAGGAGATATAGATGGTTTGCAAGCTACCTAGGCCCTCCACCATAACCTAGTTGGGCCCTCCAGCTGATAACTAGTATACCAACTCCATGAGTCTCAAATAACCCCAGATGATGTAGCATCTCCCCACAAGTAGAAATAAAATTATGCGGATCCTGACCAGGAGTATCGGAGAATCCAGGCGTAGCCAATCTCATAAACCTACCCAAAGCCTTCTGCTCCATATCTGTCATAGTTGGGCGAGAAGCAAGAGGTTGTGAAATAGAAGGTACCAGAATAACCTCAGCACGGGAGCCACAGTAGCAGGCTACACTCCTAAACTCTGAACACCCAGGGCTGCCCCCTAAGCGGATGTCTGTGCCACATCTGAAGGTTGACCCTCAATCATACCTAAAAATTGAAGAAGCAAACCCGAGATATCTGATGAAGGAGCTGGGGCTAGTGCAGATACATATGTTTGTGCCGACCCTGGTGGTACCTGGGTAGTCCTCTGGTCTACGGGCTGCTGCTCTGGGACTAACTCGGGCTCAATCTCAACCCTAGTAGCTCTAGAAGGTGCCACTACTCGGGAACATCCTCGGTCTCTACCTCTACAACCACTCCATCCCCTAGCTAGAGTCGACTGTGCTTGAGTCAAAGGCTCTCCATTGCTCGCTATCAAAGATCTCGTATGAGCCATTTGCGGAAGAGTGAACTAGAACAAATGAGATTTCTAAGAACTATCTATGATAAGGCGCATGTTATAGAAGCAAGAAAAGATCCATATTTTCTAAAATGCCATAATAGCCTCTCGAAGAATGAGTACGAACGTCTCCCCCCTGATCCGCAGGACTCTACTAGACATTGGCTCATATACCAATGACACCGGTGAACCTAGGCTCTGATACCAAGATATCACAACTCAATTTCTCAGGTCATGATGGCACCTACAACTCCCCTATAGGCGTACCAATCCCTGTAGCTCAGAATGGTTAGTAATGGACTACTAGCTACCAAGCATGCATAAGAACAATATAAGCAGAAGCAAGAGATAAAGGTAAAGAAATATAGCAACGAAATATATATATATATATATATATATATATCTAAAAACTAAACAATACCACGACCTGGTACCACAGTACAGAAGCCACTATGAAATACAGAGTACAAGGGGTACAAAAGTATATATACACATCTGTCTCTGAATAACAAAAGAGTACATAGTAAAAAAGAGGAGATAAAAGCTAAGCCACAACCTCTAGGAGCTTACCCTAGTCTCGGATGTCTTGAAAGATGCATAAGTCTCCATGCGCTATCAATGATGACAGCTCACACTAGGATCTGCACCAAAAAGATATAGAAGTGTAGTATGAGCACCAATTGCAAAGCAACGGGAACCCAGTAGGCATCATAGGCCGACTGAGCGCACATAAGATATAAAAATAGTAAATAGCAGAATGAAAGAAGATATTCACAGAAAAAATAGGGAAGCACATGGAAGCTAGCACAGATAGAATACAAGGACAAAAAAACCAAACTAAGCTAGCCACAAAAGATATATATAACACAGAACACAGGTAGAGGGAAAAAGAATGCACCTAGATCCTTGCAACAATAATATATAAAGAGAAAATTTAAGAAGAATGGTGGTATACCGGTAACCTCGAGTAAAAAGGGAAGGAAGGACTGAACATAGACATGCTAGCAGTGAATCACACAAGGTAAGGATGATCAAATAAACCCATAAGTAACTATAGAATGAACTAGTACTACAATAGGATAATAAGAATAAATCTACCTACAGTCTTAATGGGCGCCCATACACCCGAGAAACACATACAACTGAAAACAAACCCTCTGGCATCCCATACTACCGGAGCGTACACTCAGTAAATAGCAAACAAGGGTGGAATCAAACACAAATGCATGATATGATAATGTAGGTAAAACCAGGTGTGATAGTAGTACCGTATGTACCTCCTCCAGCGCTGATAGGCCCAGTAGGTAGGATCCATGAAAGGAAGCACCCGTATACCTCAACTACATCATACACCCTTCCTCCAACACTTATAACACATAGCTCCTGGTCCGAATCATCACGGTCAATGGAGGTTCTCGACCACATACTAAATCTCAGAATCTCAAGTATACATGCCCAGAGTGTGTCCGATTCTAAACCAATAATCGTGATCTCAAAATAAGTGTCTGGATTCTATCTAGGTCTAAATCAGTAAATCATGTCTAAAAAAACCCCAAAAAGGGTGCTCAGAGCATAACTAGGTCAAAAATAGTAGTAAAATAAGTCTGACGCTCGGCTCGACCAAGTCTAGTATCATCTCAAATCAGTGGTAAAACATGTCTAGCACTACGGTTCAGCCGAGTCTAGTGTAAGTGTGAAAATGGTGATAAAATCATCATTTAGTCTCTTTTACCATAATAAGATCCATAAAAATTAGTTCCAAACCCTTTTTATAACTATTTATATGAAAAATGGGCCCTCAGGGCCATGCAAAGTTTAGAAAATTGGTTATAGAAGACCCGCAGCCAAAGCAATAGTAAATAATGTAGAAAAAATCTTTATGTGAATGATAATGATATGCTCAATCACAATCAGTAGCCCAACATCTCACAATCAACCTATCGGCCCTGCATAGGCTCTAATTGCTCTACAACACAGATAACCAGTTCTATAATTGTAATCTGATGTACAAGACTCAGGATATTCCCAAATAACCCACCTTCTATGGTCCAGAGTCAAATACAAGGCCTCATAGGGACATAAGGGGTAATGCTACCAACTAAACTGAATACTATAACGAAACAATATGAAAAAGCTGGACAGGAAGAAAGCGGACAAGGTTTGTGGTGCCAAACTAATAACCCAACCCAAGGATGCTAATTAGTATAATTATAGTATATATACGCAAAGTCTAAGAAGAAGGAGATTGTAACCTACCTGTTATCCGATGACAAGCTACTGGAACGATATTGTCAAAACTCAAACTTCTCTGAGAAGTCTCGAAAAGTAATCACACTATCAAGAAGATAATCTACGCGTTAAAACAAGAATAACAGTACCCATATTGCAAAAAGTTTAGCCGAGTCAAAATTTGGGTCACAAGTGGCTCGTGGGCCCTTCAATCCAAAGCTGGAAATGAAAAAGTGCACAATAATTCCAACCTTCCCAAGAGTGTATACTCCAAAAATGAGCAAAAAAAAGGCCAGTAAGAATGCTCAAAATAGCCCACCATGCATCTATGAGAATTAAAGAGGGAATCAAAGAACAAATTTCTGGAATAAAAGGGAGAATTTACCTACCACGAGGAGAGGGAGCAAGTCTATGGGATGAAATCCACGCAACCATGAACAAGCAGTCTCAATTCAAGCAGCTACAACTGAGAAGACACCCCAAGCTAAAATGAGTACAATAATAGAGGTTTAGGCCATGGAAGAGGAGAAATTTGGGGAAGAAGACTTACCAAAAATAGGGAGGAAACGAGACTACACACCAAAATATGAATTCCCACGCTAGGAACTGATTTGGAACAAGTTTTAGGAGAGGAAAGTGTTTTTAGAGTGAGAGAACCATGGAGGAAATGGATGGAAATTCGAGAAATTACACTTATATAGTGCAGGATGCAGACCAGCGCAATCGCACTGGCCTAGCACAATCGCGCTAAAGGGGGAAGAAGTGCACAGGCGTGATCGCGCCATACGGGCATTGTTGGCGCTGTAGGGGAGCACACAGCCTAGCGCCATCGGCGCTAGCCTGGATCCATCGGCGCTGAAGGAGAGTGGCAAGCTAGTGCAATCGCGCTACCCTTGCGCCGTTGGCGCTGAACACATGCCTGCTGTAGAAAACCAGAAAAATAAAAACTTATACAAGGTGTTTCGGGCACAATCGGAACTCTATACTAACAAACCAAATATGCTACTAGAATGGAAACGACATTTCAAACTCAATGGAATCAACAAAACTTCCATACGAGGTTGTTTCAGAGGAATGTTGACCCAAGTTAACATTAGCTCAGACCATCCTAACACCTAAAATAAAATAACCGCCTACTTAACCCAAACTCAATATTCCAGAGTTGATGGAATCGTCGGATTTTGAATTTGACGCTCCAATCATCAAAAGTTGACCAAAGTCAAACTTCTAACTTCAACTAACCTGAAATCTCATAAAGTGAGATAGAATCATACCGGAAGTTCCCAGGCCCCAACTAAAGGTCTAACTAGACAAAAATCCATGTTTTGGAGCTAACAAAATTATCGAAATTCAATTTTAAGCACGTTAGCTAAGAATGTTGATTAAAATCAATGATTTCCTAAGCTTAAGCTCTAAAGTAGGGAAATGGTCATAATGACTTAATGAACAGCCAGGGCATCGAACCACCAATTCCAGCAAGCCATAAATGAATTGGGGCCATTACAGGAATGCTCTAACAGTACAAAGATAGCAAAAATGCAATAATATGAATTAGAAAAGAAGAAATAAAAAAATGTAACAAATAAGAAATAAAAAATAATATAATATGCCACATGAATGCTTTTTTTGCCTATTTTCTATCTCCCACACACTACAAATAGAGTGAGACCACTCTCCATGCCACTTGACACTATAAGGGATTTTTAGTTAGAAAATATTATAGTTGGAGGGGTGACAACAACACCCCATAAAGTTGAAACAGAAAACCTACTACAAATAAATGATTCTAAGGATAATCTCTAAGTTGCAGTCATGGAAAGGTAAACTTTTATCATATGGGGGCAGAGATATTTGAATCAAACATGTGTTACAGAGCATCCAAATTCAATGCCTATCAGTTATGAATCCTCCTTCTAATGTCCTTAATCAATTACAATGAATGATGGCCCAATTCTTTTGGAGTAGTTGTATAGGAGGAAGGGGGAAGCATTGGACTAGGTGGAGTACACTGTGTCTACCAACAGAGGAAGGAGGACTTGGGTTCAGAATGATGAAAGATATATCCATGGCTCTATTTTGCAAACTTTGGTTGAACTACAAAACTAAACCATCTGTTTGGGGAACCTTCATGAATAATAAGTATTGCAAAAAAGAGAATCAAAATCTAGTATAGAAAGTGGGTTATAATGGATCCCGGGTATGGAAAAAGATGCTCCAAGCTATAGATCTCATTGAACATCAGATATGGTGGCAAATGAAAAAAGGAACAATTCAATTATGCCATGACAATTAGACAGGATTGGGAGACCTGTATTCAATAATAGAAGAAAATCTTGAATGGGATGAAAGGTTCCAAGTAGTTCAAGACATTGTCACAGATGGACAATGGGACATGAGCAAGATAGCAGAAACTCTCCCAAATGAAGTGGATCATCTCATTATAAATAAGATTAAGCCCCCAAGGCATGAGAATGAAAAAGATAGATCTTGGTGGATGCTTGAAACTAATGGGAAATTCACTGTCAAGATGGCATGGCAGTATATCAGGAATACAGAACACCCAAACAAAGAATTAGAAGAAGTATGGGTAAAGGGCCTGCCTTTTAAAATTGACTTTTTTATGTGGAGACTACGAAAATTCAAAGTCCCATTAGAGGAAAGAATAAGGAGATGGGGGTATGAGGGTCCCTCAAGGTACTAGTGTTGTACAACCCCAGATCATTTTTTTAATCAAATGAGGCTCAAGGCCCCAAATTCTATTAAGAAAATTGCATGTTCCCAAAATTGGCCCATCCACAAGTCAGTTCATAACTAAACAAAATAAGATTAACAAAAACAAAAACAAAAAGGAAAGTAAAAAGATTTTAGAAATCCTCAGACACATCTTCCGAAAAACTCTTTGCCATGTTTTTGAGCTTCTGCGGCAGTGATGGAAGATCCACCAGGTGGTATGGTGAGTGTTGAGCATTGATGATCTAGTCAGCTCTATTTATGGTCAGCTCTGAGGAAGGTCTATAAGCCAGCCAAGATTAGTAAGAGTTTCTCTGAAGTCGTGCTTCCCATTCTTTGCTATTGATTGCACAGTTAGCTCCTCCATCTCTATTTATATTTTGAGGTTCCCTGTCAATGAATTTCCTCTGAGAGAATGAGCTTCAAAGAAGCTAATACCACTCGACAGAAGATCTCCATTGACGGGTTCAAACATATATGCAAGTTGAAGGATTTTGTGCTTTGCTAGCAGATTTGCTAAAGGAAATGGTGACCTCTCTCCGGCAATGACTGGTAGAACTGACCATTAGTGGTGGTTTTTCCTGAAAGCAACGGTAAACAATTTTGTACTAATTACTGATTTCTATCCCATTTATGGACCCCTTTCTGAGAGAATGAGTTTTCCAACTAATACCACTCTACAAAAATTAGTCCCCAATAAGAAATTAACCAATAACTATGTCCAAAACTATTAAATGAGAAGATAGACAATGATGCATAATTGAAAGTTATTAGTAGCGTGCTGTGATAGCTGAATTGAATGTTTGATTGCTTTGATGTGGCACTAATTGAACACCTAAATCTCTCACCAGATGCGATAATTTGTCCCGTGTGTTCCTAAAATCCCAAACTGCTAATAGGACTTGGATCTACTTTTTCTCTTTTGCAGGTCTAAATATCCAGGGGCTCGGTCTCAGAGACACCATAAGACTCTAGTGGAAGGCAGAAGTCAGACAGGGGATAAAACCTTACTATAAGGCTTTTCTAAGCATTATAGTATGGGAACTATGGAAGAGGAGAAATAACAGCAAGCATGAAGGACACTTCATGTTTACCCAAAGAACCATCCATAACATCACTAGAAACCTTCATATGATGTTACAGGTCAGAAGGCCAAACAAAAGATACCCTCTTAGTTGGCTAGAGATTTTAAATGAAATGGGGCAAAACAGAATGCAAATCAAGATAACAAAGGTTCTATGGGAATTTCCCCCAGCTGGATGGGTCAAGTATAACACAGATGGAGCATCTAGAGGAAACCCGGTACTAAGATCATATGCATTTTGTGTGAGAAATTCAGAAGGGGGCCTAATATATGCATATGGGTTTACTATGGAAGATACAACTAATACAGAAGCAAAGGAAAAGGCTATCTTGAAAGCATGCAAACACAACAGACAAATGCAGTATAGGCAGATAATCATTCAAACAGATTCATTGATACTAAAGCATGTGTTAAAAGGAGAATGGGCATGTCCATGGAGTGTAATTGAGCTAATTATAGAAGCAAAGGAAATTCTAGCATCTAAGAAAGTTCATATCTAGCATATAATGAGGGAAGGGAACCAACTAGCAGATCATTTAGCTAACTTAGCTATTTACAAAGGAAATTGCAGATTCAAAGAATTCTAGAGCATGGATACAAAAGGGAAAAGGATTCTAAACAATGATAATTTGCAATGTCCTTACTTAAGACTGTCACTAATATAAGGGTGAATGGGCAGGGAAAGCTAAGGCTATAGCTACAGCACCAGGTTTTTCACAATAATCATATTTACAAATGCCATGAGGGATACAAAACAGTGAAAATGCTAGCTAGACTATACTATATCAGCCAACAAAAATGACTCGCAACAAAATGGAAGGGCAACATTGTCAGATCTAAGCGGTGGAACCTGGGAGCTGAGGTTATCACTGGTAGGTGGCGGTGGATCGGAGCTTCCTGGTTTCCCCATTCCAGCTCCACTTATAACAGAGGAAGGTTAGAAGACAAGCAAAGACAAAGAAGAAGAAAGGTAACACTAACAACTTACCAAGTGAGTTCGCATAGGCCCTGTTGACAGAATCCCTCATCGGAGCATACAGAGAAGAAATAAGCCCCACTCACCAGAGAACACAGCTGCAACACATAGATGAGGTGAGAATTTAATCGGAGGAAGCAAAAGCAAGAGGAAAAACAAGGAAAACTCACTTCTGCAAGCTGAAGAAGCTAAAAAGGAACGTGGAATAGGCACTGAGTTAACAACCCAAAAAAGCACAAGACGAAGGCAAAGATTAACCCACGGAGGAAACATCGGAGCAACTGTGCTAGCAGGCATACGAAAATAGAAAGGGTGTGGATTGGGAAACCCTAGCATCTACTTTATATGTAAGGCACCATCTGAGCTGTTTAGACTCAGTAGACCCGATTTAATTTCCTTTTTTCTGTTTTGTGAAGACTTGGGCTTTAACCCAAATGTGATGTTTATTTGGTTTAATTAATCAATAAAGCCGTATTCATTCAAAAAAAAAGTATTAAGCTAATAAAACATGAATATTTTAAGAGTATTTTGAGGTATTAAGAGGGTGTTTGGATTGATTTATTTTAAGTGCTTTTAGCTTTTGAGCATTTTTTTAATTTTTTAAGGTGTTTGAGAAAGACAAAAAGTGCTTTTGAGCACTAAATTTTAAGCTAAAAAAGTATAAAAATAAGTTAGAAGCTAAAAGGCTTTTGAGGTGTTTGTGAAAGACAAAAAGACTTTTAGCTTATAAGCTACTTTGAAAAATCAAATCTGAACACCCTCTAAATCTACTTTTAGCTTATAAAAGGGACCATGAATACGACATGATGGTACGATTAATAAATTAACTTTTAGCTTATAAAAGGGACCATGAGTACGACATGATGGTACGATTAATAATTAATTTATTACTGTAGTTTACTTTTCATTTTTCATCTCGAAAAAATCACTATTTATAGAACTAATATTGTAGGCTTAAAAACTTAACAACTACAAAAAGGAGTAACATATGAAATTACGTGAACAATGATTCACTATTTATAGAACTAATATTGTAGGCTTAAAAACTTAACAACTACAAAAAGGAGTAACATATGAAATTACGTGAACAATGATTTGATTGAAACCTAAAAAAAATTGAAGTTAAAATTGTATTTAAACATACATTTCACTTGAAAAAATTAAAGTTTTGTAAGTTTAAAAAAAAATCTTACTTAAAACTGGTTCAAACATGAAAAACTCATCTTCAAAAGTTGATCAAAATAGTATTCCAATATATAATCAAATAATAGTTTTTAGATACTTTTAAAAAAAAAAAAAAAGAATTCCATATCTAAACGGGTCCTTAATGATAAATTTTCAATACTTGTTGTTCCAATGTATCATGAACTGTTACAGTAGTTTCGGTCTTCAGATAATTTTGAAAAAAATTACTTCTAAAATCATTTCCCAAGTAGTTTATGGTTGTTCCTATTTTAGTCAAGTTGTTAGCAAATTCTTTAGCCACTTTATTCTGTCATTCAGTTTGCTCTTCCTATATTTAAATCTGAAGTTGAAGGTCAATAAATATCAATCTTTCCTAGTCAATTCTGTTTCTTCTTTCTTCTGCAATTCTAAAACAACACATGTTTTGCACGTTTGAGAATATTTCAAATCTAAAAAAAAAAAAAGAATATTTCAAATTTTCAATGACTGTTGGACTAGAGTTTTTACCTCAGATTAGAAAAATTCACTTGGTTGGATGGGGAATTCTGAGTTGTGTTATATTTACTTAAAACTTTTCTTATAAAGGCAATCTATGTTTAGTTTCATGTATAAACTGTATGCAAGTTCAAGTGACTAGGCTAATCTATTTTGGTCTGAAACTACTAGTTATATACTGTACTTTTATCCTGTGAAAGTTATTTCTCAACCAATTTTAGTTTTGTACCAGAAACCAGCCTTTTCATTTCACAATTTTCTCCAAAGTCGGAAAGAAGAATCACCTGAATTTTATATTGAAAAGCTACAGCTTTACTATTGGCTCTAAAGGCAAAGGTACAAAAAAAAAATTACATCACATACATACATTAAATGATAGGCCCATTACAAATAATCATTAAGGCGATTTCCAATCTCGGTAAACTCTGATTGATCACTGGGTAAGATTGATCATCTACGTCTATTAGCATAATACCTTATGACTCTCAATACTGAGTGAGAGACATCAGTATTTTCACATGTACATCAACAGGAAAACAATAGCTTTTATATCTCCACAATGATCTTCCCCGTGGCATGTCCTTCAAGGCTCTTGGCCCAAGCATCTTGAGCCTTGCTTAGAGGATGCTTAGAGTTGAACACAGTCTTTAATTTCCCTTCGTTCACCAACTTAACAAGCAAGTTCAGTTCCTTATCTTCTTTAGGAATCAAAATCAATGGCAACAACTGCTTTTTGGAGAATGTGAGTTTCTTCAATACATAAGTCCACATTGAACTAGGCCCAGGAGTCAGATCAATGACCTTCCCTGTGTCACTCAAATTAGGCTCAAATGTTGACCAGGGAATGCCTCTAGCACAGTGAACCACTGCATCATACTTCTGTCCTGATGGACTCTTAAGGGTTGCTCCTTCTGGCGTTTTATAATCAAGAACCTCATCTGCTCCTAAGCTCTTCACCAATTCAATGTTACGAGCTCCACAGGTCCCTGTAACGTGAGCATTACCCAACTTTGCCAATTGAACAGCATAATGTCCAACACCACCTGAGGCAGCAGTGACAAGAATGTTCATACGCGGTCCACTTCCGTCTAGCTTGATTCCAGCAACATCAACAAGGGCCTTGTGTGCTGTAAGAGCAGCAATTGGGATGCCTGCACCTTCAGCAGCCGATACCTCTTCTGGCCTTGGAACAGTCAAGCTCTCTTTTGCAACTGCATACTCTGCTAATCCACCTCCAATCTGTTATCAAGCACACGAATATCACTACAACTATGATATTAGAGTTTATATTTTGTGCATCGTCAGTGCAATGAATTTTTACACTATCAAATTAAGTTGACCTACAATAAAAAATATTAGAGGGATAACATGCAATATCCGGTTAAATTGCACTGCCAGTGTAATGATTCTTTACACTTAACTCATCATATTAAACCAAAGAAAACAATCAAGAGCATAAGTGCTTTGGAATAATAGTAGCAGAGAGCAAATCAAAGAAGACACGGACAAATTTTTTTTGTCACCTAAACGTAACTTTAATTTAGAGCCTGCCAGCTGCAAGAAAAGTATACTGAAAATTAACAAGTCAAAACGGATGGGAATTGGACTTACAAGTGGATTAAGAAGAGCCACAACTTTGTCACCAGCCTTAAATTTTACAACACTTGATCCAACCTCTACAACCTCTCCTGCTACATCAGTACCTACACCTCACAAAGATACAGTATTAAAAGGGCATCATTTTAATAAGAAGACAATAAACGATGAGCTAGTACTCTAAGGATTAACTCATGATGTGATAAATTATTGAACTTACCAGGTATAACGGGAAATTTGCGAGGAACAAAAGGACGAGCCACGCCTTTTTGAAATCTCAAGTCTAATGGATTTAAGCTTGTAGCCTCCAACTTTAGCAAGACCTCATCCTTGTTCGGAGTAGGCACTGGAACTTCAACATGCTGCAACAAGCAAAAATTAAATTTTAGCTATACATAAAGCAACCTTATTAACATATTTATTGAATCGTGTCACTTAAAAGATAATTACAGGTAAATTTTCATCAAAAAGGAATGGATGGGAGAGAAAGTACCTTCAAGCCAGCTGCTCCGCCTCCATAAGAGTCGTACTGCACCGCGCGCATTAGCTTCCCTGCCATACCTCCAGCTATTGTTTTCACTAATTTCATTTCATGCTCATAGTGATTGATTCAGCAGCTGTATTTAAACTTAGATTGGGGACGAATATTCTACGTTTGCATAGTTGAAAAGGGTTGCTAAGTCAGCTTTTCCTACTACTTGTCGAGGTGAATAGTCCTCCTTGTAGAGTCTTGGCATAACCATTGTCACTTGTTAGCTAGTAAACCAGTCTAATGCATTGCCTAGTTGAAAATTGAAATATTCACTTGTTGCCTTGTTTGACTTGTGTGCCATGAGTATTAAGGATTGCTAGACGATATTCATATACCAATTGAATCTATTTTCCTGATCATACAAATACAGAGCCACACAATTGTAAACAACATAAACACATTAAATTGAAGAAAGCAATTATTATTTCACAGGTGGACGGTTTGAAACCTTCTAAACAATACTCCCTCGTTTTAATTCGTTTATCGCATTATGATTTGGCATAGCATTTAAGAAAATAAAAGATTTTTGAATCTTGTGATTTATGTTAAAAGTATGTGGCTTAAGTACACTAGTGACCTATAGCTATAATCAAATGAAGTCCTTAGATTTTAATTAACAAAATTAATATTTTTTTAATAAAATCTATTCTTCTAACTCTTTAAGATATGTTAATAACTTTTATATACTTGATTTCTTCTAATATATTTTTTCAATTGATAATGTAATCAATCCATATAATCTTTCATGAGACATAGTATTCCAAATGTGTCAAACTTTTTCTAATAATTCTTTTATTTTGTATGAAAAAATTACTTTTTCTGCATATAGTAATCAATATTTCTTTTTAAAATATATTTGTAACCTATTATTGCTAAAAAAAATGGTCTCCCTCAAATTTGGGGGTCTAAGACATGCATTTTTTTGTTACATTGTTGAGTCACACTGTGTATTAAAATGTTCCTTAATCTTGTGGTCAAACATATTATAAAGTTAAAATTAAAAAGTTAGCAAAAAAATATTTTTTTCTTTTAAAACAAATTATAATGGAAAGTAAAAGAAACTGAAAGGGAGAGAGTATTTGACATTTGTCCGGGCGTTTCACTGTGGCCTAGGATCAATTTCATAAAAGTTGCTCAACTTTAAACTCATTCTGCAAATTGCCTTGATATAAATCCACTGAAAATATGGCATCTACATATCAACTAGATATAATAGTTGGTGCCCGATATATGCTACTTTTTTTTATCCTTATTTATACGATAGAGATGAAATTTGAAGAGTCAATTAAATTTTTTGTATGGTTTTGAAATATTTTAAGTTGTTAATTATTGTGATTTATAATAATTTTTATATAATTTTTAGATAATATATGTTACTTTCGCCGTCCCAATATATGTGCACTAATGGAATTTGGAGAGTCAGTCAAATTTTTTACATAGTTTTTAGATTTGTATATGGTTTTTAAATATTTTAATTTATTAATTATTGTGATTTATAATAATTTTTACATAATTTTTAGATGATATATGTTACCCTCGCCGTCCCAATACATGTGCACTGATGAAATTTGGAGAGTCAATTAAATTTTTTACGTAGTTTTTAGATTTGTGTATGGTTTTTAAATATTTTAATTTGTTAATTATTGTGATTTATATTACTGTTATATAATTTTCAGATAATATATGATACTCTCTTTGTCCCAATTTATGTGACACTGATAGAATTTGGATAGTCAATCAAATTTTTTATATAGTTTTTACATAGTTTAGGTTGTTAATTATTGTGATTTATAGTATTTTTTATGTAATTTTTAAATAATATATGTTACTCCCTATGTCCCAATTTATGTGACATTGATAGAAGAGTCAATCAAATTTTTTTATATGTCGTTAAATATTTTAGGTTGTTAACTATTATAATTTATAATACATTTTACGTCATTTTTAAATAATATATGTTACTTCTTATGTCCCAATTTATGTGGCACTGATAGAATTTCGAGAGTCAACCAAAAAATTTATATGTCTTTAATTTCAAATATTTTAAGTTGTTAATTATTGTAATTTATAGTAATTTTTAAATATATAACTGATTTAAAAAATAAAATAAATAAATTAAAATAAAGAAAGTAAGAAAATTACAAAAATACATCAAATACCAAGAAGAGGCCTTGATCGGCAAGCTGACAGGACAATGGCGAGCTGCTTGCCCAGCCTCTTTTAAAGTTGTTAATATAAAAGGAGAAAATAAGTATGTCTATGTGTGGCAGAAACAGATTGTCCAACTTAAATGAAAAGAGAAATTTGGAGTTCTTGCAAAATAACGATCACATCACAGGTGTATATATCCTTCTAAGGTTGAGTATCTTTCCAAGTCAAAGTAACCGGTATTGGTAGTTCCAGCACCCATATTGTCAAACAAAACCTTATACTCTTCAATTGTATGAGGAACTAGATGTTTCCACACAGAATGGTTTGTCCCAAACCCATGAACTAGAATTATGGTTCGATCCATGTTCCTAAAATCTTCTTGTTGTGCGCCTTTTCAATTATCCCCATCTCAAAGTGTCCTTCAATTTATCGAAATCAAGGATTTCTATTTTTTGTTGCATCTCGTTCTAATTGAGAATGAAGGAAGGATGACTATAACCACATCTTTTTGGTTTTTAAAGTTTGTTGTAAGATATATTTCATCTACTATCCTCTTACTGGCACGCCTACCAATTAGGCTATATTTTTGGAAAAGAAAATTTTGATATTGTTGGGATTTATTAATGAAAGGTGAATGAAAAATGGAGGGAATAGAAATAGAGAGAAAATGAAATATTCTTTTTACTTTTATAAAGAGCATTTGTACCACATTGGTAGTGGGAAAGAAATTTCTTGTGTTTATATTAAGAAATACTTCCTCCTTGTATTAGAGGGTTGAGAAGAAGACAAGCCTCGGGCCGCCGTTGTCGTCGCTCGCTCGGCTACACCTTCGGATTTTTTCAAGTCAAAAGGGCGCGTCTCACTGGTTTCACATGCGACGGGACGTGCGAGGCGTACTTCCTCATGTGCGAAACGCATGTGGTCCCGACGTATCTGAAACAGTGTAACTTTTCTGAACCAGTGATTTACTACCGTTGAGTGGTTCGCCAACAGAATTTGAGATACCGCTATTCTGTTGATGTTTAATCGTTCTATCCTGGGAGGATATATTCCATCAACCTCGAGTGCTTGAGGGGAATAGTTCTCTTAAGGACACACTGTGTGTTCAGTGGACTCAATTTTCTTCTTCATCTCTTTTCTTTTACTATTTTGAGAAATAGTTTGAAGTTCTTGTTTCTACTTACTTAGTTTTAAATACAGATATTATTTATCACTCAAATAATAATCTTAAGGAAATTATTGTTTATCTGTATCTAAAGTTTCTGGAGATTAAAACTTTTTGATTTTCTACTCCGTTTGAATCTTCGTTCTGATTTGAAGAATATAAAAACTTTGTCAGAACTTAGAGTTCATTTTGTTGAAAGATTCAAAGATATAAAAACTTTATCATTAACTAGAAATACAACAACAACATCATACCCAGTATATTCCCATATAGTGGGGTCTGGGGGCATCGTTAACTAGAAATAAGTTAAATAAAGATATAGTCTTTATTATTAGTATTATTTTTAATGCTAAATTATTTGTCAAATTTGTAACAGAAAAATAACGAATGAAACAAAATATCAAAATAATTCTGTTGTGAATAGTGCTGCCCCATCAACAACAACTATCGCGTCATCAAGTCGTACGACTCTTGCACCTGCAATGGCTACGGCAGAAAATCAAGAAAATTTTTTGGGTATCGACTTCCAGATATGGCAGCAGAAGATGTTCTTCTATCTCACAACTCTAAGCCTATAACGCTTCATTAGTGAGGATGTTCTTGTGTTGGCTGAAGGAAAACCAGATAAAGAGAAGTTTGTGGTTACTGAAGCTTGGAAACATTCAGATTTCCTATGCAAGAACTACATTCTCAATGGCTTAGAGGATGGCTTGTACAACGTCTTCAGCGTTTGTAAAACTTCATAAGAGTTGTGAAATGCTCTTGAGAAGAAATACAAAACTGAGAATACCAGACTGAAAAAGTTTGTGACTGTAAACTTCTTGGACTTTAAAATGGTTGACAACAAGATGGTCATGTCACAAGTTCAAGAATTACAAGTAATAGTTCATGATCTCCTTGCGGAAGGTATAAACGGTTTTAATACCTTCATTATTAATTCTATTGACTATGTTGCTAACGTTAACCTTACTTTTGAAGGTATGGTAACAAATGAAGCCTTTCAAGTAGCAGCCTTCATTGAAAAGTTGCCTCCTTCATAGAGGGACTTTAAGAACTACTTGAAGCATAAGTATATGGAGATGACTCTTGAAGACTTGATTATTCGTCTAAGGATAGAAGAGGACAACAAGGTTGCAGAAAAGAAGTCTCGTGCAAGTTTAGCAATATCGGGAGCAAATATTATTGAAGAAGCACCAACAAATAAGAAAAGAAAGAAGCCATATGGACCAAAGAATAATCCGCCAAGAAGAATTTCAAAGGCAACTACTATAATTGTGGCAAGACTGGCCACAAATCTTCGGATTGTCGGGATCCAAAGAAAGACAAAAATAAAGGTCAAGAAAACATGGCTGAACAAGTGGAAGACTTATGTGTCATTCTTTCTGAATGCAACTTGGTTGGCAACCTAAGAGAATGGTGGATAGATTCCGGTGCCACCCATTATGTGTGTGCCAATAAGAACTTGTTTGCATCATATGCTTCCACTGGACCCAATGAGACCATCTTCATGTCAAACTCCGCTACAACAAAGGTTGGAGGAATAGGCAAAACGTGCTTGAAAATAACATCCGACAAGGTCGTGACTCTAAACAATGTCCTTCATGTTCCTGATCTACGAAAAAACTTGGTCTCAACTTCACTTCTTACTAAGAATGGATTTAAGTGTGTTTTTATTTTCGATAAAGTTGTAGTTAGTAAGAATAAATTATATGTAGAAAAAGGTTACCTAATTGAGGGCCTTTTCAAATTCAATGTAATGACTGTTGAAATGAATAAGAGTTCACTTTATTCTTACTTGATTGAGTCAAATAATTTATGGCATATTCGTTTAGGACATGTCAATTATATAAATTTGAGAAAACTAATTATTTAAAAGTATTATCTAAATTTGAGTGCAATAAATTATAATGTCAAATTTGTATTGAATCAAAATTTATTAAATATCCATATAAGTCTGTTGAAAGGAAATTTAATCCTTTAGACTTAATTCACACAGATATTTGTGATATGAAGTCAACAACATCTCGCGGTGGGAAAAGGTATTTCATAACCTTCATTGACAATTGTATTCAGTATTGTTATATTTATTTGCTTAGCAGTGAGGATAAAGCAATTGAAGTATTTAAGCAATATAAAACTGAAGTTGAAAATTAGATGAACAAAAAAATCAAAACGATAAGGAGTGATAGGAGAGGACAGTATGAATTTCCTTTTGAGGAGATATGTTTGAAAAATGGAATTGTCCATCAAACTACTGCCCCTTACACACCTCAGTCTAATAGAATTACGAAAAGGAAAAATTGAACATTGAAGGAAATGATGAATGCCTTATTAATAAGTTTTGATTTACTGCAAAGCTTGTGGGGGGAAGCTATTCTTACAGTAAATAAAATACTCAATAGAATACCTCATAGAAAAACACAATCTATTTTATAGGAGAAATAGAAAGACAGAAAATCCAACTTGAAATATTTCAAAATGTGGAGGTGCTTAGCCAAAGTTCAAATTCATAAACCCAAGAGGGTCAAGATAGGACCAAAAACTGTGAATTGTGTTTTTATTGGATATGCTACAAATAGTATAGCATGTCAATTTTTGATTCATAAATATGATCATTCTGATATTTATGACAAAACGGTAACAGAATCAGATAATGCTGAATTCTTTGAAAATATTTACCCGTAAAAAATTGATCGTGAGTCATCAAGCGAAAGATCTAAATGACCTCGGGAAGAATCAAAGGAAAGTACTCGCGATAAAGAGAATCCAAGACATAGTAAACGTCAAAGGACATCTACTTCTTTTGGATCATATTTTGTAACTTTTCTTCTTGAAAATAAGCCTCAAACGTTTAAAGAAGTTATGTCTTTCGAAGACTCATTATTTTAGAAAGAAGCTGTCAATAGTGAGATTGAATCAATCTTAAGCAACTAGACTTAGGAATTGGTTGATCTTCCTCCTGGAAACAAACCTTTAGGTTCCAAATAGATCTTTAAAAGGAAAATAAAAGTTGATGGATCTATTGAAAAATATAAGGCAAGACTTATTGTTAAAGGTTATAGATAAAAAGAAGGCCTTGATTATTTTGACACATATTCATCGGTAACAAGAATAACATATATTTGTATGTTAGTGGCATTGACGGTTGTATATGATGTTGAAATTCATCAAATGGATGTGAAAACTGCTTTCTTGAATGGAGAGTTGGAAGAAGAAATTTTACATGAAATAATCTGAGGGTTTTGTGGTTCCTCGTAAAGAAAGGAAAGTATGTAAATTTGTTAAGTCACTTTATGGACTAAAATAAGCACCCAAACAATGGCATGCAAAGTTTGATCAAACAATATTGGCAAGTGAATTTAAGATCAATGAGTGTGACAAATGTGTTTATATTAAAGACACTCCAAATTATAAAGTCATTGTTTGTTTGTATGTTGATCATCAATAGAGACATTTCTGACATAAATACTACTAAGTGTATGTTGGCTAGAAAAATTTGATATGAAAAACTTAGGAGTTGTTGACGTGATCTTAGGGATCAGAATTCATAAAACTCCTCAAGGTCTAGCATTTTCATAGTCTCACTATATTGAAAAAGTACTTGACAAATTCAAGTATTTGAATTTTAATATTGCCAAGACACCGATGAATGTGAGTTTTACACTTCAAAAGAATGAAGGTGAAAGCAATTTATTTTTAGAATACACACGAGTATTAGCAAGTTTGATGTATATCATGAACTGTACGCGACCAGATATAGCATTTGCTATCAGTAAACTTAGTCGGTACACAAGTAATCCCAATCAAACTCATTGGATGACAATGAAATAAGTTTTAGGATATTTTAAACATACTGAAAACTATGCCTTGCATTATAATAAATATCTCGTAGTACTTGAAGGATATAGTGATGCAAATTGGATTACTGGATCATCTGAATTTAAATTCACAAGTGGGTATGTATTTACTATTGGTGGAGGAGAAATTTCTTATAAGTCATCCAAACAAACATGTATCGCTCGCTCTACAATGGAATCTGAGTTTATAGCTTTAGATAAAGACGGTGAAGAAGCTGAGTGGCTCCAAAATTTCTTGGAAAATATTTCATTCTGGCCCAAACCATTGACAGGCACCTGTATGCATACACTATGATAGCCAAGCGGCAATAAGTAGGGCAGAGAGCACTATATAAAATGGAAAATCTCATCATATTTAACGGAGATATAACACCGTTATACAATTACTCTCTAGTAGAATTATCATGATTGACTATGTAAAGTCAAAAGATAATGTGATGGATCTACTTAAAAATGGCTTAACTAGAGAGGTAGTTGAAAGATCATCAAGGAGAATGGATTTAAAATCTAGGATAAGTCATCATGGAGGTAACACTACCTAGTATAATGGAGATCCCAAGATCTAGGTTCAAGGATAAAAATAAAGTTATGGTTGATGGTTCAACATTATCAAATAACTCAACTCATTTTCGTGGTAAAGACAATGTTCAGAAATAAAGATAATGCCTTTAATGCTTAAAGCTTTTAATGGTTTCTAAGTTTGGCAGGTATGACCAAATAGTTTACCTATAGGATGAAATGTTTAGAAAATACTTATATAAGTGTGAAGTGTAAGTCACTTCAAGGAGAATGATGGCGAAGACCGATTCTCTAAGCACTTATAAAACCAGGTAGTGTTCATGAATGAAACGAATAAAACCGTGAGAATCATAAACGATTAAAATTTAGTTGTGTGACTTATATTTTCTAGGTGTACAATAAAATTTTATGGTCCAAAGATATCGCATCTACCGATTGACCGAGTGCATTCGATACAAGTTCACTACAGAAAGTTCAAAAGGAAACCTACTTATCCAGATGTAATTAATCTTTACTTGTAGATCACACACTTGTCCGTATATTCATTCATCTTATAGCCATTCCCCATTTATGTGGGAGATTATTGGGGTTTATTAATGAAAAATGAATAAAAATAGAGGGAATAGAAATGAAAAAAAAATGAAATATTCCTTTTGCTTTTGTAAAGAGCATTTGTACCACATCGGTGGTGGAAAGGAATTTTTTTGTGTTTATATTAAGAAAAACTTTCTCCTTATATTAAAGTGTTGAGAAGAAGATAAGTCTCATGACGTCGTCATCGTCACTCGCTCGACTTAGCTTCGGCTTTGGCTTTGGCTTTGACTTTGGCTTTATCAAAGATCGATCAAGAGATTATCTTTTTGGATAAAGTTTATTTAAACTTAATTGTTTAAGAAAAAATTCTAGAGAGTATTTATCCATATGCGAGCCGCACATTGGCACATGCGAAATGCATATGAATCGCAAGTCAAAAGGGTGCGTCCCTTTGACTCACTGATTTGGACATGCGTTTAGACATGTGAGACGCACATTTCCATATGTGTTTTGCATGTTCCAATGCATATGACTTTTGGTTTGAGCAGTCTCACTGGTTTCACATGCGACAGAACGTGCCAGGCGCACTTCCTCATATGCAAAACGCATGTGGTCTCGACGTATCTGAAATAATGCAATTTTTTTGAAGCAGTGCTTTCTGGCTATAAATATTTGATTCTTCCTCAGATATGAAACACGAATTTAAGTACTATTTGAGAATGAAATTGTTAAGTATAGTATCCTTAGCTTCGTTTTAATGCGTAGTTTATGTTTATGATAATTTAACTATTGTTAGGAGCTTCCTGGAGCAGTTCAGACTTGGACATCATTGTTCTTGCAGCTTGTCGTCAGATGACAGGTAGGTTACGGTCTTTTCCATACTACATTTTGCGTATATAGGCTATAATTGTACTAATTAACATCCTTGGGTTGGGTTTTATTAGCTTGGCATCCCAGACCTTGTTCGCTTCTTCATTTTCATTTTATTTCGCTCCTATGGTTGCAGTATTCATTGTAGCTATTTGACTCGTACTACACAAAAATAATCGGGAGCCCAAATGACTAGTACTACACAAAAATAACATCCACTGAACACCAATAACCGAAGGCCATAACAAGCTCTACAATATGACAGGAGTAATATAATCTACCTACAGTCCCAACGAGTGTCCATACAACCAAGGAACACAATCAAGTGAAAATAAACCCTTCGGCATCCCATACTACCAGAGCATACACTAAGCAAACAACAAACAAGGGTGGAATCTGAATACAATATGCATGATGATGATATGATAGAATCGTTGTGATAATAACCCTATATGCACCTCCTCCGGTGCCCATAAACACAGTAGGAGGACCCATGGTAGGACGTATCCGCTATACTTCAACTATACCATATACCCTTCCTCCAATATGCTAGTCCCATAGCCTCTGGTCTTGGATCAGCAGCTCCCATGGAGGTCCTTAACTACATACAGTAACAAATGTGAAATCTCAAATAATCAGAACCTCGTAGTACGTGCTTGAAATCAAACCGGGTCTAAAATAGTCATAGTAATCTCAAACCCCATCAAGGGTGCCCAAAGTGTATACGGGTCTAAATAGGTAATCAAGTCTCAATAACCCTGATAAAGGGTGCTCGAAGCATATTCAGGTCTAAATACGTAGTCAAATATGTCTAGCACTCCAGCACACCCGAGTCTAGTATCAGTGCGAAAACTAGTGATAAAATCATCATAATATCATCTTTACTCTAAGAGTTTTCATAAAAATCAGTTCCAAAACACTTTCATAGTCATTTTATCAAAAATGGGCCTTCGGGGCCATGCAAATTTAGAAAACCATTTATAGTAGGCCCGAAGCCAAATCAGTAGTAAAATATGCAAAAAAATCCTTTGCATGAATGATATGCTCGCAAACAATAGATTAGCCCAATGGATCAAAAACAACTATCGTCCCTGCATCGGCACAACCAACTCTACAACACAGATATCCAGCCTAAAGTAACATCTCGATGTCCGGGACTTGCGTACATTCCCAAATATCCCACCGTCTATGGTCCAGAGGCATATACAAAGGCCACACGGGGCCACAAAGGAAATAATACAATACTACAATGAGTACTACAAATAATGTAAGAAATAAATAGACCGAAGAGATGGATAAGGTATGGGGTACCAACCTAGAAAACCAACCCAAGGATGCTAATTAATGCAATTATATTCTATATACGCAAAGTCTAAGATAGGAAAAACCATAACCTACCTGTCGCCAGACCTTCGAGATCGCGATGGTCGGCCTTCGAAAACCAGCAGTTCACCATGGCTAAAATTTCACCGAATGGACCTTTGGGATTCATCCAGGGTCCCGCGGACACAAACAAACTATGCTACTCGACTAGAAATGACATTCTAGACTCAACAAAATCGATGAAAATCCCAACAGTGGTCGATTTAATGAAAAGTGAGCCTCGCGTCCAAAATCAACCTTTAGGCCAACTAAACCAAAATGGAACCTAAGGCCCAAAATCAAGTCTTGAAGCCTCAAAACCCGAACCAATGGTCCCTCTAGCCTAAACTCGACATTCCAGAGCTAACAGCGCTGGAGATTTTCCATCCGAGGCCGTCTTCTCCAAATGTTGACCAAAGTCAACCATACAAGCCCAACTAACTTAAAAACACAGAATGAGAGAGAATTCCAAGCTGAAAAGCTCCCGAATCCTGACCAAAGGCCCAATTAGACCAAAGTCTATGCTTCGAAGCTAACGGAACTGTCAGAATTTGATTTTGAACATGATTACCAAGAATGTTGACTAAAGTCAATGATTTCCTAAGTTAAGGTTCTAAACTAGGGAAACGGCCATAAAGACCATTAATGGCTCAGGCACCGAACTACCGATCTCAACAAGCCATAAATGACTTAGGACCACTACAGGCAAGCTCTTACAGTACAAAAAAGGCAAAAATGCATAAATGACCAGAAGGATCATTACATCATCCACTACTAAAAAGGACTTTCATCCCCAAAAGTCAAGAAACAAGAAAACAATAGAGATTCAAGAACTGCGGATACAAACCCTACACCACTTTCTCAAAAAACCCGGGTAGCCTCCTCGACCGGACGGCACCCAACAGAACAAAACCAAGAAAAGCAATCAAGCCTTAACTCCTTACTAGCCAAGCTAGATTCCAACCTTTAACTCAAAACTCCAAAGGCCTATCAACCAAACCAATCCTTAAGAATCTCAATCAGAATGCACCGACACAACACCAACACCAAAGGAACCAATGAGATCAACACACAGAACTTGAATTCTCGATACCACAACCAAGTTTACCCAGAAAGTCACCAACCAAAACCTCTAACTCATGAACTCATAGATTTGCAAACCCTTTATACTGTCCTGAACCCTTTGCACCATAATCATGAAGCTTCACATAAGCTGAATACTCAAGCCACCCTCAAAACACCAAATGACCCACCAGAGATCCATAGTTCCTGCTATACTCAACCTCGAACGAGGTCACCTTTATACTCAAACTCTATTCCAACCAAGCCATAATCTACTAGCCTTTGACATCTAAAATACCAACTCATAGCATATCCTCGTAAATGGTAGTAATCTGCCCAACTGACCCTCACCCAACAGACGGATACTCTTGCTAACAACAATCTTGATATCTGAACCCAATTGAACTAACTATCAGAGCCCAACTATAAAATATGCACACAAGGGTCGTGAACTACATGGACGAACACTCTGTGTCAACGGAGAACCTCCCAACTGTATAATAAAACCAACCTCATTGAACTGTACCAAGTCTGAATCGGTTAAGAGTGAATGAACTAGGACAACCTGCCCAAAGACCCAAACCAAAACCAAAACCCTGCAAGGAGTGTGGTAAGCCTACCATAAAGTTTGTATCCATCAAATGAGCTCCAAACTCTAAGAAATATCGTGGCTACCCCAAACACTCGAACACCATTCAGATTTAAGATCACTCTACTAACCTCACCCCAGGAAGAAGGTCATCATTTCGCGAATATCAAGCTAAAATACCATGTAGGCAAAGGAAAGGATGCATGAAGTCTAAGGTCGCCACCTAGCCATTGAAAGTTTGCAATCCTTCAACTCACCCTTTTGTCTTAAAACCACTCGGTCTACCGTACATGTACCTAAACCATAAACTCCGAAAGCATTTTAACATACCTCAACTCTTGTCCCATACTGGCCGAGTCTAACCTATGCTGGAATCCCATACATATATAACCCTTCAGAGAATCAACTAATTCAAACCTCTAACTATCGGAACACAAAGGTGACCATCACTCTCAACGTACCATTCGAATCCAAAGTGACCCTGTTGGTCTCAACCCATACAACTTGATCACTTCTACCATGTACAACCACTGATCCTTGAATTGATGCCACTGAATTTGCCCAACCAAGGTAAAATGGACCTCAACTCTAGCAAGAACTCAGCTGAGACCTGACAAGTCCAGCCTAATCAAATGGTTAGCTAAGGGCTGGGTGTCCAAGGCCAACGGCCACTCTGAAACTAAAGTAGAGAAGTTAAGTTGCCCGCACCCACTGCCTTCTGGCAAAATGATGTTGCAACCACAGAGAAACTTTCATGAACCATCTGAAGTAACCTAATAACCCACGATTCTGAGACCCTACTCCAATTGCCAAACAATGCCTCTGTCAAACCCTAGATTAGACCCCTACGCTACTGATAAACACTGAACTAGAGCCAATCCAGCTCCGAACACACAATTTTCCCATTCCGTAGATGCTGTCGAGGCTTAGGTCACCTAAAGAACATAACAAGGAAACCATGATTGATGCAACAATCTTCCAAAGGTAGTAGTGGAAATGGCCACTACCTCAATCCCATACTAGAAGGTAATCTAACCTCAAATTCATTTAAGGAAAAAGGCCACTACAATCGATATTCAGTTTAATATAGTCACCAACACATAAACCCAAGCAAAACCCTCAGTTGGCTGCTGGAAACCCAAACACATAAGCAAGAAGTCATCTCTCTCCTCTTCCAAACCAAATGAAACCCTCTTCAAAGATACACCAAAATTGATAGACTCTTTCATAGAAGATCCTGGAGCTATTACCTTAGCCCCCACTACTCTACTAGCGACACTTGATAAGGTAGGAAAAGGATAGGAAGACTTCCCAACTCAATCACAATACTACAATCAAAGTTTAACGCAATACCACCGCTAAAACTTAGCCATAATGCCACAATCAAAAACTCAAACATGATGCTATAGTCAAAGCTCCACCAGAATACTATGATCAAAACTTGTCTATCTGGGACTGGGGAAAATAATGAAAACAACTTAACCAAACTTGAAATAGAAGAAAACCATGGGAGCAACCCATTCACGTGCCAATTTCCTAAACCAAACAATTTGAGAAGGACGATTCTAATTTCCCAAGAAAAGCAAAACCAACCCATGCCCACTGGCATAATCACACTAATCTCCTTAAGACAAAACGTCAATCTCTAGCATAAAACCATTGGTATCACACCAAACCAACAAAAAAACTTCTAGTAAACGCTAGATAACGGCCTAGGCAACAACCACTACAACCGCTAGAAATTGAACAACTCAAACCAATTCTAGAACCACAATGAATCCGGAAATAGAACCAACTAGGAAAAGAGGCTATCAAGACCTACCCATGAGTCACAACCCTGGGTAGTCACCTCTTAAGGATATCACACCCTATCCACTACTAAAAAGAATAAATCTACTAAGAAATCATACACATCAACACTACAACTCAAGTAGTAATACAATTAAACCAGAAACAGGTAGGTATATATACAAATACACTAAAAAGGGATAGAATCACAATACGAGCAATACAAGCACTAACCAAAGGTAACAAAAGCCGCACATGTAGCAATGATATCTAGAAACTCCACCTCTGGCCTACCAAGAGGGCATCCGACTGATGGTGTCTATCACTAGATTGAGTAGTTGATGTTGAAGGCTTGACCATCCCTTTCCAAGGAAAATCTCTAGAATAGTGACCAATCACCCCGCAACTACAGCAACCCAACAAAGCCCTGCTCTGAACCACGGTGCCCGTCGACTCTGGATGGATACCTGAACCACTTGGTTGAATACAACCTCTAACCATCTGGGGACCACCCCTGTAACCTTATGCAACACCTCTCACTGACTGGGGACCACCCTTACTACCCTACACATTGCCTCTACCCGGTGGCACTGGAATCTTGAAAGATAACACATGCTGACCGTGCTGACTAGAAGGTATGATCGTGGGGAAATCCCTAGCAAAGTGCCCATACTCACCGCACTAGAAACAACTTCTACCATATGAAGTATGTCGGGAAGATCTCGCAGAACCTAACCGGCCACCATGGCCTACACACCCTGAATTCAACCCTGGGAACTATGACTTGAACAATGTCTACTCTGCTAATCATGCTCAGTTCAACCACCCTCTGAAACTTTTGGAGCCACTGTAACTGGGCTACTAGATAGAAAGCAATGGAATTGATCTCTAGCAGAGAATTCCCTACCTCAAGTTTGAGAACCTCAAAAACTGCCCTGATAATGATGCCTCTAAGCACTACCTCCATAAGCCTTATGATATAATCCCTCATTAGCCCAAGCATGATCAACTACCTGAAGAAAGGTAGTCCCAACTGTAACTAAGTGATCTGTCGCTAAACAGAGCGGTGAAAATCAATCCTCCAACAAAACTCTGGAATCTCTCAAACTTTAAAGGCACAGCCCTAGCAGTGTGCCTAATCACCCCGTGAAACCTAGCCTCATACTCTAATACCGATATACAACCATGCTGGAGAACTAGAATGTCAAACCCAATTGAAGCACCACTCGAAGAATCGGGTACTGACCCAACCTGTGGTACTGAAACACCTACCGGAGGACTCGGAGTCCTAGCCACGATGTCCTGAAGAACTACGGTAGCTATAAGTCCTATCAGAGGCTGGCCTGGGCACAAACCCCCTAACTAATGCAGTAAACTCTCACTCTGAAATCCTGGCGCTGATGGAAACACTAAAGCAACTGGCGTAGAAGCCTCGATATTACCTGCTATCGTACTCGTCCTAGGCATTTGAAGGAATTAAACAACAAAGTTCAGAAGTTAATAAAGCCAGGAACATACGATAAGAAGCCAAGAATATGGAACTTTTCCTAAAATGCCCTACAGCCTCTCGTAGATAGGATACAGACATCATCGTACCGATGTATGAGACTCTACTTAGATACTTGATTTTGTACCAACGACACCGGAGAACCTAGAGCTCTGATACGAAGCTATCACGACCTAATTTCTCAGGTCATAATGGAACCTACGACCCCCCAGTAGGTGAACCATTCCCCGTAACCCAAAACAGTTAGTAATGCGCTACTACCTAACCAATGCGCACAATAAGTAGACATAAGCAGAAGCAGATATAATAGAGAATAACGCAAAAGCAAATAACCTGAATATATATATATATATATATATATATATACAAGGAAGCTACACCAACCCCAAGACTTAGTATCAATAGTACATGAGCTTCTATTAGAGTACAAGTGCTAAAAGTAACAAAACAGAATATACAACTGTCTCTGAATATATAAATAGTAATAGTACCAAAAGATGAGATGTGGTCAAGCCCTGATTGTTAGGCGCTCACCTTAGTATCGAATATCCAAAGCTTCATGAATCTCCATGCGATCAACGGCAAAAGCTCACACTAATATAGCACCAGAAAGATGCAGAAGTGTAGTATGAGCACTAATTGCTAAGAAACGGGTACCCAGTAGGCATCATCGATTGACTGAACGCATATAAGATATAACAATAGTAACTAGCAGATAGCAAAGAAGCAGTCACAGAAGCAAATAGAGAAAGCACATAGAAACTAGCAGGGATAGAAGTCAACAAGAATTATAAACATGCTATGCTAGCCACAGAAGATATATATAACACAGAACACACGTGAAGGAAAGAAAATGCACCTGGAGTCCTTGCAACAACAGTATATATAAAGAGAGAGTTTAGAAGGATGGTGGTACACTGGTAACCTCAAGTAAAAGGGAAAGAAGGGAAGCAATTAAACATACTCATGCTATAGGCAATATATTTAACAAAAACATGCTACAAACCTAACTTCAAGATAAGAACATATCAGAATCAACCTTACAAGTATAACCCTAGGATAGAATAAACTAAGCCACAAAGAATCGAGAACCACTACTTCGAACCACAATAAAGGATAAAACCCACTAGCTTACAAGTGCTCAGAAGGCCACATAAGTAGTGCCTCAATCAACATAGGAAACACTAATCCATCAATAATCAGAAGCCCAAATGACTCGTACTACACCAAAATAACATCCACTAAACCACTAATAATCGAAGGCCATAAAAAGCTCTACAATATGACAGGAGTAATATAATCTACCTACAGTCCCAACAGCTGCCCATACAACTGAGGTATACAATCAAGTGAAAACAAACCCTCCGACATCCCATACTACCAGAGTGTACACTGAGCAAATTGCAAACAAGGGTAGAATCTGAATATAATTAGATGATGATGATATGATAGAACAAGTGTTATAGTAACCATGTATGCACCTTCTTCGATGCCTGCAGGCCCAGTAGGAGGACCCGTGGTGGGACGTACCCACTATACCTCAACTTCACCATATACCCCTCCTCTGGCATGCTAGGTTCGTAGCCTCTAGTCTTGGATCAGCAAGGCCCATGGAGGTCCTCGACCACATACAATAATAAATGTGAAATCTCAAAGAATCAGAATCTCGTAGTATGTGCCCGAAATCAAACTGGGTCTAAAATAGTCATAGTAATCTCAAACCCCATCAAGGGTACTTGAAGTGTATCCGGGTCTAAATCAGTAATCAAGTCTCAATGAACCTGATAAAGGGTTCCCTGAGCGTATTCAAGTCTAAATACGTAGTAAAACATGTCTAGCACTCCAGCACAGCTGAGTCTAGTATGAGTGTGAAAATTGGTGATAAAATCATCATAATATCCTTTTTACTCCAAGAAGTTTCATAAAAATTAGTTCCAAAACCCTTTGATAGTCATTTTACTGAAAATAGGCCCTCAGGGCCATGTAAAGTTTAGAAAACCATTTATAGTAAGCCTGAAGCCAAATGAGTAGTAAAATATGCAAAAAAAATCCTTTGCATGAATGATATGCTCGCAAATAATAGATTAGCCTAACGGCTCACAAACAACCTATCGGTCCTGCACAGGTATAATCAGCTCTACAACACAAATATCTAGCCTAAAGTAACATCTCGATGTCTAGGACTCATGAAAATTCTCAAATATCCCACCGTTTATAGTCCAGAGATATATACAAAGGCCACACAGGGCCACAAGGGTAATATTACAATACTATAATGAGTACTACAAACAACGTAAGCAATAAACACACCAAAGAGATGGACAAGGTATGGCGTACCAACCTAGAAAACCAACCCAAGGATTGTCACGCCTCGAGGATACCCCCTAGACGTAACACGGTGCTCAGTGTAGAAAGTAGCCCTAAGCTAACCCATGGCCTGACATAACTAGATAATTTCTGATAAAACATGAATTATGTGGAAAGCTGAAAGCATTTAAATATATGAGATGGGAAAGAAGCCCAAACATGTCTGAATATAAAATATATATAAGAGTATAATGATGTCTGAAAATACACTAACAACTCAAAAGCTGAATCTAGTCTTTGTCTGAAAGCTTCTAACTGATATGAGTTGTTGGGACATGCCCTCTAGCTAACTCTAATAATCTAAAATTGAGATGTAAAAACCGAAAGATAAAAGCATATCTAGCATCCTCGAGCTATGAGGACTCATCATTGAAGCCGCTGAGCAAAGACTGGAAATCAAGCTAAGCGCGGTCTGAAAGAATAAAAAAGAAAAAAGAAAAAAGGAAGAAAAAAATATATATTCCCCCTTTTTGATGTTGAGCACCTAAACCTATATCATACAATGATGTAGCACAAAAGTATACGTAAGCATTTAAAATGTACTGAGTATACGGGATATGTGCTAAACTAAACAACATAAAGACTGAACATGGAAATACATACTGAAGCATAAACTAAAAGATAAGCTAGAGACAGTGACCAAGTACTAACATGAACATATAATATGCTGAAATGAATAACTAAAATGGGTACTGAGTACATGGTCAATGCAATATAAGTCTGACTGTGGGAGGTAACATTAACCGTTATACCCCAAGCTGAGCTAACAATGGAACTAACTTGTAACCTTGGATGGAAGGGTGTTCATACCTTGTCAAGGGTACGAACAATCCTAATGTGGATCCACTAAACTGATGTCCTCGAGAGACAAGGGTGTCAATCCTTATCTGATGGGTGACCCTTTTGAAATCTATGGTGGCACCATAGTTCTAGGACTCAGGAACTGCTACCAAAGGTCTCAGCCTAAACTAGCAGGTGAGCCTTCATCCCTTCGTCCACTCAGTGCTAAGTCTACTCTCAACTGAATACGTAAGTAATTAAAATGCAAGATGAAATACTGGATAGCTCAAATACTAATAATCATTCTGAGAATGCAACATACATATACTAAAACTGATGGCATTCTAATTCTAAAGTATGATTTTCTGAATTATCTCCCTAGCAAGTATAAATTATGAATACTGAATTTTACACAAGCTAGGGTTACCAAATTCTGTACATGTGACTGTGTTAATTCTCTAAGAAACATGTAATTTACATCACATAAGTAATAACATCTGAATTGCAATGAACCCCTAAGATTTAGGAACACTAGGTCTGAATAATTCATGGAGAACTGAAGAACTAAACTGAATCTAAGGACTCAATGGGTGAAAGGAACCCAATTATGAAATCACACATACCTGGAGAAGAATCTATGGAGAAATCCTTGGATTTTTAGGGCTGAGCTTGAAGGAACCTTCTGCTTGTTCTTGAGAGAAACTATCGCCTCTTTTGTCCTTTTCTTTCTAAGTGTTTGATGATTTTAGGAAAATAGGTGATTTAGGTAGTTTTTAACTAATTAATTAGGCTTAGACTAAGAAAAATGACGTACTTTAGGCTTTAAAAGAGGTAGGAAAGTCTGGAATACCCCTGGGAAAATTAAAAGAAAACTACTAAAATTCATGACTCAGGTTCCACAGATGGAAACCACGACTCGTGGAAACTTTCACGGCTCGTGGAACCCTATCATGGTTCCTGGGTCAAGAAATATGAGCTACTGTAATTGGGTTCTATGAGTGTGGTCCACGACTCATGGAAACTTCCACAGATTGTGTATCCCACTCGTGGATCCTAGGCTGATTGCTGACTCTCCAGTCTGGTTCCACGGACTGGGTTCACGCCTCGTGGATCATTACACGATCCATAGAACGAGTCCATGGTTCTTAGAGAAAATCCTCAGGCCTCTGATCTGATTCCATGGGTCTAGTACACGACTCGTGGACTCTTCTATGACTCGTGGATCCGACTCATGGATTGGCTGACAGTTGAAATTTTTATTTCTTTCTGGTTTTCTGAGCTGAGTCTAGGCTTGGGAGTTCTGGGGTGTTACAATATCTGACCCTTGGGATCATTCATCCTCAAATGAAGACTAAACAAGCTGAGTTTAGAGGGAAAGAGTCATTCGTCCTTAAATGAAAACTAAACAAGCTGAGTTTGGAGGGAAAGAGCTACAATCCCTACCAACTGAGTACTAGAAGCTGATATCTGATTGAGTTTAGATCCATGGATATGCAAACATGCTAAAATACAAGGACAACTGAGGGGATAAGATACTGAGACTGAATTACACAAGAGTAAACTGAGAGACTGGAGAGGAGCTATTACCTTAAGTTGAAACTGAATCGGAAGGGAAGACGTAAGGGTATTTGGCCATCATGGCTGCTTTTGCTTCCCAAGTAGCTCTCTGGACTGACTGATTCCTCCACAAAACCTTTAATGAAGCGACTTCCTTATTTCTCAACCTACAAACCCGATGGTCAAGAATCTAAACTGGAACCTCCTTATAGGTGAGGACATCATTCACAGCCACACTCTCTAAAGACACAATTGATGTCGGATCACCCACACACTTCTTCAACAAAGAAATGTGGAAGAATGGATGAACCGCTACTAGTTCTGCTGGAAACTGTAACTCATAAGCCACATTACCAATCCTTTTCAAGATTCTGTAAGGACGTACATATTTGGGACTGAGCTTCTCTTTCTTGCCGAATCTCATCACCCCGTTCATGGGTGACACTTTCAGGAAGACCCAATCATCGATCTCAAACTCTAAGTCCCTTCTCCTCACATCTGCATAGGACTTATGATGACTCTAAGATGTCTTTAGTCTTTCTTTGATGAGCTGAACTTTCTCCATAGCCTCATGAACCGCATCTGGACCAATCAAAGCTACTTCACCTACTTTAAACCAACCAACTGGTAACCTGCATCTACGCCTATAAAGTGCCTTATATGGGGCCATCTGGATACTGGAACAAAAACGGTTATTATAGGCAAACTTTATGAGAGGTAAGTGATTATCCCAACTACCCTTAAAATCGATCATGCAAGCTCTCAACATGTTCTCTAAGGTCTAAATAGTACGCTCTGCCAGACCATCCATCTATGGATAAAAAGTTGTACTGAGATTCACCTGGGTACCAAGACCTTTCTGAAATAATCTCCAGAAATGAGATGTAAACTGAGGACTCCTATCTGAGATGATAGACAAGGGTACCCCATACAACCTGGCTATCTCGCTGATGTAGAGCCTGGCATAATCCTCTGCGGAATTTGTAGTCTTCACAACCAAGAAGTGAGCTGACTTAGTAACTCTGTCCAATATCACCCAAATGGAATCGTGCTTCCTACGAGTACGAGGTAGACACGTAATGAAATCAATGTTAATCACCTCCCACTTCTAAGTAGGAATGCTAATATCCTGAGTCACACCTCTTAGTTTCTGATGTTCTACTTTCACCTACTGACGCTAGGACACTTAACCACAAAATCTGCAATGTCCCTCTTCATGTTGTTCCACCAATAGACTTCCTATAGATCATGGTACATCTTAGTGGCACCTAGATGAATAGAATATCTGGAATTATGCGCTTCTGTAAGGATATGGTATTCTATTCTGGAATTATGCGCTTCTGTAAGGATATGGTGCCTCAACTCACCCATATTAGGTACGTATAAACTACCCTGGTAGCGAAGCACACCATCTCTCCCTTGGGAGAAAACCTCTACTCTCTGCTGATGAACTACACCTTTCAACTAAAGCAAGATGGGATCATTGTCCTGTTTCTCTTTAACCTCCGCTACCAATAAAGATTTTGATCCATTCTGGACTATCATACCACCATTTGTCGTGTACATAAGGCTAACTTCTAAACAAGAACATATCTGGCTAATTCTTTCTTCTTTTCCTCAACATGTGACACACTACCCATGGACAGCCTATTGAGGGCATCAGCCACTACATTGGCCTTACCCGGATAGTAGAGCACATTCATATTGTAGTCTTTGAGGAACTCAAGCCACCTTCTCTGATAAAGATTCAACTCTTTCTGGGTGAAAACATACTGGAGGCTCTTATGATAGGTGGACACATCAACATGAACACCATACAAGTAGTGTCTCCAAATATTTAGGCAAACACAACCGCTGCAAGTTCAAAGTCGTGAGTCGAGTAGTTCTTCTCATGAGTCTTAAGCTGTATGGAGGCATAAGCTATGACCTTACCTTGCTACATTAAGACACTACCCAGGATGACCCTAGAAGCATTAAAATAAACCACGAAGCCATTTGAACCCTCTGGTAGAGTCAAAACGAGAGCTGTAGTCAACCTGATTTTCAATTCTAGGAAGCTTTTCTCACACTTATCTAACCACTGAAACTTGACCTTCTTCTGAGTTAACTTGGTCAATAGGACAGCTATGGTCGAAAACCCTTCAACAAACCTCCTGTAGTAACCGGCCAAACCAAAGAAGCTTCTGATGTCTATCGGAGAGGTGGGTCAGGGCCAGTCCTTTACTGCCTCAATCTTTTGAGAATCAACTAGGATGCCTTCACTAGACACCACATGACCAAGAAAAGTAACTGACTTCAACTAGAATTCACACTTACTAAACTTGGAGAACAACTGGCAATCATTGAGAGTTTGCAACACCACTCTCAAGTGGTATGCATGCTCTCTTCCTCACTACGAGAATATATGAGTATATCATCGATGAAAACAATGATGAACAAGTCTATATACTACTTGAACACCTTGTTCATCAAATCCACGAAAGCTGCATGAGCATTCATTAGTCCAAAAGACATAACAACAAATTCATAGTGACCATACTGAGTCCTGAAGGCTGTCATTGGGATGTCACTATCTCTGACTCTGAGCTGATGATAGCCGGATTTGTGGTCTATCTTAGAGAAGCAACTAGCACCCTAAAGTTGGTCAAACAAGTAATCAATCCTGGGGATAGGATACTTATTCTTGATTGTGACTTTGTTCAACTGATGGTAATCGATGCACATCCTAAGAGAACCGTCTTTCTTACACACGAAGAGAACTGGAGCACCCAATGGAGAGATGTTGGGTCTGATGAAGCCCTTATCTATAAGGTCTTTCAAATATTCTTCCAATTCCTGAAGCTCAGTTGGATCCATTCTATAAGGAGGAATCAAAATAGGCTGGGTATCTAGAAGGAGATCTATTCCGAAGTCAATTTCCCTTTCAGGAGGAACTCTGGGAAGATCTTCTGGAAACACTTCTTGGAATTCATTCATCACTGGTACTAACTAAAAAGTTGGGGTTTTGGAGTTTGAATCCTTAACCCAAACAAGATGATAGATACACCCTTTGGAAATTATTTTTTTGGCCTTAAGGTAAGAGATGAATTGACCTACAGGCACTGAGGTATTACCCTTCCACTCTAAGACTGGCTCATTTGGAAACTGAAATCGAACGATCCTAGTTCTGCAATCGACTGAGGTGTAACAGTAATGTAACCAATCCATGCCTAGAATAATATCGAAGTCAGTCATTTCTAACTCTACAAGATCAACTGAGGTGACTTTAAGTGAAACTGTGATAGGACAATTTTTGTATACTCATCTAGCTATAACAGGATCACCAACTGGAGTAGAGACTGAGAAGGGTTCTAGGAGGATTTCTGGACTAACACCAAAATTTACTGCTACATAAGGAGTTACAAAGGAAAGTGTAGCCCCTGGGTCTAGCAATGCATAAACATCTAAATGGAAGACTTGTAACGTACCCATGACCACATTGGCAGAATCCTCTTGGTCTTGTCGAGTCTGAAGGGCATAATACCTATTTTGGCACTGACCACCACCTGTACCAGAAGAGGCACCCTGCTGAGTAGGGCAATTTATTGGAGTTGCTGTAGAACTAGCCTGATTCTATGAACGAGTATCCCTGCCCTTCTGAGAATTTATTGGGCACTCTTTTATTCTGTGGCCTGTCTTACCACACCCAAAGCAATTTCCACTACCCTCCATACACTCACCCTGGTGGTTTCTGCCACACTTCTTGCAAACTGGATGAGTGCACCCACTAGTATACCTTGGGACTTAGAGCCTGGCATTTTATCCCATCGGTCCTGCTTGAAATTAGGCACTGGGCACTAGCAAAAGATGGAGCGAAGCTGAAAATTTGTGACAGGGATGAGAACGATTACCACCCTGTGACCTCTGCTGAGAGTAGTTAAAGTCACCTGTCTTAGCTCTCTTACTGTCTCTTCCCCTCTCTTTGACTTTCTCTTCCTTGATCTGCTGAGAATAAGTAACAAACCTAAAAAAGTCCATCTCCTTAACCAGCATAGCAATCTTGCACTCCTTGATCACATCATTGGACACACCAGATACAAATTTACTCATACGGGCCCTGGAGTTAGTTACTATTGCCGGAGCATACTTAGACAACAGAGTAAATTTGAGTGTGTAATCTTTCACACTCATATCATTCTGCCTCAAGTTGATGAACTATTGGACCTTGGCTTCCCTGAGCTCAAGTGGGAAGAACCTGTCCAGAAATGCAGTCTTGAAGTGGTTCCAATCCATTGGACCTGTATTAGCACAACATAATTCCTTCCACTGTTGATACCAAGTATAAGTCACTCCCTTCAGCTAGTAGGAAGCTAAATCTGCACTCTCGACTGAAGCGACACCCATAATATCAGTCACCTTCTAGATATCATCAAGGAATTCCTGTGGATTCTCTTTGGACTTGGACCCATGAAATTCTGGAGGGTTCATTCAAGTGAAGTCTCAAATTCTAGCTGCAACAGAGTTGGTCTGAGGTGGAGCTGGTGCCATAGCCTGCTAGTTGACCTGAGCGGTCATAGCCTGAGCAAGCACCTGAAAAGTAGCCATGAATTTGGCATGAGTGATTTGCTCATTCAGGGGGTCTGTTGGAGCTACTAGTGTTGGCTGATTCCTTGCATTGGCTCTTTTGGGAGGCATTTTCTGTAACGCGAAGAGCATGAGTTAGAAAGGGATTAAATAGAGTTCACACTCAATAGCACGAGCTGGAAAAGAAAGAATGGAATTTGTTCCTAATGACATCTCGTAGCTTCTCCCTCATAAGTGTGGCGCGCTTCACACCCATGAAAAAAACTCTACTTGACACGGCTTTCACACACCCTAGGACACTTGAACCTAATGCTCTGATACCAAGTTTGTCATGCCTCGAGGCTACCCCCTAGATGTAAGACGATGATCAGTATCATAAGTGACCCCAAACTAACCTATGGTCTGGCATAACTAGACAATTTCGTATAAAACATGAACTGTGTGGAAAGCTGAAAGCATTTAAATATGTGAGATGGGAAAGAAGCCCAAACATATATGAATATAAAATATATATATATATATAAGAGTATAATGATGTCTGAAAAATAACACTTACAACTCAAAAGCTGAATCTAGTCTATGTCTGAGAGCCTCTAACTGATATAAGTTGTTGGGACATGCCCTCAGCTAACTCTAATAATCTGAAACTGAGATGTAATGACCAAAAGATAAAAGCATAGCTAGCATACTCGAGCTATGAGGACTCACCACTGAAGTTGCTGAGTAAGGATTGAAGATTGAGATAAGCGTGGTCTGGATGTTGAGCGCCTGAACCTACATCATACAATGATGTAGCACAAAAGTATACGCCAGTACTTCAAATGTACTGATCATGCGGGGTATGTGCTAAACTGAACTATATAAAGACTGAACATAGAAATACATACTGAAGCATAAACTGAAAGATAAGATGGACACAATGACCAAGTACTAACATGAACATATAATATGCTAAAATGAATAACTGAAATGGGTACTGAGTATATGGTCCATGCAATATAAGTCTGACAGTGGGAGGAAACATTAACCAACATACCCCAAGCTGAGCTAACTATGGGGACAACTTGTAACCCTGGATGGAAGGGTGTTCATACCTTGCCAAGGGTATGAACAATCGTGACATGGATCTACTAAACTGATGTCCGTGAGGGACAAGGGTGTCAAGCCTAATCTGATGGGTGACCCCTTTAGAACCTATGGTGGCACCGTAGTTCTGGGACTCAGGGACTGCGACCAAAGGTCTCAGCCTAAACTGGAGGGTGAGCCTTCATCCCTTTGTCCACTCGGTGCTAAGTCTACTCCCAACTAAATACATAAGCAATTAAAATGCAAGCTAAAATACTGGATAGATCAAATACTGATAATCATTTTGAGAATGCAACATACATATACTGAAACTGATGGACTTATAATTCTGAAGCATTGTTGTCTGAATTATCGGCCTAGCAAGTGTAAATTATGAATACTGAATTTTACACAAGCTAGGGTTACCAAATTCTGTACATGTGACTGTGTTAATTCTCCAAGAAACATGTAATTTATATCACATAAGCAATAACATATGAATTGCAATGAATACCTAAGATTTAGGAACCCTAGGTCTAAATAATTCATGGAGAACTGAAGAACTGAACTGAATCTAGGGACTCAATGGGTGAAAGGAACCCAATGATGAAATCCCACATACCTGGAGAAGAATCTATGGAGAAATCCTTGGATTTTTAGGGCTGAGCTTGAAGGAACCTTCTGCTTGTTCTTGAGAGAAACTGTCGCCTCTTTTCTCCTTTTCTATCTAAGTGTCTGATGATTTTAAGAGAATAGGTGATTTAGGTAGTTTTTGACTAATTATTCAGGCTTATACTAAGCAAAATGACGTAGTTTAGGCTTTAAAAGAGGTAGGGAAGGTCCAGAATACTCCTGGGAAATTTAAAAGAAAACTGCTAAAATTCGTGACTCAGGTTCCACGGATGGAAACCACGACTCATGGAAACTTCCATGGCTCGTGGAACCCTATCGTGGTTCCTGGATCAGGAAATTTGAGCTACTAGAATTGGGTTCTACGAGTGTGGTCCATGACTCATGGAAACTTCCACAGATCGTGGATCTCACTCATAAATCCTGGGTTGATTGTTGACTCTCAGGTCTGGTTCCATGATATGGCTCACGACTCATGGATCATTCCACGGTCCGTAGAACTAGTCCGTGGTTCTTAGAAAAAATCCTCAGGCCTCTGATCGGATTCCACGGGTCCAGTCCATCACTCATGGATCTGACTCGTGGATTAGCTGACAGTTGAAATTTTTATTTCTTTCTGGTTTTCTGAGCTGAATCTAGGCTTGGAAGTTATAGGATGTTACAAGGATGCTAATTAATGCAATTATATCCTATATACGCAAACTCTAAGGTAGGGAAAACCATAACCTACTTGTCGTCCGACGACTAGCTACTGGAATGGTGTCTTCCAAGCCCAAACTGCTCCAAGAAGCTCCAAATCATGGACACACTATCAAAATAATATTCTACACATCAAAACAAGACTAACGATAACCATATTGCTAAAAGTTTAGCCGAGTTGAAATCTGGGTCAAAAGCGAGCCCGTGGGCCTCGCAACCCAAAATTAAAAATGAATGTTAACATGATGTTCCCAACCTTGCCAGGAGCACATGGTCAAAAATTGATCATGATTCGTGAAGGATAAAGGGCCAAACAACCCCTACGAAGCCAAGGGAAAGAAAGGGAATCAAAGAGGAAATTTAGCAGAATTAAAGAAGAAAACTTACCAATTTACGACAAGGGGGTGATCACAGACAAGAAATATATCACCCCAGCACCTAAGATGTTTCCACACTGAATATTTAGCGTAGATCTCTTCAACAATGGAGAAAATACGGATAGAAATAAATAAGAAATGAAGGAGGAGAAATATTTATACTACCAGGGATTTCTTCATTGTTATCTCGAGAAAAACCCTCGAGATCGTGATGACTAAGCTAGCTAACTCATCGCTATCATGATGGTTAGCCTCGAGATAGTGATGACCAAAGGAGCAGGGCCTTCACCGCTATCGCGAGAAAACCTTTCGAGATCGCGATGAACAAAGGGGCTCTTCATCGCTATTGCGAGAAAACCCTTTGAGATAGCATTGGTTGCCCTTCAAGATCGTGATGAACAAATTTTGGTCATACCAGCAACTAAAAACCAGCAGTTCACCAAGGCTAAAATTTCACTGGATGGACCCTCGGGATTCACCCGAGTTCCCGCGGACACAAACGAACTATGCTACTCGACTAGAAATAACATTCCAGACTTAATGAAATCAACAAAAATTCCAATGCAGGTTGATTTAACGAAAAGTGGACCCCGCACCCAAAATCAACCTTTAGGCCAACTAAACCAAAATAAAACCTAAGGCCCAAAATCAAGTTTGGAAGCCTCAGGACCCGAACCAATGGTCCCTTTAGCCTAAAATTGACAATCCAGAGCTAATAGCGTTGGCAGAATTCCCATTCGGGGCCGTCTTCTCAAAATGTTGACCAAAGTCAACCATACAAGCCCAGCAGGCTTAAAAACACAAAATGAGAGAGAATTCCAAGCTGAAAAGCTCTTGAATCCCGACAAAAGATCCAATTAGACCAAAGTACTCGCTTCGAAGCTAATGGAACTATCAGAGTTTGATTTTGAATGCGATTACCAAGAATGTTGACCAAAGTCAATGATTTTCTAAGTTAAGGTTGTAAAATAGGGAAACAACCATAAAGACCAAACAAATGGCCCGGGCACCGAACTATCGATCCCAGAAAGTCATAAATGACTTAGGACCACTACAGGCAAGCTCTAATAGTACAAAATGGTAAAAACGCGTAAATGACTGAAAGGGTCATTACATATATAAAGAGATTTTTTGCATGTTTTACTACTATTTTGGGTGCGTGCCCACTGTGAATGGTTTTCTAAAACCTGCATAGCCTCGAGGGCCCATTTTTGGTAAACATGGTTTAGAACTGATTTCCATGGATCTTCTTAGGGTAAGAGAGAGTAAATGATGATTTTATCACTGTTTTCATACTTATACTAGACTCGACTGAGCCAGAGTGCTAGACATGTTTTACTATTGGTTTAGGATGATACTAGACTCGTTCGAGCCGAGCATCAGACTTGTTTTACTACCATTTTAGACCTGATTATGCCTGGGCACCCTAGTTGGGGTTTTTGACACTTGACTTACCATTTTAGACTTGGATAGACTCCAGTCATGTATTTTGAGACTTCGATTACTAGTTTGGATCCAGATACACTCCGGATGATTATATTGAGATTTTGAGATTTAGTATGTAATCGAGGACCTCCATGGACCTTGTCGATCCAGACCAAGGGATACGTGCTAAATGTGCTGGACGAGGAATATATGGTATAGTTGAGATATACAGTGAAGTCTTTCCATGCATCCTACCTACTGGGCCTATTAGCGCTGCAGAAGGTACACAAGAGCTACTATTTCACCTGGTTTTCACACTATTACATCATATCATTCATTTGTGTAAGATTCCACCCTTGTTTGATGTTTGTTGAGTGTACGCTCTGGTAGTATGAGATGCTAGAGGATTTATTTTCACTTGTATGTGTTCCTCGGGTGTATGGGTGCCCATTGGGACTGTAGGTAGATTCTTTATTATTATTCTATCATAGTACTGGTTCTGGTTATGGTTACATTTGGATCCTTATTTGGCTATTCTTATTTGAGATATATTGTTCACTACGCTAATGATTCCAACCTTGAGAGTTGAATTATTATCATGAATTTTTTAATAGTATTGTTTCAGCATGATTATGTTATTTGCTTTCCTTCCTTCTCTTCTTTTACTTGAGGTTACCGGTATACCGCCTATTTCTTAAACTCTCTTTATATATCTTGTTATTGAAAGGACCCCAGGTGTGTTCTTCTTTCCTTCACCTGTGTTCTGTGATATATATATATATATATATCTTGTGGTTAGCCTAGTTTGATTATGTTTCTCCTTGTAGTTTTATCTTTGCTAGCTTTCGTGTACTTCTCTGTTTATTTTCTGTGACCACCTTCTTTCATTCTGCTACTTATAGATTTTATATCTTATATGCGCTCAGTCAGCCTATGATGCCTACTAGGTATCCGTTGCTTTGCAATTGATGCTCACACTACACTCTGTATCTTTCTGGTGCAAATCCTAGTGTGGGCCATTGTTGCTGACTTGTAGAGACTCGTGCGGAGTGCTTTTGAATCATCTGAGGCTGAGGGTGAGCTCCTGGCAACCGGAGCTTAGCTTTTATCTTATCTTTTGTATTACATACTCTTTTGTTATTCAGAGACATATGTATATATTCTTTTGGATCCTTGTACTCTGTTTATGTACTAGCGGCTCTTATACTGTGATATCAGTCTGTGGGATGGCTTTGTTTTTCCTATATATATATTCCTATTGCTCATTTCCTTACTTTATCTTTTGCTTCCGCTTATATCTGGTTCTTCTGCATGCTTGTTAAAGAGTAGCCCATTACTAACCATTCTGGGCTATGAAAATTGGTATGCCTATAGGGGGATTGCATGTGCCATCATGACTTGATAAATTGGATCGTGACACACCGTAATCTGATAACCACAATCATATATACACCACCTCTTACTTCTAACTTAACATGTAACTGACGTCACCGGGTATGAGTTTATAACACGAATAATACCAATAACAAATAAGATGCATCTAACAATCGACTCTTCTATGTCACACTAGATACAAAGTTTTCAAATTTTAAGGAACTATGCACAAAAAAAGGAATAGCCTTTACATACCTCGAATTCGGGCTTGAATAACTTGATGTAGATAATCGATTTCCTTTTGGTGCTCAAATATAGCATCAAAATATTTTTCCTACTAAACTCTTGCTCTAATGTCATGTGTATAAGTTGTAGCCAACAATTGCCTTTATAAAAAAACAAATTGAATGAAACATATTTGGAGTTCAAATATATAGCAGTAGTATAACTTAGCTTGTTGTAAGAAAATTAATGGAAATAAGTGATAAAATTAATAAATATATTTACCTAGAATACAACTAATTTTGAATATACATGGATGGCTTCACAATTACAAATTATATATCAACTAGACATGTAGTGTCCGCGCCAACGCGAGCCCAATGATAATAACTGGTTTGTCCATGTATTCTCAAGTGTAGTAAATGTAGATACATGAAATGCCTGAAAAACTTTTGCATGATATCTTATGATAAATTTAATGATAAAATATGGGTAAAATGAACATCAGTTACTTCTTCAGTTGGCACTGCATTGAATATGGTCTATTCTAACAGCTGGAGTGTTGCATACCAGCTTTAATATCATACCTTTTGCTTTCAACATCTTAACTGCCCAAAGATTAACAACTGCTAAGTTTGGCATGATTCCATTTGGATTGACAACACCAAAGTGGAATCAACCTGAGGTAAATTCAGGAAACAAAGTTATGTGTATTTACATTATTGGTGCAATATCGGGTGTTCAGTGTTGCAAAAACATTTCATGTAATTGAACATAAAAGGAAATATTTGAAATCAACAAAGTCAACAAAAAAAGAGATAGTCAACATTGAGTCAAAATCTCGAGAATCTCCTAAAAATTTAGTGAGAAATATCAATTGCGAGCTCTAGCAGATATCCCAGATCTTGAATTCCCTCATGTGCCGTCTCGACCTACTATTGAGTGACTTGACGTGGAATGTTTGCAAATCACCTAAAATTTTAGCTAATAGCTTATGCAAGGTAAAAGTTGCGACTTGGTATCAAGAAAAGTTGGAAAAAAATGGGTGACATCCTCATATTCGAAGACAGGTAATAAACTCACAGTTTTAGTAGTAATTCGATGGACCAGGTTGATATTGCATGATGCAAACCAATTGACATGGTTTCTGCTAGTTTCAAAAGATATAAATAATATAATTGCTGCAGGAATACTTACATGGACTTATTTCAAGAAGAATGCAATAGTGTCTCAGAAATATTTTATAAAATATTCAACTGGAGGTGGTTTGTTTGTTGATGTCTACCAACTGGAACCGAAGCTTTCTATTTTCCTATTTCTCTTTTTGTTCTCGCCTGTCGAGAAGAAAGCCAACGACTCAGCAGTTATGATCCTGGACCTGGAGAAGAACATTTGTTTGAAAGGAGCGGGTTGGCAGAACGCTGAAATTGCATCGTGCACATTTGAACAACTCTATAAAATAGTCAAATAATTCGTGACAAATGTTTAATTGAATGACTTACAGACGGTCTGCTCAGTTGTTTTCGATAGTAGTACAACATTCCTTTTGCTATCTAGAAATGAACAATCTTCTCTTCCAATCACCTGTATACGAAGAAACGCTTTGACAGGTAACCTTATTTTATAGTTTGTACCTGAACTATTGACATCTTAGCTAAAGAAATAAAAGGCAATAATTTTTTAAAAGGAATACTGAATATTGGAAGCAGTAAGAAAGAAAATGTTATTTGTTAGTAGTTGTAGCAAAATGCAGGATGTTATATCACATACCTTTCATTCAGTAGCAAAAGGCATGATCGGTTATATAATTTTGTGAGAACTCCGGGAAAAGGTTGTGTGATATCACCATTTGAAAACTCATTGGATGAACATCTCCTTTCCTGATCTATATGTGAGCTTCCTGATCATAGATGAAACTTTTTTGAGCAATTCGTGAATAAGTGAAGACCTGTAACAAAATCACATATCACATAATTTGTAAAAACATATAAAAATTATTTTAAAATGCCATAAGCATACAATAAAATTAGCAGTATATCACTGAAGTAAGATTTCACGTATGGTAAATAAGTAGAGTGTAATAGTAGATAGACGAATAAATGGATCCAACAGCCAGAAAATAGATACAAACTAAAACCAAGTTAGCTATCACAAAGGATGGCAGATAGGAAAGTGTATGCTACTTGCTGCATGTTACTATCAAGAGTTCATCAAGAATATGGTTAATTGGGATATGTATGATATAAACATCTGAAATATACTACATTTTTTATGATTATAGACTTTCTCAACCTCAAAATCTACAAGGGTAACATATTCCTCACAATGTACTTGAATAATTTATGTTTCAAATTTAACTACATGTGTTGTTTTCTATTGTTTCAACCAATTTAGTTTTAGTTTTATTGGATCCATTTAATAGTTAAAACCAGTGTTTAGTAGTACGAAGTTACTTTCGAAAGTAATTCTGATTGTTCACAGCCTATATACAATTCTCTTGCCTAAATTTTGAAGTTTTTAATCAACCTTTTTTCACAATCTATGTTGACTTTTTTTATCGGTTTAAGCTGCAAATTTTTTTTGCGGCCTAAGCTACAGTTTCTATAGTTTTTACCTGCTATTGTTGCAGTTCTTTAGATGTATCTTTTTTCATAGTTTAAGAGGCAGTTTTTGTGAACTTATAGGTGCAAATTCTTCAGTTTTTAGCTATTGCGCGTAACCTTCCAAAGTTGCGTCTAAAGGAGTTTCGAAAATAAAGTGGAACAAACAAAATTTTAGCTGATAGATTTTTTAGTGAAGTCAAAGATTTAGAAAAATAAAGTTTGTCATCAAAAAAATGAAATACACTAAACAAAGCAAATTAGGCTTGAGATTTTGTAAGCAGACATCTATATTTCCGACTAAGTTACAGTCATTATCGTAAATGGCAAGCAATAGAATCTTCAATCAAATAAACCATCAAAAAAATTATAAGCTTCTATGTATGATTAAGTCTACTGTTGATGGCTGAATGTCACGATCCAGGCCGCCGTGAGTGGCACTCACCCAATACCCCCGGGTGAGTGAACCAATACCGATCCAATACTTAACCATTCTAGCAGCTTAAAACCAATGCATAAAATAAACTAGCAATAAAATCCCAAAATACCATATCATAAACTGCGGAAACATCCTCCCTAGAACCTGAAAGTCATCGTACCAAAATATGCTACCAAATTGTATAGAAAATACGAGGATGCAACCCCAAAATAGGCAAGGTATAAGCCCGAAATAAGTGGGCTACAACTAACAGGAAGAAACTAAGGTAGCTCGATCGAAGCAGCTCACCCTTAATGTCTGAAAGTGTTGGGACTACAGATGAGGTCGCGTGTCAGCCGCCGAAAGATTGCCTATATTTACAAAAAGAAAAGCAAGTGCAGAGTCATCACACAAATATCGTGTACTGATAGGATCATCGGCCATCTCTAATAAACACAATATGAATAGTAAACCAAAACATAGTAAGGTACAGGAAACATATATGTAATGACCCTTCCGGTCATTCCCACGTTTAAGTTTTGAAGTCAAGCAAATCGACAAAAGATATCGTAAGACCTTTAACAAATTTTCTGAACCTTAGGTCAAATGTATCAGGACTTTTCTCCCAATATATAAAGAGTTAGAAGTCCCCCGAAATACCAAATCGAAGGTCTACGAGTCTAGTTTCCAACGCACAAAACCGCACGTCGAAATAATCTCGGAACAAAGAGTTATGACTGTTTTACCGCGGACTGTCTGGCAGAAAACGGGGTTGCGAACCGGGTCGCGAATCGGGTCGGGTTAAACTCGATTTTAGCCTCGATTTCACGTTTTAAAATTCCATTTCAGTTCTAAAACAGTGATAAAATAAGGGAGGATCCCGAGAGAACTCTTGAGTGTCGAAATCGTGCGTATTTGAAAGTATTTATTTTATAAGGTTTTTATACTCCGTAATATTTTAACGGAGATAATAAATTTAGTTATGTTAAAATTTATTATTTTAATATAGTAGGTTTTATTTGAAATAATTTTCTATGAATTATGGTATATTTAAAATATTATATTTATTTTACCACGAATTTATGCAATACCCGAGTATATACTTAACGGATCGGGTTGGTTGCCACCTCCACTTCCACGTGGAAGTGGAGGGCTAACGCAGCATATAGCAAGTGGAAAGGTGGCATCCTTTGGGAAGTTGGCAGCAAATGTTGAATTGCATACTTAATATATATAGCTGCCAAACTTTAAAAGTTTGGCAGCATTTAATTCTCCTTCCATTCTTGTTATATATTAGAAAGTGATGTTGCAGCATTAAAGGCCACCTTCTACATACGTATACGGAGAGAATTAGGTGGAACTAGATATATTTTGACGTTGTGTTTAATTTCGGGAAGGAAATCAATTATCTACGTCAAGTTATTCCGTCCCAAATCCGAATCCGATTCCGATTTAGTTTTGGATTTTCTCGGAGCGGTTCGAGCTTGGACATCGTTGTTCCAGCAGCTTGTCGTCGGACGACAGGTAGGTTACGGTTTAATCTCCCTAGACTCCGCATATATAGAATAAAATTGTATTAATGGGCATCCTTGGGTTGGTTTATTAGGTTGGTACCACAGACCTCGACCGCTTTATTCATATCCGCCTACTTTTGTTCCTCCGTTGTTTGTAGTATTTGTCGATATATTTTATTTATTTACCCTTGTGGTCCGGTGAGGCCTTGTTGACTCTGGAACATAGAAGGTGGGATTTTGGGAATGTCCGCGAGTCCCGGGCATAGAATTATCCTTCTAGGCTGGTTATGCTTGCTGAGTAGCTGTGGGCCTGTACAGGGTCGATAGGTTGATTGTAAGCTGCTGGGCAGCTGTTGTGTGTGATCATATCATTTCCATGCATATAAAGAGGTTTTATCCATGTTTTACAGTGGTTTTGGCTTCGGGCCTACTGGCACTGTTTTCTAAACCTTGCATGGCCCGGGGGGCCCATTTTTGATGGAAATGATTTGGAAATGGCTGATTTCACTTGTGGATATTTTTGGGCAAGAAAGTAAAAATTATGTTTAAAATCATCAGTTTTACGGTTATCGCTAGACTCGGCAGGGCCGGAGTGCTAGTTGAGTTTTCTTACTACTTGAGATGATTTTTAGCCTCGGTTGGACCGAGCATCTGAGATGACTTTTTACTGTTTAGACCCGGCTACGCCCGGGCACCCTTGGAGGGGTTTTTTGAGATATTTTCCTACTATTTTAGTCCTGGACAGGGTCTGGGCATGCATATTCGAGACTGGGTCTCTATCTTGATATCGAGACTGGGTCTCTATCTTGATACATGTTCTGATACTGAGTTTGAGTATGGGGTCTGGGACCTCCATGGACCTTGCTATCCGGGCCAGGGCTACGGGCTGCGTGTGCGGAGAGGGGTATACGGGGGAGCTAAGAGGTATACGTGCAGAAGTCTTCCATGGAACCTACCTGCTGGGCCGGATCGGCGCCGGAGGAGGTAACATACAGAGATACCTATGGCACTTGAGATTTCATGCATCATGATCATTCATGGTTCGGGGTTCCACCCTTGTTTGCTGTTTGCTGATTGTACGCTCCGGTAGTATGGGATGCCGGAGGGTTTGTTTTCACTTGTTTGTGTTCCTCGGTTGTATGGGCGGCCGAGGGACTGTAGGTAGACTTTTGCTATTTATTTACAGAATGGTTCTCTATTATGGATAAGTATGAGATTGATACTGCTAGGGTGTTAGTTTCTGGATTTGAGGTTGATATGATTAGTTGAGTATTGATTCATGTCTTGAGCATGCCTATTATTATTCTTTCTCCCTTCTTCTTACACTTGAGGTTACCGGTATACCGTCCATTTCGTAAACTTATTTTGTATACACTGTTGTTGCAAGGACCCCAGGTGCGTTGTTTCTTACTTTCACCTGTGCCTTTGGTGTGTATATTCTGCTTGCTAGCCTTACATGTGGTTCTGTTGATTTCCCTTTGGGCTAGTTCCTGTGTACCTTTCGTTGATTTCGGTGACTACTTGCTTCTATTCTGTCTATTACTGCGCTTTTATCTTATATGTGCCCAGTCGGCCTATGATACCTACTGGGTACCTTATGCTTCGCATTTGGTGCTCACCCCTACCCCCTGCATCTTTGGGTGCAGATCCTAGCGTTGGCCATCGCCGTTAGACCATTGTGATTCGTGCTTGGAGATCTGTTGAAGACTACTTCAGGCTGAGGGTGAGCTCTTGGCGATCGGAGCTTAGCTTTAGTTTATCTTTTGCTTCATGTACTCTATTACCATTCAGAGACATCTGTATATATAGGTTTTGGTCATTATATTCGTACTCCATGTTATGTATTGCTCTTGTACTATGATACCAGGTCTTGGGGTTTGGTTTAGTTTCCGCATATGTATATATTTATATCCCTGTTATCTATTTTATTCGTCTTGTTCCCTTATTTTCTAGATAGTAGCCCATTACTAACTATTCTGGGCTACGGGGATTGGTTTACCTACCGGGGGTTGTAGGTGCCATCATGATTGAGAAATTAGGTCGTGACAAATAATTATCTGCTAGCTCTTGAATAATGGTTGCAATTCCAATAATTCATTTGTTTGCATAGAAATTGGGTATTTCGATCATAGGTATTTCTGGTTGTGTTATTATATCGTCTGGTAATATCATGTTTTTTATCAATCCTAGCTTTACAACTTGGATCACTGGTTTTATCTCGTCATATAATATCTCTGCTGGTGCTGTATAAAATTTCACATAGAATAAATTTCCTTTCGTAACTCTTTTGTAGGTTAGAAATGCTTGGTGTATTTCTGGTATTCCTTGTAGCTCTTCTCCGTCATATGTATATACTGTACTAAGTAGTCCATAATGGTAACATGTTTTGACTAGGTTCGAACTTGTCTTTGGCTGTGCGATAAGTCTGTTATATCCTTGTAATTTTTGGGTTATGTAGTCTTGGGTTGGGTCTGTAGTTGTAACTGATCTTGGTTTTAGGTTTAAATATGTCTGGATTCTATATATGTTTTGTATGTAGCTTTGGGACAAATGGTTGTATATCTTTTTCTCTTGGTGTAAACTTGCTGCGTATGTATTTATTTGGGGTGGTGCCATGACTGGTCTTTGTATTTTTTGAGTAAATGGGTTTGTGAACATGGTATTTAAATTGGTATTTTTATATTGTGGTTTTGTAGGTTGTCCGCTTGTACCTGTACTTGTACCTGCATTATTAGCAAATAAATTGTTTTGGGTTTTTCGGAGTTTCCCAACGTCTCCTTCTAGCTCCGGATGTTTATAGTCTTCCTGGGGACTGCTATCTTTAGCCTTAGACTTCAGATTAACTTCATTAGTCTTTAGCTTTTTTATCTCTTCATCCATACTATCCACTTTAATACAAAGTGTAGTAATGGCTTCGAGTATCTTATTCATTGTATTATCTTCTGGCTCAGTTTGGGTACCTTTGTCTTGATAGGTAGTCTGCAATAACATTTTTGTCAGTCCTTATTACTTCAATTGTAAATGTAAAATTTTGTATATTTAATACAAGTCTTCTTATTTCCTTTGTTGTCACCGAGTTTGGTATTTTTCGCGTTATCCACCACTTTACTTGTGTATTATCTGTTCTTACAATAAATTTATTATAAACAATATATGGCTCAAATGCTAATAAACATTTATATAACCCAAATAGTTCTTTTCTATTTATTTCCCATTTTAATTGTGGTTCCGTGTATGATCCCGAATAATATCTACAATGATGTTCGATTTCTTCATTATCATATCTATATTTGAGAATTCCTCCATAACTGTGATCACTAGAATCAGTCTCTACTATGTATGTAACTTGCCTTTTTTCATTTGGAAAATATAGTTTTGGTAGTTCTTTACATAAATTTTTAATCTTTTTTATATGCATTTTATCTTTTTCGTCAAAATGGTATTCTACATCTCTCTTTAATTTTTTCTGCAGTGGTTTTAAGTTTTCTGCTAATTTAGGGATATATTCTCTTACTTGGTTAACTAATCCTAAAAATGATTGTAGCTTCTTTTTTGTGTCAAGTGTCTCATTTAAATTAATTATTTTTTGTACTATATGCGTTTGCATTTTTATTCCATTTTTATCTATTTGTATACCTAAAAATTCTATTTGATTTTTCATTATTTCTGCTGTCACGACCCGATTTCTCGGTCATGATGGCACCTACAACCCCCGGTAGGTGAACCAATCCCTGTAGCCCAGAACAGCTAGTAATGGGCTACTATCTAACAAATAAGAGAACAAGATGAATAAAATAGATAATATGAATGTAAATATATACAAATGCGGAAAACTAAACCAAACCCCAAGACCTGGTATCATAGTACAGAGCCAAACTACATACATGGAGTACAAGTAAACCAAAACTATATATACAGATGTCTCTGAATGGAAATAGAGTACATGCAGCAAAAGATTAACTAAAGCTAAGCTCCGATCGCCAAGAGCCCACCTTCAGCCTGAAGTAGTCTCAACAGATCTCCAAGCACGAATCGCAGCGATCTAACGGCGATGGCCCACGCTAGGATCTGCACCCAAAGATGCAGGGGTAGGGTGAGCACCAAATGCGAAGCATAAGGTACCCAGTAGGTATCATAGGCCGACTGGGCACATATAAGATAAAAGTGTAGTAACAGACAGAATAGAAGCAAGTAGTCACAGAAATCAACGAAAGGTACACATGAACTAGCCCAGAGGGAAATCAACAGAACCACAGATGAGGCTAGTAAGCAGAATATACACACCAAAGGCACAGGTGATAGTAAGAAATAACGCACCTGGGGTCCTTGCAATAACAGTGTATATAAAATAAGTTTACGAAAGGGACGGTATACCGGTAACCTCAAGTGTAAGAAGAAGGGAGAAAAATAATAATAGGCATGCTCAAGACATGAATCAATACTCAACTAATCATATCAACCTCAAATCCAGAAACTAACACCCTAGCAGTACCAATCTCATACTTATCCATAATAGAGAACCATTCTGTAAATAAATAGCAAAATCTACCTACAGTCCCTCGGCCGCCCATACAACCGAGGAACACAACAAAGTGAAAACAAACCCTCCGGCATCCCATACTACCGGAGCGTACAATCAGCAAAACAGCAACACAGGGTGGAACCTCGAACCCATGATGATATGATGCATGAAGATCTCAAGTGCCATTGTATCATCTGTATGTACCTCCTCCGGCGCCGATCCGGCCAGGGCGGTAGGTTCCATGGAAGGACTCTGCCCGTATACCCCTCCTCCCCCGTATACCCCTCTTCCGGCACACGCAGCCCGTAGCCCCTGGCCCGGATAGCAAGGTCCATGGAGGTCCTCGACCCCATACCAAAACTCAGTATCAGAACATGTATCAAGATAGAGTCCCAGTCTCGATATCAAGATATAGAACCAGTCTCGAATATGCATGCCCAGACCCTGTCCAGGACTAAAAATAGTAGGCAAATATCTCAAAACCCCCTCCAAGGGTGCCCGGGCGTCGCCGGGTCTAAACAGTAAAAAGTCATCTCATGTGCTCGGTCCAACCGAGGCTAAAAATCATCTCAAGTAGTAAGAAAACTCAACTAGCACTCCGGCCCTGCCGAGTCTAGTGATAATTGTAAAACTGATGATTTTAAACCACAAGTGAAATCAACAATTTCCAAATCATTTCCATCAAAAACGGGCCCCCCGGGCCATGCAAGGTTTAGAAAACAGTGTCAGTAGGCTCGAAGCCAAAACCACTGTAAAACATCAATAAAACCTCTTTATATGCATGGAAATGATATGCTCACACACAACAATAGCTGCCCAACAGCTTACAATCAACCTACCGACCCTGCACAGGCCACAGCTACTCAGCAAGCATAACCAGCCTAGAAGGATATTTCTATGCCCGGGACTCGCGGACATTCCCAAAATCCCACCTTCTATGTTCCAGAGTCAACAAGGCCTCACAGGACCACAAGGGTAAATAAAATATATCCGCAAATACTACAAACAACGGAGGAATAAAAATAGGCGGACATGAATAAAGCGGTCAAGGTCTGTGGTACCGACCTAATAAACCAACCCAAGGATGCCCATTAATACAATTTTATTCTATATATGCGGAGTTTAGGGAAATTAAACCGTAACCTACCTGTCGTCCGACGACAGCTGCTGGAACAACGATGTCCAAGCTCGAACCACTCCGAGAAAATCCAAAACTAAATCGGAATCGGATTCGGATTTGGGACGGAGTAACTTGACGTAGATAATTAATTTTCTACAATCAATTTTAATATAACCATGACATTAATTTGGTTCCACCAACCCAAAAGTTCCAATGCTTCCAGTGAACTAGAGAACCATATATGTAGAAATATATTGTGTGTTAGGCATAATTGCCTTAAGTTGGCAGCAATATACAATTTAATGTAATCCACATGCTGCCACTAATCATCACGCTGTCCCAAATGATGCCACTACTAGTTGCTGCCTTCATCCTCCACTTACACGTGGGGTGGAGGTGGCAACCAATTTCCCTCCGTTAAGTATATATTCGGGTATTACATAAATTCGTGGTAAAATAAATATAGTATTTAAAATATACCATAATTATTAGAAAATCATTTTCAATAAAACCTACTATATTATAATAATAATTTTCAACATAATTAAATTTACTATCTCCGTTAAAATATTATGGAGTATAAAAACCTTATAAAATAAATACGTCTACACTTATATTGTATCAAATATATTTTTCATAAACCTTTTAAATATTTTGAAAAGGCAATAATAATATAATTTTTACCAAAATACAACTTTTAAATAAATATTTCAAATACATGCACGATGCTAATGAAGTTCTTAAGTTTAGGCTCGTAATTCGCCTACGCACGATTTCAATTATTCAAGAATTCTCTCGGAATCCTCCCTTATATTTTATCACTGTTTCAGAACTGAAATGACATTTTAAAACGTAAAATTGAAGCTTAAATCGGGTTAAACCCGACCCGATTCGCGACCCGGTTCGCAACCCCGTTTTCTGCCAGACAGTCCGCGGTAAAACAGTCATAACTCTTTACTCCGAGATCCGTTGGACGTGCGGTTTTGTGCGTTGGAAACTAGACTCGTAGACCTTCGATTTGGTATTTCGGGGGACTTCTAACTCTTTATATATTGGGAGAAAATCCCCGACACATTTGACCCAAAGTTTAGAAAATTGTTAAAGGTCTTACGATATCTTTTGTCGATTTGCTTGACTTCAAACTTAAACGTGGAAATGACCGGAAGGTCATTACATCATCCACTACTAAAAAGGGCTTTCGTCCTCGAAAGTCAAGGTTAAGAGGGTACCTGAAGGCTAAAATAGCTGCGGATACTGAACCCGCATATCTCTCTCGGTCTCCCAGGTAGCCTCCTCGACTGGACGGTGCCTCCACTGAACCTTAACAACCGGGATCTCTCGAGACCTCAATCTCCTGACATCTCTGGCCACAATAGCTGTCGGCTCCTCAACAAAGGCTAAACATTCATCCAACTGAACTGAATCCCACTGCAACACATGAGATTCATCTAGGATATACCGACGCAACATCGAGACATGAAACACAGGATGCATAGCTGAAAACATTGGAGGCAAGGCTAACTGATAGGCAACGCTACCAACCCTCTGCAGAATCTCAAACGGCCCAATGTACCTGGGGCTAAGCTTGCCCCGCCTACCAAATCTCATCACGCCTTTCATGGGCGATACACGGAGAAACACCAAGTCACCGACGCTAAACTCCAAAGCACGAAGCCTACGATCCGCATAACTCTTCTGTCTGCTCTGAGCTGCCCGAAGTCTGTCCTGAATCACTCGGACACGGTCTAAGGAATCTCGAAGCAAATCTGTGCTCTGTGGCCCAACACTGAAACCATCAAACCAACCTACCGGTGATCTGCAACGCCTGCCATACAAAGCCTCAAAAGGTGCCATGCCGATACTCGAATGGAAGCTGTTATTATAAGAAAACTCTGCCAAGGGAACAAACTGATCCCATGAACCTCCAAAGTCAAGAATACAAGCTCGAAGCATGTCCTCCAAAATCTGGATGGTCCTCTCGGACTGGCCATCTGTCTGAGGGTGGAAAGCGGTACTAAGATGAACCTCTGTACCCAAATCTCGTTGTATAGCCCTCCAGAACTGAGATGTAAACTGGGTGCCGCGGTCTGAAATAATAGAAGCTGGGACCCCGTGCAACCGAACAATCTCCCGAAGGTAGATCTGAGCTAACCTCTCTGCGCCATAAGAAGTCTGAACTGGCAAGAAATGTGCTGACTTAGTCAGCCTATCAACAATCACCCATATGGAATCAAACCCATGAGAAGTACGAGGCAAACCAACCACGAAGTCCATAGTAATCCCTTCCCACTTCCACTCAGGGATGGGAAGTCGCTGCATCAAACCACCAGGTCTCATGTGCTCGAACTTAACCTGCTGATCCAGTTCAAGCACCGAGATACAAACTCCGCTATATCCCGCTTCATACCACTCCACCAGTAAAGCTGCCTCAAGTCTCTATACATCTTCGCTGTGCCAGGGTGAATGGAATATCTAGTACAATGTGCCTCACGAAGTATCAACTGAATCAAATCACTAACCCTCGGAACACAAAGGCGACTATCATACCTCAGAACCCCATCTGAATCTAGAGTAGCCCGACTGGTCTCACCCTGAACAACCCGATCACGAAGGTCACACAACTGCTGATCCTCAAACTGACGGCTCTGAATCTGATCAATCAAGGTAGAACGAACCTCAATGCTGGCGAGAACTCTGCTAGGATCTGACAAGTCAAGCCTAACCAGACGGTTAGCCAAGGACTGAATGTCCAAGGCCAACGGCCGCTCTGAAACTGAAAGAGAAGCTAGGCTACCCATACTCACTGTCTTCCGACTCAAGGCATCCGCTACCACGTTTGCCTTGCCCGGATGATACAGAATAGTGAAGTCATAGTCCTTCAGTAACTCGACCCATCTCCTCTGTCTCGAGTTCAACTCCCGCTGACTCGTGATATACTGAAGACTACGGTGATCGGGGAAGATATCACAGTGAACTCCATATAAGTAATGCCTCCAGATCTTGAGCGCGAAAACTACCGCCGCCAACTCTAAGTCATGAGTGGGGTAGTTGCGCTCGTGAACCTCTTCAGCTGCCTCGATGCATATGCTACCACTCGACCCTGCTGCATCAACACACAACCAAGACCAACCCCAGAAGCATCACAATACACGGAGAAGCTCTGACCCTCAACCGGCCAAGTCAAAACTGGAGCTGAAGTCAATAAGGCCTTAAGCCTCTGGAAGCTATCCTCACACTGATCCGACCACTGAAATGGGACGTCCTTCCTAGTCAGCATAGTCAAGGGTGCTGCTATGGAAGAAAACCCCTCAACAAACCGTCTGTAGTAACCTGCTAACCCAATAAAGCTGCGAACCTCAGTAACAGTAGTGGGTCTAGGCCACTCACAAACCACTGAAATCTTTCCCGGATCAACCCTAATCCCATCCTTAGACACCACGTGCCCTAGGAATGCAACTGACTCAAGCCAAAACTCACACTTTGAGAACTTGGCATAAAGCCGATGATCTCTCAAAGTCTGGAGTATAACCCTCAAGTGCTGCTCATGCTCATCTCTACTACGCGAGTATACCAAGATGTCGTCTATAAAAACTATCACAAATGAGTCCAAATACGGGCCAAGAACCCTATGCATCAAATTCATAAAGGCTGCGGGGGCATTAGTCAACCCAAAAGACATCACCAGGAACTCATAATGGCCATAACGTGTCCTGGAATGCTGTCTTAGGGATGTCCTCCGCCCTAATCCTCAACTGTGGTAGCCGGACCTCAAATCAATCTTCGAAAACACAACTGAACCCTGAAGCTGGTCAAACAAATCATCAATCCTCGGGCAACGGATACCTATTCTTCACTGTCACCCTATTCAGCTGCCGATAATCAATACACATGCGCATCGACCCATCCTTCTTCTTCACGAAGAGAACAGGAGCACCCCAAGGTGACACACTAGGTCTAATAAACCCCTTAGCTAACAGATCCTGGAGCTGCTCCTTAAGCTCCCTCAACTCAGCAGGAGCCATACGATAAGGAGGAATAGAAATGGGCCTAGTGCCCGGCTCCAACTCAACCGCAAAATCAATATCTCGCTCAGGTGGAAGGCCTGGCAGGTCGGTAGGAACACATCGAGGAAGTCTCTAACCACAGGAACAGACTCAGGGGAAGTGGGGTCAGCACTAACATCTCGGACATATGCTAGATAAGCCAAACACCCACGGGAAATCAACTTCCTAGCTCGAAGACAAGAGATGATCCCAGATGGTGCATGGCTAACAGAACCCTGCCACACAACCGGGGATACACCAGGCACAGCTATGGTAATGGTCTTGGCATAACAATCCAAAACCACACGGTGAGGGGATAACCAGTCCATCCCCAGTATCACATCAAAATCTAGCATATCAAGATCATCAAATCACCCCAAGTCTCTGAATCACCAATAGATAACATACAGGATCTCACAATCCGATCCACTACTAAAGAATCTCCTACTGGGGTCAAAACAGAAACAGGAACAGATAATGGCTCACTAGCCAACCCCAAACAAGGCACAAAGTAGGCAGATACATATGAACAAGTGGATCCAGGACCAAATAAAGCCATAGCAGGCTGATGGCACACAGAAATCATACCTGTAATCACAGCATCTGAGGCCTCTGCCTCTGGTCTCCTAGGGACCGCATAAAACTGACGACGACCTCCACCTGCCCGACCGCCATCCCTACCACCTTCTCTGCCACGTGGCGCACCACCTCTAATCTGACGACCACCCCCTCTAGCAGGGGGCTGAACTGCCCGTAAAGGCTCGGCTAACTGAACTGTACCCTGCTGAGGGCAATCTTTAGCAAAATGACCCATCGCACCACAATCGCACCACAAGTAAAACAAGCCCCTAACGGCCTACTCTGTCGAGATGAACCAGCAAATCCCGTATGACCACCACGACCTGATGCCCCAGAAACTGTACCCCTCGAAGACTGGCCGTCATAGCCCTGATGGCTTCCCTGACCCTGCTCGAACTGGGTACTACCAAAGGTCTGAAGGGAAGACTGAACCGGTCGGCTGGACTGACCCTGGTACTGCTGTGGCTCATAACTCCGACTCCACTGGCCAGGACCTCTACCGCCATATCTGGGACCACTATAGACACCCTGATGTCGAGGCCTCTTATCTCTGGACCCCTGATCATGTCGATGTAGGTCCTCCACAGTGCGGGCATAGTCTACAATAGACTGGAATGACCGACCACTGGCAATCAATATCTCAGCTGGTTGTCTGATCTCTGGCCTCAAACCCCATACAAATCTGCGAATCCTATCAGCCTCAGTAGGAATGATCATAGCTCCAAACGGTGCTAGCTGATGAAAGCGGGTCTCATACTCCGAGATAGTCATAGATCCCTGCGTAAGATGAGTAAACTGCTCCCTGCGACGCTCCCGATCACTCTGGGGTAGGAACTTGGCCATAAAGGCCTCATAAAACTCAGACCAGGTCAACGGAGGTGACGACGGTGGTCTACAAGCAACCTGGGCCCTCCACCATAACTTCGCTGGGCCCTCCAACTGATAGGTAGTATAACCAACCTCGTGAGTCTCCAATAAACCCAGATGATGCAACATCTCCTCACAGGTGGTAATAAAATCATGTGGATTCTGCCCAGAAGTACCCGCAAACCTCGGAGGTGCTAACCTCAAAAATCTGCCCAACGCCTTCTGCTCTGTCTCTGTCATAGCTGGGCGAGGAGCAAGAGGCTGTGCAACAGATGGAACCGGAATAACCTCCGCACGGGGAGAAATAGTAGCAGGCTGCGCTCCTGAGCTCTGTGCACCCAGGGCTGCCCCCTGAGCGGATGTCTGCGCTACCCCAGAAGGCCGCTCTCCAATCACACCCAAAAGCTGCAATAGTAATCCCCGAATATCTGGAGACTGAGCTGTGGGTGGAGCTGGCACAGAAGTGGGCACTGGAGCTGGTACCGGAGCTGGCGCTGGAGCTGGTGGTACCTGGGCTTCCCCCTGAACCACATGCTGCTCGGGCTCTATCTCCACGCTAGCAGCTCTAGCAGGTGCCACTGTTCGAGGGCGTCCTCGACCCCTAGCTGGAGTGGGAGGCTCATCCTCGCGTGCTGCCGATGATCTCGTACGAACCATCTGCGGAAGAATGAAATAGAACAAATGAGATTTCTAGAAACTTCAAGGGTAGTACGCACGACACAGAAGCAATGAAAGAGTTGAATTTCCTAAAATGCCACTGTAGCCTCCCAAAGATTGAGTACGGACGTCTCCGCCCCGATCCGTAGGACTCTACTAGACATTGGCTCCTATACTGATGACACCGGTGAACCTAAGGCTCTAATACCAAGTTGTCACGACCCGATTTCTCGGTCATGATGGCACCTACAACCCCCGGTAGGTGAACCAATCCCTGTAGCCCAGAACAGCTAGTAATGGGCTACTATCTAACAAATAAGAGAACAAGATGAATAAAATAGATAATATGAATGTAAATATATACAAATGCGGAAAACTAAACCAAACCCCAAGACCTGGTATCATAGTACAGAGCCAAACTACATACATGGAGTACAAGTAAACCAAAACTATATATACAGATGTCTCTAAATGGAAATAGAGTACATGCAGCAAAAGATTAACTAAAGCTAAGCTCCGATCGCCAAGAGCCCACCTTCAGCCTGAAGTAGTCTCAACAGATCTCCAAGCACGAATCGCAGCGATCTAACGGCGATGGCCCACGCTAGGATCTGCACCCAAAGATGCACGGGGTAGGGGTGAGCACCAAATGCGAAGCATAAGGTACCCAGTAGGTATCATAGGCCGACTGGGCACATATAAGATAAAAGAGCAGTAATAGACAGAATAGAAGCAAGTAGTCACAGAAATCAACGAAAGGTACACAGGAACTAGCCCAGAGGGAAATCAACAGAACCACAGATGAGGCATAGTAAGCAGAATATACACACCAAAGGCACAGGTGAAAGTAAGAAACAACGCACCTGGGATCCTTGCAACAACAGTGTATACAAAATAAGTTTACGAAATGGACGGTATACCGGTAACCTCAAGTGTAAGAAGAAGGGAGAAAGAATAATAATAGGCATGCTCAAGACATGAATCAATACTCAACTAATCATATCAACCTCAAATCCAGAAACTAACACCCTAGCAGTACCAATCTCATACTTATCCATAATAGAGAACCATTCTGTAAATAAATAGCAAAAGTCTACCTACAGTCCCCCGGCCGCCCATACAACCGAGGAACACAAACAAGTGAAAACAAACCCTCCGGCATCCCATACTACCGGAGCGTACAATCAGCAAACAGCAAACAAGGGTGGAACCTCGAACCATGAATGATATGATGCATGAAGATCTCAAGTGCCATAGTATCTCTGTATGTACCTCCTCCGGCGCCGATCCGGCCCAGCAGATAGGTTCCATGGAAGGACTCTGCCCGTATACCTCTACTCCCCCGTATACCCCTCTTCCGGCACACGCAGCCCGTAGCCCCTGGCCCGGATAGCAAGGTCCATGGAGGTCCTCGACCCCATACCAAAACTCAGTATCAGAACATGTATCAAGATAGAGTCCCAGTCTCGATATCAAGATATAGAACCAGTCTTGAATATGCATGCCCAGACCCTGTCCAGGACTAAAAATAGTAGGAAAATATCTCAAAAACCCCTCCAAGGGTGCCCGGGCGTCGCCGGGTCTAAACAGTAAAAAGTCATCTCATGTGCTCGGTCCAACCGAGGCTAAAAATCATCTCAAGTAGTAAGAAAACTCAACTAGCACTCCGGCCCTGCCGAGTCTAGTGATAATTGTAAAACTGATGATTTTAAACCACAAGTGAAATCAACCATTTCCAAATCATTTCCATCAAAAACGGGCCCCCCGGGCCATGCAAGGTTTAGAAAACAGTGTCAGTAGGCCCGAAGCCAAAACCATTGTAAAACATCGATAAAACCTCTTTATATGCATGGAAATGATATGCTCACACACAACAATAGCTGCCCAACAGCTTACAATCAACCTACCGACCCTGCACAGGCCACAGCTACTCAGCAAGCATAACCAGCCTAGAAGGATATTTCTATGCCCGGGACTCGCGGACATTCCCAAAATCCCACCTTCTATGTTCCAGAGTCAACAAGGCCTCGCAGGACCACAAGGGTAAATAAAATATATCCTCAAATACTACAAACAACGGAGGAATAAAAATAGCGGACATGAATAAAGCGGTCAAGGTCTGTGGTACCAACCTAATAAACCAACCCAAGGATGCCCATTAATACAATTTTATTTTATATATACGGAGTCTAGGGAAAATAAACCGTAACCTACCTGTCGTCCGACGACAAGCTGCTGGAACAATGATGTCCAAGCTCGAACCACTCCGAGAAAATCCAAAACTAAATCGGAATCGGATTCGGATTTGGGACGGAGTAACTTGACGTAGATAATTAATTTTCTACAACCAATTTTAATATAACCATGACATTAATTTGGTTCCACCAACCCAAAAGTTCCAATGCTTCCAGTGAACTAGAGAACCATATATGTAGAAATATATTGTGTGTTAGGCATAATTGCCTTAAGTTGGCAGCAATATACAATTTAATGTAATCCACATGCTGCCACTAATCATCACGCTGTCCCAAATGATGCCACTACTAGTTGCTGCCTTCATCCTCCACTTACACGTGGGGGTGGAGGTGGCAACCAATTTCCCTCCGTTAAGTATATATTCGGGTATTACATATATTCGTGGTAAAATAAATATAGTATTTAAAATATACCATAATTATTAGAAAATCATTTTCAATAAAACCTACTATATTATAATAATAATTTTCAACATAATTAAATTTACTATCTCCGTTAAAATATTACGGAGTATGAAAACCTTATAAAATAAATACGTCTACACTTATATTGTATCAAATATATTTTTTTATAAACCTTTTAAATATTTTGAAAAGGTAATAATAATATAATTTTACCAACTTCAACTTTTAAATAAATATTTCAAATACACGCACGATGCTAATACGGTTCTTAAGTTTAGGCTCGTAATTCGCCTACGCACGATTTCAATTATTCAAGAATTCTCTCGGAATCCTCCCTTATATTTTATCACTGTTTCGGAACTGAAATGGCATTTTAAAACGTAAAATTGAAGCTTACATCGGGTTAAACCCGACCCGATTCGCGACCCGGTTCGCAACCCCGTTTTCTGCCAGACAGTCCGCGGTAAAACAGTCATAACTCTTTACTCCGAGATCCGTTGGACGTGCGGTTTTGTGCGTTGGAAACTAGACTCGTAGACCTTCGATTTGGTATTTCGGGGGACTTCTAACTCTTTATATATTGGGAGAAAATCCCCGACACATTTGACCCAAAGTTTAGAAAATTGTTAAAGGTCTTACGATATCTTTTGTCGATTTGCTTGACTTCAAACTTAAACGTGGAAATGACCGGAAGGTCATTACATCTGCCTTCTTTTTACTTAAACTAATTCCTGATATTTCTATGATGTGTATAAATTTTTCTAATAATTTTATATATTCTTCCTCTGTCCTAGAGTATAATAGTATATCATCTATATATATTATGCAATTTTCTAATTGGTTGAAGTAGCTGTCCATAAAATGTTGGTATCTACCTGGTGCGTTTTTATATCCAAAGGGTAGTACATTCCATTCGTAAAATCCTTGTGGTACAGTAAATGCTGTTAGTTGCTTAGATTCATCTTCTAATTTTAAATGGTAAAATCCTGATTTACAGTCAAATTTACTAAAATAGTTATATCCTTGTATTTGTCTAATTTTTAGTATTTTATTTGGTATTGGATAATTATATGGTTTTGTTTTTGCATTTAAATTTCTATAATCTATAACCATTCTACTTTTTCCTCGTTTTTGTTCACTATGTTTATTAACTATAAATGCTGGGCTAGTGTGTTTGCTGTTACTTTCTTGTATATATTTATTGTCTAATAATTCTTGTATATGCATTTTAAATTCTGTTAGATCCGTAAAATTATATTTTAAAGGTTTTTGCATTATTATACTATTTTCATCTATTATTTCAATTTTTATTTTTGTTTTATGTTTTTCCCATCCTTGTAAGGGATTATCATTATATAGTAGTTCTAATTTATCTTGGAGTAGTTTTATCTTATTTATAGAAAATATGATTATTTCTATTTTATGGTTGCTTTGTGTTATATTTTCTAGTTTTTGGGTAATTTTCTCACTTCCTTTAATCCATGGTGTTGTTTTTCTTAATTTATTATTTACTCTTTTTGCTCCTACTCTTTGTCCACACGGGGTAGTAAACCACCAATGTGTCTTTGTTATAGTATGTGGGAATAATTTATCTAAGAATGGCATTCCTAGCAATATATCTTTATTTGTAAATTCATAACTATATATTTCTCCTATGGTTAGTATTTTATCCCATATTTGTATTTTTAGATTCCTTGCTTTTTGTGTTATCATACTTCCTTCATTGTTAAATCCCGTTACTACTAAGGGTGTTTTTAATTCTTCCCATTTATCTTCTGGTAGACAATTATGTTTACACATGTTAGCTTCTGCTCCTGTATCCATCATAGGTGTATAATATCTATTATAGTATCCTTCTATTATTATTTTGGCAAGTATATATATTTTTGTCATTTATTATGTTAACTTATTATTTTATCATATTAAGGTTCTTTTGATTAATACCTTTTTATTTTCATAACTTATTGTTAATTGCTTATCTTCTAGGTTATATGGTTTAACTTTTTCTAACCACTTTGCTCCTAGGGTGATATTTTTATCTTCTTGATATATTTTTAAACTTATTAATATTGGTATTCCTCCAATAATTAATTCTTTTTCGGTTGTTTCTTCAATTTTTCTTAATGCTTTTGGTAATTCCGAATTTTGTTGTTCATTTGTTATTATTTCTTTTTCTGGTATTAATTCTTTTGCAATATAATTTTCTTGTTGTCCTGTATTTATTAATATTAAATATTTTCTTTGATCCATTAATCCTGTTATATAGTAATGATATGGTTTATTTCTTCTATTAATTTTGGTGGAGTTACATAACTTATCCTTCTTGATGTACTCATTCTTGATGATGTTTCTGGTATTTCATTACCTGTTCGTTTTGACGTTTCTATTCTTTCCTTTACTATTTCTAAGTCTTCTTCGATGTCCATTTCTGCATAACTATAATCATTATTATCTATAACTGATACTATTCTTTCAAACGGATTTTCTATTTTAATTCTATTTATTTTATTTCTAGCTGTTATTTTATGTTTTGTTGTAAGGATGTATATGTTTTTACATCTTGCCGTAAATATTTTACTTCCTGGTGCTAGTTCTATTCCCGATATTTTCCAGTATAAAACTAATGATCTATCTATATTTTTATCATCTATTGCTACTGAATAATTTGCACTTATTATGAATTTAAATTTTTGGTATATTAGATTACCTTTTACTGCACTTATTACACTTTTTCTATAGGTTGTATAATTCTATCATCCGCTAAGTATATTTCTATAGGGGTATCTATTCCTTCTCTAAAACATGCTTTTATTAGTATTTCTGTTCCTCCTAAATGTACGTATTTTATTGGATTTTTTGCTTTTATATCTTGTATTTCTTTATTTAGTACTTTTTTATTTAAGATTGGTATTCTAGCTTTACCTTTAATGTATTTACAATCTATTATATGTTCTCTTTGGCTTATTACATAATATTCTTCTTTTTGTCTTTTAAACCAATTTTTTATTGTTGGTACCTCTAATATTTTATCTATGCTTAGATCTAATTCTTTTCCCTTTATTTGTTCAAATATATTGGTGTCAAATATTATTTTTTGTTCTGAGGATTGTTCATCTTGGTGTTCTTCTTGTTGTATTATCCTTATATCTTTTTCAGTCATAATTTTCTTCTTCCGATTATCCTATATTATTATTTATATCGTTTTCGTTTTCGTTTTCTGATAATTCATTTTCTGATAATTCATATATACTGTCTTCACTCTCTAATTCATAATCTATATATTCCATTTGTGTATATTTATCATCTCCTATTATTATTTCAGTAATTTATTTTTTCTTTGGATTTTTTGGTAATTTGCAATCTCTAGCTAAGTGTCCTAGTTTTCCACAATTGTAACAAGTACATTCTGTTAATTTTTTCTTTGTTTTATATGGTTTTTTATATTTGTATTTTTTACATAATATCTTCTTCTTGGTTTTTTATACTTATATTTTGATTTATATGGTTTATATTTACTACTATATCTTTTTATTTTCTTATGTTTTTTATAATATTTATCTGTGCATCCGAATTGGGGTGCTGTTCTATCTTTACAACATGCTAAATTTCTTACCAATATTTTACCCATTTTAATATTTTCTTTGTATTTTTCACATAATTCCATAAACCAATTTTGTAAAAATTTTATTCGAGCTCCTAGAGTATCTACTAATTCTGCTTCATTCCAATTTTTTATTATTTTTGAACTAAAAGGTTCTGGTAATTTAGTAAAATATAATTTTCTTATTTCTTTACTTTCATCTGGATTATATGTTCCTTTGTAATAATAATTTTTAAATGCACAAGTGTATTCATCTAGATAGCACATATTACATATTGCTAATTTTGACATTAAATTTCTGTTTATAATTTTTTCTTTATTTTGTTCTTCTATTTCCGTCGTCATACTACTAAATTCATTTCTTATTGCTATTTCATATTTAAATAATATTTCCGTAGCTGTTGTGGCATCTGTTCCATCGTATGTTTTATTACTTCTTAATGTTTCTAGACTTTCGTTTGTTAAATTTTGTAACCATAATTTTACCGTTCCTATGAGTGTTCTTTCTATATATCCTGGTGTTTCAGCTATCGATATTTTATTGTCTATTAATTGTTTTGAGATATATCCTATCCATAATTGAATTGTTTTATTTATATCTGCTACACAATCTAGATCTAAAAAATTATTTTGTTCAGTTATCTGCCTTGGTGTCCATTTCCTATTTGGCCTTTTTTCCCATAACGTTTTATTTTTATCATATGAATTATAGTCTGTCCTATAGTAGCTTGGATTTAATTGCTTTGGATTCTTTACTCCTGATATACTTGGTTTATCATCAGTGCTCATATCTCCTGTATTTATTTCTGGATTTATTTTTGCTTTTTCCATTTTTTCTATTAGTTCGGTATATGTTTCACTTGTTTCTCAATAGTTTTCTCCTAGATCATTATCACTTTCTTCACTTATTTCGTCTATGCTTATTTTTGGTAGATTGTCTTGTTCTTCTTCTAATTGTAATTTAAATTTTTCTATTTCATTTGTCAATTTTAACTCTTGTTCCTCTTCTCTACGTTTTTCTTTTTCTTTTTGCTTATTTGCATATAACTGTTTTAGCATTTTTAATTCTTTTTCTAGTTCTATTATTTTAATATTTTTTACTTCTTCTATTCGTTGTATTTTTTCTTTAGTTTGTTGTTGTATTTTTTCAATTTCTCGTTTCCTATCTATTTCTTTATTTTCTTTTGTTATTCTAACCATTACGGTTAATTTATCTTCTAATTTTACCGTTTCTTTTTCTAGCATAAAATTTAGATTATCTCCTATTTTTTATATCTTCTTCCTAAATTAGAAAATACTATTGTTATCTTTAATCTTTCCGGATTTACATATGTTTTTTCTTCTAATGCAAATTCTTCTTTATTCATTTATAAATTATGTTGGTATTCATATTCTAGACTGTCTATTTGTAATTGTAATTCTAATATAACTCTTCTTTGTGCTAATAGGGATTTATTGCAAACTCCTGCAAATATATTAGCGTTTAGTCTATTTTGTCTATGTTTTAATTCTTGTCTTTTTACTATAATCATTTCATTAAGCTTTTGTCTATGTTTGTTATTGTTATTAGTCATTGTTTCTTTAAGTATCTAATGTATTTATATTCTGTTTTAGATATGGTATTAATTAATTTATTTAATTTATCATTATCAGTTTTTGTAATACTGAGTTGTTTATATTCTGGGTATAGGCTTTTTAATTTTCTTCTTAATTTTCTTATCTTCTTACTAATACCTCCTGACTGCTCTTTCTTACTGATAACTCCTATATGCTCTTTCTTACTGATAACTCCTATATGCTCTTTCTTACTGATAACTCCTATATGCTCTTTCTTACTAATAACTCCTATATGCTCTTTCTTACTAATAACTCCTATATGCTCTTTCTTACTAATACTCCTATTTAGAGAGAGTTGGGTACCTGAGTTAAGCTTAGCACTTCTTTTCACCCACATTCTAATGGTTAGTCAGAGCATACTATTAAAGTTATGGTGTTCATGTTGCTGGCCTCTGTTATTGATTTTAAAGGACAGTGGGACTAGGGTTTTAGCCTTGGTAGAGTTTGCCTATAATAATAGCTACACTCTAGTATTCATATTGCTCTGTTTGAGGCTTGAATGGTAGGTTGTGCAGGTGTCTGTTGGGTTTTTTTAATGCTTTGGATGTTATTCCATGGGGTACTGACTTGCTATGTGACTCTATAGATAGAGTCTGAATTATTCATGAGAGACTTCGTACTGCCTAAAGTAGGCAGAAGAGTTATGCTGACCAGAGGGTTTGAGACTTAAAGTTTATGGTTAGTGAACGATTGTTCCTTCGTATGTTGCCTAGGAAGGGAGTGATGAGGTTTGGGAGGAAGGGAAAGATCAGCCTTAGGTTTATTGGGCCATTTGATATCCTTGATCCCATTGGGGAGGTACTATATGAGTTATCCTTGTCTCCTTCTCTTTCAGGTGTTCACCACATTTCGCTATTTTGATACTGTGATGGTATGTTTTCGATGACTCGCACGTGATTTAGTGGGATTGAGTTTAGTTTGATTAGTCCTTAGCTTTAAAGGAGGAGCCTATTGCTATTTTGGATAGGCAGGTTAGACATTTGAGGTTAGAGAAGATTCCGTCAAGTAAGGTTCAGTGGAAGCATCATCCTATCAAGGAGTCTACTTAGGAGACCAAGAACGACATGTAGAAGCATTATCCTTATCTTTTCGAGCATTCAGGTACCTTCTTTTCTTTAAATTTTGATGACAAAAGTTCTTGTAGAAGTGGATGTTGTAATGACACTCGTGGTCATTCCCATATATGTATTCATTTTTACCATTTTTATTCTTCCTGTAGCTTCCCCATAGTTAATTTGACTTGCTTGGATAGGTGGCATGCTTCCCGTGGTGTTCGATCGAGATTTAGAAGAGTTTCCCTGTTTTGGAACTCTTAAAGCTTAAAGGTTTGACTTTGGTCAACTTTCATAGTAAACAGGCTTAGATGAAAATTTTGTTAGCCCTATTAGCTCTGGATCGTGAAATTTAGGCTAGTGGGACCTTTGGTTCGGGTCCCGAGGCTTTCAAACTCATTTTGTGCACTTGGCTGACTTTTAGGCAAAACTAGTAAAGCATGGACTTTGGTCAACATTTCATCAATACAACCTCTGTTGGTCATTTTGATAATTCCCTTGAGTCCATAATGTCATTTTCAATTAGGTAGCATGTCTATTTTGTGGTCATGGGTCTCCGAATGAATCTCGAGGGTCCGTTCAGAGACTTGTTGATGTTGTTGTTTATGCTACTGCAGCTGCCCTAGTGGTACTTGGCTCCTACCAACGGAGTGGCACCTAAGGTGAGGTAGCCGTAGCTATAAAGGATGCTGACATCAGTATCCTTCACTCCTGCGAGCTTTTCCTGGTGCTACGGTAACACGCCTGTGGTCTCGTGGCGGTTCCTGTGAAGTAGGAGGTTCCAGCTGACCCCCGCTCCTGTGTCCTTTCTCCACTGTGGCGTCACGGATCTTGCGCCTCTTTTTTTGCAAAATCGACGGTCGCATTACATATAATGTACATCCTTCTTCAAATTTCACAACTCTTTAAAAACACATTTTTCCTCCATTATTAGAGCTCAACAAAGGGAAAAAATAACCTATTCTCGTCGTTTTCATGTAGTTTTGAGGTAATAATCTCCCCTCTATCTTTCAATTACCAGTGTAGTTGTTAATTCCATATTGCATTTTGATTTGGTTTTCCATTTTGCATGATTTCTCCGTCACTTTAAAGTGATAATTTCAAACTATTTGAGGTCCAAATCTGCTTTTATTTATGCCCAACATTGGGGCATGCATCACTTACCTAGTTGGGATAATAATTGCAGAGTTAATTTCTATTTTAGTTAGTGGGCCTTGAGGGTCTATTTTTTACATGAGTTCTGGCCCAAAATTTTTATATCAATATGGGTGTCATTATTCTCATCCTGACACCTAGATTATGATACTGTGGCAGCATTCCGAGGCACTCTAAAAAGGAAAGGCTCCAAAGTGACAGTTCACGATTGGAGTTCAGCACTGAGGTAGGTTATGGTTTACATTTTTTAGACTTAGCTCTATTAAATTATATACTTTATAAGTGACATGAATGTTTGGGTAAGTTTTAGGTTACAATTAGGCTTTAATATGGTTTTCACATATTGGGCCATTACCGGGACCGTAGAGTAGAATTATCATGTTTATCCTTAATTTAGGGTGTTGTAGCCTCACTATGTTTAGACTAGAATCCTTAGCATAGTCTTTCAGAGGATTTTGTAGTAGAGTAGGAATTTTATGGTTATTTTTGCTTCTTAGATCTGATTTCTATAGTTATTTCCATTACTATGCAACTGTGAGCCTGAGGCTATGGCTTTGGGTTGGAATAAATTCTAGGTTATTTGTCTTGTTTGGGAGGTGATTTTTCCCTGTCTTCTATATACATATACATGTATTCTCTTGTAATTGCACGTATATACTCATACATGCATTTACATGGCTAGTGTACGATCTTGGAAGAAAATATGAGATTTTTTGTTTAAGCATGAGATTTTCTACTTTTACTATGGATTTAGATATCAGAAAAATACTTCATGTTTTTATCACTGTTTTATAAAGGAAGGATGTACCACTTTATACTCGGTCTGAGGGATATTTTTGAACCCTTTCTCTATTTACTTTCTATTGATGAGCCTAAGAGCATCTAGAGGAGCACATATCCGGGTTTTCCTTTTATTGCATATGTTAATGAGCTCTAGGGAGGCCTGCGAGATTATTTAGGGCGCCTGCAGGGCGGCCCACAAATCACCTTTTGGGGTTTTTACTTTCTTGCATTGGCCATATTCTGCACTATATGATTCCATGATTCATTGCATTATCTAGGGACATTCCGGTTGTGAAAGTTTAGTTGAGGAACCGTCTGGTCAAGAAGGATACTTGGGAGACCGGTAGTGAGTTGCAAGTTCAATATCCGCAGTTGTTTGATCCTTCAGGTATTCCCTTCTTCTTGACTTTCGAGGATGAAAGTCTTTTTAGTAGTGGGTGTTGTGATGACCCTTCCGATAATCTTCGTGTATATGCTTTCCTTGTAATTTTAAAGCTTTACTGTAGCGGCCGCAAGTCATTTATGACTTTCTAGGACCAATGGTTCAGTGCCCTGGTCATTCGTTGGGTCATTTTGGTTGTTTTCCTGTTTTAGAGCTTAAACTTAGAATATCACTGACTTTAGTCAACATTCTTGGTAAAAGTGCTCGAAATCAAATTCCGATAGTTCCATTATCTCTAGAGCATGGATTTTTGGTCTAGATGGGCCCTTGGTCTGGTTCCAGGAGCTTTCAATTTTGTTTTTTCTTGGTTTTTGTGTTTCTAGCCAAGTTAAACTTGAAAGTTTGACTTTGGTCAACATTCGGAGAAGACGGCATAGGATGAAAATTCTAACAGCGTTGTTAGCTCTGGAATGTCTACTTTGGGCTAGAGGGACCTTTTGTTTGGACCCCGAGGCTTCTAGACTCGTTTTAGGCCTTGGTGTTTTATTTTGGAAAGATTGGCCTACGTTAGTTCTTGGGCATGGGGTCCACTTTTTGAGCTATCGACCTCCGTTGGGATTTTTATTAATTCCACTGAGTCTGGAATGCCATTTTTAGTCGAATAGCTCTGCTCGTTTATGTTCCCAGGACCCCAGATGTGTTCCCGAGGGTCCATCTGAGAGCTTTTCCAAGTTGAGATTGTTGTTGGCAGCTAGTGCTGTCATGGATCTACAATGGCATTCGCATGGATCTACAATGGCATTCGCATACGCGGTGGTCTAGCTGCATTTGCGCAAGGAATGTGGGCGTTCATAAACCCGCGTACGCGGTGGCCTGGCCGCGTTCGCATATGCAGACCTGGCAGCCTTTAAGATACTCTCTCTTCTTCTTTCTTCATTTTAAAACAATAACTCATTTCCTCCATGGATAAAATTCTCTAAACTCCACTTTGCTCCACCAACTTCTTGGGGAGATTTCACCATTGCTTCGTGGTAATTTTCCTGTCTTTAAATTTCTCTCCATTGTTTACCCAATTATCAGGCTTGGGAGTCAATTGTAGCTTCTGTTCCCAGGTGATTGCATGCTTCGTGGGCTTGTTGAAATCACTCCATTAGCTCGTTCCTCTTGTTTTTGTAGGTGATTTTTGCTAATTTCCGGTTTCATTCCTTAATTTCCATATTTTGTTTCTTGACTTTTAGGGGCTGTTTTAGCTAGAATTCTTTCCCAAATTACCTTGATTTTCCGAGCATGTACTCCCATGGTCATTGTGACCATTTTGTCCATTTTCATTTTCGATTTTAGGTTACGGGGCCCACGGGCCCGTCGGTGACCCGAATTTTGACCCGGCAATTTTTACAATGATAAGTGTATCAATAGTCTCATTTTAATGTGTGATTTATGTTTTTGATAGTTTTGATCATCGTTCGGGGTTTCTCAGAGCGATTAGGGCTTGGATATCATTATCTGAACTGCTTGTCGTCAGACGACAGGTAGGTTACAGTCTAAACTCTCTAGACTTTGCGTATATCGGATAAAATTGTACAAATTGGCATCCTTGGGTTGGGTTATTAGCTTGGCACCATAGACCTTGACCACTTTTTCATATTTGCCTTATTTCTTTCCTCTATTTTGTGTAGTATTCTTCGTAGGTTGGTATTATCACTCTTGTTGTCCTGTGTGGCCTTGATTTTACTTTGGACCATAGACAGTGGGCTATTCGGGGGTGTCTGTGTGTCTCGGACATTGTTATCATGATTTTAGGCTGGTTATTTATGTTGTTGAGCGATTGGAGCCTGTGTAGGACCGATAGGTTGATTGTGGGCTGTGTGCCACTGTTGTAATTGTATACACCATTTGTCATGCATGTAAGAAGGGTTTCTGGATGATTTTAATATGGCTTTGTCTTTGTCCCTTCTATTGATGAGTTTTTAAACCTTGCACGGCCCGTGAGGCCAGTTTTCGGTAAAAATGATTGTAATAGTGTTTGGTACTATTTTAATAGATCTTCTTGGGGTAAGAGAGAATAAAGGGGTGTTTTATCATTATTTTCTACTTATACTAGACTCAACGGGTGGAGCGATACACTTGTTTTACTACCACCTTTGGGATGATACTAGGCTCGACGGGGCCGTGCGCTAGACCTATTTCTTTGACTTACTTATTTAGACCCGGATACCCTCTGGGAAAATTTAGTTGGGGACTTCCAAGATTTTTGGGGCATCTAGTATGTTGGTCGGGGGCCTCCATGGACCTTGCGATTTCAGGCCAAGGGCTACGTGTTGCGAGTGCCGGAGAGGGGTATACAATGTAGTAGAGGTATACGGGTGCTACCTTCCATGGATCCTGTCTTTTGGTCTTATAGGATGCCAGAAGAAGGTAACATACATTACTATTACCACACTTAGTTTGGCATACCATATCATACCATTCATTTGTGTGAGGTTCCACCCTTGTTTGTTGTTTGCTGCGTGTACACTCCAGTAGTATCGGATGCCAGATGGTTTATCTTCAATTGGTTATGTTCCTTGGGTGTATGGGCGCCCGTTGGGACTGAAGGTAGACTTGTTATTACTTTACTGAGATTTATGATTCCTTATGTTGAATTCCTATTGTGACTTGATATTGGAAGTAGTATTATGTGGCTGGGTTTGGTTATTACTTCTATGCGGAGCATGCTATTGTTACTTTATGTAACACCTCAAAATTTGATCAAGCTTTTAAACTTAAGAAATCTAAGAATTCTGAACTTTCCAAAAATGATGGGTCCAATCCACGGACCGTGGTTTGAACCACGAGACGTGGAGTGGATCCGTGGTTTAAGTCTGGCAGAATCAGTCTCTGGTCTGAGAACCACGAGTTGTATCTATGGACCATAGTTCAGTTTACGGTGTGCCCTATCAACTCGTGGAACAAAACCTGAGGATGGACTGATTCCCAGGAACCACGAGTCAAGACTACGGACCGTAATTTGAATTGAGGACCGTCCTGTTGACTCGTGAAACTTGATCAGAGGCCTGCCAAATCCCTTAGAAATGACGAATTGCTTCTACGGACCATAATCCATTCTACGGTTTGTCCTGTTGATCCGTAGAATATCTTCTGCAGTTTGATCGTTTGACCAGGAACAACGAGTGGGAACCACGAGTCATGGTTCAAACTACGACCCGTGGAACAGACTTGTGATTCCTGCAGCCGACCCTTTTTATCATCTTTTCTTAATTAAATCCAAAGGGTATTTTTATAATTACCCACCCTTTTAACTCCTAAGTGAGGTCATTTTGGGCACTTTTAGTAGGGTTTCAACACCTATTAGCCTAAATCCCTTCTCATTACCTCATTCATCTTTCAAAAAGGGAAAAGAACCTCTTCAAGCTCTAAGTTCAAGTCCCCTTTTCTTTTCAATTTCAAGTGGGTTAGCTTCAATCAAGGTATGTGGTTATTCAACAATGGGTTTCTTTCACGCTTTTGCCCAAAACCCCTATACTTTATTTTGATTTCATGAACTTTCAAATTAGGGTTCTTACCCAATTCATATGGGTTTTACTATAAATTACCTGCTCATGATTTTATTATGAAATTACTACTAAATTGCATAATTTTGCATGGGTTTTTACATATGAACTCATATTTCAAATTGAAGGATAATTATGGCAAATCCTACATGCATAAATTGATTCAAGTAAATTGGGTATTTGATAGCATGTTTCCATGAATTTAAAGCAAGTGCATTCCTAGTTCCTATGTTTTATGAAAGTATATGTTATTATGAAATTGAACTAGTGCCATGAAAGTTTTAAAGTTATGAATTATTATGCAAAGCAAGACACCAGATTTTCGATCAATGTTCATGAATTATTTTCTAAATCAAGATTCGTGAGTAGTATGAAGATCCGGGGTATGAACATGTTTATGAACAAGTTTCAACATCTACATATGTCATATGTATGTGAGTCTCATGTTATATGTTTTGAGAGTAATATTTATCATTGAGCGATGAGGGTTCTAGATAACCCAAGTCCGAAACTACGTTGCCATCGTAGGTTTTCCTCTGTGGCTTATGAAGGGATCCTTATGAACATGGTTGTAACCTTGGCCGGTAGGACAACATTTTTCAGTGTAGGTACATGACATTGGACTCCATGTAGATCATCATGGTTTAATGTCCGTTAAGAAAAAGTCCCACATGATTATTTTCAAGCTATGAAGTTATATGATACTCTATTTTTGAATCTTGAATTTATTTCGTTCTTATATCTTGATAATTTATTATGCTATCTCTTATTACGAAGGAGCTCATTTCAAAGTATATTTTATGTATGTTTTATCATGATCATGCATATCTGTCATACTCGGTACATTCAATAGTACTGACGCATATTTTGCGCCTCTTCACGATGCAGATTCAGGTTTTCTTCCTCAGGCTTGTGGCTAGAGACCGCAGGCTATTTCTAGTCAGTGTTGGTGAGTCCTTCTTGTTCGAGGGCTAGTTATGACTCTAGTTACTTTTGGTTGTTACTTTCATACTTCGATTTATCTAGGGTCTTGTCCTAGAAACTCCCTTGCCATGTGTAGAAGCTTTTCAGACATAGCCAGTATTCGAGTCTCTCTTATAATACTATGTTTCGTATTAAATTATCATTTATGGATTTGGGTTGCCTAATTTTCTATCTATGCTTCTGCTATGCTTTCTTATGAATGACTAAGTATGCTATGACCAAGGGTTAGTCTAGGGCACTCACGACTTGGATCATGTGTTACGTCTAGGGGGTAGCCTTGGGGCCTATTAAATTTGGTATCAGATTCTCAGTTACAAGAGTCCTAGGATGTATGAAAGCCGCATTGAGTAGAATATATTTCATGGGTGTGAAGCGCACCACATTTATGCGAGGGAAGCTATGAGATGTCTTAAGAAAAACTTCACTTCTTTCATGATCATATCGTGCATTAGAGTTTAACTCTAATATCCCTCTAATCCTTTCCTTGTACATTTCAAATTATGCCTCGATGTGCTATGACTTACTAAGCCACTTGAAATTCCATCTCCTATCCTTATCCACCCTCAAAGTGGAGTAGCAGCTCGAGTTCATGATTTATCCGTATGAACCCACCGGAATTCTGGGGTTTGAAGGTTGGGGATGATCTGCTTAACTTTTTGGATGAGGTGAAGAAAATATTTGATGTTATGCAAGTGGATGGGGTTGATAGTGTTGAGTTAGTATCCTATCAAATCAAGGATATAACTCATATCTAGTTCACGAAATGGAAGTAAGCTAGGGCTAGGGACGAGGTCTCTATGACTTGGGAGTGTTTTGAAAAGGCTTTCCTCGACCGGTACTTTCTGAGAGAGTTAAGGCAAGCAAAGGCCAAGGAGTTTGTGAATTTAAGACAGGGATCCATTAAAGTTTAAGAGTATAGTTTAAGATTCACTCAGTTGTCTAGATATGCCCCGTCTATAGTAGCGGACCCGCATGATTAGATGAGCAAGTATATCTATGGAGTCTCAGATTTGGTAAAGAAGAAATGTAGATCTGCGATGCTTTTGAATAACATGAGTATCTCCAGACTTATGACTCATGCTCACCTGATTGAGGGGCACAAGATTAGGGAGATGGATATGGAGAACAAGAGAGTTAGATCCGAGGTTTCAGGTTTTGTCCATCAGAGGTCCGGTGGTGGACATCGCTTCTCATTTCAGAAGAAATCATCAGGACCCATTCATTCTTCTGCTAGTTCTCCTACCCAGACCCTAGGCCTCATTCAGATCAGACTTATAGAGGATATGGTTCCTATTCACAGTCTTAGGGGAGTGTTGCTAAGGGATCTTCCCACCCTATTTGTAGCAAGTGTAGGAAGAGTCACCCGGGAGAGTGTCGTTTGGGCACGGGTGCATTCTTTGGGTGTGGATAGGCTGGACACATGATTAGAGATTTCCCTTCAGCTATGAAGGGGCAGGGAGGTAGTAGGGTATAGTCTGCTCCAGCATCCCCAGGAGGTTGACCAACCCAGCAGGGCACAACTTCTAGTTCTTGTGATCACTCCCAGAACTTCCTTTATGCCATGTCGTCTCGTCAGGACCAGGAGAGTTCACCAGATGTTGGCACTGGTATGTTGAAAGTCTTCTCTCTTGATTTATATGCATTGTTGGACCCCAGCACCTCCTTATCTTTTGTGACCACTTATTTAGCATGTAAATTCAAAATTTATCCTGAATCGCTTTAAGAACCTTTTTGTGCGTCTACTCCTGTTGGTGAGTTAGTCCTAGCCAAAAGAATCTACCGAGATTTCCCTATCTCAATCCTTCACAGAGTCACTTCAGCGAATTTAGTAGAGTTGGAGATAACTAATTTTGATGTTATTCTTGGTATGGATTGGTTGTATTCTTGTGATGCTTCGGTTGATTGTCGTACTTGGGTTGTCAGTTTAAATTTTTCAAATGAACCCGTCATAGAGTGGGAAGGTAGTCCCCATCCTCAAAAGGTCATTTTATATCTTATCTTAAGGCTAGGAAGATGATTTCTAAGGGTTATGTTTATCATATAGTTCGGGTTATGGACACGGAGTGTGGAACCCCATCCCTTCAGTTTGTTCATGTTGTGAATGAGTTCCCAAAAGTGTTTCCCAAAGATTTTCCTGGAGTCCCTCCCGAGCAGGAGATCGACTTTGGGATAGATCTACTTCTAGATTTGAATCCTATCTCTAATCCTCTCTATAGAATGGCTATTGCGGAACTTAAAGAGTTAAAGGATTAGTTGAAGGATATTCTTGATAAAGGTTTTCATCAGGCCTAGCATTTCTCCATGGGGTGCCCCAGTTTTATTTGTGCAGAAGAAAGATGGTTCTCTTTGCATGTGTATTTACTATCGTCAGTTGAACAAGGTCACAATTAAGAATAAGTATGTTATTCCTAAGATTGATGACTTGTTTGATCAGCTTCAGGGTGCTAGTTTCTTCTTCATGATCAACCTTAGATCCGGTTATCATCAGCTTCGTGTTTGAGAGTGTGATATTTCGAAGACAACCTTCAGGACTCGGTATGGTCATTATGAATTCGTTGTTATGTCTTTTGGTCTAGCAAATGCTCCTGCAGACTTTATGGATTTGATGAACCGTGTGTTTAAACAGTATTTGGATATGTTTGTTATTGTTTTCATTTATGATATACTTATCTACTCTCGGAGTGAGAAGGAGCATGCAGACCATTAGAGGGTTCTGTTGCAAACCCTCAAGAATCGATTGCTTATTCTGCCTCTATACATCTTAAGAACCATGAGAAGAACTACCCTACTCATGATCTTGACTTAGCAGTCGTGGTATTTTCCTTAAAGATTTGGAGACACTACTTCTATAGTGTTCATGTGGATGTATTCATCGATCATAAGAGTCTCCAGTATGTGTTCACTCAAAAGGAATTGAATCTGTGTCAAAAGAGATGGCTTGAGCTTCTTAAAGATTATGATATGAGTGTGCTTTACCATCGGGGTAAGGCAAATATAGTGGCGGATGCACTTAGTTGGTTGTCTATGGGTAGTGTGTCTTTGGTTGAGGACGGAAAGAACGAATTGGTAAAGGAGGTCAATAGGCTTACTTGGTTAGGAGTTCACCCATATGGACACAACAGAAGGTGGTGTTATTGTTGAGAATGGTTCCGAATCATCTTTGGTGGATAAAGTGAAGGCAAAGCAAGATAACGATCCTATTTTGCTTCAGCTAAAGGGTGCAGTTCATCAGCAAAGGGTTGAGGTTTTTTCCAAAGCGGGAGATGGTGTGCTTTATTATCAGGGTCGATTATGTGTGCCTATTGTAGATGAGTTGAGACAACAAATTTTGGCTGAGGCTCATAGTTCCAGATATTCTATTTACCCTGGTGCCACCAAGATGTACCGTGACCTACAGGAAGTCTATTGGTGGAATGATATGAAGAGGGACATAGCCAGTTTTATGGCTAAGTGTACTAACTATCAGCAAGTGAAGGTAGAGCATCAATAATCGAGTGGCATGACTCAGGATATTGACCTTTCTACTTGTAAGTGTGAGCTATCAATATGAACTTCATCACTGGGTTTTCTCGTACTCGAAGGAAACATGATTCCATTTGGGTAATTGTCGACCGAATGACTAAGTCATCCCACTTCTTGGTCATTAAGACTACTTATTCAGTAGATGATTATGCTAGAATCTACATTCGGGAGATAGTAATATTCCACGGTGTTCCTTTTTCTATCATTTCATATAGGGGTACTCAGATTACATCCTAGTTTTGGAGATCGTTTCAGAGAGGTCTTGGTACTCAGGTGAAGCTTAACACATTATTCAGACTTTTGAGGATATGTTGAGAGCTTGTGTGATTGATTTCTAAGGTAATTGGGATGAAAACTTACCTCTTATCGAGTTTGCCTATAACAACAACTTTCACTCTAGCATCAAGATAGCTACTTATGAGGCACTTTATGGCCGGAGGTGTAAATCTCCTATTGGTTGGTTTAAGGTAGGTGAGGAGCTTTGATTGGTCCAGATTTGATTCATGAGACTATGAAGAAGGTTCAACTTATTAGGGAAAGGTTAAAGACGACTCAGAGTCAACTGCAATCATATGAAGATGTGAGAAGGAGGGAATTGGAAATTGAGGTTGATGATTGGGTTTTTCTGAAGGTGTCACCCATGAAGAGTATGATGAGATTTAGCAAGAAAGGAAAGCTTAATACTCATTTTGTAGGTCCTTATCGGATTCTGAGGAGAGTTGGTAGCGTTGCTTATGAGTTGGATTTGCCATCGAATTTAGAAGCAGTTCATCTGGGTTTCCATATTTCCTTGTTGAAAAAGTGTGTTGGTGATCCGATCTTGATTGTTCCTTTGGAGGATGTGGGTGTGAAAGATAGTCTCACTTATGAGAAGGTTCCCATTAAGATCCTTGATCAACAAATTCAGAGGTTGAGAAACAAATAAGTCGCTTCGGTAAATGTTCTTTGGAGGAATCAACTTGTTGAGGGAGCTACTTGGGAAGCAGAAGCACCCATGAAAGCCAAGTACCGTCATCTCTTTCCTTCCGGTCCAGTTTCTCCTTGAGGTAGTAGTTTCCTCATTAGTATATTTGTCCTACTCTATTCCATCAGTTCCCTTCATGATCTTAGCATGCATGCATGTTTTCGGAAGTTAGTTTAGTCATGTTTTAAGTTGCAAGCTTAGTTTTCATGTTTATTCCTTGGTTTTCATGTTTTGTTGTTGGTTGGGCTATTTTCTCTCCAAGTTTCCTTTCTTAGTCTTAATTCAAGGATGAATGACTCCAAGGGGGAGATATTGTAACACCCCAAAATTCGATCCAGTTTTTAAACTTAAGAAATTTGAAAATTTTGAACTTTCCAGAAAATATGGGCCCAAACCATGAACTGTTGTTTGAACCACAAGTCATGGAGTGGATCCGTGGTTTAAGTCTGCCAGAATCAGTCTATGGTCTGAGAGCCACAAGTTGGTTCTACGGACTATTGTTCAGTCTAAAACTTGTCCTGTCAACTCATGGAACCAGACCTGAGGACTGACTGATTCCCAAGAACCACGAGTCAAGACTACGGACAGTAGTTTGAATTACAGACCATCCTGTTGACTTGTGGAACTTGATCAGAGTCCTACCAAATCCCTTAGAAATGACGAATAGGTTCTACAAACCGTAATCCATTCAATGGTCTATCATGTTGACCCGTATAATGTCTTCTGCAATTTGATTGTTTGACCTGGAAGCACGAGTCGTGGTTCAAACTATGACCCATGGAACAGACCTGTGATTCCTAAAGACGACCCTTTTTATCAGCTCTTCTTAATTAAATCCCAGGGGTATTTTTATAATTACCAATAATTTTAACTCCTATGTGAGGTCATTTTGGACACTTGTAGTAGGGTTTCTACATCTATTAGTCTAAGTCGCTTCTTATTACTTCATTCATCTTACAAAAAGGGAAAAAAACCTCTTCAAGAACCAAGTCGCAAGCTTCAAGTTCAAGTCTCCTTTTCTTTTCAATTTCAAGTGGGTTAGATTCAATCAAGGTATGTGGGTATTCAACAATGGGTTGCTTTCACCCTTGTGCCCAAAACCCCTAATCTTTATTTTGATTTCATGAACTTTTAAATTAGGGTTATTACCCAATTCTTAAGGGTTTTGCTATATATTGCCTTATCATGATTTTATTATGAAATTAATACTAAATTGCATGGGTTTTTACATATGAACTCCTATTTCAAATTGAAGTCTAATTATGGCAAATTTCGCATGCATAAATTTATTCAAGTAAATTGGGTATTTGATAGCATATTTCCACGAATTTAAAGCAAGTGCAGGCCTAGTTCCTATGGTTTATGAAAGTATATGTTATTATGAAATTAAACTAGTGTCATGCAAGTTTTCAAGTTATGAATTATTATGCAAGGCAAGACACCCAATGTGCCATCAATGCTCATGAATTATTTTCTAAACCAAGATTCATGAGTAGTATGAAGATCTAGGGTATGAACATGTTTATGAACAAGTTTTGACATCTATATATATCATATATATGTGAACCTCATGTTATATGTTTTGGGAGTAGTATTTAGCACCGAGCGATGAGGGTTCTAGATAACCCAAGTCCAAAACTATGTTGCCATCGTAGATTGCCCTCTGTGGCTTATGAAGGGATCCTTATGAACATGGTTCTAACCTTGGACGGTTAGGACAACCTATTTTAGTGTGGGTGTATGATACTAGACTCCATGTAGTTCATCATGGTTTAATATCTGTTAAGAAAAACTCCCATATGATTATTTTCAAGCTATGAAGTTATATGATACTCTATTTTTGAATCTTGACTTTATTTCGTTCTTATATCTTTATAATTTCTTATTCTATATCTTATTAGGAAAGAGCTCATTTCAAAGTATGTTTTAAGTATGTTTTATCATGATCATGCATATCTCTCATACTCGGTACATCCTATAGTACTGATGCATATTTTGCATTGCATCCTCTTGACCATGCAGATTCAGGTTTCCTTTCTCAGGCACATGGCTAGAGACCGTAGGCTATTTCCAGTTAGTGTTTATGAGTCCTCCTTGTTTGAGGGCTAGTTATAACTCTAGTTAGTTTTGGTTGTTACTTTCGTACTTCAAGTTAGCTAAGGTCTTGTCCTAGAAACTCTCTTGCCATGTGTAGAGGCTTTTAATACATAATCAGTATTCGAGTCTCTCTTTTAAAGCTATGTTTTGTATTGACTTATCATTTACGGATTTGGGTTGCCTAATGTTCTTTCTATGCTTCCACTATGTTTTTTTATGAATGACTGAGTATTCTATGACCAAGGATTAGACTAGGGCACTCGTGCCCTGGATCCCGTGTTACATTTAGGGGGTAGGCTTGGGGCGTGACACCTTGTTTCCCTCTGTCTCTTTTAATTGAGGTTAGCGGTATACCACCCTTTTTTCTAAAACTCATTATATACTGTTATTGCAAGGATCCCAGGTTCATCTTTTCTTACTTTTGCATGTGCCTGTAGTATATATCCTCTGTTGTCTTTCTTTTGTGCTAGCTTCTAAGTGCTTCTTCATTGTTTTTGGTGACTATTTGCTTCAATTATGTCTATTACTGCTCTTTTATGTTATATGTGCCTAGTCGGCCTATGATACCTACTGGATACCTTTTGCTTCGCATTTGGTGCTCATACACTCTGTATCTTCTGGTGTAGATCCTAGTGTAGGCCATCACCGTAAGCTCGTTAGAGACTCATGCGAGGAGCTGTTTTTGGGATATCTCAATTTAGGGTGAGATCTTGGCGACCGAAGCTTAGATTTTAGTTATCTTTTGCATCATGAACTCTATTACTACTCAAAGGCATTTGTATATAGTATTTTAGATCCTTTGTACTCCTTATATGTAGTTCTGGCTCTATACTATGATACAGAGTCTTTGGGGTTGGTTTAGCCTCTATATATGTTGTTATATATTCCTGTTAACTACTTTCTTCAGCTTATTTCCCTTGTTTCTACTTACTTAAACTATTCTTCTGCTTAATTGTTAGATAGTAGCCCATTACCAACCATTCCGGGCTGCAGGGATTGGTCCTCCTACTGGGGGGGGGGGGATTGTAGGTATCATCATGACCGAGAAATTGCGTAGTGACATTTTAGGACTTGGGTAAATGTAATAGATAGTTGATTTTTTTGCACTCTTATTATATTAGTTTTGACTATTACTATTGATTATGGTTTGTTTTTTGTTTTATTCTTCTAAAATTTGTTAATTGTTGGGTTAAAGTTCCAGTTAGATGGTTCTCCCACTGGAGGGTTAGTATGGGTGTCACTCATGACCACTTGGGTCGTGACACCAGAGGACTAAATTCAATAATGATTCAGACTCTGAGCCTGAAGTCATTAGGAATATCCCATGGACACTGCAAAATATGTGTAGAGAAGAAAGTGTTTATCCTAGGAAAGGAGGAAGAACATATTAGGAGTTTAAAAAAATTAAAATGGGCTCATCTGAAACTATACGAAAATTTGTTACCCACTTTTTTCGATAAAAAGTAATGAAAATTTTGACCATTATATATATTTTTTGGATTGGGAATCATTGGGTATATTAGAAAGGTCATCACAAGATTATTGGAAGGATCAATTATGTTTTATCTATCATGAGTATGGTCCTAATTAGCCAATTTGGAAATTCACAATGGATCTAGAAGACAAGTGGGAGAAAAGAAAAAAAAGGAAGGAAATAGCAACCAAGATCAATAAAACTTAGTTACTAAAGACATGTCGTAGACCCTTGTTAAGTCGGATAAGCCCTAGATCTATGTTTTCTCACTTTTCTCCCATGAATAAACTAGATAATTATGTGGCTGAAGCTGTTGTAAATCCTAATCACAAGCATAATAAGGAGATTGTTTTGGAAACATAGTCAAGTGTTTTATGACTTGTAATTATGTATTTTTTTGAACACATGTTTGTTTATCTCTTCTGTTATATATATATATACTTTGTGTAATTGAATAGAGTATGCTGATAAGACTTAAAAATATATGTGATTCTAGTCTTGAATATATATTTTTATACATGAAAAAATAAATTTCTAAGTTTGGTTAAACATTTAAGTTCATAAATGATGATGGAAAACTTATGTAACCTTTCGATTTTATACCAAATGTGAAACTTTATGTGAATTGATTTGCTTAAATGTGTAAATCACATGCATAATTGATGAGTGTACTTACATAATTGTCTCTTATTAACATATATGGCATCAAAAAGTATAATTATTGACTTAAATAAAGGTGAGAAACTGAATGGTGATAATTACAACATATGGAGTCATAAAATATGGTAAGTACTAAAAATCATGACGCTCTTAAACTTATAAACCATGTTTTATGTCAACCAGAATAGGATAACACTTCACAACACAAAGAGATCTTGAAGCTTACAAAGCTTGGAAAAAGAAAAAAATGTTGTACGTGGAACTATTGTAGGTTTTGTTGTTGATGATCTCATTCATGAATGTGACACACTCCCTATTGCTCATTTCATATGGTCACACTTGAGAGGAACATATGGGGGTATGTCTGTAACCCACCTCAGACAACTGACTATTTCATAGTTTTGAATAGTTTTTGAGTATTGAACAAGTTTCTCTCCCAAGGAAAGATAGAGGGTTTCACTCCAGTCTCCCCATATTCAACCTTAGATTCACCATAGTTTTGTAAACAGAGCTTGGGTATTGCAAACTTCTTCCATTAATGAAATGGAATTTAAATTATCCACTTGGTATTGCTTCTTGTTACTTTTGCATGAGTGGCTAAGTCTCTTTGTCTAGGGGTGTGTTGATGATGGGTGTTTGAAATTGAGTATGAGTCTTGTTTAATTGTGCTTATAATTGCTAAATTGATACGAGTGTAGTGAATTCTCATTGTTTTAACTCTAAAATTAATGGTTGCAAACATTGATTGAAATTACTTGATTGTGTTCTTGCTTGAGAAAGAAGTTCATAATTTTTTATGAGAATTCACTAGTGGGTACTTGGGATTTCCACCTAGATTGAGGCTAGAAATAGTTCAATCGCCGAAAACACCTATTTAAGAGTTTAAGCTATAAATAGCATGACTTCCCCAACCCTAAAATTGGTTAGTTATTATTGAGACCATGGTGCTTGATCAAAGACCATCAGAAATATGATTGTTGGACCGAAAGATTGACATTCATACCTAAAACAAAGTCTATCCATGTCGTTTGCTCAAAATTTAGATACAGTACCTATTGCATCAGCCAAAGGGTCTACAACCACTCTAGAATCAAATTGGATTTGAAGCCACACCAGTTCTTCAGGATACAATGGTCAAAATTCTGAGCTTTCTAGAGGGTATGTTGTAGGTGGGTAATTTGCCTGACACTCCCAATGGTTCTCAGGTTAGAGATAAGGTGCAAACTTTAGCCCAAGCAATGACACCGGGTGTTTAGCGTTAAGAAGAACAATATGTAGCTGTGGCTCTCTGTCTATAGGTATTGCTGGTATTGGTTAATACTCATCCCATTACAGATAGACGAATAATGACTTCTAATTTGTAGAAGATGCTTGTTTGGTTTACCAGATTGGGTCCTCCAAGGTTTTCTGATGCTCTAGAATAGGATGCTCATGAGTTTCTAGTGAGTTGTAATGAGAGGTTGTGTAACCTTGATTTAGTGGAGTCGCACAGGGTGGACAATACTATATTTCAGATGGTGGGGCAAACTAAATAGTGGTTGGAGATCTTATCTTTAGTGCAGGCTAGCTATGTCGCCTTCAATGATAGGATCAATTTTCCAAAGCTTTCTTGGGGAAGTAGGTGCCCTACAATATAAGAGAGAGGTTGCGAGATGAGTTCACAGATCTTTAACAGGGTTCTATCTCCATTACAGAGTATGAGATGAGATGCATAAGCTGGCTAGACATACTACTTTAATTATACTGATAGAGCTTGATCAGGTTTGCAAATTCATTAGGAGATTGACTTTACCATTCTATATGTCGATAGAGCAGTTAGTGGCAACAAGGTCTACTTTTCTTTAGGTTATTGATCACTACAGATTCTTTAAGGGATACATCGTGAGGCCTACAGAGGCAGCGATTAGAAGCCTCTCTATTAGGGTGGTTTTAATAGTTTTTAGTCTTGAGGTAGGGGTTTCCTTAGTAGAGGTACCATTAGCACTATCATCTTAGTAGGCCAATTCAAGCAGCGCTACAAATTATCAAGGGTGGTTATTCAAGTCACAATGGTCAGAGCAACCAATGCTCATGTTAGACTTTGTGGGCCTTCCATTTTAGGTATTTAGGCCATCATGGACAATCTGGTTTAGCTATGTGATCTCATCAAGTCCATGTGGAATAAAGTCATATGAGTGTGGTGAGTTATGGAACTTCACTAGGGATTGTCCAAGGTTCAGGCATGGAAGGCAGCAGGGTCGCAGGTTCAGGCCCTTAAGGCTTCAGTGCCATCATTCAGAGGTAGTGCACAGGGTAGTATAGGTGGTCCCTAAGGTGCTATTGATGGAACTCAGCCACGCATGACAGGTGGATGAGTAGGTAGTCAGTCTGGGGAAGGATATAGCCATATGTATGATTTCTAAGTAGGCTAGAGGTTGAGGCTTCATATATCATCATCACAAGTACAATTCAGTTTATCATCAGCTAGCTTTTGCATTATTTGATCCAAGGTATACCTCTTCATATGTATTTTCCTACTTTTCTACTCAGTTGGATTTATTGTATGAGTATTTACCCATGCCAATGCATATAACTACTCTTGTAGGTAATTTTTTTAAAGTGGATCAAGTGTATTAGGTTTGTGTGGTGACTTTATTGGGGTATGACATATGGATAGATCTGGTTGTCCTAGATATAGTTGATTTCGACGTAATTCTATGAATCGATTGGCTATCTCCTTAGCATGTAGTCTTGGATTGTTATGCAAAAATTGTTACCTTACATATGCTTGGCATTCCCTAGATAGTGTGTGTCACGCCCGAAGGCTACCCCTTAGACATAACACGGGACTCGGGACCACAAGTGCCCCAAGTTAACCCTTGGACATAGCATAACATAGGCATACACGAGGAAACATAGCGAAAGCATAAATAGAAAGCTAGGCAACCCAATCAATAAATGATGAAGTTAATAAGAAACGTTATCCAAAAAGGGAGACGCAAATATTGTCTATGTCTGAAAAGCCTCTACATGACATAAGGAATTGCTAGGACAACACCCTAGCTAACTTAAAGTACGAAAGTAAACAGACATACAAAATACTAAGATCATAACTAGCCCTCAAATAATGAGGACAACAACATTGACTGGAATGGCCTGTGGTATCTAGCAACGTGCCTGAGGGAGGGAAACTGAGTCAGCATCATCAAGAGGATGCAGCGCAAATATGCGTCAGTACTATAGGATTTACCGAGTATGTGAGATATGCATAATTTATGATAAAACATACTTAAAATATCCTTGAAGCTGAAATCATATGATAATTGTAAAATCTGTAATATAATGACTCAAAGCAATAACATAAGCTGAAAACATAGTCAAAGTCATAAACCATAAGTAGTAAGTCTGAAATCTGAAGGCAATGAGTTAATAAAATCTTTTCCTGAAAACTAACTTCTGTGGAAAAAATACCATAAGTAAAGCTTAAGTCATGAAATAGATAACTTGATGAATTAAAACTTTCTTACGGGAGTTTCTTATAACCGACATGAGACCATGTGAGCTTACATGGAATCTAACTATATAACCCTAGTTAGCAAAGCTGACTTGAACCTTGCCAAGGAACGAGTCAACATACCCAACTATATAACCCTAGTTGGCAAAGATGCCCTATGCCCATTCGGACACAGGAAACCATTCGTAAAGACGTGGATCCATCCTCATAAGCCAAGGCATATATCATTTCATAACCTACACTGTCAACGTAGTTTCTGGATTTGGGTAATCGAAGTCTCATCACTCGGTGCTAAATACTACTCCCAAAACATGCACATATAGCTCATCCTTTCATAGTGGCACCATCTCATGCCAAATCTTATTCATAAGCATGAAAACACATCGGGCATCATGCAAATTTTCATATCATAGTTCATAAAGGTATAGCCATAATTTAAAACATTCTTTTCTTTCTAAATTCATACTTGAAGAATTAGGCATGAAATTTCATAAATACATAAAGGCCATTATATCTAATCATGCCAACTTTCTCTTGAAAACATGAAATTTCATGGAGTCATGATAGAAATCAACTCTCATACTTGGGCTTTTAAAACCAATGAAGGAATCATGAATAAATCATGTAAAATCAATAAGAAACTATGAATTTAAATATAGAAACTGATTTCATAAGTTTTCCCCAATTTGGGTAAGAACCCAAGTTTCATAAATTGGATAAGGATTAACCTTAAAATCATGAATAGGAAACTACTTATAAAAACCCATGAAAATATCATGCAATTTAGTTTTAGAATCCATAGAAGAATCATGAGAAAATAATTTATAGAAGAACACATGAGAATTGGGTAAGAACCCTAATTTAAAAATTCATAAAATCAATTTAGAAGATTGAGATTTTGGGAATAAGGGTGAAGGAATTCCCTTAGTGAATACCCACATACCTTGATTGAAGCTTTCCTAACTTGGGACTTGAGGATGGAGACTTGAAGATGGAGTCCTTAGCTTGAAGTTTTGAGAATGGAGACCATTTTCTTCTCTTGGAACTTGATTGATAGAATGGAAGGCTAAGTGGGAATAAAACCCCTTCTAATTTTCCCAAAATGACTTAATTTAAGGGTTAAAAGAGTGGGAAATTACCAAAATACTCCTGGAAAAAGAATTTAAAAACATTAGAAAATTTTGTCAAAGGCTTCCAGGGAAACAAATCACGGCCCGTGGAATGAATCACGGTCTGTGGAATGGAAGTCGTGGTTCCAAGGGACTTTTTAGGGCTCTGGACTGATTTCCACGAGTTGGTTTCATGACCCGTGGAACTTTCTCGTGATTTTTAGGTAAAAACTGATTTCCACGAGTTGGTTTCATGACCCGTGGAAACTTCCACGACCCGTGGAACCTTCTCGTGGTTGTTGTCTGTCATTTTGACTGACAGACACCCTTTAGTAAAATACTGATAACTTTTTTGTCCAGACTTAGATTAATGCGCGGTTCACGCTACTGGAAAGAAGATTCAATTAACATTAATTTGGTGAGAACTCTGTCACCTAACTCTTAATATTCTAGGAGTTATGATCGTTTGAAGTTGACCCTTGAAAATTTTTACACCAAAACTCAATCGGTAAGAAAGCTTTCAACTCAACTTTGAGCTAGAGGTTCTTTATGACCCTTATTCATATCTAATGCACCTTTAAAACTTCATAATAAGTCTTAATATTTAGATACATAGAAAATTTATCTTGTTTGAGTCTAACAACACATGAAGAACTATGCAGATTTGGCTTAGAATTTCTGGGATGTTACAATATCTCCCCCTTAGGATCATTCGTCCTCGAATGAAGACTTCTAAGTTGACAGTGGAGGGGTAAAGGGTTGAAATCCCATCAACTGAGTTTTAAAAGCTTAAGTATTTTCATGATAACTAATCATTGACTGAATTATAAACTGAGCTGAATTCATGAGGCATGTAATCATACTGAGGGCATAAGCATAACTGATGGGACATGAAACTGAATACCTAACATGGTAACTGGTCTAGATTAAGAGTAGTGTCTCAGTTGAAACTCATAAGGAATGAGCGCATTCTTAGAAATCGTAGTTAACTGAAAAGGACGTCAAACTGAGAGGGGTAACTATACAAGGAAACCATCCTCTTTCAAACTGGACTTACTACCTTGGACTAAGCTGAAAGTAGCCCCTACTAACCTTAGGAATAATTATCGATAGGTCTGAACTGATCTGATATAAGGAGTCTAGTATTCTTAAAGTTGAAGTTACTAGACCTAAGATATGGGCACCATGGGCTAGGAGTAAGAAAGACTATTCTCTCCTTAATCACTACGGTTGACAACTCTTAAGCTTAGAAACACCTTTCAACTACACTAACTCCTCTGAATACTAAAGTGTGAGTCTAACTACCTACTTTCACTATGTTCAAGCCTATCTTGACTAAATATCTTACATATAGAGTTACCTCCCAAGAAAATATTCCTCCAGATCATGAAAATCAACTAAGCTTGAGCTCTAATCAATGGGTCACTAGGCACATAAAGCAAATGCCCACATGTATTTCATCACGACTTTAAACACTATCACTATGGTCACCCTATGGTCTGTAGCTCATACTATCCAAGACTTCTCCTCTCTTCCTAAAATATCTAGGAGGTGTAAGTTGAAGAACTTCTACAAAGGGACATACCAAAATTCCTCATCTAACTATTTCACATGAATAATCCTCACCTAACTTTTCTTCCACGCTTACAACCTACTACTTCCCATCTAGGCTACTACTTAGCTTTCTCTACAAACAACTATGAAAAAACAAGCCAAGATTAGTTACATAATAGAGTGGGATCATGAGCATCACGAATGAAGGAATACTAATCAGTCTTGACTTATACTTAGTTTTATCTAGCCACTCAAGGTGATGTTTGAGAAGTCAAGTGAAAAGGGCATGAGTGTCTCACATCCTGGACATACAAAGCACGGTTAGAGTAAGGATATCACAAGCATGAATTATTAGAGAAATCTGGTATGAGCATATACATGATTTCATTAGCCATTAAGACATATCTTGAGAACTGAGTATTTAGACTGAGCATAGTGTGAGACATGAGCTTTCATATATGAAAAGTATCACTGTGTAAACCTGGAATTCGTAGAATCATAGAGTAAGATTGGAATTCTGTCTAGAGTAATTTCTATTTGTTCTGGGAGTTGAGTATGGATGTGAATCTGCATGAAATCCATGAATTTGAATTAAGAACATGGCACTGGAATACAAGACATGAATGGGGTGTTGTAATGAGGGAAGTATACTGAAGGTTCTAGAATAGAAATAAGTCTCTGCACCCCTTCTAACTTCATTTGGACACCCATTAGCATCACTACCCGAGCCTGAAAATCTAACTGATTCTATATCCCACCATCCCCTCCTTAGATTCATGCTACATTCTAAGTCTATGGACCTCTCACTAACCTCTAAATGGAACTATGATCACTTTACTCTAACAAATCAAACATTACTCTAGGAGTTAATCTGAATATACACTTCCTTCTATAGTCTAAGGATCGCCCTTACCTAAAAATCTTGGCCTCAACCTTTCTATCTCAAATAAGGGTTGTACATATGACACTCAATAACTTCCAACCTATCCTTTGCTAAGACATGTCAAGCTTACATGGTTCTAACTCCCAAAGATCTCTCTTTCTACTACCTACCAAATCAAATGCATTAAAGCCTATATCGAGAGGCTCAAAATTTCCTATCCTTCTCTAACTCACATACATATATATGATTCTTACACATTCACACTTGCTGCAACTCATCACTTAAACTCTTGCATACATTATACCAAGCCTACCAGAAAATACCACAGAACTGTCATTCTCACTCTCATACTATCATCTTTTTGTTCACATCCTATACCAGGTCTATACTAGCACAAGAAATGACCACTCTTTAATCCACACCAAGGGATGTATCATCCCATTACCCATCTAGTAAAACACAACTCTTACATACTCCAATCAACTATCATTCCCCCGTCTAGGCTACCATCCTTCTGACATCATATTTCTGGCTCTAGGTTTGTTCTACTACTAATAGCTTACAATACAACATCTGTCGGGTGGTAACACTACCCACAGATCTAGGTACATATTTTCCCCTTGTACGGAATAATTAGTAACAAGGTTCTGAAAGAGGATCTGAAAGCACCTCGCTAAGAGATAAATTTGGGACAACGCCTAAATTTGTAGAATAAATGAAGTTAAACTCTATCTCACGATATTGAACATGAAAGAAGCAAAGTTTTTCCTATGACACCTTGTAGCCTCTCTCTCATTAGTGTGGCGCACCTCACACCCATGAAAGAGACTCTACTTGATGTGGCTTTCAGACACCCTAGGACTCTTGAACCTGATGCTCTGACACCAAGTTTGTCACGCCCCGAGGCTAACTCCTAGATGTAACACGGGACTCGGGACCACAAGTGTCCCAAGTTAACCCTTGGTCATAGTATAACATAGGCATATACGAGGAAACATAGCGGAAGACTAAATAGAAAGCTAGGCAACCTAATCTATAAATGATAAAGTGTCGTAATCCAAAAAGGGAGACTCGAATACTGTCTATGTCTGAAAAGCCTCTACATGACATCAGAAGTTTCTAGGACAAGACCCTAGCTAACTTAAAGTGCGAAAGTAAACATCCATACAAAATACTAAGATCATAACTAGACCTAGAATAATGAGGACTCACCAACATTGACTGGAATGGCCTGCGATCTCTAGCCATGTACCTGAGGGAGGGAACCTCAGTCTGCATCATCAAGAGGATGCAACGCAAATATGCGTCAATACTATAGGATGTATCAAGTATGTGAGATATGTATAATTTGTGATAAAACATACTTAAAATATCCTTGAAGCTGAAATCATATGATAATAATAAAATCTGTAATATAATGGCTCAAATCAATAACATAAGCTGAAAACAAAGTCAAAGTCATAAACCATAAGTAGTAAGTCTGAAATCTGAAGGCAATGAGTCAATACGACCTTTTCCTGAAAACTAACTTTTATGGGAAAATATCACAAGTACAGCTTAAGTAATGAAATAGATAACTTGATGCATTAAAACTTTCTTACGGGAGTTTCTTATAACCGACATGAGACCATGTGAGCTTACATGGAATCTAACTATATAACCCTAGTTAGCAAAGCTGACTTGAACCTTGCCAAGGAAAGAGTCACCATACCCAACTATATACCCCTAGTTGGCAAAGCTTCCCTAATGCCCATTAGGCAACATGCACCATTCGTAAAGACGTGGATCCACTCTCATAGGCCTATAAGGCACATATCATTTCATAACCTACGCTGACAATGTAGTTTCTGGATTTGGGTAATCGAACCCTCATCACTCGGTGCTAAATACTACTCCCAAAATATCCACATATAGCTCATCATTTCAAAGTGGCACCATCTCATGCCAAATCTTATTCATAAGCATGAAAACACATCGGGCATCATGCAAATTTTTATATCATAGTTTATAATGCTAGGGATAGCCATAATTCAAAACATGTTATTCTTTCTAAATTTATACTTGAAGAATTAGACATGCAATTTCATAAATACATAAAGGCCATGATATCTAATCATGCCAACTTTCTCTTGAAAATATGAAATTTCATGGAGTCATGCTAGAAATCAACTCTCATACTTAGGATTTTAAAACCAATGAAGGAATCATTGACAAATCATGTAAAATCAATAAGAAACTATGAATTTAAATATAGAAACTGATTTCATAAGTTTTCCCCCCTTTGGGTAAGAACCCAAGTTTTATAAATTGGATAAGGTTTAACCCTAAATTTATGAATAGGAAACCCCTTATAAAAATCCATGAAAAAATTATGCAATTTAGTGTTAGAATAAATAGAACAATCATGAGAAAATAATTTGTAGAAGAACACATGAGAATTGGGTAAGAACCCTAATTTAAAAATTCATAAAATCAATTTAGAAGATTGGGGTTTTGGGCATAAGGGTGAAGGAATTCCCTTAGTGAATACCCACATACCTTGATTGAATCTATCCTAACTTGAGACTTGAGGATGGAGACTTGAAGATGGAGTCCTTAGCTTGAAGCTTGGAGAATGGAGACCATTTTCTTCTCTTGGATCATTATTGAGAGAATGGAAGAGAACCTAGGCTAAGTGGGAATAAAACCCCTTCTAATTTTGCCAAAATGACTTAACTTAGGAGCTAAAAGAGTGGGAAATTATCAAAATACCCCCGGAAAAAGAATTTAAACATTAGAAAATTTTCTCAAAGGCTTCCACTGACACAAATCATGGTCCGTGGAATGAATAACGGTCCGTGGAATGGAAGTCGTGGTTCCAAGGGACTTTTCAGGGCTGTTGACTGATTTCCACGAGTTGGTTTCATGACCCGTGGATACTTCCATGACCCATGGAACCTTCTCGTGATATTAAGGTAAAAAACTGATTTCCACGAGTTGGTTTCATGACCCGTGAAACCTTCTCGTGGTTGTTGTCTGTCATTTTGACAGACAGACACCCTTTAGTAAAATACTGATAACTTTTTTCTCCAGACTTAGATTAATGCACGGTTCGCGCTATTAGAAAGAAGATTCAAATAACATTAATTTGTGAGAACTAGGTCACCTAAATCTTAATATTCTAGGAGTTATGATTGTTTGAAGTTGACCTTTGAAAAATCTTATACTAAAACTCAATCGATAAGAGAAAGCTTTCAACTCAACTTTGAGCTAGAGGTTCTTTATGACCCTTATTCATATCTAATGCACCTTTGAAACTTCAGAATAAGTCTTAATACTTAGATACATAGAAAATTTATCTATTTCAAGTCTAACAACACATGAAGAACGATTCATATTTGGATTAGAATTTCTGGGGTGTTACAATATCTCCCTCTTGGGATCATTCGTCCACGAATGAAGACTTCTAAGTTGAGAGTGGAGGGGGAAAGGGTTGAAATCCCATCAACAGAGTTTTAAAATTTGAAGTATTTACATGATAATTGATCTTCGGCAGAATTATCAACTGAGCTGAATTCATGAGGCATGTAAGTATACTAAGGGCATAAGCATAACTGATAGGACATGAAACTGAATACCTAACATGGTAACTGGTATGGATTAAGAGTAGTGTCTCAGCTGAAACTCATAAGGAATGAGCGCATTCTTAGAAATCGTACTTAACTGAAAAGGACGTCAAACTGAGAGGGGTAACTATATGAGAAAACCATCCTCTTTTAAACTGGACTTACTACCTTGGACTAAACTGAAAGTAGCCCCTTCTAACCTTGGGAATGATTATCGATAGGTCTGAACTAATCTGATATCAGGAGTCTAGTATTCTTACAAGCTGAAGTTACTGGACCTAAGATATGGGCACCCTGGGCTAGGAGTAAGAAATACTATTTTCGCCTTAATCACTACGGTTGACAACTCTTAAACTTAGAAACACCTTTCATATACACTAACTCCTCCGAATACTAAGGTCTAAGTCTAACTACCTACTTTCACTATGTTCAAGCCTATCTTGACTAAATCTCTTACATCTAGAGTTACCTTCAAAGAATGATATTCCTCCTAGTCATGAAAATCAACTAAGCTTGATCTCTAATCAATGGGTCAGTAGGCACACAGAGCAAAAGCCCACATGTATTTTAACACGACCTTTAAGCCTTTCACTATGATCACCCTATGGTCTGGAGCTCATACTATCCAAGACTTCTCCTCTCTTCCTAGCATATCTAGGAGCTGTAACTTGAAGAACTTCTACAAAGGGACATACCAAAATTTCTCATCTAACTATTTCACATGAATAATCCTCACCTAATTTTTCATCCACGCTTACAACCTACTACTTCCCATCTAGGCTACTACTTAGCTTCCTCTACTAACAACTATGACAACACAAGGCAAGATTACTGAGAGAATAGAGTGGGAGCATGAGCATCATGAAAGAAGGAATAATTATCGGTCTTGACTTATACTTAGTTTGATCTAGCCACTCCAAGTGGGGTTTGAGAAGTCAAGTGAAAATGACATGAGTGTGTCACATCCTGGACATACAAAGCACGATTAGAGTAAGGATATCACAAGCATGAATTATTAGAGAAATCTAGTATGAGCATATGCATGATTTCATTAGCCATTAAGGTATATCTTGAGAACTGAGTATGTAGACTGAGCATAGTATGAGACATGATCTTTCATATATGACAAGTATCACGGTGTATAGCTGGAATTCATAGAACCATAGAGTAAGATTGGAATTCTGTCTGGAGCAATTTTTGTTTGTTCTGGTAGTTGAGTATGGATGTGAATCTACATGAATTCCGTGAATTTGAATTAAGAACATGGCACTGGAATACAAGACATGAATGGGGTATTGTAATGAGGGAAGTATACTTAAGGTTCTAGGATAGAAATAAGTCTCTGCACCCTTTCTAACTTCATTTTGACACCCATTAGCATCACTACCTGAGTCTCAAAATCTAACTGATTTTATATCCCACCATCCCCCCTTAGATTCATGCTACATTCTAAGTCTATGGACCTCTCACTAACCTCTAAATGGAACTATGATCACTTTACTCTAACATAGCAAACATTACTCTAGGAGTTAATCTGAATATACACTTCCTTCTATAGTCTAAGGATCACCCTAACCTAAAATTCTTGGCCTCAACCTTTCTATCTCTAATAAGGGTTGTACATATCACACTCAATAACTTTCAACCTATCCCTTGCTAAGACATGTCAAGCTTACATGGTTCTAACTCCTAAAGATCTCTCTTTCTACTACCTACCAAATCAAAGTCCTTAAAGCCTATACCGAGAGGCTCAAAATTGCCTATCCTTCTCTAACTCACATACATATATATGATGCTTACACATTCACACTTGCTGCACCTCATCACTTAAACTCTTGCATACATTATACCAAGCCTACCATAAAATACAACAAAACTGTCATTCTCACTCTCATACTATCATCCTTTTGTTCATATCCTATACCTGGTCTATACTAGCACAAGAAATTACCACTCTTTAATCCACACCAAGGGATGTATCATCCCATTACCCATCTAGTAAAACACAACTCTTACATACTCCAATCAACTATCATTCCCCCATCTAGGCTACCATCCTTCTGACTTCATATTTCTGGCTCTAGGTTCATTCTACTACTAATGGCTTACAATAAAACATCTGTCGGGTGGCAACACTACCCACAGATCTAGGTAAACATTTTCCCCTCTTACGAAATAATTAGTAACAAGGTTCTGAAAGAGGATCTGAGAGCACCTCGCTAAGAGATAATCTGAGATTTACTAATTTTGGCACCACAAATATGAGGTAAAGCAGGTGAAATTGGGACAACGCCTAAATTTGGAGAATAAGTAGAATTAAACTCTATCTCACGATATTGAACATGAAAGAAGAAAAGATTTTCCTATGACACCTTGTAGCCTCTCTCTCATAAGTGTGGCGCACTTCACACCCATGAAAGAGACTCTACTTGATGCGACATTCAGACACCCTAGGACTATCGAACATGATGCTCTGATACCATATTTGTCACATCCTGAGACTAACCCCTAGACGTAACACGATACTCGGAACCACAAGTGCCCCAAGTTAACCCTTGGTCATAGTATAACATAGGCATATACGAGGAAACATAGCGGAATAATAAATAGAAAGCTAGGCTACCCAATCTATAAATGATGAAGTGAATAAGAAACGTAATCCAAAAAGGGAGACTCGAATACTGTCTATGTCTGAAAAGCCTCTACATGACATCAAGAGTTTCTAGGACAAGACCATAGCTAACTTAAAGTACGAAAGTAAACAGTCATACAGAATAGTAAGATCATAACTAGACCTAGAATAATGAGGATTCACCAACACTGACTGGAATGTCCTGCGGTCTCTAGCCATGTGCCTGAGGGATGGAACCTGAGTCTGCATCATCAAGAGGATGCAGCGCAAATATGCGTCAGTACTATAGGATGTACCAAGTATGTGAGATATGTATAATTTGTGATAAAACATACTTAAAATATCCTTGAAGCTGAAATCATATGATAATAACAAAATCTGTAATATAATGACTCAAAGCAATAAGATAACTTGAAAACAAAGTCAAAGTCATAAACCATAAGTAGTAAGTCTGAAATCTGAAGGCAATGAGTCAATACGACCTTTTCCTGAAAACTAACTTCTATGGGAAAATATCGCAAGTACAACTTAAGTAATGAAATAGATAACTTGATGCATTAAAACTTTCTTACGGGAGTTTCTTATAACCGACATGAGACCATGTGAGCTTACATGGAATCTAACTATATAACCCTAGTTAGCAAAGCTGACTTGAACCTTGCCAAGGAAAGAGTCACCATACCCAACTATATAACCCTAGTTGGCAAACCTGCCCTAATGCCAATTAGGACACATGACACCATTCGTAAAGACGTGGATCCACTCTCATAAGCCTATAAGGCACATATCATTTCATAACCTACGCTGACAATGTAGTTTCTGGATTTGGGTAATCGAACCCTCATCACTCGGTGCTAAATACTACTTCCAAAATATGCACATATAGCTCATCATTTCAAAGTGGCACCATCTCATGCCAAATCTTATTCATAAGCATGAAAACACATCGGGCATCATGCAAATTTTCATATCATAGTTTATAAAGCTAGGTATAGCCATAATTCAAAACATACTTTTCTTTCTAAATTTATACTTGAAGAATTAGACATGCAATTTCATAAATACATAAAGGCCATGATATCTAATCATGCCAACTCTCTCTTGAAAATATGAAATTTCATGGAGTCATGCTAGAAATCAACTCTCATACTTAGGCTTTTAAAACCAATGAAGGAATCATTAACAAATCATGTCAAATCAATATGAAACTATGAATTTAAATATAGAAACCGATTTCATAAGTTTTCCCCACTTTGGGTAAGAACCCAAGTTTTATAAATTGGATAAGGTTTAACCCTAAATTTATGAATAGGAAACCCCTTATAAAAACCCATGAAAAAATTATGCAATTTAGTGTTAGAATCCGTAGAACAATCATGAGAAAATAATTTATAGAAGAACACATGAGAATTGGGTAAGAACCCTAATTTAAAAATTCATAAAATCAATTTAGAAGATTGGGGTTTTGGGCATAAGGGTGAAGGAAATTCCTTAGTGAATACCCATATACCTTGATTGAAGCATTCCTAACTTGGGACTTGAGGATGGAGACTTGAAGATGGAGTCCTTAGCTTGAAGCTTGGAGAATGGAGACCCTTTTCTTCTCTTGGAACATGATTGAGAGAATGGAAGAGAACCTTGGCTAAGTGGGAATAAAACCCCTTCTAATTTGGCCAAAATGACTTACTTAACTTAGGAGTTAAAAGAGTTGGAAATTACCAAAATACCCCTGGATTTGCCATTGTAGTGTCTTTGGGAGAGTGCTTTTAAACGTCATAAAAAATGGCACCGTTGACAAGGAATGGTTTTTGATTTGCCATTGTAGTGTCTTTTGATTTACTCTTGTTGAGCATTTGTTCTCATTTACCTTTTTGTTGTTCTTGTGTCTTGAATAGGTTGATTATGAGCCAAGAAAGTGATCAATTAAGTGTTGACCAATTCATAAACGTGGAGGATAGATCTATTGTTCATGGTGCCATGGGTACCATCTGACATCCTCCAAGTATTGGCAATGTTGTATTCCATGTAATGAGTACGATGTTGCATTTGATACAAATGAAAGGGCTATTTGGAGGGCTGACCCACGAAGATGGAGATCGACATGTCCAAAATTTTGTCGAGTTTTGTCAGCCCTTCAACATATAAAACATAACTCAAGATTCGATTTGACTTTGGTTATTCCTGTTCTCTCTTACAGGAGGGGCAACTACGTGGCTTGAAGAGCTCCCAGAGGGATACATTATGACTTGGAATGGGTTGGTTGAAGCCTTCTTTGTATGATTTTCCCACCCTCACATATGATGTAATTGAGAGATGAGATTACAACGTTTTGGCAAATCTTGGATGAGCCATTACATGAGGTATGGTTAAGATTCAAGAAAAAGTTGTTATTATGACCAAACTATTGTTTACTAGAATGGGTTTTTCTCCAGAGCTTCTATTGAGCACTAGACTCTATGAACAAATTTGTAGCCAACAACATCATGGATGGATCCATTATAGATCAAGCATATGGTCTCGCACATCATGGATGGATCCATTATAGATCAAGCATATGGTCTCGCTTTGGCTCTCTTAGATCAAATGACAAAAACTGATAGAGCATGGCATACATGAGATACTGAGGTTTCACCGGGTATTACTTCCTTTATAATGAATAGTGAGATGAGGAGAAAGAAGGATGAGAGAGATAAGACCATGGCCAAAATAATGACCTAGATTGATTTGTTGGCCAAGAATATGATGGGTGCCGGGACCAAAAGTGTCAATGTAATGATTTCTTATGGTTCAAAAGATCATGAGGAGGGTGCTTACTCTCCTATAGATGAAGAAGCTTGTTTTGTATCGGCGGGATCTTGGCCCGAATATGAAGGTGCTAATCAAGGACCTTGGTGTTTTATGGATGAGAACCAATGTTACAACCAAGATAAAGGAACTCAATGGAGCTATAGAGAGCAAGGTCGAGACCGTGATGGTCAATGGAGAGAGGCTGAGAGAGGATGATCGTTATAATCATGAAAGTGCTAATCATGATCAAAATCTTCATCCATTTCCACCTTTGGAATATTTTGAACTTCGTTGTCAATGTCGTTGGAGGCCATTTTTAGGATCAAATTCCTACAAACCAAACCAACATGTTAAATGTTCTTTGTAACACTTAAAATAATATATTATGAACCATTTAAGCAAAAGCAACAGTGGAGAAAGGTCCCGAGGTAGGCTATGTGAAGTCACTATTTTGGGCACTGCGAACAGTTCTCCTTTGCATGCACGTCTAGGTGACCGCATCCGCCAGGACCAAATTTTATTCTATTTTTCAAAAAAAATTATCCCTCGTGCATGAGAAGTTCATCGCCTTCTCCTGGGTTAGAGTTCTTTGAGGCATTCTATCAAACAGGTGCTTTGAACCATTTGTTTCCTCATTTTCAATGGTCCTTCACCCAATATTAACATGCTAACATGCCTCATATTCTCCACTAGCCTCATTCAACATATGTACAAGTTAAAGCATACAAGAATAGATCTAAAGCTAGAGATTTTTCATCCCGAAACTTATGTTTTTCACCATTAATTTTGTACAGAAGGGAAATAAGCAATTTCTAGATACAAGAGGGAACATGTGTGCATACATGTGAAGTTGTTATTAACCGAAGCTATGGATGGAATAACTTGATGGATTTAACTTAGGTGCTTACACAAAGAGAAGGTTGTTGTGTTGCTTAAATGTTGTCCTCTTTTTGATTTGTGGACGATTTAAGTAAGTGAATGTTTAAAGTCACGTGCATACGACTAGTCTGCTGCTTACGTGAGGGTCTGTTGACTGGGTGACCATCATGTATGTGGTTAGTCCATCACGCACGCGATGAAGGGCTGCTGGATGAGATTTGAGATTTTTTGCCCAGTTTACTATTTGCTCGTGCTATGGCTGGTGTGACCCGCATAAGTTCATGTGAAAAATGCACCTACTTTGCATGGACCAAAATTTTTCCCAGTTCACTGATTTGATCATGTGATGGAATGTACAAAATGCAGACTTCCAGGTGCAAAACGCACATTTTTCAGAGGTATTTTTGGTGATTCTCAACACTTGGATCCTCCTCTCCTTCCTTTGGTCACCTAAAACAAATCAAAAAGATATCAAAAGTGAAATAAAACATACAGGAAAATTTGAACGATAGGTTGCCTCCCATTAAACACTCAATTTATCATCAGAACATGATGCAAGTTGTGTCACCATTTAGATCTCCCCTTGGAGGATTTGAACCTTCAACCCAAATTTGAATCAAAATTCTGATGGAAATCACGGGGTGAAGGTGAGAACTTGAAAAGTCCATTTTCTTGGTGTCACATTTTGCACTTTTTTGCCTTCAAGTGAGGAAGGTCGTTTTGCCTTCTATCAACAACAAACTTCAAAATGGATATACCTCGATTTGTCCTCCTTCCAAAGTCTTCCAAAAGCTTGATTAATTTAACTTTCATCCATTCAATCAAACTTAAGGTTTAAAGATGGTTGGAGTGAGATTTGGGCGTCTCCAATCACAAATTTTCCTCATTCATAACATCTAAACTTTCAAATGTACTAGAGTCTTTCAAAATGAAAAATTGAACTTTATCGTGTACCTCTAGTATCATTCTTTTGATCTCGGCATGTTGATTCATGTGTGGTATGGTTAGTTGCCACAACACTTTTAATTTATGAGAATACCTTGTGTTCTTTTCTTCAATGGGGAACAACTCAAAACTACTACCCATGATTGTGCATGATTTAACACAAGCACTCACTTTGGTGTTCAAATTCTAGATAGCAATTTCAAGTAACCCCTCTTTTTGCCTTCTCTTGACATGCCTTTTGAGAAATTTTTTGAATATTGGTAAAATTCTTTCACGTTGCTCCCCATAGGCTTCAAGTTGGTGAACTCAATTTAACAACCATTCTTGGCTCACCATTTCATCTAATTCAAGTTTTTCCTCTTGTTGGGGTTCAAGCACTAACGGTACAAACTCACTCATGGCCGATTTCATATTTTCAAAATTTTCATCATCATCCCCAAAGTGAATTTGATTGAGTCCAATGTTCAAGAAATGTTCATGTGTTAGGCTTGTGGGGTCTTCTGTATCAACTTAGTCAAGAGCAGTAGACAAATCAGCCATGGATTGTTTAGCACAATTTCTCTCCTCTTGTTCCTTAGCTCTTGTATCCAAGAGGCCTTTCTTCATGCCCTTATAGTACTCTTCTAAGCTATATTCCTTGGCCAAGAGAGTTTGGAGCATGGCATACACACCCTCTGGGAAGGTACTGCATTATTCGCTTGCTAAGTCATTATTCCTATTAAGATCACAAGCACTACTAACACTATTGTTAGCATAAGATGGGGGAGGAGGATGATCATTAGAGAATTTGCTTCAATATCAATCATGACCACCACACAAATAGCAATTACGCCCATTATAGAAGCGAGATGGTGAGTACCTCCCTCTACTAGGCCCAATTCGACAATTTCGCCAAGGGTGGGGTCCTCCACAATAACAACAAGGATCATTATAATAAGGGTTGCAACCACCAAAACCGCATTTTGAGATGCCATAGAATCACTCAACAAAATAAAATTAACTAAAACAAAAACAAAAGAATCACTCAACAAAATAAAATTAACTAAAACAAAAACAAACATTCATAATTATGAACTAAAGTAAGTAAACTCAAATTCTAAACTAACTCAATAGGCCAAATTATTCCTCGATAATTGCGCTATTTTTTATAACGCTCAAAAACAGTCTCCAGTAGGAGGTGGTAGCGATCATCAGAGCAAAACAAAATTTATATTCCCAATGAGTGTCGGGATCGATCCCATGAAGAATAATGTAATTGCGATTGAGATAATAAAGAATTACTTCCACTTATTAAAATTCAAAGAGTAAAAAGAATAGATAATGATTGGGGGGTTTTAAGCTAAAAAAGAATAAAAAGAAATCAAATAAAAGATAGGTTTGATCAATGACTTTCACCAAGCGAGGTGTCACTCCCCGAGCCTACCCCCAAGATGTAACACGGGACCCAATACCACAAGTGATCTGAAGATAACCCTCTGACATTAGCATGACTTAAAAACATAGAAAAATATAAGATCGGAAGCTTAACTGAAGTAATGATCAATTCAAGCCTTTATATAAATAAAAGCCTAAGAGAGACAACCCAAATACAGCTGAACATCTGACTCTATGTATGAAAGCCTCTACTACTGGTGAGTTGCTGGGACAAGCCCCCAGCTAATTGTAAATACTGAAATACTAAATACACAATCTAAATATGCTGAAATGAAACTAAACTCCAAGTCCTTGAAGGAGGAGGACTCACCAAACTGACTAGATGTGTTGCTGATCTACTAGCCATGGACTTGAGAGCGGGCTACAAAATCTACATCATAATAGGATGCAGCACAAAGAAGTATGCGGTCAGTACTATAGAATGTACTGAGTAAGTGAGCGATGCATGAACACGATAAAAACAGTTTAAAACATGCTAAAAATGAACTTGTTACATAAATAAGGGACATGAGTAAACACCAAGATAAAACACATAAAACATGAAATAAAGCTTAAGTCAAAGTATAGAAACATATACCTTTATAGCTTAAAAATAATCATGCGGGAGTTTCTCTTAACAAACATTAAACCATGCTGAGCTACATTGAGTCCGGTGTCATTTCCCTTCACCGAAAAAGGTTGTCCTAACCTGCCAAAGTTCGAACCATTTCATTACCAGGATCCTGTCATCATCAGCCTCAAAGGGCAACCTACGGTGGCACGTAGTTTAGGGACTAAGGATACTCTGACCCGGTCCAACTCGGTGCTAAATACTACTCCCAAAACATATATATATACATATCATAATCTCACATACATGTGACATATCATATGTCAAATTCGTTCATAACATATTAATTCCCCGGATCGTATAGCTACAGGTGTGGCCTCTTTATTTTGACAATTTTTTTCATCTCTTTTTCATTTCTTTCTCTTTCTTTTTCTTTCTTTTTATTTCTTTTCTTAGGCACACACCCGCAATTTTCATTCTATCCATAAACAATCTTTTCCATTCTATTTTTTTTCTTATCATGCAGTAGCCACCCCCAAGTTAGGTTGATTGCCTGAGTTGAGGTGCACGATGTCCAAGGAATGACCAGGGCCAAAATAGGGATTCCAAGTTAAAATGGGACGGTGGCAGGTTATAGAAAGAATAGGGTCAATTATGGCTCAAAGAAGGATCAAAGAGATTATTTGCCTTAGGACGGTCTTATGGGCTAAGTGGACTGCACACAAAAATGGCATGTGATCCTTTCCTAAGCAACTAACTTCCAACTTAACAGAATAGACCAGGCAAGTTCTAGATGCATTAGCCCAAACAATTAGCCTCACACACACTTAGCATCAGGAAACCATACCACTACCATCTTTTGAAATGACAGATCGGCCTAAACAAGATTATTCCGATCACATGCACGCAAAGACATTCAATGATCCATAACAGTTAATTTTTCAACACGCAAGTACAATAATCAACTTTTTTGGAGGGGGCTCCTTTTTAGTTCACCTATCAAATAGCCATGCCTGCTAGGAATACAACACAACAAAAATGAAATTTAAAAACAACCTAAACATGCCGGTTCTACTAGATAGCACAACGAGGGAAAAGAAACACGGCAACAAAAACCCTCGGTTGTGACTCATAGATACCCCTAACCCCTACCAAAAGAAACTAGTATTGTCCTCAATGCTGCTGCAGTCAATAAGCATATAAGGGATAGAGATACCTGTGAAGCCTAGGCTTTGGAGTCTGGAATAGTGGCGGAAACCGCAACGGTTTCCAAAGTAGGAACAGTGACGCTAGTGTCGGCCGGCGTTCTCAATTCATCAACATCCATAGTACTCCAGACTTTGGTACTGCACTAGAGGATGCCCCACCCGCTCGGGCACTCACTCTCTTCTGTCGTAGTCGCTCATCAAGAATACATTGTTGCCTTACAGCCTCCAACTCTACATCCTTCGATGATTTCTACTTATGCTTTTTCCTCCTTGATATTTTCTCTTCACCTTCACCCGGCTTGGGTTCGTTTATCTTCAACGGTCTACACATCAAATCCACTAACGTGCCAACTTTCTCTAATTCTATAAAATCTGACATCATAAAATAGGGCACTTGCCTTTGTTGAAGAGCGGTGACATTAGCCTTTACTTTTTTTTAACTCATCATCAAACTTTTCTAGGTCCGGGATGCTCATTTAATTCATCCTAGCATCCATACGGGTCTCCATAGCATCGATTCTAGCATGCAACCCCTCATACGGCTTCATAGCCTCCCAAATGGCCTCACCTATGGTTGGCTTGAACAATTCAGTCCAAGCTGTAATCTGCCTATCAATCTTCTTTTGTTTTTGCACCACTTTTGCAAAATTTCGAGGATTTAGCTAATACTCGGGTGGTAGAGGAGGTCTCGAGGCCGTGTCAGAGCTTTCAGCAGTAGCTCTTGTGGTCTGTGCCATCTGAGAGTAAAAAATAGCTAGAGGTAACTCTGAACCTGAGGGGGTGTCAGCTGCTTCATATGTACTCAGAGTTGAAGCCTCAAAAGCATGTGGCTTATGGACCCTTAATTCAAACTTTGTGTCATCCCTTTCTCTATCAATGTTTTGCTTGGAAGTGGCATTCACTTTATTGTCAATGCCATTTAGTTTTGGCACCTCTGCAAAGTTTAGTAACCAGGCATGAGAATGGCAGTGAAGAAGTGATCTTGGTGGATCGGCGATGCATCTCATCCTCAATCACCTTTCCAAAGTCTGTGTCATATCCAACCATCAAACCTGCCACTAAAACTGCTCTAGCTTTATCTAAATTAGCATCACCACCAGTGGGTAACAACCTGTACCTCACAACAGCCCACCAAAACTTCACAATGAAACTCGATGACTGCTTCGAGATTCTTTCCCTTGAATTTAGTAGCCACGGTGGTGAACCCTCGACTAGCATGCAATCTAGCCACGACCTTTGCTCTGTTGCTATGCTTATTTTGTTTAGAAGCTCAGGCATACCAGCCGGAGGAGTGTATTCTGGAACAAATAGGACTCTGTTAATCGTCCTCGCAAAAAGATCCACTTGATTACCCCGTACAATGAATTTGTCCATTATTGCAATATCCCTAAGTTTCTTCCCTTTCTCTACCATTTTCTCTAGACACACCAAATAGCTGGCGTAGAATTCATGCATAATTTCTGGGTAGTAAATTCCAGGAGGCCTGCTCATCGACTCTAGATGGTACCTTTGAAATTGAGTCTGGATGATGGGGTATTCAGGTAGGTCAAAGGTCACAATTTGCACCTCTTCAGCAATCCATCTCAGGTGGCTCCTTTGATTGGTTGGGAGAAGGCCCTCTAGATAGCGTTTCCTTACACCCTCGATCTCCCACCAAATTGATTCTCGAACATTGGTGGTCTTGAACCTGTAGTTATTGGTGTCAATGGGCACTTTCTCTAGGTTCTTTGTAGCCTAATTGCCCCTCTCATCCTCTGGGCTAGAACTGGAACTCTCACTCGCACTCCCCGACCCATCGCTAGATGACCCACTCTCCTCTTTCGACTGGGAGACTTGGATTTTTTCTTTTTTGACAACTTTGTTTGATAGGTAGGTGCCTCAACTTCTTCCGCTTTACTTTCCAGTTAATCTACTAATCCCCATGTAGGGGTTGACCTTTCTTTTCATTTTTGTGCTTGGTCACGACTTGGTTATGGGTTAGAAGCCATGTACCTGCAAAGGAAACAAGTTAGAACTCATTAGAAAGTGAAAAACAAAGAAAAAAACTTAATGTTTAAGCCTGACGGGTTGGCTAACGAGTCACCACAGGTGTGATGACTTGTCATAAAAGCCGTCAGCCTTAACCAGTGGCTTTTGGGCATGTTGGCTATGGTGAAGGTTTGGTTGACGAGTCACCACAGGTGTGATCACTCGTCACACCAACTGTCACTACAATCCAGTTGAGGCATCCTTTATTGGATCATGTGGTGGCATACCTGATGACTCATCATGGTGTTGACGAATCACCAAGCAAGTCATCACCTTAAAACAATCATTATTTTCCTCTTTGAGGCAATTTGTCGAACACTTTTTGTCCATTAGCACCTTGCCAATCCTTGTTGGGACTTGATTTCAATTTCCAACATTATAAAAAGTTTTTGCACCCTTTAGGTTACTCAGAATTCACCCATAATTATTTTGCACCCAAATGTCAACAACAATCACAGTCAACGACATGACTCACCAACACCTCACAATTTCAAATATTGACTTCTTGTTCTTCTTTTGTCCCAAAATTTGATGAGCAATTTCAAGAGGAAAGATTAGAGTCATACCTTTGTCTCGACAATTGATGAGGACTACTTCCTGCTTTACCTTGAGCACTAAGACATAACAGCAACTCAACCCAAACTTCGACTAATGTGGTCAAAGTCAGTATGTTTTACGGCTATATGGAGAAGTAAGGGTGATAGAACGGATTTATATGGGATTTCAAGTTGGGTGTTGTGGGGTTTGATTAGGAAAAGGAATTTGGGCTGAAGGATTTTTTCTTGGTTCAGAGAAGGAGAAGAAAGACAAAACCATTTCAATTCAAATTGAAATGGGTGTCTTTTGATTTGGGATATTGAGGTTCCTCGAGTCGGATTGAGTTCTGATTAAGGGTCGGACCGGGTAAAAATAAATAAATAAATAAATAAATAAACTTACCTTGCTGGTGGCTCCTGTAACAGTTCGTTAGGTGCCTGAGGACTCATCACGGAAGCCTTCACGCTTAAACACTGGGGTCACAATCTGAGGGTCGTAGTGGTGGCTCCTGTGATGGTCCGTCAGGTGCCTGATAACTCATCACAAAAGTCGTCATGCTTAAAAAATGGGGTCACAATTTGCAGCACAACTTCACGGTTTGTGTGGCGGGTCGTCACACACTTGGTGGTTCATCACATGACCCGTCACTCTTAAGCAGAACCCAGCAAATTTTTTTTTTACTTTATGACAGTGTGAGTGACGACCCACTAGATGGACCTGTCACTCTTAAACAGAACACCACTTTCAGTTCTACCTTTTGTCCCTGAACACTCAACAAACAAATTAACCAATTCTACCAAAAGTAAACTGCTGTAAAGTGATAATATATCAAAACAAATATGGGTTTCCTCCCATTTAGCGCCTGATTTAACGTCGCGACACGACACGAGTATCTTGATTACTCATAATTCATCAAGATACACCACAGATACGACATTTACCTCTTCCGTGATGCTGATATATTGCTTCACTCTCTGCCCGTTAACTTTGAAACGTTCTCCATCCTTGTTTTTAAGTTCCACAACTCCGGATGGAAACACCTGACTTACTTTAAACATCCCAGACCATTTGGATTTGAGATTTACAGGAAAGATTTTGAATCTAGAGTTGAACAACAACACCAAGTACTTGACTTTGAACTCCCTCTTCTTAATTCTCTAGTCATGGTATAACTTTATTCTCTCTTTGTAGAGGGCGGATCTCTCATAATCCCGCAACTGAAACTTGTCAATTTCATTAAGCTGCTCCAACCTCAACTCCGATGCATCTTTCCAGCTAAGATTTAACTTCTTGAGTGCCCAGAGGGCTTTATGCTCAAGTTCCACAGGCAAGTGACAAGATTTACTAAAAACAAGATTGTACGGGGACATACCTATTTGCATTTTTACTCCAAGAGTGCATCATCAAGCTTCCTTGCCCAATCTCACTGATATACATTCACAGACTTCACCAATATCTCCTTGATTTCACGGTTTGACACTTTAACTTGTCCATTCATTTGTGGGTGATAAGGAGTGGCCACTTTATGTTGCTTTACACCGTACTTAGCCAGAGCAGCACGAAACACCTTATTGCAAAACAGTGACCCTCCATCACTTATAATTGTGCGTGGAGTGAAAAACCGAGCAAAGATATTTATCTTCCAGAAAGCCACCACACTCTTTCCTTCATTATCGTCCAAAGCGACCGCTTTTACCCACTTTGAAACATAATAAACCGCTACCAAGATGTAACAGTTACCATAGGAACTATCAAACGGTCCCATAAAATCTATGCCCCACACGTGGAACAACTCAACCTCCAAGATTATGGACATTGGCAACTCTTGCCTCCAAGATATTGCGCCTCGTATTTGGCATTGGACACAGGATTTGGCGAATTCATGTGCATCTTTATGAATCGTTGGACAGTAATATCCACACTGTAAGATTTTCTAGGCAGTTCGATCACCTACATGATGACCTCCAACTGGGGACGAATGGAAAGCTTTCAAGATGCTTGCCATTTACATCTCTGGTACACACCTCATGATTATACTGTCAGCACACAGCAAGAAGAGATAAGGCTCATCCCAGAAATACTTACTTGCATCATGGAGGAATTTCTTTCTCTGGTTAAAGTTCAGCTCTTTCGGCATCATGTCACTTACAAAATAATTATCAAAATAAGCGTACCATGGCATCATATCAAGTCGCACAGGCCAATACATGCTCATCCGGAAATGAATCATTAATTTCCAGCTCACCCACTAATTTTTCTCCATTCTATAGCCTAGAAAGATGGTTAGCCACGTGGTTTTCGCATCCTTTTTGATCTTTAATTTCAAAGTCAAATTCCTACAATAACAATACCCATCTGATTAGTCGAGGCTTGGCATATTTCTTTGCCATGAGGTACCGCAACACAACATGATCAGTGTGCACCACAACCCTCGTTCCAAGCAGGTATGCACTAAATTTTTCAAAGGCATACACAATTGCTACCAACTCTTGATATGTCACCGTGTAGTTCTTTTGTGCCCCATTCATTTCCTTGCTACCATAATAAATAGGGTGAAAAAGTTTGTCTCTTTGCTGATCCAGAACAGCTTAAAGTACAACACCGCTTCCATCACACATTGCCTCGAATTGCTTGGACAATTCGAGGCAACTATAATAGGCGCATCTACCAACTTCTCCTTAAGGCATCCAAATGCCTTCAAGCACTCATCAAAAAATACAAATTTTATTTCTTTTTCTAGAAACTTGCACAAAGGGTTGGCGATCTTGGAGAAGTCTTTAATAAATCTTCTATAAAATCCAGCATGACCAAGAAAACTCCTATCACCCTTTACTTAGATGGGTGGAGGTAGTTTCTCAATCACTTTGATCTAGGCCTTATCCACTTCAATACCTCTCACAGAGATCTTGTGTCCCAACACAATGCCTTCTTTCACCTTAAAATGGCATTTCTTCCAGTTGAGAAAAAGATTTGACTCTTCACACATTTGCAATGCTTGACCCAAATTAGACAAGCAATCATCAAACGCATAACCAACCACAGAAAATTCATCCATGAAGACTTCTAATGTATCCTCAAACATATCAGAAAATATAGAGATCATGCATCTCTGAAATATTGCAGAAGCGTTACACAAGCGAAAAGGCATACGTCTGAAGGCAAACGTACCATAGGGGCAGGTGAAAGTGGTTTTCTCCTAATCTTTCGGTGCGATGGATATTTGGTTGTACCTCAAATATCCATCCAAAAAGCAATACTACCCCCTGACAGTAAATCTGTCAAGCATCTGATCCATAGAGGGCATGGGGAAATGATCTCGCAGGGTCTATACAGACTCGCCACCCAGTGACTCGTCTTAATGGAATCAACTCATTTTTCTCGTTTGCCACCACAGTCATCCCTCCCTTTTTGGGGACACATTAATTTGGGCTTAACCATTTGCTTTCAGAAATTGGGTACACCACTCCAGCATCGAGCCATTTAATTATTTCCTTATTCACCACTTCTTGCATCGGCAGATACAGCCTTCGCTGATACTCCATGGTGGGGGTGCAATTTTCTCCAACTGTATCTTATGAGTGTAGATTCCTGGAGGAATTCCGATGATATCCGTAATGGTCCAGCCAAAAGCTCTTTTGTACCTCCACAATATGGACAATAAGGCTTCAACTTGCTCTTCTACAATATCTGCTGCAATAATCACGGGTAATGTGTAATTATCAACCAAAAATGCATACCTCAGATGACCAGACAATTCTTTCAACTCTAACACCGGTGCCTCTTTAATGGATGGCTTTGCAGGAGGTGTCGGCTGGTTCATAAAGTCAAGATCCAGTTTCTTTGGGGCGTAGGAATATGACCCCATTTCTACCAGCGCATTTACAGTTTCCTCATAATCTTCGATATCATCTCCATCAAAGTTTATCATAACTGTTTCCAATGTCTCTATAACAAATCTCTCCTTAATAGATACTTCCACATCATAATCAACAAATACATTAATAACCAAGATGACACTTATGTCCCTCAGTTGCTTCACTGATTTGCACGCGTTAAACTTCACTGTTTCATTGTTCAACCTGAAAGTTAGCTCATTGCTCTCCATATCTACCAATACTCTTCCGGTTGCTAAGAAGGGTTGCCCCAAGATGATGGACATTTCAAAAGCTACTTTGCAATCCAAGATTACGAAGTCTGCCAAAAATATGATCTTTCCAACCTTCACAAGCACATCGTATAAAATACCCAACGGTCGCTTAACCGATCTATCAGCCATTAGTAACCTCATAGTCATCGGTTTGGGGGCTCCCAAGCCCAACTGCTGATAAATAGCTAACGACATTAGATTTATGCTAGCTCCCAGGTCGCAAAGTGCCTTAGCAAAATTAAATTCCCCGATGGTGCAGGGAATAGTGAAGGCACCAGGATCTTCTTTTTTTTGGACCAACGACCTTAATGAGATTGTAATGGTGGAGGTTATCTTCTAGTTTGAAACTTACTGACCTCTTCTTAGTGATCAAGTCCTTCATGAACTTGGCATAACTGGCCATCTATTCAAGTGCATCCACAAGAGGGATGTTTACTTATATTTGCTTCAACATAGTAATGAATTTGTGGAACTTGCCATCTTCCATCTTTTTCTTGATCCTATAAGGTAATGGAGGAGGAAGCTTTTGTATTAGCATTGGAAGTTTTTAAACTTCCTTTATTTTCTCCTTAAGCACTTGAGTAGCATCCTCTACCACAGTGGGTTTTTCAATAGGTACACCCACACTCTCATTAAAAACATTCTCATCACCTACTAAATCATCATCATCAGCAACATCACCTTTCTGAGTCTGAATTATCAGATGTGATTTTGATAATGTTTTACCGTTTCTCGTAGTGATCTCCATACAACTCCCATCATTTCTCGAGTTTTGTATGGTGTCACTCGGCAAGGTACCAGTCTTTGTTTGATTTAGGACACTGAGATTTGTCTCATTTGCTGCTTTAACTACTTGATCTAGGTGGAATATGAATCCACCAACTAACTCATTTATAATAATTTAGTCTTCATCTCCTTTACCCTGGAGTCGGTCGATTCTACCTTCAACAGCACCTTAGCCATCATATTCTCCAGTTTGGACATCCCTGTCTCATTGCTATCTCTTTCCTGATTTCCAGGTGGTATGTACAACCCACCTCTATCAGATTTATTCTTCCAGTTTCCCTGATCATGATCTATGTAGCCAGCTTTTTCACAATAATTGTCCTTCTGATAGTTTCGACCTTAGTTTCCTTTGCCATTAGCTTGGAAACCCCCCAAATAATTTTCCTCCTCATCAGACTCTGACTCAGCTGCTCTACCTTGGGAACCCACAACATTCACTTTCTCAATTCCTCCTGACAACAAATATGTTGTCAGTAGGTCCATTTGTGTCTTTAACTTCCTCTTTTCTATGCTTCTCAACTGACATACCAACAACATAAGTACTAGCAGCTACCTCTATATCTTGTGTATGCCAAGCTCTGCTTTTTTTGGTGAGCTAGTCAAGAACAGTAGTGGCGTCAATAAAAGTGAGCCCCATAAATGCTCCACCTGCAATGTTATCAAGTGTCGGCTTGGTAGCCGAATTCAGTGCTCTGTAGAATGTCTGCATTAAAAAATTATCTGTCAATTGGTTGTAACACCCGGAAACTGACCCAGCTTTTAAACTCAAAACTTGCAGAAAATTTTGGACTTCCAGGGACCACGGGTCAAGTCCACGAGTCATGGAAATGACTTGTGATCCCAGTCCTGCAGACCACCATCAAGTTTGAGGACCACGAGTCAGTTTCCACGACTCATAGAAGCTTCCACGAGTCATCCTGGTGAGTCATGGAAGACCTTCTGCAGGTTGATATCTTGAACAGTTTCCATGACAAGCTTCCACGAATCATGGTCAGTCTACGGGTCGTAGACTCCACCCGTGGAACTTGAAGCTGAGTTTTAAAACAACTTTTCCTTAATTATGTCCCAAGGGTATTTTAGTTATTACCCACCCTTTTAACTATTAAGTAAGGTCATTTTAACTATTTAAAGAAGGTTTTTCACCCTTATTATTCTATGTCTTTTCTAAATCCCTCATTCTTCTCCCAAAAAGGAAAATTCTTCTCCAAGCTTCAAGTCTCAAGCTCCAAGTCCAAGTCTCCTGAGTCTTTTCAATTCAAGTGGGTTAGCTTAAACCAAGGTATGTGGGTATTCAACAAGGGGTTCCTTTCACCCTTGTGTAAAAAATCCCCAATTCTTATGTTGAATTATTAACTTATGAAATTAGGGTTTTGATCGAAATATAAGGAAAACTTATGAAATCAGTTCCTATGCATCAATTCATGGTTTCTCATGGTTTATCTATGATTTTATTAAGATTTCTTAATTGTTTTAATGAGACCATGTATTAAAGTTGAATTCTAGCATGAATCCATGAAATTGCATGTTTTCAAGAGAAACTTGGCATGATTAGATATCATGGCCTTTATGTATTTATGAAATTGTATGCCTAATTCTTCAAGTATGAATTTAGAAAGAAAATCATGTTTTGGATTATGGCCATACCTAGTTTTATGAACTATGATATGAAAATTTGCCTGATGCCCTATGTGTTTTCATGCTTTATGAATAAGATTTGGCATGAGATGGTGCCACTATGAAATGATGAGATATATGTGCATGTTTTGGGAGTAGTATTTAGCACCGAGCAATGAGGGTTCGATTACCCAAATCAAGAAATTACATTGCCAGTGTAGGTCATGAAATGATATGTGCCTTATAGGATTATGAGAGTGGATCCACGTCTTTAAAAATGGTGTCTTTTGTCCTAACGGGCATTAGGGCAACTTTGCCAACTAAGGTTATATAGTTGGGTATGGTGACTCGTTCATTAGCAAGGTTCAAGTCAGCTTTGCTAACTAGGGTTATATAGTTAGATTCTATGTAAGCTCACATGGTCTCATGTCGGTTATAAGAAACTCCCTTATATATGTTTTCAAGTTTTCTAAGCTTTATGAATCTTACCTTAAAGTTTGTTTTTTACTTCATGTTTTACCTTTCCATTATGCTATTTACTCGTGATACCCTATTATGTATGGATTCTGTCTAAGTACATTTTTAAAGCATGTTTCTATCTTATTTATGCATTACCTGTATACTCAGTGCATTCCATAGTACTGATGTATATTTTGCGTTGCATCCTTTAATGATGCAGATTCAGGTGTCCCTTCTCAGATTCGTGGCTAGAGTTCCCAGGCCACTTACTCCGCCAGCTGTGGGTGAGTCCTCTTAGATCGATGACTAGTCATATTCTCAGTTTTTGTTGACTTTATTTTCGTAATTCGAGTTAGCTGGGGTCTTTTCCTAGCAACTCATTATGTTATAATTAGAGGCTTTCAGACATACACCGTATGTAACCCTTCGTGGGTGTCTATCTCTTTCGACTAGACCATCTATCTTATGTTATTCTGTCTTTATCTTTGATGATTCCACTATATTTCCTTTATGTTTGCTTGAGAATGCTATGACCAAGGGTTAGCTTGGGATCCTTGTGGTACTATGTCCCGTGTTTCGTCTAGGGGGTAACCTCAGGGCGTGACATTGGTGCTTCGGTCATTGAGTCAACTTTTTCTTAAACCACAGCTAGGTTTCATGTAAAGCCTCATCAGGTTGCTACCTGAAATTGCTAATCTTGTCCCTCAACTATATCATCCTAGAGGGAGGAAAAAACCTTTCTAATAAAGCTTCTTTAAACTCAACCCAGGTTGTTATAGAATCCGGAGTTAGCTCTATCAATGATTGTGTTGCCTCATCAGACAGAGACAATAGGAATAACCTAAGCCTGATAGTTGTTTGGCTCACACCTCCCAATACAAATGATTTCCAGATCCCCAAAGAATTCATCAGATGTCTGTTGGGGTCATCACCACCCACACCACAAAATAGTCCCTTCAGATACAATGATTGGATTATCGTGCTGGTGATATTGAACTTAGCGCCAACCGCTAATGAGGGGAGAACAATGGCGCTCGTAGAACCAACTCCATCAAAGTCAAGGTCCTCCTCATCATTCAAAGCAAAGTGCCTTAGCTGTTGTCGACCTCTACCACTCTGTTGCGTCCTTTGATCGGCATGAGGATTATTATTAACATTATCCACTGCTCTACCATCACCCACTGTAGCCTCATCATCCAACACAACATCATCCTCAATATCATCATTGTTCAAGTGATGTTGGTCCAGGTGAGCTGCAGCGAGTCTTGCTGACCCTTTTTGTTGAGCATTAATGTTTCACCTTAAAGTTCTAGCAAGATCGGGGTCGTAGGGTAATATTGGTTCACCCAAGCATCGGGTACTTGGAACGCACAACTCTGTACCTTGTAGCAATCAAAAACAATAAATAAAAGTAAGTCAGGAAAGTATGACTAAGAGTCAACTAAACATACCAGACTTAATGAAAAACCGTATTCCCTGGCAACAGCGCAAAAATTTGATATGCCCAAATTACACCTCAGTAAAGAAGCATAAGCGGTCACTGTCAAATATAGAGCTGTAATGACTCTTTCGGTAATTTCCACTTATATGTTTTTCTTGTGCCATTAGAGCATGTTTGTAGCAGCCCCAAATCATTTAAGGCTTGTCGGGACCGGTAGTTCGGTGCCGGGGCCATTTATTTGGTCGTATGATAAGTTTTGAAGTCAAGCAAGTTGACAAAAGTTATCGTAGGTTTCTTTAATAAATTTTCTGAACTTTGGGTAAAATGTCTCAGAGCTTTTCTCTCAATTTATAAAGAGTTAGAAGTCTCGCGAAATACCAAATCGAAGGTCTACAAGTCTAGTTTCCAACACACTAACCTCACGTCCAACTGATCTCGATTTAAAGCCTCAACTTCATGTTTTAAAATGCCATTTCAGTTCTAAAATAGTGAGAAAACATAAGGGAGGGTTCCAAGAGAGTTCTTGAGTATCAAAATCGTGCGATGGTGAATTGCGAACCTAAATTTAAGAATTTTATTAGCATCACTCGTATATTTGAAAATATTTTATTTTTAAGTTATATTTTTTTATTACCTTTTTTAAAGTATTTTAAAGGTCTATGAAAAATACTTTTATTATGATATAATTGTGTATGTACTTATTCTATAAGGTTTGTATACATTGTAATATTTTAACGGAGATTGTAAATTTAGTTATGTTGAAAAATTTTATTATAATATAGTAGGTTTTATTTGAAATAATTTTCTATTAATTATTGTATATTCAAAAATTTATATATATTTTACCATGAATTTATGCAATACCCGAGTATATGTATAAGGAGATAAAAAATTTTGAAGCGGGTGTTGCCACCTCCACTTCCACGTGGAAGTGGAGGGAGTGTACAACAACCAACTTACATGGTAGGCTTGCATTATTAGGAGCATTAGTGGGTTAGTGGGTTAGTGGGTCAGTGGGAGTTTCCCACTTTATTTAGAAACATTCTAAATAGATAAATGCACATAGTTGTGCTCCAGGGTACTTGATATTGTTTTTTTAGCTTCATTGACTGTGATAGTAAAAAGAAAGTGTAGTAATAGATACTTATATCAAGGAATGGTGATGCTAATCTGGTGCAAGACATCGCAGGATTGAAATCCTCATTTATATGTACAGGCGTACCTCTTCGTCAATTGCAAAGTGTGCTCTTTTTTGAGTTTTATTTCATTTTGGAGTGGTTCGAACTTGGACATCGCCATCCTAGCAACTTGTCATCGGACGACAGGTAGGTTACAGTTTATTTTCCCTAGACTCCGCATATATAGGATAAAATTGTATTAATGGGCATCCTTGGGTTGGTTTATTAGGTTGGTAAAACAAACCTCGACCGCTTTATTCATGTTCGCCTACTTTTGTTCCTCCGTTTCTTGTAGTACTTGCCGATATATTTTATTTACCCTTGTGGTCCTGTGAGACCTTGTTGACTCTGGAACATAGAAGGTGGGATTTTGGGAATGTCCGCTAGTCCCGAGCATAGAATTATCCTTCTAGGCTGGTTATGCTTGCTGAGTAGTTGTGGGCCTGTGCAGGGTCGATAAGTTGATTGTGAGTTGTTGGGCAGCTATTGTGTTTGATCATACCATTTCCATGCATATAAAGAGGTTTTATCCATGTTTTTCTATGGTTTGGGCTTCGGGCCTACTGACACTATTTTATAAACCTTGCATGGCCCCGGGGGCCATTTTTTTATGGGAATAAATTGGAAATGGTTTGATTTAACTTGTGAATATTCTTGGATAAAAGAAAGTAAAATTATGATTTAAATCATCAGTTTTACGATTAACGCTAGACTCGGCAGGGTCGGGGTGCTAGTTGAGTTTTATTGCTACTTGATATGATTTTTTAGCCTCGGTCGGACTGAGCACCTGAGATGACTTTCTACTATTTAGACCCGGTTATGCCCGGGCACCCTTGGAGGGGTTTTTGAGATATTTTCCTACTACTTTAGTCCTGGACAGGGTATGGGCATGCATATTAGAGACTAGATCTCTATCTTTAACACGGGCTTGCCTCCGGACGACATGTTTTGATACTGAGTTTTAGTATGGGGTCAGGGACCTCCATGGACCTTGCCATCCGGGCCTGGGGCTGCGAGATGCTTGTGCCGGAGGAAGGGTATATGGTGGAGTAGAGGTATATGGGCAGTGTCCTTCCATGGAACCTACCTGCTAGGCCGGATCGGCACCGGAGGAGGTACATACAGGGATACCATTTCACTTGAGATCTTCATGTATCATATCATTCATTGTTTGAGGCTCCACCCTTGTTTGTTGTTTGTTGATTGTACACTCCGGTAGTATGGGATGCCAGAGGGTTTGTTTTCATTTGTTTATATTCCTCGATTGTATGGGCGGCGGGGGGACTGTAGGTAGACTCTTGCTATTTACTTGTAGAATTGTTCCCTGTTACGGTTAATTATGAAATTGGTTACTGCTACACTGTTAGTTGCTGTATTTGAGATTGACATGATTAGTTAGGCTTGATTCATGTCTCTAAGCATGCCTATCATTACTCTTGCCCTCTTCTTATACTTGAGGTTACTGGTATACCGTCCATTTTGTAAACTTATTTTGTATACACTATTATTGCAAGGACCCCAGGTGCATTATTTCTTACTTTCACCTGTGCCTATGGTGTGTATATTCTGCTTACTGGCCTCCCATGTGGTTCTGTTGATTTCCCTCTAGGCTAGTTCCTGTGTACCTTTCATTGATTTCTGTGACTGCTTGCTTCTATTCTGTCTGTGACTGCTTTCTTCTATTCTGTCTGTTACTACGCTTTTATCTTATATGTGCCCAGTCGGCCTATGATACCTACTGGGTACCTTATGCTTCGCATTTGGTGCTCACCCTACCCCCTGCATCTTTGGGTGCAAATCCTAGCGTGGGCCATCGCCGTTAGATCGCTGTGATTCGTGCTTGGAGATCTGTTGGGGACTACTTCAGACTGAGGGTGAGCTCTTGGCGATCAGAGCTTAGCTTTAGTTTATATTTTGCTTCATGTACTCTATTACCATTCAGAGACATCTGTATATATTGTTTTGGATCGTTTGCACTCCATGTATGTAGTTTTGGCTCTATACTATGATTCGAGGTCTTGGGGTTTGGATTAATTTCCGCATATGTATATATATATTCCTGTTATCTATTCTCTTCATCTTGTTCCCTTACTTTTGCTTATTAAACTACCCTCCCGCTTATTTGTTAGATAGTAGCCCATTACTAACTGTCCTGGGCTATGGGAATTGGTTCGCCTACTGAGGGGTTATAGGTGCCATCATGACCGAGAAATTGGGTCATGACAACTTGGTATCAGAGCTTTAGGTTCACCGGTGTCATCGGTATAGGAGCCAATGTCTAGTAGTCTCCTGTGGATCAGGGTGGAGACGTCCGTACTCAATCTTTGGGAGGCTACAGTGACCTTTTAGGAAATTTGACTCTTTCATTGCTTCTGTGTCATGCGTGGAACCCTTGAAATTTCTGGAAATCTCGTTTGTTCTAATTCATTCTTCCGCAGATGGTTCATACGAGATCATCGACATCACGCGGAGATGAGCCTCCCACTCCAGCTAAGGGTCGAGGACGCCCTCGAGCAGTGGCACCTGCTAGAGCTGCTAGAGTGGAGATGGAGCCCGAGCAGCATGTGATCAGGGGGCAGCCCAGGTACCACCAGCTCCAGTACTAGCTCCAACACCAGCTCCAGTACCAACTGCAGTGCCCACTTCTGTGCCAGCTCCAGCCGCAGCTCAATCTCCAGATATTCGGGGATTAATATTACAGCTTTTGGGTGTGATTGCAGAGCGGCCTTCTGAGGTAGCGCAGACATCCGCTCAGGGGGCAGCCCTGGGTGCACAGAGCTCAGGAGCACAGACTGCTACTATGGCTCCCCGTGCGGAGGTCATTCTGGTTCTATCTGTTGCACAACCTCTTGCTCCTTGCCCAATTATGACAGAGTCAAAGCAGAAGGTGTTGGGTAGGTTTTTGAGGTTAGCACCTTCGAGGTTTGATGGTACTTCTGGACAGGATCCACATGACTTTATTACTACATGTGAGGAGATGTTGAATCATTTGGGTTTGTTGGAGACTCACGGGGTTGGTTATACTACCTATCAGTTAGAGGGCCCAGCGAAGTTATGGTGAAGGGTTCATGTTGCTTGTAGACCACCATCGTTACCTCATTTGACCTGGTCTGAGTTTTAAGAGGCCTTTATGGGCAAGTTCCTACCTCAGAGTGATCGTGAGCGTCGCATGGAGCAGTTTACTCACCTTATGCAGGGGTCTATGACTGTCTCAGAGTATGAGACCCATTTTCATCAGCTAGCGCTGTTCGGAGCTATGATCATTCCTACCGAGGCAGATAGGATTCGCAGATTTGTATGGGGTTTGAGGCCAGAGATCAGGCAGCCAACTGAGATATTAATTGCCGGTGGTCGGTCATTTCAGGCTATCATAGACTATGCCCGTACTGTGGAGGTCTTACAGCGACATGATCAGGGGTCCAGAGATAAGAGGCCTCGACATCAGGGTGTCTACAGTGGTTCTAGATATGGTGGTAGAAGTTCTGGCCAGTGGAGCCGGAGTTATCAGCCACAGCAGCACCAGGGTCAGTCCAGCCGACCAGTTCAGACTTCCCTTCAGACTTTCGGTAGTACCCATTTCGAGCAGGCTCAGAGTAGAGGTGGTGCTCCACACGATAGAGCAGGTGGTAGGGATAGCGGTCGGGCAGGTGGAGGTCATCGTCAGTTTTACGTGGTCCCTAGGAAACCAGAGGTAGAGGCCTCAGATGTTGTTATTACAGGTATGATTTTTGTGTGCCATCAGTCTGCTATGGCTTTATTTGATCACGGATCCACTTGTTCATATGTATCTGTCTACTTTGTGCCTTGTTTGGGGTTAGCTAGTGAGCCATTATCTGTTCCTGTTTCTGTTTCGACCCCAGTAAGAGATTCTTTAGTAGTGGATCGGATTGTGAGATCTTGTATATTGTCTATTGGTGATTCAGAGACTTGGGGTGATTTGATGATTCTTGATATGCTAGATATTGATGGGATATTGGCCATGGACTGGTTATCCCCTCACCATGTGGTTTTGGATTATTATTCCAAGACCATTACCATAGCTGTCCCCGGTGTATCCCCGATTGTGTGGCAGGGTTCTGTTAGCCATGCACCATCTGGTATCATCTCTTGTCTTCGAGATAGGAAGTTGATTTCACATGGGTGTTTAGATTATCTAGCATATGTCCGAGATGTTAGTGCTGACCCTACTTCTCCTGAGTCTGTTCCTATGGTTAGATACTTCCTCGATGTGTTTCCTACCGACCTGCCAGGCCTTCCACCTGAGAGAGATATTGATTTTGCTATTGAGCTAGAGTCGGGCACTAGGCCCATTTCTATTTCTCCTTACCGTATGGCTCCTGCTGAGTTGAGGGAGCTTAAGGAGCAACTCCAGGATCTGTTAGCTAAGGGGTTTGTTAGACCTAGTGTGTCACCTTGGGGTGCTCATGTTCTCTTCGTGAAGAAGAAGGATGGCTCGATGCGCATGTGTATTGATTATCGGCAGCTGAATAGGGTGACAATGAAGAATATGTATCCGATGCCGAGGATTGATGATTTGTTTGACCAGCTTCAGGGTTCAGTCATGTTTTTGAAGATTGATTTGAGGTCGGGCTACCATCAGTCGAGGATTAGGGCGGAGGATATCCATAAGACAACATTCAAGACACGTTATGGCCATTATGAGTTCCTGGTGATGTCTTTTGGGTTGACTAATGCCCTCGCAGCCTTTATGAACTTGATGCACAGGGTTCTTGGCCCGTATTTGGACTCATTTGTGATAGTTTTTATAGACGACATCTTTGTATACTCGCGTAATAGAGATGAGCATGAGCAACACTTGAGGGTTATACTCCACACTTTGAGAGATCATCGGTTTTATGCCAAGTTCTTAAAGTGCGAGTTTTGGCTTGAGTAAGTTGCATTCCTAGGGCACGTGGTGTTTAAGGATGGGATTAAGGTTGACCCGGGAAAGATTTATGCGGTTTGTGACTGGCCTAGACTTACTACTGCTACTGAGGTCCGCAGCTTTATCAGGTTAGCAGGTTACTACAGATGGTTCGTTGAGGGATTTTCCTCCATAGAAGTCGGATCAGTGTGAGGATAGCTTCCAGAGGCTTAAGGCCTTATTGACTTTATCTCCAGTTTTGACTGTGCCGGTTGAGGGTCAGAGCTTCTCCGTGTACTGTGATGCTTCTGGGCTTGGTCTTGGTTGTGTGTTTATGCAGCAGGGTCGAGTAATAGCATATGCATCGAGGCAGCCGAAGGTTCACGAGCGCAACTACCCCACTCATGACTTAGAGTTGGCGGCGATAGTTTTCGCGCTTAAGATCTGGAGGCATTACCTATATGGAGTTCACTATAAGATCTTCACTGATCACCGTAGTCTTTAGTATATGACGAGTCAGCGAGAGTTGAACTCGAGACAGAGGAGATGGGTCGAGTTACTGAAGGACTATGACTTCACTATTTTGTATCATCCGGGCAAGGCAAACATGGTAGCGGATGCCTTGAGTCGGAAGACAGTGAGTATGGGTAGCCTAGATTCTCTTTCAGTTTCAGAGCGACCATTGGCCTTGGACATCCAGTCCTTGGCTAACCGTTTGGTTAGGCTTGACTTGTCGGATCCTAGCAGAGTGCTCGCCAGTATTGAGGTTCGTTCTACTTTGATTGATCAGATTCAGAGACGTCAGTTTGAAGATCAGCAGTTGTGCAACCTTCGTGATCGGGTTGTTCAGGGTGAGACCAGCCAGGCTACTCTAGATTTAGATGGGGTTCTGAGGTTTGATAGTCTCCTTTGTGTTTCGAGGATTAGTGATTTGATTCAGTTGATACTTCATGAGGCACATTGTACTAGATACTCCATTCACCCTGGCACAACAAAGATGTATAGAGACTTGAGACAGCTTTACTGGTGGAGTGGTATGAATCAGGATATAGCGAAGTTCATATATCAGTGCTTGAACTGTCAGCAGGTTAAGTTTGAGCACATGAGACCTGGTGGTTTAATGCAGCGACTTCCCATTCCTGAGTGGAAGTGGGAAGGGATTACTATGGACTTCATTGTTGGTTTGCCTCGTACTTCTCATGGGTTTGATTCCATATGGGTGATTGTTGATAGGCTAACTAAGTCAGCACATTTCTTGCCGATTCAGATTTCTTAAGGCGCAGAGAGGTTAGCTCAGATCTACCTTCGTGAGATTGTTCGGTTGCATGGGGTCCCAGCTTTTATTATCTTAGACCGCGGCACTCAGTTCACATCTCAGTTCTGGAGGGCTATTTAGCGAGATTTGGGTACAGAGGTTCATCTTAGTACCACTTTCGACCCTCAGAAAGATGGTCAGTCCGAGAGGACCATTAAGGTCTTGGAGGACATGCTTCGGGCATTTGTTCTTGACTTTGGAGGTTTATGGGATCAGTTTGTGCCTTTGGCTGAATTTGCTTATAATAATAGCTTCCATTCGAGCATTGGTATGTCACCTTTCGAGGAATTGTATGGTAGGCATTGCAGATCGCCGGTTGGTTGGTTCGATGGGTTGGAATCTAGGCCACAGAGCACAGATTTGCTTCGAGATTCCTTAGATCAGGTTCAAGCGATTCAGGGCAGACTTCGAGCAGCTCAGAGCAGGCATAAGAGTTATGCTGATCGTAGGCTTCGTGCCTTGGAGTTTAGTGCCGGTGACTTAGTGTTTCTCCGTGTGTCTCCCATGAAGGGCGTGATGAGATTTGGTAGGCGGGGCAAGATTAGCCCCAGGTACATTGGGCCGTTTGAGATTCTTCAGAGGGTTGGTAGCGTTGCCTATCAGTTAGCCTTGCCTCTGATGTTTTCAGCTATACATCCTGTATTTTATGTTTCGATGTTGCGTTGGTATGTCCCAGATGAGTCTCATCTGTTGCAGTGGGATTCAGTTCAGTTGGGTGAGGGTTTAGCCTTTGTTGAGGAGCCGGCGGCTATTTTGGCCAGAGATGTCAGGAGATTAAGGTCTCGAGAGATCCCAGTTGTTAAGGTTCAGTGGAGGCACCGTACAGTCGAGAAGGCTACTTGGGAGACCGAGAGAGATATGCGGGCTCAGTATCCACAGTTGTTTGAGCCTTCAGGTACCCCCTTGACCTTGACTTTCGAGGACGAAACCTTTTTAGTAGTGGATGATGTAATGACTCTTCCGGTCATTTCCATGTATACATTTTCCTTGTGCCGTTAGAGCATGTTTGTAGCGGCCCCAAGTCATTTAAGGCTTTTCGGGACCGGTAGTTCAGTTCCGGGGCCATTTGTTTGGTCGTTGATAAGTTTTGAAGTCAAGCAAGTCGGCAAAAGTTATCGTAGGTTTCTTTAATAAATTTTCTGATCTTTGGGTAAAATGTCCCAGAGATTTTATCTCAATATATAAAGAGTTAGAAGTCCCCCGAAATACCAAATCGAAGATCTACGAGTATAGTTTCCAACGCACACAACCTCACGTCCAACTGATCTCAGAGTAAAAAGTTATGACTGTTTTATCGCGGACTGTCTGGCAGAAACCGGGTCGTTAACCGGGTTGGGTCAAAATCGATTTAAAGCCTCAACTTCACGTTTTAAAATGCCATTTCAGTTCTGAAATAGTGAGAAAACATAAGGGAGGGTTCCAAGAGAGTTCTTGAGTATCAAAATCGTGCGATGGTGAATTGCGAACCTAAATTTAAGAATTTTATTAGCAACGCGCGTATATTTGAAAATATTTTATTTTTAAGTTATATTTTTTTTAATATCTTTTTTAAAGTATTTTAAAGGTCTATGAAAAATACTTTTATTATGATATAATTGTGTATGTACTTATTCTATAAGGTTTGTATACATTGTAATATTTTAACGGAGATAGTAAATTTAGTTATGTTGAAAATTATTATTATAATATAGTAGGTTTTATTTGAAATAATTTTCTATTAATTATTGTATATTCAAAAAGTTATATATATATTACCATGAATTTATGCAATACCCGAGTATATGTATAAGGAGATAAAAAAAATTAGAAGCGGGTGTTGCCACCTCCACTTCCAGGTGGAAGTGGAGGGAGTGTACAACAACCAACTTACGTGGTAGGCTTGCATTATTAGGAGCATTAGTGGGTTAGTGGGTTAGTGGGTCAGTGGGAATTTCCCACTTTATTTAGAAACATTCTAAATATATAAATGCACATAGTTGTGCTCCAGGGTACTTGATATTATCTTTTTAGCTTCATTCACTGTGATAGTAAAAAGAAAGTGTAGTAATAGATACTTTTATCAAGGAATGGTAATGATAATCTGGTACAAGACATCGCAGGATTGAAATCATCATTTATATGTACACGCGTACCTCTTCGTCAATTGCAAAGTGTGCTCTTTTTCGAGTTTCATTTCATTTTGGAGTGGTTCGAACTTGGACATTTCCATCCTAGCATCTTGTCATCGGACGACAGGTAGGTTACGGTTTATTTTCCCTAGACTCCGCATATATAGGATAAAATTGTATTAATGGCCATCCTTGGGTTGGTTTATTAGGTTGGTACCACAGACCTCGACCGCTTTTATTCATGTCTGCCTACTTTTGTTCCTCCGTTGCTTGTAGTACTTGCCGATATATTTTATTTACCCTTGTGGTCCTGTGAGACCTTGTTGACTCTGGAACATAGAAGGTGAGATTTTGGGAATGTCCGCAAGTCCCGGGCATAGAATTATCCTTCTAGGCTGGTTATGCTTGCTGAGTAGTTGTGGGCCTGTGCAGGGTCGATAGGTTGATTGTGAGCTGTTGGGCCGTTTGAGATTCTTCAGAGGGTTGGTAGCATTGCCTATTAGTTAGCCTTTCCTCTGATATTTTCATCTATACATCCTGTATTTCATGTTTCGATATTGCATTGGTATGTCCCAGATGAGTCTCATGTGTTGCGGTGGAATTCAGTTCAGTTGGGTGAGGGTTTAGCCTTTCTTGAGGAGCCGGCGGCTATTTTGGCTAGAGATGTCAGGAGATTGAGGTCTCGAGAGATCCTGGTTGTTAAGGTTCAGTGGAGGCAGCGTACAGTCGAGGAGGCTACTTGGGAGACCGAGAGAGATATGCGGGCTCAGTATCCACAGCTGTTTGAGCCTTCATGTACCCCCTTGACCTTGACTTTTGAGGATGAAACCTTTTTAGTAGTGGATGATGTAATGACTCTTTCGGTCATTTCCATGTATACATTTTCCTTGTGCCGTTAGAGCATGTTTGTAGCGGCCCCAAGTCATTTAAGGCTTTTCGGGATCGGTAGTTCAGTTCCGGGGCCATTTGTTTGGTCGTATGATAAGTTTTGAAGTCAAGCAAGTCGGCAACAGTTATCGTAGGTTTCTTTAATAAATTTTCTGAACTTTGGGTAAAATGTCTCAGAGATTTTATCTCAATATATAAAGAGTTAGAAGTCCCCCGAAATACCAAATCGAAGATCTACGAGTCTAGTTTCCAACGCACACAACCTCACGTCCAACTGATCTCGGAGTAAAAAGTTATGATTGTTTTACCGCGGACTGTCTGGCAGAAACCGGGTCGTTAACCGGGTCGGGTCAAAATTGATTTAAAGCCTCAACTTCACATTTTAAAATGTCATTTCAGTTCTGAAATAGTGAGAAAACATAAGGGAGGGTTCCAAGAGAGTTCTTGAGTATCAAAATCGTGCGATGGTGAATTGGGAACCTTAATTTAAGAATTTTATTAGCAACGCGCGTATATTTGAAAATATTTTATTTTTAAGTTATATTTTTTTTAATACCTTTTTTAAAGTATTTTAAAGGTCTATGAAAAATACTTTTATTATGATATAATTGTGTATGTACTTATTCTATAAGGTTTGTATACATTGTAATATTTTAACGGAGATAGTAAATTTAGTTATGTTGAAAATTATTATTATAATATAGTAGGTTTTATTTGAAATAATTTTCTATTAATTTTTGTATATTCAAAAAGTTATATATATATTACCATGAATTTATGCAATACCCGAGTATATGTATAAGGAGATAAAAAAATTAGAAGCGGGTGTTGCCACCTCCACTTCCACGTGGAAGTGGAGGGAGTGTACAACAACCAACTTACGTGGTAGGCTTGCTTTATTAGGAGCATTAGTGGGTTAGTGGGTTAGTGGGTCAGTGGGAATTTCCCACTTTATTTAGAAACATTCTAAATATATAAATGCACATAGTTGTGCTCCAGGGTACTTGATATTATTTTTTTAGCTTCATTCACTGTGATAGTAAAAAGAAAGTGTAGTAATAGATACTTTTATCAAGGAATGGTGATGATAATCTGGTACAAGACATCGCAGGATTGAAATCCTCATTTATATGTACACGCGTACCTCTTCATCAATTGCAAAGTGTGCTCTTTTTCGAGTTTGATTTCATTTCGGAGTGGTTCAAACTTGGACATTGCCATCCTAGCATCTTGTCATCGGAAGACAGGTATGTTACGATTTATTTTCCATAGACTCCGCATATATAGGATAAAATTCTACTAATGGGCATCCTTGGGTTGGTTTATTAGGTTGGTACCACAGACCTCAACCACTTTTATTCATGTCCGCCTACTTTTGTTCCTCCGTTGCTTGTAGTACTTGCCGATATAGTTTATTTACCCTTGTGGTCCTGTGAGACCTTGTTGACTCTGGAACATAGAAGGTGGGATTTTGGGAATGTCCGCAAGTCCCGGGCATAGAATTATCCTTCTAGGCTGGTTATGCTTGCTGAGTAGTTGTGGGCATGTGCAGGGTCAATAGGTTAATTGTGAGCTGTTGGGCAGCTATTGTGTTTGATCATACCATTTCCATGCATATAAAGAGGTTTTATCCATGTTTTACTACGGTTTGGGCTTCGGGCCTACCGACACTATTTTCTAAATCTTGCATGGCCCCGGGGGCCTTTTTTTATGGGAATAAATTGGAAATGGTTTGATTTAACTTGTGAATATTCTTGGGTAAAAGAAAGTAAAATTATGATTTAAATCATCAGTTTTACGATTAACGCTAGACTCGGCAGGGCTGGGGTGCTAGTTGAGTTTTCTTGCTACTTGAGATAATTTTTTAGCCTAGGTCGGACCGAGCACCTGAGATGACTTTCGACTATTTAGACTCGGTTATGCCCGGGCACCCTTGGAGGGGTTTTTGAGATATTTTCCTACTACTTTATTCCTGGACAGGGTCTGGGCATGCATATTAGATACTGGGTCTCTATCTTAAACCCGGACTTGCTTCCGGATGACATGTTTTGATACTGAGTTTTAGTATGGGGTCAGAGACCTCCATGGACCTTGCCATCCGGGCCTGGGGTTGCAGGCTGCGTGTGCCAGAGGAAGGGTATACGGTGGAGTAGAGGTATACAAGCAGTGTCCTTCCATAGAACCTACTTGCTGGGCCGGATCGGCACCGGAGGAGGTACATACAGGGATACCATTTCACTTGAGATCTTCATGCATCATATCATTCATTGTTTGAGGCTCCACCCTTGTTTGTTGTTTGTTGATTGTACGCTCCGGTAGTATGGGATGCCAGAGGGTTTGTTTTCACTTGTTTGTGTTCCTCGATTGTATGGGCGGCCGGGGGACTTTAGGTAGACTCTTTCTATTTACTTGTAGAATTGTTCCCTGTTACGGTTAATTATGAAATTGGTTACTGCTAGACTGTTAGTTGTTTTATTTGAGATTGATATGATTAGTTGGCTGATTCATGTCTCTAAGCATTCCTATCATTACTCTTTCCCTCTTCTTATACTTGAGGTTACCGGTATACCGTCCATTTCGTAAACTTTTTTTGTATACACTGTTATTGCAAGGACCCCAGGTGCGTTATTTCTTACTTTCACCTGTGCCTATGGTGTGTATATTCTTCTTACTGGCCTCCCATGTAGTTCTATTGATTTCCCTCTGGGCTAGTTCCTGTGTACCTTTCATTGATTTCTGTGACTGCTTGCTTCTATTCTGTCTGTTACTACGCTTTTATCTTATATGTGCCCAGTCGACCTATGTTACCTACGGGGTACCTTATGCTTCGCATTTGGTGCTCACCCTACCCCCCTGCATCTTTGGGTGCAGATCCTTGCATGGACCATCACAATTAGATCGCTGTGATTCATGCTTGGAGATCTGTTGGGGACTACTTCAGACTGAGGGTGAGCTCTTGGCGATCGGAGCTTAGCTTTATTTTATCTTTTGCTTCATGTACTCTATTACCATTCAGAGACATCTGTATATATTGTTGTGGATCGTTTGTACTCCATTTATGTAGTTTTGGCTCTATACTATGATTCAGGTCTTGGGGTTTGGTTTAGTTTCCGCATATGTATATATATATTCCTGTTATCTATTCTCTTCATCTTGTTCCCTTACTTTTGCTTATTAAACTACCCTCCCGCTTATTTGTTAGATAGTAGCCCATTACTAACTGTCCTAGGCTACGGGAATTCGTTCGCCTACTGGGGGGTTGTAGGTGCCATCATGACCGAGAAATCGGGTCGTGACAAGAGCCCAACCAAGTGGGTCGATCCCACAGGGAATCAGGTGCAAATTAAGTCGTTAGTGACTTAGGTGGCTAGTAATCACTAATTTCTGGTAATTGGGGGAGGTTTAAATGAACAAATTGTAAACAATTCAAATAATGATCAACGAATTTCACGAGTGAAGAATGAATATGAGAGGTGAACTAAGGGAGTGTTCACTATGGCATTGTAACGAGTTTGGGTTAGAGTTCGATCGGGTTCTTTCCGTATGTCTTTCACAAAGTGATTGAAGTCATGCTTACGTTTAAGCGTTTCTCAACCAAATAAACGCAATTTCTTTTCAATTCTCTTGAACTTGAAAAGATATAATTACTTAGTTCAATCAAAGAATCAAGTATATTAATCTCGCTAAAGCATTAATCATTAGACGGGGGTTAGGAATCTCGAATCCTTGTTGTTAATCTAATTTATCCGGTTTAATTTCTTAGTACAAGAAAATAAAACCTAGGCTTGTTCTAATGTTTGCAACCATTAGAAAACCTTAAACACACAAGATTAACAATGTGAATAACGTACGAATTGAACCCAACATCACCCGAAAACTATATCATCACTTTTGCCATGGCTCCCATAACCCTAGTTGTGGGAGTTTTAGCCACTCATGCTTGCACAATGATAGAAGAAAGTAATACTATTCATAATATAAAGAAGATGATCTTATAATATAGAACTCACAAGCTTCCTTTAAACTTTCATAAAATTCAAGCAATAATGGTGAAAATCCCCAGAAGAAAATGAAAGTAACATTTTTCCCTCTTTCTTTCACTCAAAATATGTTCAAAAATGTCTCTTATTATCTGATAATGAATAATATAAAATAAACCTAACACTGGGTATTTATAGTAGCCTAAGAAATAAAGTTCCAAAAATAGATTTGGAGTCCTGCTGTCAGTCTTGACAGATTTCCTTGACGCCTGATAAGGCTTGTGACGGCTCATCACCTGAGTTGTCACCACTAACCAGTGATTTCCTATTTTCAGCTTCTGTTTTGATGGTTCACTGTGATGGGTCATCGTAGCTTTGATGGATCCTTATAGCTCCCATTACTCTTAACTAGTGAACTGGGCAACATTGCTTCTTCTTGACGACTTGGTGACTTGCTGTGACAATTCATCATGGCCTTGACGAGTCGTCATGGCAGTCACCAGCTTATCCAGTAGCTCTCAACATTGTTCCTTTGGCCTGGTGGCTTTCTTGAAAACCCATCATACTTGTGGTGGCTCGTCAGGTGAGCAGCCACACTTAACAGTTGGGTCATCTTGTAGCACTTTTCATCCTTTTTCATCTTTGTTCACTTTTCCTTCACATACAACATAAAAACCATCAAAACCAACAATGGTTGCTTGAAAACTCACGATTATTCTTAGTTAAAGGAGTCAAATGTGCCATAGAATGCTGGCACATCAACAATAGAGAGAACAACTAGGGATGTGTATCAAATGGGACTCAAACATGCGATAGGTGAGTGCGTATTCATGCAAATAAATGCTAAACAACATAGGTAACCTTGGTTTTAAGTATGGTTATTTATCTCTCGATCAACAACCATATATTCAATAGTCTCAAGTCAAGCACTATTGATTAATCACTAAACAACCAAGATAATGTTTAAAGAGGTCATATTATTTCTAGCTTTAGACCCTTAAATGGGTGATTCTGTCGATTTGAGCTATTTCTAACCTCAATCTAAATGGAAGCCCAAGTTTCTAATAGCAATTTCACATCCGAAGTTATGATTTCCTCTTTCAAGAAAGACCACAACCAAGTAAGGAGAATCATTGTTTGCAACCACAAATTTTAGAGTTAAAATATGGTGAAATCACTAGACCCATGTCAATAAAGCAAATTTAAACAAGAACTAGCAACACCCACACCCATTTATCAAGTACCTATCATCAACACATCCCTAGATAAGAGGTTTAGCCACTCATGCTTAAGAAAAGAGGTATGCCAAATGGGTAATTCAATTTCCCTTCCATTCAAGATAAATTTCTCAATATCCAAGATTAATTTGTACACAAATGGTGGTTCTAAGAATTGGGAAGAAGGAATGTGATGAAACCCTCTTCTTGTTCTTAGAAGGGAAAACTTGTTCACAAAGCTAAGAATATTGTTCAAAATTCAGAACTATCAAAACTCTTTACTATTGTGCATAAAATGGGTTTATAAACATTCCAAAAATGTCACATAACTTTTGACAAAAATGACCTTCAGGTGGTGTGCGACGCGATGTGCAGTTTGCACGTAGTGATGTGCACATTGCACGTCCTCTTTAGTGATCCGGTGACTCTTGCTAATTGGGAAGCTTCATGCAAAGTGGGGTGTGGTTCACACAAGGCATTGTGCGCGTCTTATAGCGACCGCACCCCTTAGAAGATCCTACAGTGAACTTCAAGCTCCCTGCGGTGGAAGGTGTATTTTGCACCAAGGTAAGTGTGTGTCGCACAGACACCACATCTTTTAGCAGAATCTTCATCTTGTTTGATCACTACACACTTCACTCTTTTTTGGCTCTTTTTGGGTCCATTTCCTTGTGTTCTATCATTGGTCACAAGTACCTGTATAGACATCAATAAAGGCCATAAGAACTTCTAAATATTAGCAAAATATAGCAATAATTAATGAGTAAAGGCTCAATAAGTTGATAGATTACTGACTTATCAAACCCCAAAACTTGAACTATTGCTTGTCCTCAAGCAAGATACTCACAAGGTAAGGAATGAATTATGCTCTAGAACTCAATCAAGGCACCAAAGACTACTCTATTCTAAAATAATAAGAAAAATAACAAACAAAAAGACTCAAACAAAAGACTCAACTATTGTGCTAATTTAAATTTGAACCACCACATTATCAAGGCAATAGATTATTTCAAAATGTTTTTCAAAAGGACTTCATCTCTCACTTAATCAAGGGTTTCGCCATTCAAAACAAGATACAAAGCTTCTCAAGTCATTGGCATGGACCATCAAGGTTTTCTTCGAGATTCTCCACAAAACTTGTCTCATTCATTCCTCTTAATTGAAATAAAGACTTCATATTTCACTTTGAGTGCATGATGCCACTCATCGCAAGAGAGAATCCCACTCAAAATAATGCAATTCATAAACAAAGGGATTATAGGAGAACCAAGAAGACTCTCACTCTCTTAAGGAAGTTCAAGTGCACACATGTTGATCCATAGGCTTGCCCTTCATATAAATTGTCACTAATGTAGGGTGGCCAAGCTCGAAATCACTTAGGACTTGTGGGGTACGTTGTTGGCTAGTGCTAAGGTGAGTATTTTATTTGGTTCAAGTGAATACACCTCCCTAATACTTTTGTTATCATTTAAAACCCCGCATACATTTTTGACTTTGAATTTACCTTATTTCACCCTCACACAGCCCAAGCTCTTCTTTTCAATCATGATCATTCAAAACTCCTTGTATCACCTTTGTTTGGTAGCACCTATTCTTTCTTTTCATTTTGCTAATTTGGTTAAATTTTTTGGAGCAATTTTCAATTCAACTTAAGTTGCTACCTTGCACTTGAAGTGCATCATTTTTCTTCTCCTCATTGATCATATACACCCCCAAACTTAGGAATTTGCCTATGTCATATTTTCATTTCCCGCCATACTTAGGATTTTATCTTACTTTTCACTTTTAAGCAATTAGGGAGGTCTGGTGCCAAGATAGAGGTTCCAAAAAGGTCAAGGTGTTAAACAAGGTTCCAAGGAACAGTCATGAGCTAAAAGGGGTTCATTAGGATTGATGTTGAGTGAAGTCATTTGGGTGAAGTGGTTGTTCAAAAAGGGCCTAAGGTCATTTTTCAAGATCGATCACACCTAGAATTTTTCCTTGAATCACATTCGGGGCATGTTCTAGACAACACGCATGCACAAGAAACAAGGTAAAACCTCACCTCACAAGGCATCATGCCAGAAGACTTCTTTCATTAGTCTCAAATTCAATCAAGACAAATGACTTTTGATAAGTTATTCCAAGTTCATTACACATTCGTTTGTGAATCGACCAAGCCAAAGAGAGATTGTGCAAGTCATGATAAGAGAATGCTTTCCTCTAAAATTCATTTCCCCTCTTTCCTCTCTTTATGTTTATGTTTATGAATTTTAGCTCATGACTCAACATGAATCCTACCACCAGATCCTTACCTTTTGTCTTATCGAGGTCCTTCTGGAGTGTTTTGATGGATCCCTCAATGACATCTACCCTTTTACAAAGATTGAAGGCTATCTACAACTCCCTTGATGGCCCTCTTGACTGCCTTATCAATCAATCCTGGTAGATCGTATGCCAATTCCTTCAATTGCCTCTCATGGTTGTATGTTTTATCAACCATATCTTGGAGGCCACTCTTAGTCAACGGTCCTCTAGGTGTAGTGGAGGTGTTGGTGGGTACTTTGAAGTAGCCTTATAAAGAATGGGAGCATCCGCTTCACCATATGAGTCATCAATTTCAACTTCTACCGATGTCTCTACCCTATGCCTTTTGAAATAAAGAGCATCCAACATCACAGCTGAAATAAGGAATGCCAGCGTGTGCACATAGTTTACTGATTAGCACTGAAAAAAATGAAATGCATCACCACCCCTACAAACCTTCCTTTTGATCACTAAGGCAATAACCTCACAAAAATTGATTTGGTCCCCTACCATGATAGAGGTTACAAGAATGGCGCTATCATAGGTGACGTTTTTAGTCATTCTAAGAAGTCATGAAATCGTAGCGAACAAAATCATACCAAAGACGTGCCTCAAAGTATAGAGTCTGGCGTGGAATTTCACCCCTAAAAGTATCCCAGAGTGGTGTGTCAGGATAAATGATCGGAGAAGCCCATTCCAAAGTTTTGTGCTTGGCAAGTAGCTTGTCCATTAGTTCAGGGGCTGGTTCAATTGGAGTACTCCAATAGATGGCATTAATTGCAGCTAGAGTGATCCAGATTTCTTTAACCCAAACAATGATCGATTCCAATGCGGGGAAAGTTTCATAACATCTTTTACAGCCCTTAGAATCTTGCATGGCTTGGTATGAGGCAAAGAATTCCTGGACTAGCTCCTTGTAATAGTTTTTGGGCACCTCTTGAAATGGTTGCAACTGACTGTTGGCAAACATATTTGGGATGTTGGGTAGGTTATCCCCCAATGCATCCAAGTTGAAACTTTGTGTTGAAGGACCTACCCACGTCACGCTCATAAATCGCCCTCATACCTTCCAGTCCGATTTGAACTCTCTCCTTATCTGAGGCTTGGGTGCGGGAAGATGAGATTTTATTCTTCCCTTTTGAGGTTGAATTGGAGGAGGAGGGAGTTGTTTGCCTTCACGAACTCCTATCAACATTTCCCCTGCTAGAAGACATGTTCTTCACGAGAATATTGTGAGCCAAAAAAATGACAAAAACAAAATCTTTTTGTATTTTTATCAAATGTGGAAGGAAAAGATCAAAAAGAAGTTAACAAACTAAAAAGAAAGTGTAACACCTTGTAATTTGAATCAGCTTTTAAACTTAAAGTCTATGAAAATTTTCAGCTTTCTAGGAATTACGGGTCCAAACCACCGGTCGTGATTTGAACCACGAGCCATGGAATAGAGGCAGTTCAGACTCTGGTCTGAAGACCATGAGTGGGTTTTATGGACCGTGAATTATTATAAGGATCATAAAGACCACTCATGTAATTGAAGTCTGAAGTATTTCTTATCCCCAGGAACTATGAGTGAACATTACATACCGTAGTCCATTCTACGGGTCGTACTATTTACTCGTAGTTCCACTTCTGCACCTTGAATGTTGAACCTAAGATCACGACTTAGTCTAGTGACCGTAGTTCATTCTATGGCCCATATTGTTGAATCCTAGAATGTCTTCTACATCCTGACTCTTTGGACAGAAACCACGAGCCGTGGTTCAGTCTACGACTCGTGGAATCCATCTGTGATTACTGAAGCCGACTTTTTTCCAGCTTTTTTCTAATTAATTCCTAGAGGTATTTTGTAATTACCCACCTTTCTAACTCCTAAGTAAGGTCGGTGTAAGCCTATTTAGAAAGGTTTTATTCCCACTTAGCCTAAGTTTTCTCCCATTCTTTCAATCAAGTTCCAAAAGAATAAAAAAGGGTTCCTAGACTAAGTCGTGATCTTAGTTTCAACATTCAAGGTGCAGAAGTGGAACTACGAGTAAATAGTACGACCCGTAGAATGGACTACGGTCTGTAATGTTCACTCGTGGTTCCTAGGGATAAGAAAGACTTCAGACTTCAATTACATGAGTGGTCTCTATGATTCTACCCACCCAGTTGCTTCTACTATTCAACCTACCCATTCTCTTGCCTGGAAACAATTGGTCCAAATTAGAGATCAAGTAGAAGAACTTTTAATTTGGAAGATCAACAAAGGCAATAGTAATTTATGGTGGGATAATTGGTGTGAAATGGGTGCTATAACTCATATTATTCATCGAAATAATTTTAATTATGCTCAAATTGTCAGTGATATTATTACTAATAGAAATTGGGATGTAGATCAGTTACAACTTCCTGAATATCTTGTTGAACACATCAACTCCATAGACATTGGTAATCAAGATCTAAATGATACTCCTATTTGGATTCCTAATAGTGATGGTACTTTTTCTACTGCTTCTGCCTGGAGACATATTAGAAAGAAAAATGAGGTTTCTTATCTTTTAAAGAAGATTTGGCATAAACTATTACCTTTTAAAATGTCTTTTTTAATGTGGAGATTTTTGAAAAAGAACTTGCCTTTTAATGATACTATTGCTAGTAGATTTAGAATTGAAAGTGATGCCAGATGCTTTTGTTGTCATATTGATCAAAGAGATACTATGCATCATACTTTTATTGGTGGTAATATTGCTAAAGAAATATGGAATTTTTTTGGAAATCCTGTTGGGATTTCATGGGAGGATATACCTATCAGGTGTATGCTTAAAAAATGGTGGACTATCAAGCCAAAAAACTCACTCCATCAAACTATTCTACAAATTACTCCTGTAGTAATTTGTTGGGAGATATGGAAAGCAAGATGTTTAGTCAAATATGGAGGTAACAGATGTTATACAAAGAGAATTCAATATAAAATTCTCACTCATCTGAAATGGGTTGTCTCCAAAGCAAAGAGTAACACTGAATGGAGCTCGAGGTGGGTAATTATTTGTCAACAGATTATGAGTCTTACTCCCAAAATTGAATGTACTGTGGTTAAATGGTTGAAGCCTCCTGAAAATTGGGTGAAGATCAACACTGATGGAAGCAAGGATGCAAATGGAAGAGCTGGAATTGGAGGAATTTGTAGAGATCATAGAGGGAAAATTATTATGGCCTTTGCATGAAGTGTTGGTATGGATACAATTAATATGGTCGAAGCATGAAGTGTTGGTATGGATACAATTAATATGGTCGAAGCCAAGACTGCTCTAAAGGGCCTGAAATGGTGTTCTCAAAACGGGCATAGCAAGGTAATTTTGGAATGTGATTCTAAGATTGTGGTTGAGATGATCAAGGGAAACTACAATATTCCTTGGAAAATGAAGAACATCATTACTCATATTCAAAATATATCAAGTACTATTACTTGTAAAGTTCGACATTGCTATAGGGAAGCCAACCAAGTCGCAAATGCCTTAGCAAAATGGAGTATTATAAATGAGGATTTGAATGTTTTTTGCACATGCTCATCTTCCATCAATGGTCGTGGGACCTTATAGACTTGACCTCATACAAATGGAGTCCTTTCGGCATAAGCAAAGGAAGAATTGTTTTGTATAGAAATGGTCCAGTTGTGATGCTAAACTATTATTTTTTGCTCATCACGCTGGATTTGTATATTTGTGCAAAACTTGTATAGTTTCTACATGTGCTTTATTTTTTGCGAGCAGTCATTGGCTGCAAAACGGAACAGAGGGTTGACTTTATGTTCCCCTCAACTTTGTAATCTCTGATTTATTGATATAAAGGTCATGCCACCATACGGCGATAAATTAAAAAAAAAAAAGGGTTCCATCCTCTCAAGCTTCAAGTTAGGGTTTCAAGCTCCATATCAAGGGATTCACTCCAAGTCTCCATTCTTCTCAAATTCTTAGTGGGTTAGCTTCAAATAAGGTATGTGGGTATTCAATAAGGAATTCTTCCACCCTTATGCCCAAAACCCCAAATTCTTCATATGGATTTTCATGAATTTCAAATTACGGTTCTTATCCAATTCTTATGGGCTTTGCTATAAATTATTTTCTCATGATTCTACTATTAAATTGCATGATTTTGCATGGGTTTTTATATGTGAAACTCCTATTTCATAAATTGAAGGCTAATTATAGCAACTTTTACATGCATGAATTGATTCAAGTAAATTGGTGTATTTGATAGTATGATTTCATGAATTTCAAGCAAGTGCATGCCCAGTTCCTATGTTTTATGAAAATATATGTTATTATGAAATTAGACTAGGGCCATGCAAGTTTTCAAGTTATGAATTGTTATGCAAGACAAGAAACCCGATGTGCCATCAATTTTCATAAATTATTTTCTAAACCAAAATTCGTGAGTAGTATGAATATTTGGGTTATGAACATATTTATGAACACATTTTGACATCCAGATATGTCACATATATGCAAGTCTCATGTTATATTTAGGTAGTAGTATTTAACACCGGGTTGGACCAGGTGAGAGTACCTTTAGTCACAGAACTACGTGCCACCGTAGGTGCCCTCTATGGCTTATAATATGATCCTGGTATGACATGGTTCTAACTTTTGCCGTTTAGAACAACTTTTTTTGGTGTGGGTGCATGAAACTGGACTTTATGTAGCTCATCATGGTTTATGTCGGTTAAGAGAAACTTCTGTATGATTATTTTTAATCTATGAAGTTATATGATACTCTACTTTGAATCTTGACTTAACTTCATATTTTATGTCTTATATTTTGATATTTACTTATGATTTTTTCTATTTATGCATGAACTCAATTTTAAGCATGCTTTCAAGTATATTTTATCATGACAAATGCATATATCACATACTCAGTACATTCGATAGAACTGACCGCATAATTCTTTATGCTACATCCTATTATGATGTAGATCCTGTAGCTTGATCCCAAATATGTGGCTAGTATATCAATAGCACATCTATCCATCTTGGTGAGTCCTCCTTATTTAAGGACTTGGAGGTTAGCTTCATTCTAGACTACTAGTTCTTTCATTCAGTATTTCAGTATTTAGAGTTAGTTGGGGACCTATCACAGCAACTCACAAGTAGTAGAGGCTTCCAGACATAGAGTCAGATATTTAGCTGTATTCAGATCTTAAATCTTAGACTTTATTTATATAATAGATTTAGTTGTTCATTACTTAAGTTGAGCTTCCGTTCCTATCTTTTGTTCAGTTTTTAAGTCATGCTAAGGCCAGAGGGTTATCTTGAGATAACTTGAGATCTTGGGTCCCGTGTTACGTTGAGGGGGTAGGCTCGGGGAATGACAAACTTTGTATCAGAGCATCAGGTTCAAGAGTCCCGGAGTTATTAAAAGTCGCATCAAGTAGTGTCTCTTTAATGGGTGTGAAGCATGCCACACTTGTTAGGGGGAAGCTATGAGGTATTTTAGCAAAAACTTCACTTCTTCATGTTTACTATTGTGAGATAGAGTTTGACTCTACTTACCCTTCTAATATTTTCCTTACGCATTTCAGATAATATCTCTGCAAAAAAACCCCACAAGAAATGCTAATCTGACCACTCCAGATCATGAGGTTACAAATGCAGAATTTCGTGAAACCATCTTTATGTTGGCTCAAGCCATGATAGCTCAGTTGAATGAGAAAGAGAAACTAAAGAAGAGGAAAAGGAAGAAGAAGAAGACCATAAAATGGAACCAATCATCTTCTCAACAGATGTCATTCGGACCAACCCCATCTTCAGTTAGCACACCTGCACTCGATTCTCATTCTTGTCACAATAGGGCTCCAAAAACCATGAGGTACCCTCATTGTAGTATATGCGGTATGTCTCATCTAGGTGAGTGCCTTGCTGTAAAAAAAAGGTGTTTTATGTATGGTCAGTTAGGCCATAGGTTCAGGGATTGCCCTTCATATAAGTGGAGCAACTATGGTGTTCAGCTCTAAAATCAATTCCTTTCATTGCCTAGCCTGCCGGGTCAGAGTATCCCTCCAGAAGTTGAATCAGGTACGTCACTAAATTTTCTTCCTTTATGCATCCATAGTCCCCGGACCCCTATTCTTGTTTGGTTGTGAGTTGTCTTAACCTAGAACAAAGTGGAGGTAGAAGGGTTGAGGCCTAGACATTTAGGCAAAGGAGAGTCTTAGACTATAGAAGGAAGTGGGTATTCGTGCTAGATTCTTCAGTAGTGTATGTTCTGGTAGGGTTCATTGATCATAATTCCTTTGAGAGGTTGGTGAGAGGTCCATAGACTTAGAAGGGTAGTGTGAATCCAAGGGGGTATAGTGGGATGTATAATCGGTCAGATTTTTAAGGCACATGTAGTGATGCTTTTGGTTGTTAGAACAGAGTTGATAGGGGAGGAAGAACCTTATTTCTATCCTAGAGTCCTAAGTATACTTCTGCTAATACAATACCTTTTGCATGCCTTGTGTGTCAGCGTCATGGTCCTATATCAGATTCACGCTCATAGTCAACTTCTAGAATGACAAGTGATGGCATCAGTGAATGATTCTACTCTTACTCTACAATTCTATAAATCCCAATTTTATGCCCTGAGACTCGTTATCTATGTGAAATCATGTCTCTCAGTACTCTCAGTCTTATTTACTCAGTTCAGTCCTCAGGCATTCCTTAGTTGCAAATCGAATCATGTTACGTTATGTATATGCTCAGACCTGATCTTTGAAATTGTCCGCGCTTATGATTTTCTTGCTCTAATGCCCTTGACCGTTGCCTTTGATAATGAGGGGTGGTGATACCCATCATTCGTGCCTTACATGACCAGTATGTGAAATACTCATACCTATTGTGCTCAATTCCCAAAGCCTCACCTTGAGTGGCTTGATCATTCTAAGTGTAAGTCAAGATCAATCTGTAATCCTTCATTTGTGATGCTCCTGCTCCTGCTCTTTTCTTTCAGTGAATCTAGTTTAGGTAGTTATAATTGTTAGGGAGGAAGGCCTTGTAGTAGCCTAGCTGTGAGGTAGTAGATTCCTTTTCCTTGTTTAGCCTTCATTCGAGGACGAATGATCCCAAGGGGGAGATATTCTAACACCTCAGAATTCACACAAGGGTGAAAGGAACACATTGTTGAATACCCACATACCTGGATTGGAGTTAAGACACTTGAAATTGAAAAGATTAGAATACTTGGACTTGGAGCTTGAGACCTTGAGCTTGAGAAAGTTATTTTCCTTTTTGGGAGATGAATGAGGTAATGAGAAGGGACTTAGGCTAATAGGTTTAGAATTCATGCTAATAATGGTGAAAATAACCTCACTTAGGAGTTAAAAGGGTGGGTAATGACTAAAATACCCCTGGAACTTAATTAAGAAAAAGCTATTTTAAAACTCGGCTTCAGGTTCCACGGGTCCTTTCCATGGACCGTAGAACTAACCACGGTTTATGGACTTGAGTCGTGGTTCCTAAGCCAAAGTTTCAGCATGAGGATCAGGTCCTACGGTTTAACACGATTACTCGTGGAAACTTCCACGAGCCGTAGGACCAACTCGTGATACCTTGAAAATACACTGCCCTCAGTTTGAGTTCCACGGGTGATTTCCATGATCCATGAAACTAATCACTACTTGTAGACTCCACTCATGGTTCTCAGACCAGAGGTGGGAGCTGCAGAGCTGGTTTCACGAGTCATTTCCACGAGTCGTGATTCCTTCCAGGAATCATAGACTTGACTCGTGATTCCTGGTAGTTTAAGTATTTTCAGAATTTCTAACTTAAAAAGATAAATAGAATTCTGGGGAGTTACATTATGATCACCATGACTTGTACTTTTCTTTATTAAGTTAATCTACAATACAGGTATATAATGAAGCTAATATTAGCTATTCAACCTAATACAACTTCACCAAAACAGTAACTAAACATTTCCAGGAAAATAACATTAATTAAATGGTGTATCTCCAAACCTTTATTCCCCAATTCAATACAACACACACAAAAACCAACCTACTGAAAGTGCAAGAGGGGGTGATGTTACTTTTTTTCAGTTTCTGAGTCGACTTCCTTGATTGTTCATTCAACTAATAAAAATAGTAGTGAAAGTAAAGTGTGACACAAGATATTTTTTTACTGGTTGGGATCCAGAATGGATCTTAGTCTAGTTCTCTTGGGTTTCAAGGGATTCTCTACTAGTTCTTTTGGTATTTTTGTTTACAAGGTTTGAATGTAATTCCTACGACTACACTCAAATTTTTTTTCTCTTTTCTTTTTGATACAACAACCTCACAAACAATACTTTTTCTCTCCTCTATTTTTTTTGTACATAGTAAATCACTAAGAATTACAATGCTTGTTAAAAGTAGAGCAAAGAACTTTAATAAGGTTCAAACTTCAAGTATATTTCTTCTTTAATCTTCAAAGGCAATTTATATGGAGAAGAGATAGTCGTTTGAAAGATGTTTATTAAAAAGGCAACCCAAGAGATTTGATCCATGGAAAAGGATATGAGAGATCCTATTTCCAAGAATAAGGTTGAGTCAATCTTTGACTCTTTGAATGCTTTGATCTTGCTTCTTTTTCTGCACTTGATATGATGGTTGGTACTTCCATGATTAATCTTGATATTTCCCTTTTCCATAGAAAGTCTTTTAATAAAGATTCGCATTCAATGCTTGCTAATTGTGTCCATAAATAGAGTTGATGTATTGCTTCTTTCCATACTTCTGGGAAATTCAATTTCCTTGAAAATATCTTGATGATCACTTCTCTTGATTTTCTTTCTTTAAAGGTCTTGATGATTTACTTTATTATTTTCTTACAAACATTTAGTTGTCAATTATTAAAATTTAAACACTCAAAATCTCCTCCTTTTTGATAATGACAACTAATTCTAATTAATGTAGTAAACTTCCTTATGAGCTGAGGTGGCAGTAACCAATAGTAGTCAAATGCATTATTAGTAGTTGACTTCAGTTCCCCCTTTCTAGTTGACTATAGGCTCCCCTGCTTCAGTTATTCTCCCTATTTGACATCATAATAGAAGGAATAAAAATAAACAATAGACAAAAAAACCAAGTATTGGAGCAAAAAGATCAAAAATCATTAAACATAGTTTAGTCCGACACATAGTCAGATATCCACATAGAAAAATGAAACAAAAAATTGTCGAAAAGTTACATCATTAGCAGAACTTATTTCCTAAGAAGATAGCAGATGGTATTAACACTAGCCTCCTTCAGCTTCACGAAATTTGCAGTTAGACTTGAAGTAACCTTATCTATGTTTGCCTGAATCTTATTATCTACCTTCACAACCTCCTTTATCGCCACATTGATCTTGATGTGGATTTTGGCCATATCACTACCAGTTTCCTTGGTTGTCGCTTGTACTTTCTCCAACTGAAACTAGGAGGATAGCAAACTGTCTTTGAATGACTCCACCTTATCATCCATATATTGAAGCTTTGTCATAATCTCAGAGATCACCTCAGAGAGAATAGGAGCAATGATAGAGAAATAAGGTATGTCAATGGGAAGAGGGATAAGAGAAGGGGCTTCAGTGTCAGACTTGAGAATGCATGTGTCTCCTACACGATTGTACCCCATGCATCCAAAGGCTTTTGAGGAGTAGCTTTAAGTGACTGAGAGAGGAGGGACTTCAAAGAGGCTAATGTATTTGCTTCAAGGATTCGAGTGATAACTATGCCATAAGGATAATTGGAAGGGTTAGGAGCAACTTCAATCATGTTATTGATAATAAAGGAAGAGAGTTTAAACCATTGTTTGGTGACCAGACAATAAGCTAGCAAAGTGTCTCATACAGACACAGTAGAGAGTGACCCGGAATAAGGAAACAAGGTGATGGCAATGATATGAGAAATAATTCTAGTTTCAAAAGATAGATCTTTAGGACCAAGATGAGCAGGAAGAGGATTTGAGGTTTCAAGAGAAATTATTTTCTTGGCTTGTTCAAGAGAAACATCAAAGTCAGAAGGCTAAACACTTTCCATAGGAGCAGAAAAACCAGAGCAGTGAATTCAAAATATATGGTCGAACAGAGCACAATTGAGGAAAATACGCTTACCACGAACAAGAGTTTCAAGTTCACCAGATTTTGAGGAATGGAGATTAGCATAGAAAAGATGACTTAGACGCTCGTAAACAGTGCAGGGAGAGACGACAAAGAAATTTTCCCATCCTTGAAATTCAAAGACTTCCTTAACATTGCACTGAAATGAGGTAAAAAGGTAAAGATTGACAATGTGACCATGAGAAAAGGTTTTATCCTTTAGTGACTGAAAGAGAGTTTTATTGTCAGGACCTTAGAAATCAGTCTTTCCATCCAGAAAACTCTCAAAATTAAGCTTGCATTTTTTGTTTGATTCAAAGGATTTGTCATATTCTCCAAACTGCTTGGCGAAGATTTTCAAGAATGAAGAGTTGGATGACAGAGGAAGATTAGAGTTGTCAGATTCGATGGGAATGGGAGAATTAGCTTTCCCTTTCCCTTTGGTTTTGGTGCTTTTTCTAGTAGGACCAGATGAATATTTGGAGGTTTTGGCCATGGCAGACATATAGATAAAAGAAGAGAAATAGAGAGAGAATTAGAGAAATGAATATTTTAAACAAGGTGAGAGAGATAGAAGGGGTTGCATCTGCCATGAAGGAGACGTGAGGGGAGAAACAAGGCGAGGGTCATAATGAGGGGAGACGATGGAAAACAATTAGTACACACATAAACACTTAATGAAAACACCTAGATCTTATAATTAAGGAAATTAAATAAGTGTAGTTAATTCAGTAAAGGATTTTGAATGATACCAAGAGATTTTCTAAGAAAATAAATTCTTTCTTCCAATAAACGTTTTGTGAAAAAATTAGCTAGTTGAAAATCAGTCCCAACAAAATCAAGTTATATATCACCACTTAAAACATGATCACGAATAAAGTGATGATTAATATCAATTTCCCGAGGAGTTGGCAACTTCCACTGGTACTTTTTTTGTCCTTTTTGTCACCTGCATAGTCAGCGTCAGAAAAACTTTTGAGTGTAAAATCACTTCTTTTAGCATACCATGGATCATGATGAATTATGCTATCAAGATATACAATAATATATTTTACAGCAGTAACATGAGATTCTTTAGGAGCTAATGGAAATCTAGCACACTTGTAAACACTATATATGATATCAGGTCGACTGACACTTAAATAGAGTGGAGATCGTATCATACCTCTGTATTTATTTTCATCTACATGTTTACCTTTATCATCTTTGTCAAGTGAACATGTGGAGCTCATGGGAGTTCCCATTGCTTTAGCATCACCCATACAAAACTTTTTAATGAGTTCTTTTCTATACTTACTTTGACATATGAAAATTCATTCATCAGATTGAGTTATTTGTAATCCAAGAAAGAATGTTAATTCTCTCATCATGCATATTTCAAACTCTCCTTGCATAATTTTATAGAATTCCTTGCACAAAGTAGGGTTAGTACTTCCAAAAATAGTATCATCAACATAAATTTGAATAATTAAGTTTTCAGAAAAAGTTCTTTTGATGAATAGAGTTGTATCTATTTTTCCTCTTGAAAATCCGTGGTTCAGTAAAAAGGTGCTCAATTGATCATACCATGGTTGTAGAGCTTCTTTGATACCATAAAGAGTTTTGGATAGTTTTAAAACATGATAGGGAAATTTTGGATGTTCAAAACCCAAAGGTTGCTCTACAAAAACTTTTTCTTCGGGCGTTCGGAGCAAATTTTTCATTGTAGTCGACTCTATCCTGTTGTGAGTATCCATGAGCCATTAGTCGAGATTTGTTTCTCACTACTTCTCTAGATTTATTTAGCTTATTTCTGAAAATTCATTTGGTGTCTATGACAGACACTTTTTCAGATTTTGGATTAAGATTCCAAACTTTATTTTTCTCAAATTAGTCTAGTTCTTCTTGCATTGTATTGACCCAATGATAATCTTCTAATGATTCATTCATCTTTTTGGGCTCAAGTTGATATATGAGAGCAATATTTGCTTTATTTTTATTTGAGGCTCTTATTCTCATTCCTTCCTTTGGATCTCCAATGATAAACTTTTTGGGATAATCAGGCTCACTCCTCCATTCATTTGGGATTACATCAATTGTCTGCTCAGTTAACTCATCTAGGATTGAAGTTGACTTGACACTAGCAGTCTGCTGAACTCATGAGGATTTACTTTTTTGGTTTCCTTATATATCTTCATCATCTAAAGCTTTACTTTTTGCGACCAAGTGATTAGCATCATCAAAGATAACATGAATAGATTCTTCAACATTTAAGGTGTATTTATTAAAGACTTTATAAGATTTTCTAGAATTTGAGTAACCAAGAAAAATACTTTTATCGCTTCTTAGGTCGTACTTAAAAATATTGTCCTTTCCCTTCTTATGTATGAAACACTTGCCTCTGAACGGATGAAAGTATTTAATGTTGGGTCTTTTACCATTCCACAATTCATATGGAGTCTTCTTCAATATAAGCTTTATGAGGCATCTGTTAAGTGCATGACAGGCTGTACTTACAGCTTCTTCCCAGAAGTGGTGTCGCAATGGATGTTAAATGATCATTGTTCTTGCCCTGTCTTGAAGAGTTCTATTCTTTCGTTCTACCACTCGATTTTGTTGAGGAGATCTTGGTGCTGAAAACTTGTGGGAGAACCTTTATCATCATAGAATTTTACAAATGTGTTATTTTCAAATTTTCCTGTATGACCACTTCTGATGGCAGTAATATAGTATCCCCTGTCTCTTTGAACTCCTTCACAGAAAAACTCTAAATTCATTAAAGTATTATCTTTATGAGCTAAAAATGTGAGCTATGTGAATTATGAATAATCATCAATAATAACAAAAGCGTACCTTTTTCCACCAATGCTTGAAGTTCTAGTTAGACCAAATAGGTCCATGTGGAGGAGCTGCAAAGGCTTAGAGGTAGTGATAAATTCTTTTGTTTTGAAAGAGTTTCTAGTTTGCTTACCTATTTGACAAACATCATAGATGTGATCATTTGTATATTTTAGCTTTGGCAGTCCAAGAACAAGTTCATGCTTAGCAAGTTTCTCTATGAAACACATACTAGCATGACCAAGTTTTTTGTGCCATACCCAAGGATCTTCTGACAAGGATGCAAAACATATGTGTTCCCTTGAATTTTTTACTAAATCTAATACATACACATTTTTGTCTCTGCTTCTTGAAAACAGGGTTTTGCTTGAGATGTCTTCAAGTATGCACCCTATTTTTATGGAATGTACTTCAAGATCCACATCACATAGTTAACTGATGCTTAGTAGATTGTACTTCAAGCCCTTCACAAGATAAACATTAGTGATATCATAAGAATTATTAAAAGAGATAGTTCCAATACCTATGACTATTCCATTTGAGTTGTTCCCAAAATGAATAGCTTCTCCATAATAGTCGGCTACTGATTTGAACAGGTATATATTTCCTGTCATGTGATTTGAACACGCATTGTCATGATACCATTTTGCTTTTGACCCTATCATGTGGTGTTCCTGCAAAATAAGGTGATTACTTTTTCTTAGGTACCCAAGATGTCTTGGGTCCTTTGAGAATAGAGTCAGGAGTTTTCTTGGGTCTCCACACCCAATCTTGAGTAACGAAATCTGCATTGAAATTATTTATGACCATTTTTACTACAATAGTGACAAGCATTTTGATTATTCCCCTCAGTTACATTTTCTGGGATCTCTTCATCACTATAGTTAGTTGATTTAGAAGGGATCAACTGATTAGTGAGACAACCATGATAATTTCTATATATAAATCAAGAAGAGAGTAATTGTTCAAATAACATAAAAGTAAATTGGGGGAAAAAGGGGAATAAGGAATCTGTCACAATCACAATTTGAACAAGAAAGTAAAGTAATCAATGGGTTTGTAATCAAATGAGAGGACGACTAGAGGTATGTTTTCGATGAGATTCAAACATGGGTTAGGGTGCTTGTTCAATTATAAAAATTCTTAATTAGCGATATGAGTAGCATTGGTTATAGTTATATTTGTCAATCTCTCGATCTTCTAAACATATTTCCAATGGTCTTCATTCAAGCACCATGGGTCCATCACAAAACAACAAATATAAGCTTAGGGAAGTCATACTATTTCTAGCTTAGACTCTTAAATGGGTGTTTTTAGCTATTAAGCTATTTCTAGCGTCAATATAGGTGGAAATCCCAAGTACCCACTATTGATTTCTCATCAAAAAATCCTGAACTTCTCTTTCTAGCAAGATCACAAGCAAGTAAGCTAAACCAATGTTTACAGCCATTAATGTTAGAGTTAAACCATGGAGAATTCAACAGACCCATATCAATTTAGCAACTATTAGTATAATTAAACAAGACCCATACCCAAATTCAAATACCCATCATACACATACCTCTAGACAAGGAAATTAGTCACTCACACTAAGGAAGTAAGATATTATACCAATTGATTAATTCAAATTTCTAATCATAATTGTGCCAATATCCAGTATCCAAGCTCAATTTGTACAATAATGGTGGATGTCAAGGTAGAATATGAGAAATATCAAGTACACTCACTATCTTCGTTGGGAAACTCTCTCTATGGAAAACTATTCAAAATTACATTACAAACTATCAGGTAAAATGCCTAAATCAGAATTTATAAGCTTCCCAAAATGTCACATGAAAATGGACCAAAATGCCTCTCGGGTATGGTACGATGTGACATGCGATGTGATGTGCAGTCACACCATGCTTTGTGCACTTTGCACGCCTTCACTTCGGCTAACCAGTAACTTAAATTGATTTCAGGCATCATTCGAAGGGAGGTGCAATCTTCACCAGCAGTCGTGCATGTTTCATAGTGGTTGCACGTCTTGGCAGATTCTTCTTCTCTTTTGATCACCGTCACACTTTAACTCATTTTCAGTTCTTTTGGGTCCATATCATTGTTTTCTACTTGTGAACATCAGTAACTGCATTTTCATCAATAAAGGCAATAAGTACCTCTAAATGTTTTCTAAACATGGCAATAATTCATGAATAAAGGCTCAATAAGCTTATCAGTGATCATGCCAATCATACTTTTATACCCTGACAAGGTATTTTGGGTCCTCTTGATGGGGTGTATACATCAAACTCCATGTCTAGCTCACTTCATTTATGTCGATTAACAGACTCTCCTACAGAATTAGACTCAGTAGATATATTCATGGCCCTCAGTTTAGTTTTACTATTTTCATTATGTCTTATTAGAATACTTCTACATTTCAAATTTATGCATCTCATGATTTTTGGGCAATTGTAGCACAATAGAGTTCTTTGCACTCAGTTTGTATTCAATATAGTATATTAGTATTTTCAGCATGCTCAGTAGAAAAAACTCCCCTAACACTGAACTTTAAACATGACTTTTGGCATGACTCATCGTTTTCAGCTCAACTGAACAATTTTATGACTTATAGACATAATTTACCTTTTCAATCTATGGATCCCAAGTAACAATTTTACCTATACTTCAATATCATGATCTCTTAGTTACTATTAAGAATTATGATTTACACTCTCTTTAGTAAAAGAGCTTATGTTTTACAACCTTGACTTGTCCATTCTCAGATGTTTTACTTAGTCCAATTTTCAGCTATGTATTAAGTATATATCTATTCTCTCATGATTTAAAGTTAGCGCATTATCTCACATACTCAATATATTCCATAGTACTGACTGCATACTCTTTGTGTTGCATCCTTTATAATGTAGATCCAACAGCCTGGTCTCAGACTTGTGGCTAGTAGTTCAGCAGCACTTCCAGTCAGCTTGGTGAGCCCTCATCATTCGAGGACTTAGAGTTCAGTTTTTATTTAGTTTATCCCAGACTTTTATTTCATACAGTTTATAGTTAGTTGGGGGTCCTATCCTAGCAACTCATTAGTTAGTATAGGCTTCATAGATAATCAGTCAGTTAGTTGTATTAGTTTCAAATGACTTTATATTTCAGTTTATCAAAGTTCATTTTATTATAGTATGTTTCAAGAGTTTAGCACACGTTTTAGATTATGCATTATCATTCAGTTTGTATCTCAGTAGTATGCCAGGGCATGGGTTAGCTTGGGGTTAGTTATGACTCTAAGAATTGTGTTGCATCCAGGGTGTAGGCTCAGGTCGTGACAAACTTGGTATCAGAGCACATAGTTTAAGTATCCTAGGGTGTCTGTGAAGTTGTGTCTAGTAGAGTTTTAGATTCCTATTACTGATGCGCTCTCAAATAGAGTTATCATAAAAGTTAAGAGACTATTGATGACACTCAAACACACTCTCCCATAGGAGGTGATAGCGACTGTCAGAGCAAAACAAAATTTATATTCTCGACGGAAGTTGGGGTCGATCCCACAGAGAATGGTTATGATAAGTCGCCAAGAGATTATCGTATAACTATCAAGAAGAGAGTAATTGTTCAAATAACATAATAAGTAAATTAGGAGAAAAGAGGGAATTAGGAATCTGTCATAATCACAATTTGAATAAGAAAGTAAAGTAAGCAACGGGTTTGTAATCAAATGAGAGGAAGACTAGAGGTATGTTTCCAATGGGATTCAAACATGGGTTAGGGTGCTTGCTCAATTATGCAAATTGTTAATAAACGATATGGGTAGCACTGGTTATAGTTTCATTTGTTAATCTCTCGATCTTCCAAACATATTTCCTATGGTCTTTATTCAAGCACCATGGGTCCACCACAAAACAACCAATATAAGCTTGGGGAAGTCATACTATTTCTAGCTTAGACTTTTAAATGGGTGTTTTATGGAGATTAAGTTATTTCAAGCCTCAATCTAGGTGGAAATCCCAAGTACCCACTATTGAACTCTCATATAAAATCATGAACTCCTCTTTCAAGCAAGAACACAACCAAGTAAGTTCAACCAATGTTTGCAACCATTAATTTTAGAGTTAAAACATGGAGAATTCAATAGACCCATATCAATTTAACAAATATAAGCACAATTAAACAAGACCCACACCCAAATTCAAATACCCATCATACACATACCCCTAGACAAGGAAATAAACCACTCATGCTAAGAAAATAAGAGATATACCAATTAGGTAATTCAAATTTCCAATCATAATTGTGCCAGTATCTAATACCCAAGCTCAATATATACAATAATGGTGGAATCTCAAGGTAGAAGATGAGAAATATCAAGTACACTCACTATCTTCCTTGGGAAACTATCTTTATGGAATACTATTCAAAATTATGTCTCATACTATCAAGTACAATTCCCAATTTTAGATTAAGAAGCTTCCCAAAATGTCACATGAAAATGGACAAAAATGCCCCTCAAGCATGGTGCGACGCGACATGCAATGCGATATGCAGTCGCACCATGCATTGTGCACTTTGCACGCCTTCACTCCATCCGACCAGTAACTTCAGTTGTTTTTAAGTGTCATGCGAAGGAAGGTGCAATCCGCACCAGCCATTGTGCTCGTCGCACAGCGGCCGCACCTCTCGGCAGATTCTTCTTCTTTTTTGATCACTTTCACACTTTAACTTCTTTTGAGATCTTTTGGGTCCATTTCCTTGTTTTCTACTTATGACCATGATTACCTGTATTTGCATCAATAAAAGCAATAAGTACCTCTAAATCTTATCAAAACATGGCAATAATTCATGAATAAAGGCTCAATAAGTTGGCAGATTACAAACTTATCAAACCCCCAAACTTAAACTATTGCTTGTCCTCAAGCAATATACTCACAAAGTAAGGAATGAATTATGCTCTAAAACACATGGGTTGCACACAAGATTACTCTAACTCTAAAAACCAAGAAAAATAAAAAACAAAAAGATTTAACTACAATGCTCATCGCAATTTGGACCACTACATTATCAATGCAATTTAATCATTTCAAATCATTCATCAAAAGGGCTTTATTTCTTATTCAAAACAGGGGAATTTGCCATTCAAAATAAGATCAATATTCTCAAGTCATTGGCATGGACCATCAAGGTTTTCCTCGAGATTCACCACACAACTTGTCTCGTTCATTCATTTAAATTGAAATAGAGACTTCATCATTCTTTTCAAGTGTGCGATGTCACTCACCACAAGAGAAAATCCCACTCAAAATCATGCAACACACTAGACAAAGGGACCATATGAGAACAAAAACACTCTCACTCTCCCAAAGAAATTCAGGTGTACACATATCAAACCATAAGCTTGCCCTTCATGTAATTTGCCACTAATGTAGAGTTACCGAGCTCAGAATCACTAAGGACTTGCAGGTTATGATGTTGGCTAGGGCTAAGGTGAGGATTGCATTTGGCTCAAGTGACTAAGCCTCCCTAACGCTCATTGTGATCATTTTAAAACACCGCTCAGATTTTCGAACAATGACTTCACCTTGTTACCCCCTCACACAACCCAAACATTCCTTTCAAATTGATCATTTGACATCCTTATATCACCTTCACTTGGTAGAACCATTTATCTTTCTTCCTTTCATTTTGCTCATTTCATTGGGTATTTTGGAGCAATTTTCATTTCATTCATAAGGTTCGATCTTAGATTAAAGAACAAATCCTTTTTCTGTCCATCTTAGTACATACACCCCCAAACTTAGGCATTAGCCTATATTATCATTTCAATTCCCCCCAAATTAGGCTTTTAGCCTATGCTTAACTTTTAAGCTATTAGGAAGGACGGGTGCAAAAATTTAGGTTCCAAAAAGGGTCAAGGTGTCAGCAAGGTGCCAAACAAAAGTCACAAGCTCAAAAGGGCTTACTTGGATCAAAGCAAAGGGAAGTCAATTTGGTGAAGTGGCTATTCAAAGAGGGCCTAAAGTCATCTTCCAAGCTCAGTGACATCTAGGATTTCGTCTGTAATCACATTGGAGGTAAGTTCTAGATGACACATGCACACAAAAACTAGGTATACAATTACCACACAAGGTACCACAATACAAAAATTATCACAATGAGTCTCAAAATCAATTTGGACAAATGACTTTTGACAAGCTATTCTGAGTTCTTTTACACACTCGTTTGTGAATCGATCAAGACAAACAAGGAGTGTGTAGGTCATGACAAGAGAATGCTTTATTCAAAATCAATTTCCCTCTTTCCTTTAATTTTCAAAAACTTCTTGCGAAGAATTTTTTTTTGGTGTGCTCATTTCTAGACAAGCAAAGCACGAAATCAAATTTAAACTAAAACTTGGAATTTTTATTTAATAAAGTAGCCTCTCAATCTATCATATGGAAACACCACTCTGGTTTGACACAAAAATAGACAAATGAAACAAAAATAAAAGAAAGTAATTTATTCCTCGGGAAGAATCGTGGTATAAAGAAAACCCTCGAAGTTTATACACTAATATACTACTAAAAAGGTGATTAAAGACTTAAGCGCTCACGAACCAATTGAAAACAAGCTTTGGTGAAAGCACTAACAGCGTTTGCAAAGCATAGTGAAACAATGGAATTTGATTCTATAAAAATTAAAGTTTTATTTTTAAATGAAGTCAGATGATACAGTTGAATCGTGTAGGACCAACCTGGCAATATCATAAAATTATCAAAACAAAGCATAAATCCCGACAAAGGCACAGTTGAGCACTAATCAATAAAACTAAATAAAGAAAAGGCCCGACAAGGGTAATATCACAATCATCCAACACTTGACCGACAAGGGCAAAATCAAATATCTAGAAGGAAGATAAAAATGTCAAGGCCCAACAAGGGCAATAAAATATATCAAAGCCCAACACGGGAAACCAAACAACACAATCAAATATACACCACCTCCCCCATGAAAAGAAACATTGTCCTCAATGCATTAAGCTCAAGTAAGTAAGGAAAGGGTGCAACAACTCCTTGGAGGATTACTCCGCATCATCTGCCTGCTCTGCTGCCTCTGCACTGGAACCTGCACCACCTTTTTGGTAGCGCAAAATGAGCATGGACTCTCTGAGAACCCGCTAAAACTCTAGGTCCTGATCATCATCCAGCTCTGCATCATCATCCTCGTAGAATACAAACAAGTCATTAATAGGGTCGCGATTGTGACGGGCCTGATTCATGGCCTCATTCAAGGAACTCAAGTCTGCATTATCAACTGGGCCTTCCCTTTCACCTTATCAAAATCCTTCCGGATATCCTTTACAGTCCATATAATGACATCTACCCTCTGGCATAGCTTGCTCACACTATCTACCACTCCCTTCATGGACTTCTTAATAGCCTTCTCAATCAAACCAGGTAGTTTGTAAGCTAAGTCAGTTAATTGACTGTTATTGTTATATGTCAGGTTAACCATCTTGTAGAGACCCTTTTTGGTCAAGCTTGATGAAAAAGAAGGGGGTACCTGAGTTGTAGCAGTTGTAGGATTTCCTAACACTATATGAGTGGGTGCTTCTGAACCTGATCCAGAAGGAGAGGAAGAAGTGGGCTAAACTCTGAATCTCAAACCTCAATATCCTCAAGGGGATGAATATTGGGCCTCTTGAACCTAGGAGCATTAAAGTCGGTTTTCTTATTGAGGTCTAGCACACCAGTAGTAGGGGTGGCCTTGTCACAACTGTAGTAGAGAATTCCATCCTTTGCAAAAATCTTGCTAATGAGCACATAGTAGGGGAGTGAGTCATTACCCCTACGTGCTTTCCTTTTTATTACCATAGTTGCGATCTCCCCAAAATTGGCATGCTCCCACATTATAATAGCATCTACCAAAATGGCACCATCCTGGGTTACTTTTTGGTTATTTTGCGAAAGCAAGAATCAGGAGCAGACAAAGTCATACAAAAATATCATGCGCTTAGACAAAATAACAATTTGCGTTAATATCTTGGCCATAGTCTCATCCCTCTCCTTATCTTTGCGCCTCATTTCATTCATCATAATGGACGAACTAACCCCTATGGAAACATTTTCCTCTTTGGGGTGCCAAGCATGATTCATCTTGGTGATCCATTAAAGAAGAGCTGAGGCAACACCATATGGTTGATCCATGAATGTTCTACACGCAAGGTTGTTTGCAACAGATTTGTTCATTGAATTCAAAGACCTATAAAAACTTTGGAGGAGGACATTATCCGGGAGTCCATGATTGGAAATAGCAAGAGCGTTTTTTTAAACCTTAGCCATACTTCAGGAAATGGCTTTTATCTGCCAATTGGCAGAAATTTGTGACGTCGTACCTTAGTTGCATTATTCTAGAGAGAGGGAAGAATCACACCATAAACGCCTCTACCAATCTATTCCATGTGGTAATTGAGCCTTTCAGAAGCTCTACTAACCATGTTGTTGCTTCTCCTATGAGGGAGAAAAGGAATAAATAAAGCCGGATAGACTCTTGGGGTATGTTGAAAATAAAGGATTGGCATATCTCGATGATGTTCTGGATATGGCTATTTGCATCCTCATGCGCAAACCCTCTGAATAATCCTTTCATTTGGATGAGGTGGAGCATAGTTCTTGTAACATGAAATACAACATTGCCAACCATGGGAGGTAGGCAGATTGCACCTACACTACCTTGGACTATGGGCTCAGGATCTACGTTTATGTATCCATTTATGCTTTCATTGTCGCCCCCTTTGCTTTTAGACAAACTGTTCAACAATCAAAAATAGCAAAACAAAGTAAAAATGAAAAACAACTCACAAAGTAATTTCAAACGTGAATCAGAAAGCTACTCAAAAACTATTACCTGGTAATGGTGACATTTTTTATAATGCTCAAACACACTCTCTAATAGGAGGTGATAGCGATCTTCAAAGAAAAACTAAATTTATATCCCGACGGGAGTCCAGGTCAATCCCACAGAGAATGGTTATGATAAACTGCCAAGAGATTGTCGTATGTCAATCAAGAAGAGAGTAATTGTTTAGATAGCATAAAAATTAAATTGGGGGGAAACATGGAACTGGGAATCTGACACAATTGCAATTCGACAAAGAAAGTAAAGTAAGCTATGGGTTTGTAATCAAATGAGGTGACGATTAGGGGTATATTTTCGATAGGATTCAAACATGGGTTAGGGTGCTTTTTCAATTATGCAAATTCATAATAAATGATATGGGTAGCATTGGTTATAGTTATGTTTTTCAATCTCTCGATCTTCCAGTCATATTTCCCATAGTCTTTATTCAACCACCATGGGTTCATCACAAAACAACCAATACAAGCTTGGAGAAGTCATACTATTTCTAGCTTAGACTCTTAAATGAGTGTTTTCCGACGATTAAGCTATTTCTAGCCTCAATCTAGGTGGAAATCCCAAGTACCAAATATTGAATTCTCATCCGAAACCATGAACTTCTCTTTCAAGCAAGAACACAACGAAGTAAGCTCAACCAATATTTGCAAACATTAATTTTAGAGTTAAACTTTGGAGAATTCAATAGATCCATATTAATTTAGCAATAATAGGCATAATTAAACAAGACCCATACTCAAATTCAAATACCCATCATACACATAACCCTAGACAAGAAAATTAGCCACTCATACTAAGGAAATAAGAGATTATACCCATTGGGTAATTCAAATTTCCATTCATAGTTGTGCCAATATCCAATATCCAATATCCAAGCTCAATTTGTACAATAACGGTGGAATCTCAAAGTAGAAAATGAGAAATATCAAGTACACTCACTGTCAAGCCCCGAGGCTACCCCTTAGACGCAACACGGTGCTCAGTGTCATAAGTGACCCCAAGCTAACCCATAACATGGCATATCTATATAATTTCAAGTTTAAAAGCATATACTCTATGTAAGCTGAAAGAAAAATAGTTTTATATCTAAAGTGGGAAAAGGCCCAAGACATGTCTGAATATAAAGTATATAAAGAGTATAGTGATGACTAAAACAAGACTAACAACTCAAGATGAATCTAGTCTATGTCTGAAAGCCACTAACTGATATGAGTTGCTAGGACATGTCCCCAGCTAACTCTAACAATCAGAAAATTGAAATAAGAAGACTAAAAAGTAAAGCATGTCTCTCATCCTCGATCTTTGAGGACTCACCAATGAAGATGCTACGTACGGACTTGAAGTCGAACTAAGCATGGTCTTGATGTTGAACGCCTGAACCTACACCATACAACGATATAGCACAAAAGTATGTGTCAGTACTTTAAATGTACTAAGCATGCGGGATAGGTATTGTACTGAACAATATAGGAATCTGAACATGGAAGTATATATATATACAAACATAAACTGAAAGATAGATGGGTACAATGACCAAGTACAAATCATGGATATAATATGCTGACTGAATACTGACATAAATACTGAGTACATGGTCAATGCAACATGAGCCTGACTGTGGTAGATACTATTAACTGACAAACCCCAAGTTAAGCTAACTACGGGGACAACTTGTAACCCTGGATGGATGGGTGTTCATACCTTGCCAAGGGTACGAACAAGTCTGATGTGGATCCACTAACTGATGTCCACAAGGGACAAGGGTGTCAATCCAAATTTGATGGGTGCCCTTCTAGAACTTACGATGGCTCCGTAGTTCTGAGACTCATGGATTGCTAATAAAGGTCTCAGCCTGAACTGGTGGGTGAGCCTTCATCCCTTCGTCCACTCGGTGCTAAGTTTACTCCCAACTGAAAATAAAGTTAAAAATGCAATGGTAGTACTGATAGCTCAAAACACTGACATAATCTGAGAATGCAACATACAAATACTGAAAGATATGGCATTCGAATTTATGAAATATTGATATTTACACAAGCTAGGTTTTTTGAGTTCCATACATGACTATGCTAATTCTACAAGAAGCATGAAATAGATATCAATATAAGTAGTAGAATTTGAATTACAATAAATCCCTAAGATTTAGGAACCCTAGGGAACTGAAGAACTGATTGGAATCTAGGGACCTAATAGGTAAAAGGAACCTACTAGTGAAATCCCACATGCCTGGTGAAGAAAACTACGAAAAAATCCTTTGGATTTTGGGGCTGAACTTGAAGAAGACCTCTGCTTGTTCTTGAGAGAAAACTATTGCCTCTTTTGTTTCTTTTCTTTCTAAGTTTGATGATTCTTGGAGAAAAGAGGTTTTAGGTAGTTTTTGATTAATTCATTAGTCTTATACGACGTAAAACAACGTAGCTTAGGCCTTAAAAGAGGTAGGAATGGACCGAAATACCCCTAGAAAATTTAAAAGAATTCTACTAAAAATCATGACTTGGTTGATGGACCATAGTCCAGGATGATGGACCGTCAATTGAGTGGTGGTCCCATCCAGGGGTCTTGGGGGTTCTCTGATCTAAGAGAACCACGACTCTACAAGATGGACCATACTCTGGAATGATGGTTCGTCATGTGACTCGTAGTTCCTGGGAATTTAGTCTGGTCTGAGGATTCCACGAGTCAAAGGACGGATCGTGGTTCTGAACTAAGGTTCGTAACCCAACTCGTGGTTCTGAATTTACTCTTTGTGCTGCATACTTTATAATGTAGATCCAACAGCCTGGTCTTAGACTTATGGCTAGTAGTTCAGCACCACTTCCAGTCAACTTGGTGAGCCCTCATCATTTGAGGACTTAGAGTTCAGTTTTTATTTAGTTTATCCCTGAATTTTATTTCATACATTTTACAGTTAGTTAGGGGGTCCTATCCTAGCAACTCATTAGTTAGTAGAGGCTTCATAAACAATCAGTAAGTTAGTTGTATTAATTTCAAATGACTTTATATTTCAGTTTATCAAAGTTCATTTTATAATAGTATGTTTCAAGAGTTTAGCACACATTTTAGCTTCCGCATTATCTTTCAATTTGTATCTCAGTAGTATGCCAGGGAATGGGTTATCTTAGGGTTACATATGACTCTAAGCACCGTGTTGCATCCTTGGTGTAGGCTCAGGTCGTGACAAACTTGGTATCAGAGCACAAACTTTAAGTATCCTAGGGTGTCTGTGAAGCTGTGTCTAGTAGAGTCTTTCTTATGGGTGTGTTGTGCACCACACTCATAATCAGGAGGCTACATGGCATTTAGAAAATATTTTCCCTTCTTTGATACTCTAGATCATGCAGTAGAGTTGTTCCCAAAGAAACTTATGTAGATTCGTGCTTTGCTCCAATTCTTCCAATTATTCCTCATCTTCTAGGTGGTGGAAACAATAAAGCTTAGATTCCTATCACTGATATGCTCTTAGATAGATTCATCATAAAAGTTAAGAGACTATTGATGACTCTCAAATACACTCTCCCATAGGAGGTGATAGCGATTGTCAGAGCAAAAAAATTTTATATTCTCGACAGGAGTTGGGGTCAATCCCATAGAGAATGGTTATGATATCGCCAAGAGATTATCGTATATCTATCAAGAAGAGAATAATTGTTCAAATAACATAATAAGTAAATTGGGGAAAAACAGGGAATTAGGAATCTGTCATAATCACAAATTGAACAAGAAAGTAAAGTAAGCAATGGGGTTGTAATCAAATGAGAGGACGACTAGAGGTATGTTCCTAATGGGATTTAAATATGGGTTAGGGTGCTTGTTCAATTATGAAAATACTTAATACACGATATGGGTAGCACTAATTATATCTATGTTTGTCAATCTCTCAATCTTCCAAACATATTTCCTATGGTCTTTATTCAAGCACCATGGGTCCATTACAAAACAACCAATATAAGCTTGGGGAAGTCATACTATTTCTAGCCTGGACTCTTAAATAGATGTTTTCTGGCGATTAAGCTATTTCTAGCCTCAATCTAGGTGGAAATCCCAAGTACCCACTATTGAAATATCATCCAATATCATGAACTCCTCTTTCAAGAAAGAACACAACCAAGTAAGTTCAACCAATATTTGCAACCATTAATTTTATAGTTAAAACATGGACAATTCAGTAGACCCATATCAATTTAACAATTATAAGCACAATTAAACAAGACCCATAACCAAATTCAAATACCCATCATACGCATACTCCTAGACAAGGAAATTAGCCACTCATACTAAGGAAATAAGAGATTATACCAATTGGGTAATTCAAATTTCCAATCATAATTTTGTCAGTATCAAATATCCAAGCTCAATTTGTACAATAATGGTGGAATCTCAACGTAGAAGATGAGAAATATCAAGTACACTCACTATCATCCTTGGGAAATTGTCTTTATGGAATACAATTCAAAATTATGTCTCAAACTATCAGGTACAATTCCCAATTTGGGCTTAAGAAGCTTCCCAAAATGTCACATGAAAATTGACAAAAATACCCCTCTAGCGTGGTGCGATGCGACATGTGATGTGATGAGCATTCGCACCATGCATTGTGCATGTTGCACGCTTTCACTCCAGCTGACTAGTGACATCAGTTGTTGTTAAGTGTCATACGAAGGAAGGTCCAGTCCCCACCAGCCGTTGCGCGCGCGGAACAATGGCCGCACCTCTCGGCATATTCTTCTTCTTTTTTGATCACCTTCACACTTCAACTTCTTTTGAGATTTTTTGGGTCTATTTCCTTGTTTTCTACTTATGACCATGAGTACCTGCATTTGAATCAATAAAGAGAATAAGTACCTCTAAATCTTATCAAAACATGGCAATAATTCATGAATAAAGGCTCAATAAGTTGGTAGATGACCAACTTATCAAACCCCTACACTTGAACTATTGCTTGTCCTCAAGCAAGATACTCACAAAGTAAGGAATTAATTATTCTATAAAACACATGTGTTGCACACAAGATTACTATAACTCTAAAACCAAGAAAAATAAAAAATGAAAAGACTTAACTACTAAGTTCTCACAATTTAGGCCACTACATTCTCAAGGGAATTTAATCATTTCAAATCATTCATCAAAAGGTCTTCATTTCTTATTAAAAAATAGGGGAATTTTCCATTCAAAACAAGATCAACCTTCTCAAGTTATTGGCACGGGCCATCAAGGTATGCCTCGAGATTCACCACACAACTTGTCTCGTTCATTCATATAAATTGAAATAGAGACTTCATCATTCTTTTAAAGTGTGCAATGTCACTCACCACAAAAGATAATCACAATCACAATCATGCACAACACAAGACAAAGGGATCATAAGAGAACCAAAAGACTCTCACTGTAACACCCCAAAATTTAAACAAGCTTCTAAAACTCAGAAACTCTTATCCCAGGCAAGCACCACAGGCTGACCCATGGGCGTCAGAGGTCCGACGGCCTGTCAGGGTGCTCGTGAGAGGCAACCAGGAGCCCTTCCCATCTGGATCCAATCCAATGGGGGATCCAATGGGCGTCGGAGGTCTGATGGGACGTCGGGAAGCCCGTGAGAGAGGGCCAGTCGCCCTGACCCAGCCTCTCTTGCCCCGATGGCCTAGTGCCATGGGAATCGCCAAAGCGATGGTCCGTAGGATCCGCTCGTGGGAAACATCCAGGGGACCAGTCCTACTTTCCCCTTTTTGATGCCAGGGCCGACAGGCCGTCGCAGGTCCAACGCCCGTCTGGCGGCGAGATTTCCCAGAAATTTTAACTTTAAGTGGGGGCAGTCTAGTGTTTTCCCATTTATTTTATTTCAGATCCTAAGTCATTTTGGGAGTAATTAAAGAGTCTCTAACTATATTTTATCTCAATAGATAGAATGATCTCTCTCAAGAATAAGGCAAAGAGGGGTCTCTTCAAAGTTTCTCCCAGAATCCAAAGGTTCAACCGTAGAATCTTCAGTCAGGTATGTGGGATTTCACTAGTGGGTTTCTTTCACCCATTAGGTCCCTATCACTCAGTCATTTATTCCTTCAGTTCTCCATGAATGCTTAAACCTAGGGTTCATAGACCTTAGAGATCTCTAGCTATTCAGATGTTATGGAATTATATAAGGCTTAGTCTATGTTTCTTGGAGAATCAGTATAATTCATGTACAGAATTCAGAATCCTAACTTGTTGTAATTTTCAGTACTCTATAGATTATACTTGTTAGGCAAACTCAGTCAGATGATCAAATTTCAGAATTTGAATGTCATATCCTACAACATGGTTATGTGCATTCTCCTATTATATCAGTAATTTGAGATATCCAGTGTTATAGTTGCATGCTAGCTTATATATAGTTTGGAGTAGAATTAGTACCGAGCGGACTAGGGATAAGGGCTTAACTGTCAACTTAGGCTATGACCCTTAGTAGCAATCCCCAAGTCCCAGAACTACGATGCCACTGTAGGTTTGAAGGAGTCAGCTGTCAAACTAGGTTGCACCTCCTTGTCCCTTGTGGACATCAGAAGTGGATCCACGCCAGACTAGTTTGTAACCTTGGCAAGGTATGAACACCCTTCCATCTAGGGTTACAGTTTTTCCCACAGTTAGCTCAGCTTGGGGTATGTCGGTTAGTAGTATCTCCCACAGTCAGATTCATGTGCATCGACCTTGTATTCAGTACTTATGTTCAGTATTCAAATCAGAATGTTATTTCATGATTTATACTTGGTCATTGCATTCAGTAGAACTCTCAATTATAGTTCAACATATTTATTCTTATGTTCAGTTATGTGTATATATATATATTATTCAATCCAGCTTGTATCCTGCATGCTCAGTACATCCAAAGTACTGACGCATACTTTTGTGCTACATCATTCATGATGTAGGTTCAGGCACTCATCATCAAGACCACGCCTAATTTGACCTCCGGTCCATACTCAGCAGCTCAATTATGAGTCTTCAATAGTTCGAGGACAATAGACATGCCTTTATTTTAGTATTTATCTTCAGTTTTCAGATTCATTAGAGTTAGATGTGGGCATATCCGAGCAACTCCTATTCAGTTAGATGTATTTCAGACATAGATTAGACTCAGCAGTTGTTGGTGTTATTTTTAGATAACACTATACTTTTTATATACAGACTTTTGGGTTCTTCCCATTTTCAGATATTGTATTGTTTCAGCTTTCGCTCAATGAATTGCTTAAAATTGCTTATTTTGATAGATATGTCATGCCATGGGTTAGCTTGGGGTCACTCGTGATACTAAGCACCATTTTGCATCTAGGGGTTAGCCTTGGGGCTTGAAAAACTTGGTATCAGAGCATAAGTTTCAAGTGTCCTAGGATGTCTAAAAGCTGCGTCAAGTAGAGACTTCTTCATGGGTGTGAAGTGCGCCACACTTATAGAGGAGGGGCTATGAGACGGTATTAGAAATAACTTCACTTCTTCCTTTTCCAGCTCGTGCTATAGAGTGTGAACTCTATTTGAACTCTCTCTATTCTAACTTTCTAACTCGTGCTCTTCACATTTCAGAAAAATGCCTCCAAGAAGGGCTAACACTAGAAATCAGCCAGCAGCCCTCTTGAACGAGCAAGTTATGCATGCTGAATCAGGGCTGCCATCCAAGTGCTCGCTCAAGACATGACTGCCCAGGTCAACCAGCAAGCTGTCGCACCAGCTCCACCTCAGGTCAATGCTAATGCAGCCAGAATCCGAGACTTCATTCGGATGAACCCTCCAGAGTTTCATGAGTCCAAGTCAAAAGAGGATCCCCAAGAGTTCCTTGAGGACATCCAGAAGGTAACTGACATTCTGTGTGTCACTCTAGTCGAGGGTGCAGACTTGGCCACTTATCAACTAAAAGGAGTGGCCTACACTTGGTACCAACAGTGGAAGGAATCCAATTGTACTAATGCAGGACCAGTGACTTGGGGATATGTTCAGGACTGCTTTTATAGACAGGTTCTTTCCACTGGAGCTCAGGAAAGCTAAGGTTCAAGAGTTCATCAACTTGAGGAAGGATGACATGAGTGTACATGACTACGCTCTGGTGTTCACACAGTTATCCAAGTATGCTCCAGCGATAGTAGATGACTCACAAGCTCACAAGAGCAAGTTCGTTTCAGGTGTGTCCGACGATATGGTCAAGGAATGCAAGACGACCATGCTTGTGAAGGAAATGGACTTCTCCAAGTTAGTTACTTATGCTCAATAGATTGAGGAGGAGAAGATCAAGGAAAAGGGAGGTGTTTCTAAGAGGACTGGGACAGATGAGTATCGCCACTTTTAGCAGAGGTCAGACGGTGGGAATCCCTCTCATTTTCGAAAGAAAAATTTAGCACCAGCTCCATCTTCTGCTAGTGCCCCAGTGCCTAAGTTCAAGAAGGCCCGACGAGGTAGAGCCTCTGGATCCAAGTCTCAAGGTTCTGTTACCAGTGGGCTCACTAATCTGATGTGTAAGAAGTATGGTAGTAACCACCAAGGTGAGTGAATGGCAGGCAGCATAAATTGCTTTGGATGTGGTAACCCAGGCCACATGATGAGGGATTGTCCCACAGCTCACCCTCGACCTTAGACTGGTTCTATAGCAGCTCTAGTTGGTCATCCTACTCAGAAGGGAGCCTTATCTGGCATAGTTGATAACCAACACCAGAATAGGTTGTATGCACTTCAGGGTCGTCAGGACCACGAAGATTCTACCGATGTGGTCACGGGTACGTTATGAGTCTTTAATACTGATATTTTTGCATTGTTAGACCCGGGGGCTACACTTTCCTTTACAACTCTATATATATCAGTAAACTTTGTTGTCAGTCCAGAAACTCTCCTAGAACCCTTCTCAGTCTCAGTGACCCAGTTATAGATAGACGGGTATACAAAAACTGCCCAGTCAGAGTTTCCCAGAAAGTCACCTCAGCAGATCTTGTAGAGGTAGAAATGGTAGACTTTGATACAATTCTAGGCATGGATTGGTAGCATTCCTATTATGCCTCAGTTCATTGCAGAACTAGGATTGTTCGATTTCAGTTTCCTAACGAGCCAGTCATAGAGTGGAAAGGTAGTAATTCAGTACCTGTAGATCGTTTCATTTCCTACCTTAAGGGCAGAAAGATGATTTCCAAAGGGTATATTTATCATCTAGTTCAAGTTAAGGACTCAAACTCTGAAACCCCAACTCTTGAGTCAGTTCCAGTAGTCAGTGAGTTTCCATAGGTATTCCCAGAAGATCTTCCCGAAGTTCCTCCAGAAAGGGAAATCAGCTTCGGAATTGATCTCCTTCCAGATACCCAGCATATTTCAATTCCTTCTTACAGAACGTCTCTAGCTGAGCTGAAGGAACTGAAAGATCAGTTGAATGACCTTTTGGATAAAGGCTTCATCAGACCCAGCATCTCACCATGGGGTGACCCAGTGTTGTTCGTGCGTAAGAAAGACGGTTCTCTTAGAATGTGTATAGACTACCGCCAGTTGAACAAAGTCACAATCAAGAACAAATATCCTATCCCCAGGATTGATGACTTATTCGACCAACACCAGGGTGCCAATTATTTCTCTAAGATAGACCTCAGATCCGGCTATCATCAGCTCAGAGCTAGAGATAGTGACTTCTCAAAGACAGCTTTCTGAACTCGGTAGGGTCACTATGAATTTGTTGTTATTTCTTTTATACTAACCAATGCTCCTGAAGCTTTCATGGATTTAATGAATACGGTGTTCAAATAGTAGTTGGACTTATTCGTCATCGTCTTCATTGATGATATCCTTTTTTACTCTCAGAACGACGGAGATCATGCGACCCATCTGAGGGTTATTCTGAAAACTCTGAAGGATCGCCAGCTATTAGATAAGTTCAGAAAGTGTGAATTCTAGTTATAGTCTATCTCTTTCCTTGGTCATGTGTTATCCAAAGAAGGGATCCATGTTAATTCCCAGAAAATTAAGGCAGTAAAGCACTGGCCCAGACCTACCTCTCCGACCGACATCAGAAGTTTCTTGGGTTTGGCTGGTTACTATCGAAGATTCGTCAAAGGATTTTCATCCATAGCTTCCCCATTAAACAAGTTGACTCAGAAAAAGGTCATGTTTCAGGGGTCAGATGAGTATGAGAAGAGTTTCTTAGAACTGAAGACCAGGTTGACTACAACTCCTGTCTTGACTCCAGAGGGTTCATATGGTTGTGGTTTATTGCGATGCATCTAGAGTTAGCTTGGGTTGTGTCTTAATGTAGCAGGGTAAGGTCATAGCTTAAGGTCCATGAGAAGAATTACCTGACTCATAACCTCGAGCTTGCAACGGTGGTGTTTTCCCTAAAGATGTGGAGGCACTATTTGTATGGTGTGCATGTTGACATGTTCACAGATCATAAGAGACTCTAGTATATGTTCACTCAGAGGGAGTTGAACCTTCATCAGAGGAGATGGCTTGAGTTCCTTAAGGATTATGACATGAATGATTTCTACCATCTGGGTAAGGCCAATGTAGTGGCTGATGCTCTCAGCAGACCGTCTATGGGTAGTGTATCTCATGTGGAGGAAGAAAAGAGAAAACTAGCCAGAGATGTTCATCGGCTGGCTCTCTTAGGAGTTTGCCTTATAGACACGTTAGAAGGTGGTGTGATAGTTCAAAATAGAGCAGAATCTTCGTTAGCAGCAGAAGTTAAGGAGAAATAAGATAGTGACCCTATATTGCTTCAGTTAAAGGGTGCAGTTCATCAGTAGAGAGTAGAGGTTTTCTCCCAAGGGGGAGATGGTGTACTTCGCTACCAAGGTCACTTGTGTCTTCCAAATATGGGTGAGTTAAGGCAGCATATCTTTACAGAAGCCCATAGTTCCAGGTATTCCATTCATCGAGGTGCCACTAAGATGTACCGTGATCTACGGGAAGTCTATTAGTGGAATGGCATGAAGAGGGACATCGCAGATTTTATGGCTTAGTGTCCCAATTATCAGCAGGTAAAGGTAGAACATCAGAAACTAGGAGGTGTGACTTAGGAGATTAGCATTTCTAATTTGAAGTGGGAGGTGGTTAACATGGATTTCATAACGGGTTTACCCCGTACTCGCAGGAAGCACGATTCCATTTGGGTAATAGTGGACATAATTATCAAGTTAGATCACTTCTTGGCAGTTAAGACTACAGATTCCACGGAGGACTATGCTAGACTCTACATCAGTGAGATAGTCAGGTTGCATGGGGTTCCTTTGTCTATCATCTCAGATAGATGCCCTCAGTTTATATCTCACTTCTGTAAGTCATTCTAGAAAGGTCTTGGTACTCAGGTAAAGCTCAGCACAGCATTTCATCCGCAGACAGATGGTCAGGCAGAGCGTACCATTCAGACTTTAGAGAATATGTTGAGAGCTTGCGTGATCAATTTGAGGGGTAGTTACGATGATCACCTACCTCTCATAGAGTTCGCCTACAATAACAGCTACTATTTCAGCATTCAGATGGCCCATACGAGGCTCTATATAGGCGCATATGTAGATCACTTATTGGTTGGTTTGAAGTAGGTGAAGCAGCCTTGATTGGACCAAATTCAGTTCATGAGGCTATGGAAAAAGTTTAGCTCATTAGAGACAGGCTTAAGACAGCTCAGAGTCATCAAAAATCCTATGCAGATGTTAGGAGAAGAGACTTAGAGTTTGAAAGTGATGCTTGGGTTTTCCTGAAAGTGTCACCCATGAAGGGTGTGATGAGATTCGGCAAGAAAGGTAAGCTCACTCCCAGGTATGTAGGCCCTTACAAGATCCTGAAAAGGGTTGGTAATGTGGCTTATGAGTTAGAGTTGCCAGCAGAATTAGCAGCAGTACACACAGTCTTTCACATTTCCTTCCTGAAGAAGTGTGTGGGTTATCACACATTGATTGTCCCCTTAAAAAGTGTGGTTGTGAAGGATAGCCTCACCTATGAGGAGGTTCCAGTTGAGATTCTTGACCGTCAGGTTCGTAGGTTGAGAAATAAGGATGTCGATTCAGTCAAAGTTTTGTGGAGCAATCAGTCCGTAGAGGGAGCTACTTGGGAAGAAGAAGCAGCCATGATTTCCAAGTACCCTCACCTTTTTCCCTCTGACTCAGCTTCAACTTGAGGTAACATTTCCTCTTTAGTCCCTCAGTTTACTCTTGTGTAATTCAGTCTCAGCACCTTGTTCCATCAGTTTACCTTGCATTTTAGCTTATGTGCATATTCAGGGAACTAAGTTCAGTCAGGTATCAGTTTACAGTACTCAGTTGGTAGGGATTGTAGCTCTTCCATTCCAAACTCAGCTTACCCAGTCTTCATTTGAGGATGAATGATCCCAAGGGGGAGATATTGTAACACTCCAGCATTTAAACCAGCTTTTAAAACTCAAAAAATCTCATCCCAGGCAAGCACCGCGGGATGACCCAGGGGCGTTGGAGGTCCGACGGCCCATCACGGTGCCTGTGAGAGGCAACCAGGAGCCCTTCCTAGCTGGCTCCAATCTGATGGGGGATCCAACGAGCGTCAAAAGTCCGACGGGCATCGGGCAGCCCATGAGAGAGGGTCGGTCGCCCTGACCCAGCCTCCCTTGCCCCGATGGGCTAGCGTCACGGGCATCGCCAAGGGGATGGGCCATGGGAGCCTCTCATGGGAAACATCTAGGGGAACAGCCTCACCTGCCCCTTTTCGATGCCAGGTCCAACGGGCCGTTGCAGGTCTGACGCCCGTCGGGCGGCTTGTCGGGCGGCCCGTCTGGCTGCGAGATTTCCCAGAAATTTTAGCTTTAAGTGGAGGCAGTCCAGTCTTTTCCCATTTATTTTATTTCATTCCCTTAGTCATTTTTGGAGTAATTAAAAGGTCTCTAACTCTATTTTCCCTCATTACTCCTAAATTATCCGTACTTAGCAAATAACTCAAGAAATAGAACGGTCTCTCTAAAGAACAAGGCAAAGAGGGTTCTCTTCCAAGTTTCTCTCAGAATCCAAAGGTTCAACCATAGAATCTTCATTCAGGTATGTGTGATTTCACTAGTGGGTTTATTTCACCCATTAGGTCCCTGTCACTTAGTCAGAATTCCTTCAGTTCTCCATGAATGCTTAAACCTAGGGTTCATAGACCTTAGAGATCTCTAGCTATTCAGATGTTATGGAATTATATAAGGCTTAGTCCATGTTTCTTGGAGAATCAGTATAATTCATGTACAGAATTCAGAATCCTAACTTGTTGTAATTTTCAGTACTCCATAGATTATACTTGTTAGGCAAACTCAGTCAGATGATCAGATTTCAGAATTTGAATGTCATATCCTACAACATGGTTATGTGCATTCTCCGATTATATCAGTATTTTGAGATATCCAGTGTTATAGTTGCATGCTAGCTTATATATAATTTGGAGTAGAATTAGTACTGAGCGGACTAGGGATAAGGGCTTAACTGTCAACTTAGGCTATGACCCTTAGTAGCAATCCCCAAGTCCCAAAACTACGGCGCCACTGTAGGTTTGAAGGAGTCAGCTGTCAGACTAGGTTGCACCTCCTTGTCCCTTGTGGACATCAGAAGTGGATCCACGCCAGACTAGTTTGTAACCTTGGCAAGGTATGAACACCCTTCCATCTAGGGTTACAGGTTGGCCCCACAGTTAGCTCATCTTGGGGTAATGCCAGTTAGTAGTATCTCCCATGGTCAGATTCATGTGCATCGACCTTGTATTCAATACTCATGTTCAGTATTCAAATCAGCATGTTATTTCATGATTTATACCTTGTCATTGCATTCAGTACAACTCTCAGTTAAAGTTCAGCATATATTTATTCTTATGTTCAGTTATGTGTATATATATATTATTCAATCCAGATTTTATCCTGCATGCTCAATACATCCAAAGTACTGACGCATACTTTTGTGCTACCTCATTCATGATGTAGGTTCAGGCACTCAGCATCTAGATCACGCCTAATTTGACCTCCGGTCCATACTCAGCAGCTCAGTGGTGAGTCTTCAATAGTTCGAGGACAATAGACATGCCTTTATTTTAGTATTTATCTTCAGTTTTCAGATTCATTAGAGTTAGATGTGGGCATATCCTAGCAACTCCTGTTTAGTTAGATATCTTTCAGACATAGATTAGACTCAGCAGTTGTTGGTGTTACTTTCAGATAACACTCTACTTGATTAGACTCAGCAGTTGTTGGTGTTACTTTCAGATAACACTCTACTTTTTATATACAGACTTTTGGGTTCTTCCCATTTTTAGATATTGTATTGTTTCAGCTTCCGCTCGATGAATTGCTTAAAATTGCTTATTTTCATAGATATGCCATGTCATGGGTTAGCTTGGGGTCACTCGTGACACTAAGCATTGTGTCGCATCTAAGGGTAGCCTCGAGGCAAGACACTCACTTTCCCAAAGAAGTTCAAGTGTACACATATCGAACCATAGGCTTTTCCTTCATGTAATTTACCACTAATGTAGAGTTACCAAGCTCAGAATCACTAAGGAATTGCGGGTTACGATGTTTACTAGGGCTAAGGTGAGGATTTCATTTGGCTCAAGTGATTAAGCCTCTCACTCATTATAAGCATTTTAAAACACCGCTCACATTTTCAAACAACGACTTTACCTTGTTACCCCCTCACACAACCCAAACTTTCCCTTCAAATTGATCATTTGACATCCTTATATCACCTTCACTTGGTAGAACCATTTCTCTTTCTTCCTTTCATTTTGCACATTTCATTGGGTATTTTGGAGCAATTTTCATTTCATTCATAAGGTGCTATCTTGCATTAAAGAACAACACCTTTTCCTCTCCATCTTAGTACATACACCTCCATACTTAGGCATTAGCCTATATTATCATTTCAATTCCCCAAACTTAGGCTTTTAGCCTATGTTTAACTTTCAAGCTATTAGGAAGGACGGGTGAAAAAATTTAGGTTCCAAGAAGGGTCAAGGTATCAACAAGGTGCCAAACAAAAGTCACAAGCTCAAAGGGGCTTACTTGGATCAAACCAAAGGGAAGTCAATTTGGGTGAAGTGGCTATTCAAAGAGGGCCTAAGGTCATCTTTTAAGCTCGGTGACATCTCAAATTTCGTCTGTAATCACATTTGAGGCAAGTTCTATATGAAACATGCACGCAAGAACTAGGTATAGCCTTACCACACAAGGAACCAAAACACAAGAATTATCACAATGAGTCTCAAAATCAATTTGGACAAATGACTTTTGACAAGCTATTCTGAGTTCTTTTACACACTCGTTTGTGAATCGATCAAGCCAAACAAGGAGTGTGCAAGTCATGACAAGAGAATGCTTTATTCAAAATCATTTTTCCTCTTTCCTTTAATTTTCAAAAACTTCTTGCCAAGAAAAGTTTTTCGGTGTGCTCATTTCTAGACAACAAAAGCATGAACTCAAAATTAAACTAAAACTTGGAATTTTTCTTTAAGAAAGTAGCCTCTAAATTATCATATGAAAACACCAATACGGTTTGACACAAAAATAAAAGAAAGCAATTTGCTCCTCGGAGAAGAATCGTGGTATGAAGAAAACCCTCGAAGTTTATATACTAATCAAATATTAACAAAGTGATTAAATACTTAAGCGCTCATGAATCAATTGAAAACAAGCCTTGTTGAAAGCACTAAGCGCCTTTACAAAGAACGAGTAGTGAAACAATGGAATTGGATTCTATAAATATTGAAGTTTCATTTTTAAATGAAGTTATATGATATAGCTGAATCGTGTAGGACCAACCCCACGATATCATAAAATTATCAAAACAAAGCATCAAGCCCGATAAAGGAACAGTTAAGCACTAATCAATAACACTAAATAAAGAAAAGCCCCGACAAAGGCAATATCACAATCATCCAACACTTCTCGACAAAGGGCCAAATCAAATATCTAGAAGGAAGATAAAAATGTCAAGGACCAACAAGCGCAATAAAATATCTCAAAACCCAACACGGGAAATCAAATATACACCACCTCCCCCATGAAAAAATATTGTCCTCAATGCTTTAAGCTCAAGTAAGTAAGGAAAGGGTGCAACAACTCTCTGGAGGACTACTCTTTATCATCTGCCTACTTTGTTGCCTCTGTATTGGAACCTGCACCACCCTTTTGGGAGTGGAAAGTGAGTATGGACTCTGTGAGAACCCGCTGAAACTCTGGGTTCTGATCATCATCCAGCTCTACATCATCATCCTCATAGGCTGTAAACAAGTCATCCATAGGGCCGCGATTGTGACGGGTCTGAGTCATGGCCTCATTCAAGGCACTCAAGTCTACATCATCAACTGGGGCCTTCCCTTTTGCCCTATCAAAATCTTTCTGGATATCCTTTACAACACCCATAATAACATCTACCCTCTGGCATAGCTTTTTCATACTATCCATCACTCCCTTCATGGCCATTTTAACAACCTTCTCAATCAAATCGGGCAGCTTGTTAGCTAAGTCTGTTAATTGCCTGTCATTGTTATAGGTCAGGTTAACAATCTTGTGGAGCCCCTTTATGGTCAAGCTTGGTGAAGAAGGAAGGTATCCCTGAGATCTAGCAGTTGTAGGATTTCTGACATTGTAGGAGTGGGTGCTTCTGAACCTGATCTAGAAGGAGAGAAAGAAGTGGGCTCAACATTTGAATCTCCAACCTCAATATCCTCAAGTGGATGCATTCTGGGGCTCTTCAAACTAGGAGCATCCAAGTCAGTTTTCTTGTTGAGGTCCAGCACATCAGTAGCAGGGGTGGGCTTGTCACAGCTGTAGTAGGGAATTCCATCCTTTGCAAATATATTGCTAATGAGCACATGGTAGGGGAATGAGTCACTACCCCTACGTGCTTTCATCCTTATTACCATAGTTGCGATCTCCCAAAAATTGACATGCTCCCCTATCATAATAGCAGCTACCAAAATGGCACCATCCTAGGTTACTTTTTGATCATTTTGCGAAGGCAAGAATCGGTAGCGTACAAAGTCATACCAAAGATGGGCCTCGTAGTGTATATGATGTCTTAAAATGTCGCCCCTATAGTGGCCTAGACGGGAGTCCCAAGAGCAATAATAGGGGAAGCTTCATGAAATGGCTTTGGTTCAGCAATCAACTTAGCCATGAGTGCAGGTGCCAGCTCAATTTGGTTGCTCTAATAAATTGCGTTTCTATTAGCTGGAGTGATGTGGATTTTCTTTCCCCGAACGATGATGGAATCTAAGTTAGGTAATTGCTCTACATTACCCTTATACCCCTTAGAATCTTGCATGGCATTATAAGTGTTAAAGAATTCCCAAACCGCCTCCTCATAGTAAGCTATGGGTACATCTTTGAATGGGTACCACTGATGGTTGGAGAACTGCTGGGGAATGTTGGGTAGATCTTCCCTGATTGCTTAAAAGTTAAAGTTAAGCTCTTCGTTAAAGGTTCTTTTCTTTTCATGGTCATAGACATCCTTCATACCTTCTACCCCAAAACAAATCCTGCCATCCTCCAAGATTTGTGCGTGGGTAGGTGTTAGAGTAGTAGCTGGGGCTATTTTCTTGCCCTTGGAGGTGGAAGTGGAGGAGAGAGGAGTTGGTTGCCTTCGTGAGCAGCGCCCTTGTTGCCCTGCTACAAGTCATAATTTGCACATGGAAATATTGAGTACTCAAAGAGAAAAGGAAAATCTTTTTGTATTTTTGCAATAATTAAAAGAAGAAAAACTAAAAGAAGTTATCTAATTAACAAGACATGGAATGCAAAGAAGAGCAAAACACATCAGGTGGTTGTTGCCTTGTGCGATTCACGTGCGGTCTGCACCTGGAGAATTGCGCATCGCACGTGGCTTGCATAAGCTAACAAAAGCCTGGTGGAATTATGCTTTGGGGTGCGATGGGCTTGTGCAATTTGCACCATCCATAGTGTGCGTCGCACAAGCTTTCGCCCCTCTGATCAGTGAACAGGCAGCATTTATCAAAGACGTGTGGAGCCTTGTGCATTTCACATGTAAATATATGCACTTCACATGTGAAACACACAAGAAAACAAATGGAATTTTTAAACTCCTTGTTTTTTTGTGTGTTTCATATGTGAATCACAGAGCAATATTTGTGAAATGCACTAGAAACAAGCATCAACAACAATAATCTCAATAGGACTAAACATAACATAACCAAAACCTAATCATCCAGGTACTCAGACTTCGCTGGGTTCTTTCAACACAATTAAAAATTAAGGATAGGTTCAACGATTTCCCTTAAGAAAGACGTTACCCCATCTATCATTGGGAACATCAAGCCTTTAATTAAAATTAGAAGGCACATTCAATCAAAAATAATTTCATACCCCCAACCAAGAACATTAGACCCAACTATCATAGTCAATTCAAACCACACATGGGAATAAAGGTAGTAACAATTTCTGCCCCAAACATCATGATTCAACAAAAACCTCGGGAAGATGACGATTTTCCCTTAAGAATGACATCACTTGATCTATTATAGGGCCAAATCGTGCATCGACTCAAGTGGGTTACTCAGACTTCACCCAAAATATGAAATTTATGGCTAAAAATCTACACAATCCACATGCATCATCATTACATGAAGTTCTACCAAGTTAATCTTAAGCAACAACAACAATACGCACCAAAATTGGGGACCCAAAATTTTTGGATCTTACCCAAATCAACATGGAATATTTAATGAACATGCGTAACATTATGAGTTCGCATTCACTACAAAAACAAGTATTTAACATCGAAGAACTTAACACAAGTGAAGATTAGAGGGATAGAAGCAAAAATTGGAGCTTTTGAAGTGCTAACAATGGAGACCCACTTTTTCACCCAGAGAGAGACGTCGGTGATAGGTGGAGAAATGGCAGTGGCAGATTTGGGTGAGAGAGAAGAAGGTTTTAATAGAAATTTTAGGGATTTTGAGGATTTGAGAGAGAGTTGTGGTGGTTTTTGTGTGAGAATATGGAAGAAAAGAAGAAGGTGGCAATTTATAAGGAAGGAAAAGAAGAAGAAAGGTCAACGGGTAAGTGTCTAGGTCGAGTCGGTCAACAAAATTTAAAAACATACCTTGGTGTGCTATGATATACGATTTGTACAAGCCAAAGTGCGGCTCGCAAATCTCTTCTCACCAACCTTTTTATTACTCAACTTTTTGCCCATTTTTCTGATTTAGGGTGCGAAGGAGGCGCGACATGCACAATAGAATGTGGAAAATGCAAAACCCATCACACGTCTCCTCTAATTTCAATTTACTTCCCAGCTTTCTGTTTTGAGGTGCGGTGCTCCATGCGACACGTATAATTACTTGTGTGAACCGCATAACCTTCCGTACATCACTTTTTGTCTTGTTTTTAAACTTAGTCATTTTTCACTTTATGCATTCCTAAAACACACCAAAAATAATAAAAGGTAATAAAAACAAAAAGTAAAAACACTTGGGTTGCCTCCCAAGAAGCTCTTGATTTTACGTCAGGCTCGACGATAGTACCTCAATCCTAAACCATTATCCGGAAGCATGCCAATTCAATTTGCATTGCCCCATCCCAAGAAAGGGAATTTTTCCTTCAACATCCTCATAGTGCCATCTTATTGCCAAGGTGGCAACATCATAGGCACGAGTAGCTCTTTCTTCATAAACTCATCATGGGCATCCACCAACTTTCCCTCAACATTGATCACGGACAAAACTCGAAACTCGTCCAGAGGTCTCATGGGTTGGCATACATTAAAAGTGACTTCCTCATTTTTAACCCAAAACATGAGCTCTTTGAGCTCCACATCAACCAAAGCTCTCTCGGTTACCAATAATGGTCACCCCCATATGATGGGAACCTCAATATCCACTTCATAATCCAAGACTACAAAGTTGACGGGTAGGATGAACTCGTTGACCTTGATCAATACATCAAATAGGATCCCTACCGCACGTTTGATGGACCGATCGGCCATAAATAATCTCATAGGTGTATGTTTGGGAGTACCCAAGCCTAAATTCTTGAAAATCACTAGGTAAATCAAGTTGATACTTGACCTTAAATCACACCAACCCTTCTGAAATACAAACACCACAATAGTGCAAGGAATGGTGAATGCACGTGGGTCTTCCCTTTTCATAGCAATATTGCTTGTCATCACAACACTACAACTGTGTAATATTTCCATGGTACCCACATAAACTACATGCTTCTTCTTGAGAAGCTCCTTCATGAATTTTGCATACCCGCGCATTTGCATTAACACATCAACCAAAGGGATATTAACGGATAGCTTGCTAAACATATCCGTAAATTTCTTGAATTGGTTCTCCTCTTTCTTCTTGGTAAATCTCTGAGGATAAGTGGGGGGTCCTTTCAGCATAGGATGTGTAATATTCGGTATGCTAGGAACCTCTTCCTCGATATAAATAGAAACTTAAGAAGGAGGATCAACCTCATCCTTCTCTTCATTCATGTGATCATTATTAGAGCTCACGTTGGGTATGCTAGGATTCACCCCACCTACTGTACTTTCATCCACTTCAATATCAAGCACAATCTCTTCTTTGATTTTATCATTGGGCTCCATAACAACTTCATTAGATGGCTTCTTCACCCCACTACACATTCGTCCACTCCTAGTGACAATTCCCATAACATGACCATTATTTTTTGGGTTCACCTTACTCTCATTTGGAAGTGTCCCTCTCATCTATAGATTCATTTGTGAGGATAGTTTATTCATTATTGCCTAAAGATGTTTGATAGAAGCCGAGTGTGATCTCACCATTTGATTTTTCAACTCACTTTCAAGACTAGAGATAACATATCTTTGATTTTTGAATGTCCAGGGTTGCTTATGGTGGGCTGATATGTATGAGAATTGTGCTTAGGTGGAGGCACATAAGGATTTGAACTCCGGTGATTATATCGGTCACCTTCTTTCTTATGATCTCTCTAATTACCTTCATGCTCTTTATCTTTGATCCAACCTCTATTCTCGTGTCTCGGGCACCAATACCCAGTTCGAGAACCCATCGATAGATAGCAAATTTTCCCATCCACAATAGTAAATACATCCTCATCATTTGCTTTAATCTCAGGAGTACTCACATCATTCACTCTCTTGGTATTACCTGCCACCATTATCTGTTTATCCAAAAGATCAATTTGCATTAATATCTTGGCCATAGTTTCATCTCTCTCCTCATCTTTATGCCTTATTTTGTTCGTCATAATAGATGAATTAACCCCCATGGAAACATCTGCCTCTCTAGTGTTCCAAGCATGATTCATCTTGGTCATCCGTTCAAGAAGAGCCAAGGCAACATCATATGGTTGGTCCATGAATATTCCACCCACAAGGTTGTTTGCAACCAATTTATTCATTGAATTCAAGGCCCTTTAAAAGCTTTGGAGGAGGACAATATTAGGGATTCCATGATTGGGACATAGCAAGAGTTTCTTTTTAAACCTTTTTCATGCTTCATGCAATGGCTCATCTTCCAATTGACGGAAATTTGTAATGTCGTCCCTCAGTTGCATCATTCTAGAGGGAGGGATGAATTGAACCATAAATGCCTTTACCAATCAATTCCATGTGGTAATTGAACCTTTTGGAAGCTCTTCTAACCATGACGTTGCTTCTCTTGTGAGAGAGAAAGAAAATAAATGGAGTCGGATGGACTCTTGGGAGATTTTGTTGAAAATAAATGGATGGCATATCTCGATGAAGTTTTAGATATGCCTATTTGCATCCTCATGCGTAGCCCCTCCAAATAATCCTTTCATTTGGATGAGGTTGAGCATTATACTTGTAACATGAAATATGGCATTACCAATCGTGAGAGGTAGGCGGATTGCACCTACCCTACCTTGGACTACGGGCTCAAGAGTTGCGTCCATGTATCCATGTATGTTTTTTTTGTCGCCCACTTCGCTCATAGGCAACCTATTCAACAATCAAAAATAGCAAAACAAAGTAAAAACCAATAAAAACTCAGAAAGTAATTTCAAATATCAATTAAAAGAATACTAAAAAACTGTTCCCCAGCAATGGCACCATTTTTAATAACGCTCAAACACACTCTCCTATAGGAGGTGATAGCGATTGTTAGAGCAGAATAAAATTTATATTCCTGATGGGAGTCAGGGTTGATCCCATAGAGAATGGTTATGATGAGTCACCAATAGATTATCATATATAAATCAAGAAGAGAGTAATTGTTCAAATAACATAAAAAGTAAATTGGGGGAAAACAGGGAATTGGAAATATATCATAATCATAATTCAAACAAGAAAGTAAAGTAAGCAACGAGTTTGTAATCAAATGAGAGAATGACTAGGAGTATGTTTCCGATGGTATTCAAACATGGGTTAAGGTGCTTATTTAATTATGTAATTTTTTCATAAACGATATGGGTAGCATTGGTTATTGTTATGTTTGTCAATCTCTCGATCTTCCAAACATATTTCCTATGGTCTTTATTCAAGCACCATGGGCCCATAACAAAACAACCAATATAAGCTTGGGAAAGTCATACTATTTTTAGCTTAAACTCTTAAATAGGTGTTTTTTGGTGATTAAGCTATTTCTAGCCTCAATCTAGGTGGAAATCCCAAGTACCCACTATTGAATTCTCATCCGAAATCATGAACATCTCTTTCAAACAAGAACAAAACCAAGTAACTTCAATCAATGTTTACAACCATTAATTTTAGAGTTAAAACATAGAGAATTTAATATACCCATATCAATTTAGGAATTATAAGCATAATTAAACAAGATCCATACATAAATTCAAATACCCATCATATTCATACCCTTAGACAAGGAAATTAGCCACTCATACTAAGGAAATAAGAGATTATACCAATTGGGTAATTCAAATTTCCATTCATAATTGTGTCAATATCCAATATCTAAGATCAATTTGTACAATAATGGTGGAATCTCAAGGTAGAAAATGAGTAATTTCAAGTACACTCACAATCTTTCTTGGGAAACTCTCTATATATAATATTATTCAACATTATGTATCAAACTATCAGGTACAATGCCAAATTTGGGTTTTAGAAGCTTCCCAAAACATCATATGAAAATGGATAAAAATGCATATTGGGCATGGTGCGACGCTCACTCCAGCCGACCAGGTACTTCAGTTGTTGTTGAGTGTCATGCGAAGGGAGGTGCGATCTGCACCAGTCGTTATTCCTATCGCATACCAGCCGCACCTCTCGGCAAATTCTTCTTCTATTTTGATCACCTTTACACTTCAACTCCTCTTTAGCTCTTTTGGGTCTATATCTTTGTTTTCTACTTGTGACCATGAGTACTCGTATTTACATTAATAAAGGCAATAAGTACCTCTAAATCTTATCAAAATATGAAAATAATTCATGAATAAAGGCTTAATAAATTGGTATATTACCAACTTATCAACTACACAAGGGCTTGAGAGGAGCCCACTAATGCATTAAATTCTACCGATCCAAAAGCATGTACTATTTTCCACTCATGCAGTTGAGCCTATATTAGAATATGCTCTCAAAACCTCTTCCAAAAAGTTTACTATGAATGGTACCTTAGATGAAAGGTGTGGTTCTCTAAGAGATTTGGTAGTATAGTTACTCGAGCATTATCGTGAATTGATATGTTATGATCTATATGTAGTAAGATGACCCCAGAGCCAAATGTATGAATTTAGAAGTGTAGTAGCTAAAGAGTGGGGATAATGATGGACTAAAGTATGTAGCGATAGGCATGTATAAATAAGGTGAGTATTGGACGGATAAGTCCATTGACGTGAAGGGAAGAGTAATAAGTTATGTATAGATTCCATGATGGTATGTAGAGGAAGAATGGTTGGTTATGATGACTTAGAGCATCTTTGAATTAGGAAAGAGTCTCATGAGGGCATGTCATTATATAGAAAAAGATTAAGTATAGGATGAATAATGAATCAATAAGGATTTGTATAGTAAGGTAGAAAGGAGGAGTAGAAGTGCCATGAAGAAGAATATGCTTGTAGGCAGAAGTTAGATAGGAGGGGTGGTAAAAGTTTAATATTTTGTCACAATTTTTTAGTGGACTAGTGTTTTTTAATTGTCATCTTGTAGTTATATGTGAGTGTAGTATGTGCGATGTTGTGTTGTTATCCATGTTTAGTACTAGACAGTAAGTCTGAATTATGGATGAATATCAAGGAGGAAAGAATGATAGATAGGGATGGTGATGCTAGTATTATGGAATTGACCTAGTAGGCCTGACCTAGCATATGCAAAGGTTTGAGTTAATTAACTTTCAACAAGTGTGGTGGTGCATGTATGACGCATATGTGATCCCTAGATGAATCAATAAATGGTGACTAAGTTATGAGATAAAGAGGGGAGCCATATGTGTTAGAAAGGTAGAGGCATACACAAAGTAGTATGTTCTTGCATGATATTAAAAGATTCTATGGCACTATGTGTGACTAGTTTAAAATTCTTGGGTTGCTAATTATGGAGAAGTCTAGGTGTATATTATATGGTGCTCTAATAGATGAATTCATGAGACTATAGATAGATAATGTTTAGTCCTTTAATGTGGTTTTAATTCAGTTTATTTGGGTGGATGTGAACTCATAGATGCGATGTTAGTAGATGAATAAGTGTAGGTCAGATTGCTAAGTGTTAGAAGAAGTGGTTAGGTGCACCAATCATAGTATGAGTCTTCTAGTGATATCCCTAAGGGTAAAGAGAAAGCTAAGAGATGCCTCAGAATAAAACCTAGCAAGGATTAGCATCTTCAGTTATAGCCTAGCGGGGAGAGAGATCCATCGACTTAGAGGGGTGATGTTTGATATAAGGGGGATATAATAGAATTAGGAACCAAGTCTAATCTTGCGACTCAACTAGTATAGGATTCTATAAAGATCTATGATGGGATATCAATCCATTCTTACTCCAGTGGATTTCCTAGCACTTCAGTCAAGATGACACTATGCTCAGACATATTTTGTAATATTCATGACTAAATTCATGCACTTCATGTGTATTCACATCCATGCCCAGCTCTAAAAAACAAACAAAAATTGCTCCAGACAATAATTCTTGTCTTACTCTATAATTCTATGAATCCCAGCTTTATTTCATGAGACTTGTTATATATGTAACCTCATGTCTCACAGTATGCTCAATTCAATGCCCTCAGTTCTCAAGTTTTGCCTTAATGGCTAATGGCACCAGCCTATATCATGTATATTCTCATATCAGATCTCTTGAAGGACTCGTGCTTATTACTTTCTTGCTCTAAGCCTTATGTACATACACCCAAAATTATGATGGATGGTTATAACATGTATTCTTAGAATAACCCTCTACTCAGGACTTATGTACCCAGTATGTGAAGTATTCATGACCTTTTGCACTCGATTCCCTAAGTATCATTTGAAGTGACTAAGTCTTGATATGTATAAGTTATGATTCAACAGTATCCCCCATCCTTGTTAATGATGCTCAGTTCAGATTCAGTGTTCAAATCCAAGAGTAGGCCTTTAGTTGGAGGTCAGGTATTAGACTAGTATGACCGTGGTAGGTTTGGCACTTTATGCCTCCGAATTAGGTTTGAACATAGTGAAAGCAACTAGTTAGGCTCAGATCTTAGTAGTTATATGTTCTAGTTTTACACTCATGATTTGTCCTTAGTTTTATCTTCATGATTTATATGAGACTCCTCATAGCAGATAAGTTTAGACCTACCAGTATCAATTTTATATGGCCAGAAGGCTTTACATTTAGTCTAGACCACGACAGTAAGTTCAGTTCAGAAGAAAATTGTTGAGTTTCCTTGCTTTAGTTACTCCATTCCATCTTGACTTTCATTCGAGGATGAATGATCCTAAGGGAGAGATATTGTAACAACCCAAAAATTCTAAGCTAAGATCCCAACAGTTCTTTATATGTGGTTAGACCCAAACCCAATGAATTTACTATATATCTAAGTATTATGATCAATTCTTGAGTTTCGTAGGTGTATTAGATATGAATTAAAGTCATAAAGAACCTCTAGCTCAAAGTTAAGTTGAAAGACTTCCTACCAATTTAGTTTTTCATATAAGTTCTTACTAGGGTCAACTTCAAACAATCATTGTTCCTACAATATGAAGAGTTAGGTGGCCTAGTACTCAGAAAATTAAACTTCTTTGAGTCTTGTTTCAAATGCCACTGACCTCTCATAAATAGAAGTTTGGAGTAAAAGGTTATGGGCATTTTAAAAAACCACTATCAGGCTGTCAAAGACCTAATGACTGGGTCCAATGGTCGTAGGAGTTATGACAGTTGTTTTCGACGAACCATGGGAGGTTGATAAGTTGGTAATCTACCAACTTATTGAGCCTTTATTCATGAACTATTACCATGTTATGATAATATTTAGAGGTACTTATTGCTTTTATTGATGTAAATGCAGGTACTCATGGTCACAAGTAGAAAACAAGGATATGGACCCAAAAAAGCTCAAAGGAGTTGAAGTGTGAAGGTGATCAAGAATTTGTTGAGAGGTGCGGCCACCGTGTGACACAAACAATTGCTAGTGCGGACTGCAACTCCCATCGCATGACACTTAATAACAACTGAAGTCACTGGCCGGCTGGAGCGAAGGCATGCAACGCGCACAATGCATGGTGTGACCTCATGTCGCGTCGCTCCATGCTCGAGTGGAATTTTTATCCATTTTAATATGTGGTTTTAGGAAGCTTCTAAAACCCAAATTCGGCATTGTACTAAAAACAAATTCACAAATTATTCAATAGTATTCCATAGAAAGAGGTTCCCAAGGAAGATAGAGGTGTACTTGCTATTTCTCATATTCTACATTGAGAATCCACCATTATTGTACAAATTGATCTTGGATATTGGATATTAACATACAATGAATGGAAATTTTAGTTACCCAATTGGTATAAACTCTTATTTCCTTAGCATGAGTGGCTAGTTTCCTTGTCTAGGAGTATGTGTATGATGGGTATTTGAATTTGGGTATGGGTCTTATTTATTTGTGCTTGTAATTGCTAAATTGATATGGGTCTATTAAATTCTCCATGTTTTAACTCTAAAATTGATGGTTGCAAATATTGATTGAACTTACTTGGTTGTGTTCTTGCTTGAAAGAGTAGTTCATGATTTCGAATAAGAATTCAATGGCGGGTACTTGGAATTTCTACCTAGATTGAGGCTAGAAATAACTTAATCAGAGAAAAACACCCATTTAAGAGTCTAAACTAGAAATAGTATGACTTCCCCAAGGTTGTATTGGTTGTTTTGTGATAAACCCATGGTGCTTGAATAAAGACCATAGGAAATATGTTTGGAAGATTGAGAGATTCACAAATGTAACTATAACCAATGCTACCCATATAGTTTATTAAGAATTTGCATAATGAACAGGTACCCTAACCCATGTTTGAATCCCAACGGAAACATACGCCTAGTCGTCCTCTCATTTGATACAAGCCCATTGTTTACTTTATTTCCTTGTTCGAATTATGATTGTGACAGATTCCCAATTTCCTGTTTTCCTCCCAATTTACTTTTTTTATGTTATTTGGACAATTACTCTAATCTTGATTTATACACGATAATCTCTTGGCAACTCATCATAACTATTCTCTGTGGGATTGACACTGAGTCCCATCGAGAATACAAATTTTATTTTTCTCAGATGATTGCTATCACCTACTATGGGAGAGCGTGTTTGAGCATTATCAGCAGTTAACTTGAGGGTAATTTGGTCCTTTCCTTACCTCAGACCTTTCCCCACATCATTTAAACACCCAAAAAGGGTTATTTCTCTAATTATCATGGATTCATCTCAGAGAAAAGATCTAAAGGCTCTAAGGCAAGACAATTAGGGTTTTAAGCAAAAAAGGGCATAGAAGCTCAAGCAAGAAAGTTTCTCAGGGGTTTTTCCTTCAGATTTCTTCTCCAAGTCTCCACCTCCAACCTTAAGGATTTTTCTCCAAGTTTTCATCCCTAGAATTCTACATAAAAACTCTTCAAGTTTCAGGTATATGTGTATTCAATGAGGATATTCTTTCACCCTCATGCCCAAAATTCATCTTTCAGTTATGATTTCTACAAATCTATGATTCTAGGGTTCATACTCAACTATGCATGTTTTTACATAAATTATGATTTATATCACCAGTTTTACGATTAACGCTAGACTCGGCAGGGCTGGGGTGTTAGTTGAGTTTTCTTGCTACTTGAGATGATTTTAGCCTCGGTCGGACCGAGCACCTGAGATGACTTTCTACTGTTTAGACCCGGTTATGCCCAGGCACCCTTGGAGGGGTTTTTGAGATATTTACCCACTACTTTAGTCCTGGACAGGGTCTGGGCATGCATATTCAAGACGGGGTCTCTATCTTGAACCCAGACTTGCTTTCGGATGACATGTTTTAATACTGAGTTTTAGTATAAGGTCAGGGACCTCCATGGACCTTGCCATCCGGGCCTGGGGATTTGGGCTGTATGTGCCGAAGGAAGGGTATACGGTGGAGTAGAGGTATACGGGCAGTGTCCTTCTATGGAACCTACCTACTGGGCTGAATCGGCACCAAAGGAGGTACATACAGAGATACCATTTCACTTGAGATCTTCATGCATCATATCATTCATTGTTTGAGGATCCACCCTTGTTTGTTGTTTGTTGATTGTACGCTCCGGTAGTATGGGATGTCGGAGGGTTTGTTTTCACTTGTTTGTATTCCTCGGTTGTATAGGCGGCCGGGGGACTGTAGGTAGACTCTTGCTATTTACTTACAGAATTGTTCCCTGTTACGGTGAAGTATGAAATTGGTTACTGATAGGCTGTTAGTTTCTGCATTTGAGATTGATATGATTAGTTGAGTTTGATTCCTGTCTCTGAGCATGCCTATCATTACTCTTTCCCTCTTTCTCTTACACTTGAGGTTACCGTTATACCGTCTATTTCATAAACTTATTATGTATACACTTTTATTGCAAGGACCCCAGGTGCATTATTTCTTACTTTCACCTGTGCCTATGGTGTATATATTCGGCTTGTTGTCCTCACATGTGGTTATATTGATTTCCCTCTGGGCTAGTTCCTGTGTACCTTTTGTTGATTTCTTTGACTACTTGCTTCTATTCTGTCTTTTACTACGCTTTTATCTTATAGGTGCCCAGTCGGCCTATGATACCTACTGGGTACCTTATGCTTCGCATTTGGTGCTCACCCTACCCCCTGTATCTTTGGGTGCAGATCGCTGTGATTCATGCTTGGAGATCTGTTGGGGACTACTTCAGACTGAGGGTGAGCTCTTGGCGATCGAAGCTTAGCTTTAGTTTATCTTCAGCTTTATGTACTCTATTACCATTCGGAGACATCTGTATATGTTGTTTTGGAGCGTTTGTATTCCTTATATGTAGTTCTAGCTCTATACTATGATACCAGGTCTTGGGGTTTGGTTTAGTTTCCGCATGTGTATATATATATTCCTGATATCTATTCTCTTCATCTTGTCCCCTTACTTTTTCTTATTAAACTATTCTTTCGCGTAATTGTTAGATAGTAGCCCATTACTAATTTTCCTGGGCTACGGGGATTGGTTCACCTACCGAGGGGTTGTAGGTGCCATCATGACCGAGAAATTGGGTCGTGACAGCTTGGTATCAGAGCTCTAGGTTCACCGGTGTCATCGGTATAGGAGTCAATGTTTAGTAGAGTCTTGCGGATCGGGGCGGAGATGTCCGTACTCAATCTTCGGGAGGCTACAGTGACATTTTAGGAAACTTGACTCTTTCGTTGCTTCTGTGTCATGCGTAGGACCCTTGAAGTGCCTGAAAATCTCATTTGCTCTACTTCATTCTTCCGCAGATGGTTCATACGAAATCATCGGCATCAGGCGGAAATGAGGCCCCCACTCCAGCTAAGGTCGAGGACGCCCTCAAGCATTGGCACCTGCTAGAGCTGCTAGAGTTGAGATAAAGCCTGAGCAGCATATAGATCAGGGGGCATCCCAGGTACCACCAGCTCCAGTACTAGCTCCAGTAACACCAGCGCCCATTTTTGTGCCAGCTCCAGTCGCAGCTCAATCTCCAGATATTCGGGGATTACTATTATTGTTTTTGAGTATGATTGGAGAGCGGCCTTCTGAGGTAGCACAGATATTCGTTCAGGGGGCAGCCCTGGGTGCACAGAATTCAGGAGTGCAGCCTGCTACTGTGATTCTCCATGCGGAGTCATTCCGGTTCCATCAGTTTCACAGTCTCTTGCTCCTTGCCCAGCTATGATAGAGTCAGAGCAGAAGGCGTTGGGTAGGTTTTTGAGGTTAGCACCTCCGAGGTTTGCTGGTACTTCTGGACAGGATCCACATGACTTTATTACTACCTGTGAGGAGATGTTGCATCATTTGGGTTTGGTGGAGACTCACGGGGTTGGGTATACTACCTATCAGCTGGAGGGCCCAGCGAAGTTATGGTGGAGGGCCCATGTTGCTTGTAGACCACAATCTTTACCTCCTTTGACTTAGTCTGAGTTTTATGAGGCCTTTATGGTCAAGTTCCTACCTCAGAGTGATCGTGAGCGTCGCAGGGAGCAGTTTACTCACCTTATGCAGGAGTCTACGACTGTCTCGGAGTATGAGACCCATTTTCATCAGCTAGCACCATTTCGAGCTATAATCATTCCTACTGAGGTAGATAGGATTCGCAGATTTGTATGGGGTTTGAGGCCATAGATTAGGCAGCCAGCTGAGATATTGATTGCCAGTGGTCGGTCATTCAAGGCTATCGCAGACTATGCCCGCACTGTGGAGTACATACAGCAACATGATCAGGTGTCCATAGATAAGAGGCCTCGACATCAGGGTGGCTATAGTGGTTCCAGATATGGTGGTAGAGGTTCTGGCCAGTTGAGCCGGGGTTATCAGCCAAAGCAGCACCAGGGTCAGTCCAGCCGACCAGTTCACGCTTCCCTTCAGACTTTCAGTAGTACCCAGTTCGAGCAGGGTCAGAGCAGCCATCAGGGCTATAGCGGCCAGTCTTCGAGGGGTACAGTTTCTGGGGCATTAGGTCGTGGTGGTCATATTGGATCTGATGGTTCATCTCGACTGAGTAGGTCATCAGGGGCTTGTTTTACTTGTGGTGTGATTGGTTATTTTGCTAAAGATTGCCCTCAGCAGGGTACAGTTCAGTTGGCCAAGCCTTTATGAGAAGTTCAGCCTCTGGCTAGAGGGGGTGTTCATCAGAGCAGAGATGGTGCTCCGCATGATAGAGCAGGTAGTAGGGATGGCAGTCGGGCAGGTGGAGGTCGTCGTCAATTTTATGTGGTCCCTAGGAGACCAGAGGCAGAGGCCTCAGATGCTCTGATTACAGGTACGATTTTTGTGTGCCATCAGTCTGCTATGGCTTTATTTGATCTTGGATCCACTTGTTCATATGTATCCGCCTACTTTGTGCCTTGTTTAGGGTTGCCTAGTGAGCCATTATCTGTTCCTATTTCTGTTTCGACCCCAGTAGGAGATTTTTTAGTAGTGGATCGGATTGTGAGATCTTGTATGCTATATATTTGTGATTCATAGACTTAGGGTGATTTGATGATTCTTGATATACTAGATTTTGATATGATACTGGGCATGGACTGGTTATCCCCTCACTGTGTGGTTTTGGATTGTTATGCCAAGACCATTACCATAGCTCTGCCCGGTGTATCCCCGGTTGTGTGGCAGGGTTCGGTTAGCCATGCCCATCTGGGATAATCTCTTGTCTTCAAGCTAGGAAGTTAATTTCCCGTGGGTGTTTAGCTTATCTAGCATATGTCCGAGATGCTAGTGCTGACCATACTTCTCCTGAGTCTTTTCCTATGGTTAGAGACTTCCTTGATGTGTTTCCTACCGACCTGCCAGGCCTTCCACCTGAGAGAGATATTGATTTCACTATTGAGCTAGAGCCGGGCATAAGGCCCATTTCTATTTCCCCTTACCGTATGGCTCCAGCTGAGTTGAGGGAGCTTAAGGAGCAGCTCCAAGATCTATTAGCTAAGGGGTTTATTACACCGAGTGTGTCACCTTAGGGTGCTCCTCTTCTCTTCGTGAAGAAGAAGGATGGGTCGATGCGCATGTTTATTGATTATCGGCAGCTGAATAGGGTGACAATAAAGAATAGGTATCTGATGCCACGGATTAATGACTTGTTTGACCAGCTTCAGGGTTCAGTTGTGTTTTTGAAGATTGACTTGAGGTCCGGCTACCATCAGTTGAGGATTAGGGTGGAGGACATCCCTAAGATAGCATTCAGTACACGTTATGGCCATTATGAGTTCCTAGTGATGTCTTTTGGGTTGACTAATGCCCCCGCAGCCTTTATGAACTTGATACGCAGGGTTCTTGGCCCGTATTTGGACTCATTTATGATAGTTTTTATAGACGACATCTTGGTATACTCGCGTAGTACAGATGAGCATGAGCAGCACTTGAGGGTTATACTCCATACTTTGATAGATCATCGGCTTTATGCCAAGTTCTCAAAGTGTGAGTTTTGGCTTGAGTCAGTTTCATTCCTAGGGCACGTGGTGTCTAAGGATGGGATTAGGGTTGACTCGGGAAAGATTTCTGCGGTTTGTGATTGGCCTAGACCTACTACTGCTACTGAGGTTCGCAGCTTTATTAGATTAGCAGGTTACTACAGACGGTTCATTCAGGCATTTTATTCCATAGTAGCACCCTTGACTATGCTGACTAGGAAGGATGTCCCATTTCAGTGGTCGGACCAGTGCGAGGATAGCTTCCGGAGGCTTAAGTCCTTATTGACTTCAGCTCCAGTTTTGAGTTCAACGGTTGAGGGTCAGAGCTTTTCCGTGTACTGTGATGCTTCTGGGGTTGGTCTTGGTTGTGTGTGTATGCAGCAGGGTCAAGTAATAGCATACGCGTCGAGGCAGCTGAAGGTTCACGAGCGCAACTACCCCACTCATGACTTGGCAGCGGTAGTTTTTGCGCTCAAGATCTTGAGGCATTACCTATATGGAGTTCACTGTGAGATCTTCACTGATCACCGTAGTCTTTAGTATATCATGAGTCAGCGAGAGTTGAACTCGAGACAGAGGAGATGGGTCGAGTTACTGAAGGACTATGATTTTACTATTCTATATCATCCGGGCAAGGCAAACGTGGTAGCGGATGCCTTGAGTCGGAAGGAAGTGAGTATGGGTAGCCTAGCTTCTCTTTCAGTTTCAGAGCGACCGTTGGCCTTGGACATCCAGTCCTTGGCTAACCATTTTGTTAGGCCTGACTTGTCGGATCCTAGCAGAGTTCTTGCCAGTTTTGAGGTTCATTCTACTTTGATTGATCAGATTCAGAGCCGTCAGTTTGAGGATCAGCAGTTGTGTGACCTTCGTGATCGGGTTGTTCAGGGTGAGACCAGTCGGGCTACTCTAGATTCAGATGGGGTTCTGAGGTTTATAGTCGCCTTTGTGTTCCGAGGATTAGTGATTTGATTCAGTTGATACTTTATGAGGCACATTGTACTAGATACTCCATTCACCCTGGCACAACAAAGATGTATAGAGACTTGAGACAGCTTTACTGGTGGAGTGGTATGAAGTGGGATATAGCGGAGTTCATATCTCGGTGCTTGAACTGTCAGCAGGTTAAGTTCGAGCACATGAGACCTGGTGGTTTGATGCAGCGACTTCCCATTCCTGAGTGGAAATGGGAAGGGATTACTATGAACTTCATTGTTGGTTTACCTCGTACTTCTCATAGGTTTGATTCCATTTGGGTGATCATTGATAGGCTGACTAAGTCAGCACACTTTATACCGGTTTAGACTTCTTACATGGCAGAGAAGCTAGATCAGATCTACATTCGTGAGATTGTTCGATTGCACGAGGTCCCAGCTTCTATCATTTCAGACCATGGCACTCAGTTCTGGAGGGCTATTCAGCGAGATTTGGGTACAGAGGTTCATGTTAGTACTGCTTTCCACCCTCAGACAGATGGCCAATCCGAGAGGACCATTCAGGTTCTGGAGGACATGCTTCGGGACTGTGTTCTTGATTTTGGAGGTTCCTGGGATCAGTTTGTCCCCTTGGCAGAGTTTGCTTATAATAACATTTTCCATTCGAGTATTGGCATGGCACCTTTTGAGGCTTTGTATGGCAGGCGTTGCAGATCACCAGTAGGTTGGTTTGATGGTTTTGATTCTAGGCCATAGAGTACAGATTTTCTTCGAGATTCCTTAAATCGGGTCCGAGCGATTCAGGACAGACTTTGGGCAGCTCAGAGCAGGCAGAAGAGTTATGCTGATCGTAGGCTTCGTGCCTTGGAGTTTAGTGTTGGTGACTTGGTGTTTCTCTGTGTATCGCCCATGAAGGGCGTGATGAGATTTGGTAGGCGGGGCAAGCTTAGCCCCAGGTACATTGGGCCGTTTGAGATTCTTCAGAGGGTTAGTAGCGTTGCCTATCAGCTAGCCTTACCTCCGATGTTTTCAGCTATACATCCTGTATTTCATATTTTGATGCTACGTTGGTATATCCCAGATGAGTCTCATGTGTTGCGGTGGGATTCAGTTCAGTTGGGTGAGGGTTTAACCTTTGTTGAGGAGCCGATAACTATTTTGGCTAGAGATGTCAGGAGATTGAGATCTCGAGAGATCCCGGTTGTTAAGGTTCAGTGGAGGCACCGTCCAGTCGAGGAGGCTACCTGGGAGCCCGAGAGAGATATGAGGGCTCAGTATCCGCAGCTGTTTGAGCCTTCAGGTACTCCCTTGACCTTGACTTTCGAGGACGAAAGTCCTTTTTAGTAGTGGATGATGTAATGAAACTTCCGGTCATTTCCGCGTATTCATTTTTCTTGTACTGTTAGAGCTTTCCTGTAGCGGCCCCAAGTCATTTATGGCTTGTTGGGACCGGTGGTCCGGTGCCCTGGCCGTTTGATTAGTCGTTATGATCAATTCCTTGTCTTAGAAGCTGAGTATCAAAATCGTGCGATGGTGAATTTCGACCGTACGACCTTAGCCCGCGTTCCGTATCAAAGGCTAGCGAGCCTACATTTAAAAATTTTATTAACATCGCGCGTATTTGAAAATATTTTATTTTAAAGTTGAATGTGGTAAAAAGTTATATTTTTATTACTGTTTTTAAAATATTTTAAAGGTCTATGAAAAATACTTTTGTTATGATATAATTGTGTATGTATTTGTTTTATAAGGTTTTTATAAATTATTAATATTTTAACAGAAATAGTTAGTTTAGTTATGTTGAATATTAATATTATAATATAGTAGGTTTTATTGGTAATGATTTTCTATTTATTATGATATATTCAAAAAGTTATATTTATTTTACCACGAGTCTATGTAATACCCGAGTATATGCGTAGCGAGATAAATATAAGAGGTGTTACACCTCCACTTCCACTTGGAAGTAGAGGGGGTGCACATCAGTGATTAATGGACACACTTGGCAACTAATTGTAGTGATATATGGTGAGTAATAAGAATTGATCATTTTAAGAGAATGTTTCATGTACGTATATATGTTGCTGGAAGCACTAACTCTTGGATTTCTCCATTTTCCTTAAAGTTAAGTGTTTAGTAGTGGCTATAAACAATGCTTATTATGCACGTTAATGAGTGTTTTTGGTGAAGAAAACTACTTTTAAGCAATATTTGATTTCCAAAAGAAATTGAATATCTATGTCAAGTTATTCAAGCCCGAGTTCAAGTTTGATTTCATTTCGTAGTTTTTCAGAGTGGTTCGAGCTCGGAAATTGTTGTCCTAGCAGCTTATCATCGGATGACAGGTAGGTTATGGTTTAAACTCCCTAGACTTAGCATATATCGGATAAAATTGTATTAGCTGGCATCCTTGGGTTAGATTATTAGGTTGATACCACAGACCCTGACCGCTTTATTCATGTCCGCCTACTTTTGTTCCTCCGTTGCTTCTAGTACTTGCCGATATATTTTATTTACCCTTGTGGTCCTATGAGGCCTTGTTGACTCTGGAACATAGAAGGTGGGATATTGGGAATGTTCGCGAGTCCCGGGCATAGAATTATCCTTTTAGGTTAGTTATGCATGCTGAGTAGCTATGGGCATGTGCAGGGTCGATAGGTTGATTGTGAGCTGCTGGGCAGCTATTGTGTTTGATCATACCATTTCCATGCATATAAAGAGGTTTTATCAATGTTTTACTACGGTTTTGGCTTCGGGCCTACTGGCACTATTTTCTAAACCTTGGATGGCCCCGGGGGCCCGTTTTTGATGGAAATGATTTGGAAATGGTTTGATTTAACTTGTGAATATTCTTGGGTAAAATAAGGTAAAATTATGATTTATATCACCAGTTTTACGATTAACGCTAGACTCGGCAGGGCTGGGGTGCTAGTTGAGTTTTCTTGCTACTTGAGATGATTTTAGCCTCGGTCGGACTGAGCACCTGAGATGACTTTCTACTGTTTAGACCCGATTATGCCCGGGCACCCTTGGAGGGGTTTTTGAGATATTTACCCACTACTTTAGTCCTAGACAGGGTCTGGGCATGCATATTCAAGACTGGGTCTCTATCTTGAACCCGGACTTGATTCCGGATGACATGTTTTGATGCTGAGTTTTAGTATGGGGTCAGGGACCTCCATGGACCTTGCCATCCAGGCTTGGGGCTTCGGGCTGCGTGTATCGGAGGAGGGGTATACAGTGGAGTAGAGGTATACGGGTAGTGTCCTTCCATGGAACCTACCTGCTGGGCCGGATCGGCACCGGAGGAGGTACATACAGAGATACCATTTCACTTGAGATCTTCATGCATCATATCATTCATTGCTTGAGGCTCCACCCTTGTTTGTTATTTGTTGATTGTACGCTCCGGTAGTATGGGATGTCGGAGGGTTTGTTTTCACTTGTTTGTATGGGTGGCCGGGGGACTATAGGTAGACTCTTGCTATTTACTTACAGAATTGTTCCCTGTTACGGTTAAGTATGAAATTGGCTACTTCTAGGCTGTTAGTTTCTGGATTTGAGATTGATATGATTAGTTGAGTTTGATTCCTGTCTCTGAGCATGCCTATCATTATTCTTTCCCTTTTCCTCTTACACTTGAGGTTACCGGTATATCGTCCATTTCGTAAACTTATTATGTATACACTGTTATTGCAAGGACCCCAGGTGCATTATTTCTTACTTTCACCTGTGCCTATGGTGTATATATTCGGCTTGCTGTCCTCACATGTGGTTCTATTTATTTCCCTCTAGGCTAGTTCCTGTGTACCTTTCATTGTTTTCTGTGGCTACTTGCTTCTATTCTGTCTGTTACTACACTTTTATCTTATATGTGCCCAGTCGGCCTATGATACCTACTAGGTACCTTATGCTTCACATTTGGTGCTCACCCTACCCCCTGCATCTTTGGGTGCAGATCCTAGCGTGGGCCATCGTCGTTAGATCACTGTGATTCGTGCTTGGAGATCTGTTGGGGACTACTTCAGACTGAGGGTGAGCTTTTGGCGATCGGAGCTTAGCTTTAGTTTATCTTCAGCTTTATGTACTCTATTACCATTCAGAGACATCTGTATATGTTGTTTTGGAGCGTTTGTATTCCTTATATGTAGTTCTGTCTCTATACTATGATACCAGGTCTTGGGGTTTGGTTTAGTTTCCGCATATGTATATATATATTCTTGATATCTATTCTCTTCATCTTGTCCCCTTACTTTTGCTTATCAAACTATTCTTTCGCTTAATTGTTAGATAGTAGCCCATTACTAATTATCCTGGGCTACGGGGATTGGTTCACCTATCGGGGGGTTGTAGGTGCCATCATGATCGAGAAATCGGGTCGTGATAGTCTCGGAGTATGAGACCCATTTTCATCTGCTAGCACCGTTTGAAGCTATGATCATTCCTACCGAGGCAGATAAGATTCGCAGATTTGTAAGGGGTTTTAGGCCAGAGATCAGGTAGCCAGCTGAGATATTGATTGCCGGTGGTCGGCCATTTTAGGCTATTACATACTATGCCCGTACTGTGGAGGACTTACCGCGACATGATCAAGGGTCCAGAGATAAGAGGCCTCAACATTAGGGTGGCTACAGTGGTTCCAGATATGGTGGTAGAGGTTTTGGCTAGTGGGGTCGGGGTTAACAGCCACAATAGCACCAGGGTCAGTCCAGCCGACCAGTTTAGGCTTCCCTTCAGACTTCCAGTAGTACCCAATTTGAGCAGGGTCATAGCAGCCATCAGGGCTATAGCGGCCAGTCTTCGAGGGGTACAGTTTCTGTGGCATCAGGCCGTGGTAGTCATACAGGATGTGATGGTTCATCCCGACTGAGTAGGCCGCCAGGAGCTTCTTTTACTTGTGGTGTGATTGGTCATTTTGCTAGAGATTTCCCTCAGCAGGGTACAGTTCAACAGGTCGAGACATTACGAGCAGTTCAACCTCTGGCTAGAGAGCGTGGTCATCAGGGTAGAGATGGTGCTCCACGTGGTAGAGCAGGTGGTAGGGATAGTGGTCGGGAAGGTAGAGGTCATCGTCAGTTTTACGTGGTCCCTAGGAGACCAGAGGCAGAGGCCTCGGATGCTATAATTACAGGTACAATTTCTGTGTGCCATCAGTACGCTATTACTTTATTTGACCCTGGATCCACTTGTTCATATGTATCTGCCTACTTTGTGCCTTGTTTGGGGTTGGCTAGTGAGCCATTATCTGTTCCTGTTTCTGTTTTGACCCCAGTAGGAGATTCTTTAGTAGTGGATTGGCTTGTGAGATCTTATATGATATATATTGGTGATTCAGAGACTTGGGGTGATTTGATGATCCTTGATATGCTAGATTTTGATGTGATACTGGGCATGGAATGGTTATCCCCTCACCGAGCGGTTTTGGATTGTTATGCCAAGACCATTACCATAGTTGTTCCCGGTGTATCCCCGGTTGTGTGGCAGGGCTATGTTAGCCATGCACCATCTGGGATCATCTCTTGTCTTCGAGCTAGGAAATTGATTTCCCATGGGTGTTTATCTTATCTAACATATGTCTGAGATGCTAGTGCTGACGCTACATCTCCTGAGTCTGTTACTGTGGTTAGAGACTTCCTTGATGTGTTTCCTACCAACCTGCCGGGATTTCCACCTGAAAGAGAAATTGATTTTTCTATGGAGTTAGAGCCTGGCACCAGACCTATTTCTATTTCTCCTTACCGTATGGCTCCGGCTGAGTTGAGAAAGCTTAAGGAGCAGCTCCAGGATCTGTTAGCTAAGGGGTTTATTAGACCGAGTGTGTCACCTTGGGGTGCTCATGTTCTCTTCGTGAAAAAGAAGGATGGGTCGCTGCACATGTGTATTGATTATCAGCAGCTGAATAGGGTGACAGTGAAGAATAGGTATCCGATGCCGAGGATTGATGACTTGTTTTACCAGCTTCAGGGTTCAGTCATTTTTTTGAAGATTGATTTGAGATCCGGCTACCATCAGTTGAGGATTAGGGAGGAGGACATCCCTAAGACAGCATTCAGGACACGTTATGGCCAATATGAGTTCATGGTGATGTCTTTTGGGTTGACTAATGCCCCCGTAGCCTTTATGAACTTGATGCCCAGGGTTCTTGGCCAGTATTTAGACTCATTTGTAATAGTTTTTATAGATGACATCTTGGTATACTCGCATAGTAGAGATGAGCATGAGCAACACTTGAGGGTTATACTCCAGACTTTGAGAGATCATCGGCTTTATGCCAAGTTCTCAAAGTGCCAGTTTTGGCTTGAGTCAGTTGCATTCCTAGGGCACGTGGTGTCCAAGGATGGGATTATGGTTGATTCGGGAAAGATTTTAGCGGTTTGTGATTGGCCTAGACCCACTACTGTTACTGAGGTCCACAGTTTTATTGGGTTAGTAGGTTATTACAGACGCTTCGTTCAGAGATTTTCTTCCATAGCAGCACCTTTGACTATGCTGACTAGGAAGGATGTCCCATTTCAGTGGTCGGATCAGTGCGAGGATAGCTTTCAGAGGCTTAAGGCCTTAATGACTTCAGCTCCAGTTTTGACCTTGTCGGTTGAGGGTCAGAGCTTCTCCGTGTATTGTGATGTTTTCGGGGTTGGTCTTAGTTATGTGTTGATGCAGCAGGGTCGAGTAATAGCATATGTGTAGAGGCAGCTGAAGGTTCACGAACGCAACTACCTCACTCATGACTTAGAGTTAGCAGCGGTAGTTTTCGCGCTCAAGATCAGGAGGCATTACCTATATGGAGTTCACTTTGAGATCTTCACTGTGAGATCTTCACTGATCACCGTAGTCTTCAGTATATCACGAGTCAGCGAAAGCTGAACTCGAGGCAGAGGAGATGGGTCGAGTTACTGAACTAATATAACTTCACTATTCTGTATCATCCGGGCAAGGCGAACGTGGTAGCGGATGCCTTGAGCCGAAAGGCGGTGAGTATGGGTAGGCTAGCTTCTCTTTCAGTTTTAGAGGGACCGTTAGCCTTGGACATCCAGTACTTGGCTAACCGTTTGGTTAGGCTTGACTTGTCAGATCCTAGCAGAGTTCTCTCCAGTGTTGAGGTTAGTTCTACTTTGATTGATCAGATTCAGAGCGGTCAATTTGAGGATCAGCAGTTGTCTGACCTTCGTGATCAGGTTGTTCAGGGTGAGAATAGTCCGGCTACTCTAGATTCAGATGGGGTTCTGAGGTTTGATAGTCGCCTTTGTGTTCCAAGGATTAGTGATTTGATTCAGTTGATACTTCATGAGGCACATTATACTAGATACTCCATTCACCCTGGCACAACAAAGATGTATAGAGACTTGAGACAGCTTTATTGTTGAAGTGGTATGAAGTAGGATATAGCAGAGTTTGTATCTTGATGCTTGAACTGTCAGCAGGTTAAGTTCGAGGATATAAGACTTGGTGGTTTGAGCAGCGACTTCTCATTCCTGAGTGGAAGTGGGAAGGGATTACTATGGACTTCATTATTGGTTTGCCTCGTACTTCTCGTGGGTTTGATTCCATATGGGTGATTGTTGATAGGCTGAATAAGTAAGCACATTTCTTGCCGGTTCATACTTCTTATGGTGCAGAGAGGTTAGCTCAGATCTACCTTCGTGAGATTGTTCGGTTGCACGGGGTCATAGCTTCTATCATTTCAGACCGCGGCACTCAGTTCACATCTCAGTTCTGGAGGGCTATTCAGTGACATTTGGGTATAGAGGTTCAGCTTAGTACTGATTTCCACCCTCAGACAGATGTACAGTCCTAGAGGACCATTCAGTTCCTGGAGGACATGCTTCGGGCTTGTGTTCTTGACTTTGGAGGTTCGTGGGATCAGTTTGTGCCTTTGGCTGAGTTTGCTTATAATAATAGTTTCTATTCGAGCATTGGCATGGCACCTTTTGAGGCCTTGTATGGTAGGTGTAGCAGATCGCCGATTGGATGGTTTGATGGTTCTGAATCTAGGCCACAGAGTACAGATTTGCTTTGAGATTCCTTAGACCAAGTCCGAGTGATTTAGGATAGACTTCGGGCAGCCCAAAGTAGGCAGAAGAGCTACGCTGATCGTAGACCTCGTGCCTTAGAGTTCAGTGTTGGTGATTCAGTATTTCTCCGTGTATCGCCCATGAAGGGTGTGATGAGATTTGGTAGGCGGGGCAAGCTTAGCCCCAGGTACATTGGGCCATTCGAGATTCTTCAGAGGGTTGGTAGTGTTTCTTATCAGTTAGCTTTGCCTCCGATGTTTTCATCTATGCACCCAATTTTCCATGTATCGATGTTGCGGCGGTATGTTCCAGATGAGTCTCATGTGTTGCAGTGGGAGACGGTTCAGCTGGATGAGAGTTTAGCCTTTGTTGAGGAGCCGGTAGCTATTTTAGCCAGAGATGTCAGGAGATTGAGGTCTCGGGAGATCCCGGTTGTCAAGGTTCAGTGGAGGCACCGTCCAGTTGAGGAGGCTACCTGCGAGACTGAGAGATATATGCGGGCTCAGTATCTGCAGCTGTTCAAGCACTCAGACCCAGACCAATGGTCCTACTAGACAAAAATCCCCATCCCGAAGCCAACGGAGATGTCGGAATTCGATTCTAAGCACGTTTACCAAGAAAGTTGACTGAAGTCAAAGATTTTCTAAGTTCAAGTTCTAAAATAGGGAAATGGTCATAACGGCCTAAGGAATGGCCCGGACACCGAACCGTCTATCTCGGAAAGTCATAAATGACCCATAGCTGCTAAGAGAAAGCTCGAAATGCAGAAAAAGGATGAAAAATAGAAAATAACCTGGAGGGTCATTACAACATCCAGTACTAAAAGAACTTTCATCCGCGAAAGTTAGAAAATTGATAGTACCAAAAGACTCAAATGAAGACGGATACTAATCCCGCACCACTCTCTCGAAAACTCGGGGAGCCTCCCCAAATCGGACGGCACCTAACAAAGCTAAACCAAAGGAAAACTACCAACCCCCAACACCTCACCATCCAAACTAGACACCAACCTTAAACTCTAAATCCTCTAACGATCTCCCAACCAAACTGACCCTCAAGAGTCTCAACCAGAAGAACCAACACAACACTGAGACCAGAGATCTAAGGTGATCGACACACCAAATCCGAATCCTCGATACCGCAAACCACCAGCCTAAAACTCCAACTCATGAACCCGCTGACCTGCAAAACCCCTTATTCTGATCTGAATCCTTTTGCACCACAACTATGAAGCTTCATACAAACCGCACACTTGAGCCACTCTCAAAGTATCAATGGACACGCCAGAGATCCCTAGTTTTCGCTTGCACTCCACCACGAATGAAGTCACCCTTTATACTCAAATTCAACCCAAGCGATGCTATAACTTACTAGCCTTGCCGTCCAAGATGACAACCCATAGAGTATCCCTAAAAACTGGAAGTATTTGTCCCGACTCACCATCAACCAACAAACAAACACTTCTGCTAACATTAAACTCGATAACTGAACCCAACTAAACCAACCATCTGAACCCGACTGAACCAACCGTCTGAACCCGACGGTAGCTTGCATGTCAGGATTGGAAATGGCATAAATGAACACCCTGTGTCAACGGAGAAATTTCCAAACTGTCGAACGAAGGCGACCCCGCCGAACTGTGCTAAGTCTGAATCAACTAAAAATGAATCAACCAGGGCAACCTTGCCCAAAAGACCCAAACCAAGACCAAGGCTCTGCAAGGAGCAACTAATCAGCTTCCCAAACCCTCGGAATACAAAGGCGACCACCAACCTCAAAGTATCATTAGAACCCACAATAGCCTCGCTAGTCTCAACCCACACAATATGATCACACATAATACCCTACCGCTGAATCTTGAATTTACGCTGTTGATTCTGTCCAACCATAGTAGAAGGGACCTCGTACTATCTAGAAAACCACTAAAAAGTAAAATGTCCAGCCTAGCTCAAAGGTTAGGCAAGGACTAGGTGTCCAAGGATAACTGTCACTCCATAAATGAAATAAGGAAGTTAAGTTGTCCGAACTCATCGCCTCCCAACTCTAGAAGCTACAACCGAAAAGAACCAACCATGAACCACCCGGAGTAGTTTGCTAGCCCACAATTCTGAAACCCAACTCTAGTTGACAACTAATACCTCTGTTGAACCTCTGCGTAGATCCATACACTATTGATGAACACTTAGGAACTGGAGTCAACTAGGCTCTGAACATACAGTTTGCCCAAATCATAATGCTACAAAGACTTGGATCATTTACCGAACAACACAGGAAATCACAACCGATGCAATGAGTCCCCAAAGGTAGTACTGGAAATGACCACTACCTCGATCCCTAACCAACAAGAATTCTGACCTCGGACCAATCAAAGAAAAGCTATTGCAACCTGTAGTCAGTCGAGCTATGTCCACACACACAAACCCCAGCAGCTCTCAACTGTCACCTACGCCAACTACTAAAACACATAAGCATGAACAAGGAGTCATCACCCTCCTTCGCAAACCCAACAACAACCTTTCCAAGGAAATACCAAACCTAACAAGATCTCTCTCAAATGCAACCTGGAGTTATTCCCTTAGCTCCCATAACTCCTACCGACAACACTTTATAAGACGGAGCGAGGGCAGGCCGAATGCCGAACTCAACCAAAGAAAGATGCTATAATCAAAAATCCAACCGCAAAGCCACAATTCCATAGTCAAACCTCAGTCACAACACTATAACCGACACTTAGAAAAATAGATAAATCCGTAACCCGACCACAATGCCATACTCAAACTCAATTATATCATCCAAAATTGGAGTGGGCAGAAAGAAACTCATCCAAACTTAGAACAGAAGGAACCACGAAAAGAAACCATACCTGCTAACTTACCAAACCCAACACTAAGGAAGGTCGATTCAGATCACTCGAGAAAACAAAATCAACCAATGGTCATTGACATAACCAACACCACCCGACTTAAGAGAAGAGTTCAAACTCCGGCACTACCATCGGTACCACACCATACTAACAGAATGACTTCTAGCACACGATAGATAACGGCCTAGGCAACAACCTCCTAAGGATGCTAGACAAAAGAAAACACTCAGCCCAAACCTACAACCACAACTAAACCAGAAATAAAGCTATCAAGACCTACCCACGAATCAAAACCCCAGGTAGCCGTCTCACAAGGTCAACACACCCCATCCACTAATAAAGAATTTAACTACCAAGAACTCAAATACATACACCCCAAAATCGCAAGTACTACCCTAGGATGGAATAAGTAAATCTACAACTGATCGGAAGGTCGCTACCCAATACTACAATAAAATAGTCTACATTAAAGCACCTACAGTCCCGACAAGCATCCGTACACCCAAGGAACTCACACCAGAGCACACAATCCCTCCGGTATCCTGTACCACCGGAGCGCATATTGAACAACCCAAACAAAAATCCGAACACAATATGAATTATATGATGGAACTAGGTGTGACCGTAGTGTTGTATGCACCTCCCCTGGCACTCGCAGCTCGTGGCCCCTAGTTTGGATTTGCAAGATCCATGCAGGTCTTAGTGACCACATACAAAAATTGAGGGATCTCAAAGCATAATTGCCTGGAGTCTATTCGGGTCTAACACCATAAACCACAAATCTCAAACCCCTATATAGGGTGCCCAAAGTGTATTTGAGACTGAATCCATAATAAAAATATGTCTAGCGCTTTGGCACAGCCAAGACTAGTATCAGTATGAAAATCGGTGATAAAACCATCATAATACTCCTTTTTACTCCAAGAAAATCCATAAAGTCAGTTCCAAATCCTTTTTTTTAATCATTTAACTGAAAATGGGCCCTTAGGGCCATGCAAGTTTTTTAAACCATTTATAGTGGGCATATAGCCAAAACAGTAGTGAAATATGCAGGAAACCCTTTGCATGAATGATATGATCGCAAATAGATGATAGCCCAATGACTCACAATCAACATATCGGCCCTACATAGGCACAATCAGCTCTACAGCATACATAACCAACCTAAAATCACAACTTGATGTCCTATACTCATGGACATTCCCAAATACCCCACCATCTATGGTCCAAAGGCATATACAAAGGCCACGAGGGGCCATAAGTGTAATACTACAACCAAAGAAAGAAATAAGATGGCGGAAGAAGCAGGCAAGGTCTGGGGTGCCAACCTAGAATACCTAACCCAAGGATGCCAATTAATACAATTATAACCGATAAACGTGAAGTCTAAGGTAGGGGAAACTGTAACCTTAGACCTAGCCAAAGCACCTCTCAAAGAATTGGGTGCTGCCCATACCCGTGGTACAGATACACCCTCTAGAAGACTCGGAGTCCAAGCCATAGTGCCCTGAAGAACTGGGGTATCCATATATCGCACCGGAAGTTAGGCTACCCCCAAACCCCTCTCTTAGCCAAAGCAGTAAGCCCACACTCTGAAATCCCGAGGCTGAAGAAAGCATTGAAGTAACAGGCGTAGAATCCTCATCATCATTTGTTGTCGTATTTGTCCTAGGTTTCTGAGGAGGAATGAAACAACTGAAGTTTTAGAAGTCGATAGAGTCAAGGACGCACAATCAGGATTCAAATAAGATGGAATCTTTCCTAGGAATGTCCTATAGCCTCTCGCAGATAGGATACGGACGTCATCGTACCGATCCAAGAAACTCTACTACACACTTGCTCTTGTACTTGCGATACCGGTGAACCTAGAGCTCTGATACCACTCTGTCATGACCCAAAACTAGGCCATGATGATGTCTACATGACCCCCCAGTAGACAACCCAAAACCCAATAATGCGGAAGACAAAAATAAAAAAAATTAAATAAATAAGGCGGGAGAGAATATAAAGGGGATAAGGACGAAAGTATAGATACATACCCACTGTAATAAATATACAAAAGTCGCCCTAAAGTGACCGAAAAGATGAATATACACAAGAACCTACCCCAAAACTGGTGTCACCAGTACAAGAACATTTAAGGTGCAGAGTAGCTATAACAACTGAATCTGTCAATCCAAAATACAAAAATTCAGACAGAAAAGTAGAAGGAAAGCAATAAAAGTCTCCAGAACGCCGGGAGCTCACCATGATTCGAAATACAGCTGGCCTAGAATGATAAGAAGATCAACGAGGGTGGCTCGTACTAAGTACTGCATCATAAAAAGAGGCAGAGTGTAGTATGAGTACAAGACAATGGGTACCCAGTAGGCATCATAGGCCGATCGAGCGCAGGAAGATAATATATAAAATAAATTACAGAAAAGTACACAAAATATAGGGATCCACCTAAATCAAGTTATAAAACCAAAAAGAGGGACGATCGAACCAATAAGAGGGCAACAATAATGAAATTAATACAAGCAACCGACAATGCAAGTACACTTAAGTCAATGTGATGCTATGGATATGATGTGATGTATGAATGCATAATAGTATAAACCCGGAATACCGCATTGGGCGCCCGAAATACTGCATCGGACTATGCATATATATGTATGTGTGCATATAGGAAGTAAAAACCCAGAATAACGCATCGGGGGTCCGTAATACCGCATCAGACTATAAGTATATATATGTATGAAAATAAGACCCGGAATAACGCATTGGGTGTCTGGAATATCGCATCGGACTATGAGTATATATAGGTAGAAAATAAGACCCAGAATAATGCATCAGGTGTCTAGAATACCTCATCGGACTATGAGTATATATATATTTGAAAATAGCAGAGAAAGGGTCCGGGAATATCCTTTTGACCGGCATAAAAGTAGTACTTTTTCTTTCCTTTCCAAAATCAGTAGTAAACCCAATATAAACCTTCAAACATCCAAGAACGCCAGTATCCATAGTAAATCTCCAGTTTTAAAACCAAAATCCTTGAAAACCATCTTTTACTGTACTGATAATATGCAATGCAGTATGAGAATGAAGTATCCATAATCACAGAAAGTAGCACACCACAAGGCAAAACAGGGCAAATACCCTTCAAAACAAGCGAACTGACCTAGAGACTCTGTCCAAATCCAAGTTATGTTCTCGGGCCCACAGTTACACACCACCAACAATTTAAAGTAGAAGATAGCATAAAATAATTACGGTAGAAAACAATTACGGAGACCACTATGAGCTCCTACTATTCCTCTAAAATCTCCCTAAAGCATACTAAGAATTCTATGCTAGGCATAACAATACTACGGGTTTCTAGACTAAGGATAGCATGAAAAGTTCTAATCTATGATTCGAAATGGCCAAAATAATATAACTCACAAGATTTAAGCCTAATACTACCTATAGTCCAACCTAACGTTCCAGTAACATATAATATATAAAATCTAACTAAACTCAGTCTAGAAACTAAACCGCAACCTATCTGTCGTCCGACAACTAGCTGCGGGGACGGTGTTGTCCAAGCTCAACTTCTTCGGAAAGCTCCAATTTGCAAAAACACTATCAACATATTCTATGCATCAATATGAAGCTAACGGTACCTATATTGTTAATATTTTAGCTGGGTTGAAATTCGGATCACTGGAGGGACCGTGGGCTTCGCAGCCCGAAACCAGAAACGAAAAACACCATCGTGTTTCCCACAATCCCCAGGGCACATGCTCAAAATTTGAGCGGAAACAAACCAAGGGAACGGGTCAAAACAGCCCCAAGAATCAAGGATTTATAGAATGAAATTTATGGAAAACAACCAAAATTAATATGAGATTTTACCTATTTATGACGCCAAGAAATGAGCTCGGAACAGCAACAATTATTTCTCCAAGTAATGGGGACGAGCATGTGAAAATTTGGTGTAATTTGGAGCTAAAATGGAGGAGAAATCAAAGTTTGAACTTGGGAGTAAAGGCTGAAAATGAACCTGCCAACAGCTTATATAGGGTGGCCAGCTGAGGCGCAGGGGAGGCCCGTGGGCGCAGGCGCGCGCACGCAGGGGCGCTGGCATGGGCGTTGGTGCACAGGTGGCCAGGCTAGGCGCTGAGGTGCAGGGGTGACCATGGGCGTGCAGGCGCGGCCCAGGCTGCGCCCTGGCGCCACACCAGCAACCAGCAATGCCAAAATTTCTACGGGGGATTCCGGATACAATCGGAACCTGATACTCAAAAAGAAATAGTGCTATTTGAGTGAAAATGACGTTCCGGACTCAACGGAATGGACGAAACTTCCATTGGAGGTCGATTTAATGAAAAGTGGGCCCCGTGCCAGAAATCAACCTTAGGCCAACTATTTCCAAAACGGAACCCAATGGCCGAAATCAAGTCCGGAAGCCTCGGGACTCAAACCAATGGTCCCTCTAGCCTAAAATCAATGTTCCAGAGCTAATGATGCTAACGTAATTTCCATCTAAGGTCATCTTCTCCGAATATTGACCAAAGTTAACCCTTCCAGCCAAACTGGCTTGATAACACAGAAAGCAACACAAAACCAAACGAAAGCACTCAGACCCAGACCAATGGTCCTACTAGACAAAAATCCCCGTCTCGGAGCAAACAGAGTTGTCAAAATTTGATTTTAAGCACGTTTACCAAGAAAGATGACCGAAGTCAAAGATTTTCTAAGTTCAAGTTATAAAACAGGGAAATGGTCATAATGACCTAACGAATGGCTCGGGCACCGAACCGTCTGTCCCGACAAGTCATAAATGACTTGTAGACGCTAAGGGAAAGCTCAAAATGCAGAAAAAAGATGAAAAATAGAAAATGACCTGGAGGGTCATTACACATCTAGGGTCTGGATCGAGTTTGGCCTTTGTGTTTGGCCTTTGCATTCGTGAAGGGACCATCGCATTTGTGATGGGTCGGGTTTGGCAGCTTCGCATTTTAAAATAAAGGATCACTGGCAGTATATAATTTTTTTTACTTTGAGACTTTGTTCCATTTTTATGTTTTTGAGTTTTAGAGAGATTAGGGGAGGTGTTTCTTGAGGGATTCTCATCTAAAGACTGTCCGGGTAAGTTATCTACATCCCTCTTGTGATTCTTATGTTAATATTACATTAATTCCACCTTTATTCCATAATTTTTTAAGCTTAAAATCTTGAATTTCCTTGTTTGATCAAGAAACTTTCCGAGCGGATCTGAGGTCTGAAATAGACCCTATTTTTACCCAAATTTTGGACATGTATTGCTTACCCTATGGGTAATATAATTGCAGAGACAAATTCCTGATTTATCATCAGGCCTAGAGGATCAATTTTTTACCCAATTTTTTAGCCTGAAATTTATGTTTTTGATACCGGTGTCATTAGTCTTGTATTTATGCAAAGATTATAATGTTGATAAATTGGGAGAATTATGAGGCACTACGGAAAGGAAAGGCTACCTCTTGATAGTTTGAGTTTGCGGTTTTTCCTTAAGGTAGGTTATGATTTTCCTCTTTTGGACTTGGCTTGAGTGGATAGTTTATTATATAAATTGCATGATAGATAGGTGAGATGTTGGGTAGAAATTGATATAAATTGAATTAGGACTTTTTGGCTTATTTGGGGAGTTAGCGGAGAATTCACTTAAGACTTGTGACTTAGTTTTCTTGCTTAGTTTCATACGTGATTATAGTTTTTGGGAGTGATGTCGAGATGAAATTCTATTGAAGTGTGAAGCTTATGGTTGGCGGCTTGTGTTGATAGGTGAATTCGGTTATTCATTGCTTTTGGATACCGAATTATGAGGCTAATGACCTGAGACTCATATTAAAAAGTGATTCTTGATAATTATGATTATATTTGACTACTGATCTATTAATAACATATGTATATTCATATTCATTCTTATGAATGGATCATAGCTATGGTACTAATGGGAATACCTTTTTGTTTTAAAAGAAATTGTAAATCCTTTAAATAAGTCTGAGGTAAGATTCAAGACAATTTCTCCTTTCACTCAGTTCATGGTAAGATTTTGATCCCTTTCTACTTTTACACATTTACTATGTTTGAGGTGAGATTTTAGGTAGGTCTAAGGTAAGATTTTATGCATTCGTTGTTATTACATTCAAGGTGAAATTTTATACATTCGTTGTTACTACGTCCGAGGTGAGATTCGGGGAGAGTCTGAGGTGAGATTCTGGGCTTTCACTATTGTTATGATTGAGGTAAGATTTCAAGCGGGTTAATTTTTCATTACATTGTTGTCACGATCCAAAATCGGGCCATGATGGCACCTACAAAAAAAAACCAGTAGGCAAGCTGACCCAAGAGAACGACAGTACAATTAAACATTTAAATAAGTAAAGCAAAAGAAAGACAACGATAAGATGATGTCCAACAACATAGATATACACCTAATAGTACAAAATATACAAAAAGTCCCTAAAGAGACCAAGAAAGATGAAATATGTACCAGAACCAAACCCTAGACCTGGTGTAACCATTATAAGAGTGTCTAAGTACAGAATAGTGCTATACAAGAAGCTACTCTCTACCAATATACTAACAGTGTAAATAGATGGAAAGAAGTAAAATCTCCGAACGCCAGAACTCACCACGATTAGAATAGCAGCTGGCCTCGAATGAGGGAATGGTCAATGAGGGTGGCTCATACTAGGTGTTGCATCAGAAAAAGAGGCAAAAATATAGTATGAGTACCAAAGTACAGGGGTACTCGATAGGCATCATAGGTTGACCGAGCTCAGAAGATAAAATAAAATATAAGAAACAGGAAAATAACTAAGCTATTGGGATCCATCTAGTTCTAGTTATCGCAAGAAAACTTAAAAGCAAGAATAATCCGTCTAGAGGCTAAGATAATTATAATAATAATAAGATTAATAGCCACTCACAAAGTGCATAAAAGAGAATGCAATGCATCATGGTATGGTATGGTGCAGAATATGGCGAATGCAGTAAAATAAAAACCTCGAAATATGGTTTATGGGTCGCCTCCTGGGCTTCCCAAACCATCTCAGAGGCGACACTTGTCACGACCCGATTTCTCGGTCATGATTGCACGTACAACCCCCCAGTAGGCGAACCAATTCCTGTATCCCAGAACGTTCAGTAATGGGCTACTACCAAACAATCTAAGAGGAAGAATAGTTTAATATGCGGAAGCAAGGGAACAAGATGAAGAAAATAGATAATAGGAATAATATAACAAATGCGGAAGCTAAACCAAACCCAAAACCTGGTATCATAGGGTATAAGAGCCCGATCTACATAAGTATTATAAGGGTCCAAACAACATATACAAAGTTGTCTCCGAGTAGAAATAGAGTACATAATCATAAGATAACTAAAAACTAAGATCTGGTCGCCAGGAGCTCACCCTCAGTACAGAATATCACCCAAAACAACACCTCGCACGAGTCTCCACGAGCTAACAACGATGGATCACACTAGGATCTACACCAGAAGATGCAGAGTGTAGGCTAAGCACCAAATGTGAAGCATAAGGTACCCAGTAGGTATCATAGGCCGACTAGGCACATATAAGATAAAAGAGTAATAATAGACAGAATAGAAACAAACAGTCACGGCAATCAATGAAAAAGTACACAGGAAACTAGCCCAAAGGGAAGACAACAGAACAACATACAAGGCTAGCAAGTAGAATATATACACATAACAGGCACAGGTTAAAATAAGAAATAGCGCACCTGGGATCCTCGCAATAACAATATATACATAATAAGCTCTAGAAATGGGTGGTATACTGGTAACCTCAAGTATAAGGAATGGAAGAGAAGAGTAAAGGTAGAAATGCTTGAAAATAAGAATCAATACCTAAACTACTCATATCACTCTCGAAACCAGAACTAACCATGTATAATATCTCAAAATCATAACCGAGACAGGAGATAGTGTTAGGATAAAGCAACAAGAGTATGCCTACAGTCCCCCAGCCGCCCATACAACCAGGAACGTAAACAAGTGAAAACAATACCCTCCGGCATCCCATACTACCGGAGCGTACAATCAGCAAACAGCAAACAAGGATGGTACCTCACACAGATGAATGAAATGATGCCATGCTAAGTCAAGAGTCATAGTAGTACTGTATGTCACCCGCTTCCGGCAACCAATAAGGCCCAGAAAATAGGATCCATGGAAGGTCAAACTCGTATACCCCCCTCCGACACTCACAGCTCGCAGTCTCTGGTCCGGAATGGCAAGGTCCATGGAGGCCCTCGACCAATATACTAGATGCCCCACAAATCTCAAATCAATCCCCATGTAAGGCTTCCTAGAGGGTATCCAGGTCTAAAATAGTAAGTCGAATAGCCCTAGCACACGGCCCCGCCTAGTCCAGCATCACCCCGGAATCTGTAGTAAATAAGTCTAGCACTCGACCCCGTCGAGTCTTGTATGAGTTTAACTAGTGAGAAAATATCCTTTAAAACTCCCTTACCCCAAGAAGAGCCATCAAACATTACCAAACCCCTTTAGAGCATTTTTACCGAAAATGGACCCCACGGGCCATGCAAAGTTTAGAAAATTAGTCCCAATAGGCCCGAAGCCAAAAACCATAGTAAAACATGGGTGAAACCTCTTTATATGAATGGATATGATATGATCAAACATAGATAGCCGCCTCGCATCTCACAACCAACCTAACGGCCCTATATAGGCACCAAAGCTACTCAGCAAGAATAACTAATCTAGAAGGATATTTCTATGTCTGGGACTCGCGGAAATTCCCAATAATCCACCTTCTATGTTCCAGATTCAACAAGGCCTCACAGGACCACAAGGGTGAATAAAACATATCAAGCAAGTACTACAAACATCGGGGGAAGGAAAATAGGTCGAACATGAATAGAGCGGTCAAGGTCTGTGGTACGAACCTAATAACCCAACCCAAGGATGCCAGCTAGTACAATTTTATCTGATTTATGCTAAGTCTAGGAGTTTAGATCGTAACCTACCTATTGTACGATGACAAGCCACCTGAAAAACAACGTCCAAGATTGAATCGCTCAGAGAGATTCGGGGGTGACAATCACACTATCATAAACATAAATAATACGTTAATACGAGTCTAACGATACCCCTATTACTACCATCATAGCTGGGTCAAAACTCGGGTTACTGGCGGGCCCGCAAGGCCTACAACCTAAAACCAAAAATGGAAACTCATATTATGATCCCCAAGACCATAGGAGTACATGCCCAAAAATTCAAAGAGATTGGGCAACAAATTCGAGCTAAACAGCCCCTAAAGCTAAGAAACCCAAAAATGGATGTAAGGGACAAAAACCCGGAAATAGGCAAGAATTACCTACCAAGAAGCTGGAATTTCAAGCCACGACGGAGAATTCTTCAACCCACGAACATGCAAAAGCTAGGAGGCAGATTCTACCATAAAAATCCAAACTTGGAATGAGCAACCATAGTGGAATTTAGAGAAAGAACAAGCGAATTCAAGTGAGGAATAAAGCTTACCAATAATCGGAGAATCACTAATAGACGAAGAACAAATGTTTTCCCTAATGCTAGGATTGATATGGATCAAGTTTGGGAGAGATTTATCTGTTTGGAGCTGGGAAAGGTTGAGAAAAGTGCTGGAAAAATGAAGAGAGAAGTTTATATACTACCAGGGGTCCTTCATCACGATTGCAAAGGGACCCCTCACAGAAGCTGGGACCACGCTGGCTAGACTATCTAGATCGCGAAGGATAGACACGCGGTCGCGAAGAACAGAGAAGGAGGGACTTCATCGCGATCGCGACTGACGATCACACGATCGCAAAGAAGTCAGTACTAGGTGCTTCATCGCGGTCGCGAAGGGTGAGTCTCGTGATCGCGATAGAGACTTGATGCCTGCACCTGCAACAAGGAAAAGTCTACAACTTTCCAAAACTCGACGAGGCATACCAGGCACAATCAGAAACTGATATCCAGAAACCAATAGTGCTAATAGAGTGGAAACGATGTTCCGGACTCAACGAAATCGACAAAACTTCTATTCGAGGTCGTTTAAAAGAAATTTTGACCCAAGTCAACACTAACAAAAAGGAACCCAAAGGCTCAAAATGAGTTCGGTACACCCGGAACCCGAACCAACCACATCCCCAACCCAAACTCATCATTCCGGAGCTGATGGAATCATCAGATTTGAATCTGACACTCGATCATCAAAAGTCACCCAAAGTTATATTTTCAACTCCAAATGGCCTGAAAACAGAGAAAACAACACAAAACCCACACCGGAAGTTCTCAGGCCTCAACTATAGGTCCAACAAGACCAAACTTAATGCTTCGGAGCTAACAGAACTGTCAGAATTCAATTCTGAGTGCGTTATCTAAGAATGTTAACAAAAGTCAATGATATTCTAAGTTAAAGCTCTAAAATAGGAAAAAGGGCAAAACAACCAAACGAACGACCAGGGCACCGAATTACCGGTCCCAGCAAGCCATAAATGACTTGGGGCCACTACAGGAAGGCTCTAACAGTATAATGAATGCATAAATGCAAAGATGATTGGAAGGGTCATCACAACATCCACTACTAAAAAGAATTTCGTCCTCAAAAGTCAAAAAGAAGGGAGTACTTGAAGGCTCGAACAACTGCGGATACTGAGCACACAACTCACTCTCAGTCTCCCAAGTAGCCTCCTCGACTGGACGATGTCTCCACTGAACCTTCACAACCGGAATCTCCCTAGAGCTTAATCACCTTATAATTCTGGCCAGAATAGCTATCGGCTCCTCAACAAATGACAAACTCTCGTCTAACTAAATCGAATTCCAATGCAACACATGAGACTCATTTGTCACATACCGGTACAACATCGAGATATGAAAAACTGGGTGAACAACTAAAAACATCGGAGGCAAACCTAACATATAGGCAACACTACCAACCCTCTGTATAATCTAAAACAGCCCAATAAACCTGGGTCTAAGCTTGCCCCATCGACCAAATCTCATCACGCCCATCACGTGAGATACTCGAAGGAAAATGAGGTCACCAACTCTAAACTCCAAGGCATGAAGTCTACGATCAGCGTAGCTCTTTTGCCTACTCATGGCTTCTTTAAGTCTGTCCTGAATCAAATAGACTCGGTCAGAGGAATCTCTAAATAAATCTGTACTCTGCGGTCTGGACTCTAACCCATAAAACCAACCAATCGGCGATCTGCAATGCCTACCATACAAAGCCTCGAAAGGTGCCATGTCGATGCTCGAATGGAAACTATTATTATAAGAAAACTCGACCAATGGCACAAACTAATCCCATGAACCTCCAAAGTCATGTACACAAGCCCGTAGCATGTCCTCCAGGACCTAAATTATCCTCTTGGACTAGCCATCTATCTGAGGGTGGAAAGTGGTACTAAGCTGAACCTTCGTGCCCAAATCCCTCTGTATAGCTCTCCAAAACTGAGATGTGAACTGCGTGTCATGGTCTGAAATGATAGAAGCTGGGACCCCATGCAATCGAACAACCTCACGAATGTAAATCTGAGCTAACCTCTCAGCACTGTAGGAAGTCTAAACCGACAAGAAGCGGGCTGACTTAGTCAGCTGATCCACAATCACCCAAATGGAATCAAAACCCCGAGAAGTACGAGGCAAACCAATAAAAAAGTCTATAGTAATAGCTTCCCATTTCAACTCAGGAATGGCAAGTCGTTGCAATAAGCCACCCAGTCTCATGTGCTCGAACTTCACCTGCTGACAGTTTAAGCACCGAGATACAAACTCTGCTACGTCCCACTTCATACCACTCCACCAGTAAAGTTATCTCAAATATCTATACATCTTCGCCACGCCAGGATGAATGGAGTACCTTGAACAATGTGCCTCATGGAGTATCAACTAAATCAAATCACCAACCCTCGGAACACAAAGTCAGCCATCAACCCTCAGAATACCATGAGAACCCAAAGTAGCCTGACTAGCCTCACCCTAAACTACCTGATCATGAAGGTCACACAAACTCTAATCCTCAAACTGTCAGCTCTGAATCTGATCAACTAGAGTAGATCGAACCTCAACACTGGCAAGAACTCTGCTAGGATCCAACAAGTCAATCCTAACCAATCAATTAGCTAACGACTGGATGTCCAAGGCCAATGGTCTCTCAGAAACTGCAAATGACGCTAGGCTGCCCCTACTCACCGCCTTCTAACTCAAGGTATCTGCTACTACGTTTGCCTTGCCCGGATGGTATAGAATAGTGAAATTGTAGTCCTTCAGTAGCTCAATCCATCTCCTCTGCCTCGAGTTCAGCTCCCACTGAATCGTAATATACTGAAGACTATGGTGATTGGTGAATATCTTATAGTGAACTCCATATAAGTAGTGCCTCCAGATCTTAAGCGCAAAGACTACCGCCGCCAACTCCGAGTCATGAGTAGGGTAGTTGCACTCTTGAAACTTCAGCTGTCTCGATGCATATGCTATCACTCAACCCTGTTACATCAACACACAACTAAGACCAACCCCTGAAACATCACAATACATGGAGAAAATTTTACCCTCTATCAGCAAATTCCAAGCTGGAGCTGAAGTCAATAAGGCCTTAAGCTTCTGAAAGCTATCCTCGCACTGATCAGACCACTGAAATGGAATATCCTTCCTAGTCAGCATAGTCAAGGGTGCTTCTATGGAAGAAAATCCCTCAACAAACCATCTATAGTATCCGACTAAACCAATAAAGTTGCGAACCTCGTTAGGAGTAGTAGGTATAGGCCAATCACGAACCGCAAAAATCTTACCCAGATTAACTCTAATCGCATTCTTAGACACCACGTGCCCTAGGAATGCAACTGACTCGAGCCAAAACTTACACTTTGAGACCTTGGCATAAAGTCGATGATCTCTCAAAGTCTGAAGTACAGTCCTCAAGTTTTGTTCATGCTCGTCCCTACTCCTCGAGTATATCATAATGTCATCAATGAAGACTATCATGAACATATCCAAATACGGGCTAAGCACCCTATGCATCAAATTCATAAAGGTTGCGGGGGAATTAGTCAACCCAAAAGACATCACTAGGAACTCATAGTGGCCATAACGTGTCCTGAATGTTGTCTTAGGGATGTCCTCTGCCCTAATCCTCAACTGATGGTAGTCGGACCTCAAATCAATATTTGAAAACATGATTGAACCCTGGAGCTGATCAAACAAGTCATCAATCCTCGGCATCGGATACCTATTCTTCACTGTCACCTTATTTAACTGCCAATAGTCAATACACATCCATATCGACCCATCCTTCTTCTTCACGAAGAGGACATGAACACCCTGAATTGGGCTTCAGTTGTTTTCCTGCTGGCTCACCATACCTGGAAGGTGCCCAGTGTATGCTGCGGTTGTTTGAGGCCTGGGGCACCGCTCCAGGTGCTCTCCTGGTTACCCCCAGCCTATTTTCACCTCCTTGTTTGCTCCCGAGCACTCCTCTCCATTACTTCCATGCTTTACTCTTCCATTTTATCTTCCTATTGTCATTTCCCCTGCAAGTATCTTAGTACAACATATAGCAATTTCAATCGAAACACACAATATATAGTAAGTTATGTTCGCAATTTCAATCGAAACACACAATATATAGTAAGTAATGTTCTCAAACATAAGGTAAACATAGGTAAAATATGATAAACGTGCATATAAATATGCCCAACATCAATGGTTGCAACCATTGGTTGAGTTCTCTAATTTAAATTTTTCTTTAGAAAGGGGATTAAAATTGGGTAAGTATTTAATGGTCAGGATTTGGGAATTCTCATCTAAGGGCTAAAGCTATAAATAATTTAGCCTACTCAAGAATATTTTAGTTGGTTAATTTTAAATTGGTTTTGGGGTTTGATAGAACCCAAAATGAACATGCTCTTGGGTTGAGAGACCTTGATTCATAGTCAAAATCAAATCTATCCATATAGTAAATAGAATCTAAGACATTTAATCAATCCTAATTGAAGCTATTACCCCATCAAAGCACACCCCTAAACTCCTTATCTTGATCAATCTCATCAATTATGTTAACTTGTTAATTGTCTACTCTTGATACAATCATTATTTACAAACAAACCCCCAAGTTTACTTTATTTTTGTCTTTAGACAATGTGCATGCTTATAGTGAGTTGATATACAAAATTCGATCCAATCTACTCTAGTCCTTATGGGATTTGACCCCAACTCTAAGTTGGGTATTATTTTGCATACGACTATTGATACTCATTCTTAATTGAGAAGTGTGTTTGGATGTTACCATCGGGTCATCAAAGGTAGTCACGGACCTAACCTATAATGCTACTATGTCAACTCGGTCCTATGTGAGCTCAGCAAGAATAGATCATAGATCAGGAGTTGTGACTGCCTTTAACCTCTCATTTCCCAAAATCTCTATCCCTTCACTATGGGCATGCAACTGTGCTACGTACTTATACATAGGGGAAAGATCACACTCAATGGACATTCTTACGAAGGGATTTAACTTGCAGAGAAGAATATCAACCTATTTGTCTGCTCTATCAACCTTCTGGGCAAATGTTCTGAAGCTCTCTCTAGTGAAAGAAAATGTTGATGACAGAGCCGAAGGATGAGCTTCAGTAGTAAATGAGTCTGCCATGGGAGCTGGAGCTGTAACAGTCTTTATGGATGGTACTTTGATTGAAATGCCAGCAACCTCCCCCATAGGTAACTTCAAATTAGTATGCTCACTTTCCTTCTTTGCTAGCACATCCAAAAGCGCATCTCCAAAAGTAGAAGTCTTTCTCTTACCCTTTGGAATAAGGTTTGACTCATCTCTGCACTTAGATATATCCTGTATATGGAGGGAACTCACACTTTGGTCAACACCCACTAATGACGGTATATGGGCCTCTTGGCACTGCTGAATGATCAGGCAAGGGAATATAAGTCAAGTACCAAAATGCATAGCTCTCTCCTTGATCTCTCTATTGATGATCCAACAAAAAATCAGCTCAAACCTTGACATAAGAATAGCTACCAATATAGCTCTGTCCAGGGTTAGGGTATTGTCTACTGAAGTTGGAAGGAGTCACAAGCACACTACCGCCCACCAGAGGTTTTCCTCAAGACTCAAGGAACCCTTGACTATGGAAGCCTAGACATATTTTTCCCAAGTTGGTTTCTTATCCGTGAGTATGGATGCTAACCACTCAATCTTCTTCTTCTTATCCACATTCCAATAATTAAAATCAATGTAGCGATTGATGGCTCATAATTAGGTCCATAGTAGAACTTGTGAATAGTGCACTCAGAAATATCAAAACTAACCCCTCTCACTCTCATACTATCAAGGAGCGGCTGGCCTTTTGTTGTCTCTTCCTTCCTCCTTGTGTTAATCAAAGTGGCTTCATGTTCAGTATAGAACTCCTGAACAATGAGTGGGATGTAGTCACCAAGTGGTTGGCTGACCCAATCCAACCCATAATGATCAAACAATGACTTAATCTTTGGGTACTCTAACAAATCGAAGGAGCTAATCTAAACTTCTTTGGATATGTTGCACTTTATTCCCCCTTATGTGTATGCCAAAGCTCATCATAGAAAATATTCTTTATACCCTCAACTTTCCACCTGAGGTCCTTTTTGTAATTAGCATATTTGTGCTGAATTTACCTTGCCTTATTCTTTTGAAAGAGAAGGTAGCTGCCACTGAGTCCCTCTTGTCAACACTAGATCTAGCATTGCAGGAGCTAGCATCATCGGAACCCCCTTGTCAACACTAGACCTAGCATTGCGAGAGCTACCATCATCGAAACCTTTTAGGCTAGGAGAAGTAGATGTATCCCCTCCTTCTTCAGACTGGGGAGTGGGTGCTCTTTGCTTTGTTTGTTTCCTAGTGACACGGGTTTCCATCTCCTCCTGAACCTCATTATCTAACCCATCCAGATAGGGGTATCAATATCTTTAGATTTTCCCCACCTTGTGGTTTTTTGCTACCACCTCTTTGTAGTTGATTCTTTGGAGGCATGGTACCTACGGAGAACACACGTTAGTAAGAAAAGACTATGGTATGATAATAAATAAAACTATGACAAAAAAAATTTCTTAATTCACAGATAGTGAAATGAATCAACGATCCGTAAACCAAGCCGTGAAAATAACGAGTAGTATACAATGTGACAAGTTGATTTTATGGTTGAGCCAATGGACTGTGAAACCAAAGGATGGTCCATGAACTCAACTGTGAAATTGAGACAATAAACTTGGAATTTCTTCCAGGTAGTCACAATTAACTTAACGGCCCATCATAAATTTTCATATGAGATCACATTTTTTGGATATATACCATGGTAGATTCACAGACTGTAGAACAATTTCGCGTTCTATGACATCATTCGTGTAATCAATATAGTGGCAATTTTCAAACTTAGGTTCTCATTACGGTACATATCATATTTCATAGATGGATTCACGGTCCGTGGTATGTGTCGTAAATGCTCAAACACATTCTAGAACTTGAACTTTTCATCCTACGCTTAAGGTTACGACCCGTAGATGGATTTCATGAGTTGTATGTCTCAATGTAAGGTGAAACAATCTAGTTTTGGCCTATGTGCACCTAATTTTCTTACTTCAAGCAACAACTATGATCATCAAAATTGTAAAATTGCAATCCTCCCGTATAATATTCACACACAACGTGTTACTCAAACTTCACCCTTATATAATTAAGGGAGATTATTGAGAGTTTGGTAGGAAAAATAACATTTGACTTCATTTTCAAAGAAGATTTAGACGTAATTCCCTCTGACTCAGTGGATAATGATACCCATAACCAACATTCAACCAATTTTAGCATTGAAATCAATACATCAACACCAATTTAATAACACACATGAATTCACACAATTTAACACTCATTCTATTCCCCAAAATTCAGAATTTCAAACCTAGGGTTCGATAATATCAATTAATCTTATACATGAAGCATTAGGTGTAACAAGCCAAAGAAATTCCCAAAAGAGAGGAAGTATAAACCTTAAGAGGGAAGTCTACTTCTTTGAGATTTGACTGATGATGATGACAAACAAAGTGGAAGACAGCTTTAATGGTAAATGAGGTAGTCGACCTTTATGGTGATAGAAGAGGGAAGTTTGGGTGTGTGAAGAGTTTCGGATCATGTGGGAAGTGGAGGGAGTTGGAAAATTATTTGACCTATTTGACTTCTTCTACTAGGTATATGCAAATTCAAATAAAAGGGAGGAAAAATAATTAGAGCCGGGTCAGGTTGGGTCTTTTAATTAAAATTCATACCGCTGACCATGATTGAATTCACAGTCTGTGAAACCAAAGAGAGTTGGTTTCATGGTTCCTTACCTAGGACTTTTGATTCAAAATCCTACAATCCATAATGTCAAGGATGGATCGTTATTTGAGCCATGGATCGTAGATGTTTCAACTCCACGGTTCTAGGTTTCTACGTTTATCTTTACGGGCCATCTCTTAAAAGTACATACCATACTATCATATGTGACAACGAACGTAAGAGTTTACATCTTGGCATAGAAAATACGATGGATTCCATAGACTGTAACATGGTTTTCACAGTTCGTGAAATCAACCGTGATGTTCGTCAATTGATTTTTGTTCCTCTCTAGTTTTTCGTGGTGCAAACCACTGACTGTCTAGACTTTTTCAAGTCTGTGACTTTGTCCATAGTTGAACTCTTTTGTACTATCCTTCTAGATTTTGCCACCTATTTTTGGTATCCTTGCACACTTGAACAAACATGAATACTACATAACTAAAACAAACCAAATCAAAAAGTTAAAAACTAAGTACAAACACCTTGGATTGCCTCTCAAGCAATGCCTACTTTAACATCGCGACACGATGAGGATACCTTGATTATCCAAACTTCATCAAGGTATACCATTTCCATCCAATTTAACTCATCCGACACTCCCAAATACTGCTTGTCTCGCTATCTATTTACCGTGAACCTTTTTCTATCTGGGTTCTTAAGCTCAATAGCTCAATATGGAAACACCTGAGTCACTTTGGATGGCCCCAACCTGTCATGACCTAACCCGCTGCGAGTGGCACCCACACTAAACACCTGGTGGGAGAACCAATTAATCAAGCTAATGCTTAACCAAACTAATCAACTAACTACCAAATTCAATACATAAACCAAGATTCACATATTAACTTAACAAAATAATAAAACCTATGAAAAACTGTCACGACCCAATTTTTCGGTCATGATGGCACCTACAACCCCCGGTAGGTGAACCAATCCCCGTAGCCCAGAACAGTTAGTAATGGGCTACTATCTAACAAATAAGAGAACAAGATGAAGAGAACAGATAAAAGGACTATAAATATATACATATGCGGAAACTAAACCAAACCCCAAGACCTGGTATCATAGTATAGAGCCAAACTACATACATGGAGTGCAAATAAACCAAAACTATATATACAGATGTCTCTGAATGGTAATAGAGTACATGAAGCAAAAGATAAACTAAAGCTAAGCTCCGATCGCCAAGAGCTCACCCTCAGTCTGAAGTAGTCCCAACAGATCTCCAAGCACGAATCACAACGATCTAACGGCGATGGCCCACGCTAGGATCTGTACCCAAAGATGCAGGGGGTAGGGGTGAGCACCAAATGCGAAGCATAAGGTACCCAGTAGGTATCATAGGCCGACTGGGCACATATAAGATAAAAGTGTAGTAACAGACAGAATAGAAGCAAGCAGTCATAGAAATCAACGAAAGGTGCACAGGAACTAGGCCAGAGGGAAATCAACAGAACCACATGTGAGGCTAGTAAGCAGAATATACACACCATTGGCATAGGTGAAAGTAAGAAATAACGCACCTGGGGTCCTTGCAATAACAGTGTATACAAAATAAGTTTATGAAATGGACGGTATACCGGTAACCTCAAGTGTAAGAAGAAGAGAGAAAGAGTAATGATAGGCATGCTCAGAGACATGAATCAAACTCAACTAATCATATCAAACTCAAATCAAGAAACTAACAGTCTAGCAGTAACCAATCTCATACTTATCCATAATAGAGAACAATTCTTCAAGTAAATAGCAAAAGTCTACCTACAGTCCCCCGGCCGCCCATACAACCGAGGAACACAAACAAGTGAAAACAAACCCTCCGGCATCCCATACTATCGGAGCGTACAATCAACAAACAACAAACAAGGGTGGAGCCTCAAACAATGAAGATATGATGCATGAAGATCTCAAGTGAAATGGTATCTCTGTATGTACCTCCTCCGGCGCCGATCCGGCCCAATAGGTAGGTTCCATGGAAGGAAACTGCCCGTATACCTCTACTCCACCATATACACTTCCTCCGGCACACGCAGCCCGCAGCCCCTGGCCCGGATGGCAAGGTCCATGGAGGTCCCAGACCCCATACTAAAACTCAGTATCAGAACATTTCATCCAGAAGCAAGTCCGGTATCAAGATAGAGACCCAGTCTCGAATATGCATGCCCTAAAAAGTCATTGTACAAGTAATACTAATGGAATAGTTACATGAACACATAACCCAATTTGAGAATACAACAACCATCACCTACCTCAATTCAAGCCTAAATGCTCTACTGGACCAGAGCTTTCCCGTTTCTTGAAACTTTAGCTTGATCATGGTCTAAAAATAAGAATACAAACACATAATCAACCAAATGACCTATATTATTGCAGATTATAACTTAATCCCAAACCCCTGGAAAATTCCATGATCATTCCCCTTGTTCTAAGACCTTCCCACTATATTTTCACCTAATTACTACCAATTCCATTGTTATACTAGTGAATTATGGTATAGGAATCCTAAGTAACAACTTAAACCAAGAACCCAAGGTTTTTCATCCCAACATTCCCCTTTTACACCAGAAAATCCAACCTGGGTTAAGTTAAACCCTTCCCCAAGCCTATAACTAATGATTCTAAGCCATAAGAATCAAAGTACTAGCTTACGGGGATAATATACATAACTTAAAGAAGGATTTTGATAGAAAAGTGCCGAGACTCACCCAAAATTGCCACAGCCCTCCCCAAAATGTTCTTGTGAAATAAAGAATGTTTTTGGGGAAGTTTTTGCATTTACAATGACTAATCCCGATATAGCAGCCCAATCACGCTATAGCGGCACCGCTATAGCGAAAGCCGCCTGTTATAGCGGAGTTGACCACCTTTGACTTCCATTATAGAGGTATTGATATAGCAGCGTGTCACCCTCTATAACGGTTGACATGGGATAGAAACTCAAAAATCCTTCCACTTTTGCCCATTTTGCAATACATCCTCAAACCTTGACATCTCATACCAACTCTTTATGTCAAGTTTGATATCGGGAGTTCTACTCACCCAAATTCATTTCTTAAAAGTCCTACAGACTCCTTAAGTCCTTAGCTAATAAAAACAATAAGCTCAAACTTAATCATTTCACCCAATCCTTCCTCGTATTTCCCTAGACCTCACTTCACTCAGATTTCATCCGAGACTAGCCTAGCCCAAAATATTCAACTTCCCAAATCATAAGATTTCTAACCTGTTTATTGCACGAATAGCTCACCCATAACAATGAGAAGGATTATTACAACAGATACAAATTTACCCATCATTCATCCCCAAATAACCCAATAAGAAAAATGAGCTAAATTAAGGATAGTACATGAATCCTCAAACAAGTGCGGGTACTTGTCTTGCAAGTCCTTTTCAGTTTCCCAAGTGGCTTCTTTAACCAAACAGTGCTTCCATTAAATCTTCACTGATTTGATCTCCTTTGTCCTCAACTTCTGATATCCCGATCAAGAATAGCAGCAGGCTCCTCCTCGTACTGAAGGTCCTTATCTAGCAAGACTAAATCCCATTTGATGATGTAATCTCTATTCCCATGGTATCTATTTAGCATGGATACATGAAAAACTTGATGGACCTCAGATAAATTGGGTGGTAATGCCAACTTGTAAGCTACCGGCCCCACACCTTCGAGAACCTCAAATGGACTAATGTACCGTAGGCTAAGCTTACCCTTCTTTCAAAACCTCATGACTCCTTTCATAGGTGACACCTTTAACATAACTTGTTCACCATCCTGAAATGACATGTCCATTACCTTACGATCAGCAAACTCCTTTTGCTTACTCTAGGCTGCCAATAACTTGGTTTAGATACCTCTCACTTTTTCTTGAGCTTCCTTTACCAAATCAATTCCCAAAGGATTCATATCACCTTCTTTGAACCACCCTATGGACAACCTATATCCCCTTTCATAAAGTGCCTCAAACGGTGCCATGTCAATATTGAAGTGATAACTCTTGAACTTAAGAGAGGCTTCTTTTCAAGCTGATGAGTAGAAATTGAGTATAAAGAAAATGACAAAAGAAATCTCACACAGAGATCAGTGTACCCATAGATCTATATGAAAAATAGATATATGAAAATTCAAGAAATTCGTTTTCAAAAACCCAGGATTTTAGAGGCGAACAATGACATAAAGGTTCCCCAAGTCATCCATGGCGGCCGGGCAAGCTCTCCGTTGAGCTGCCGATTTCCCTACTTCTACAATTGGTAGGTCACCGAGTTATTAAAATAAGTCATGTTTTCCATGGTTTTCCCATGTTACAACTTCCGTACCAATTCGGTCGATCTAGAATGGATCTGTTAAACATTCCATTAAATAGCCTGGTCTTGACTCTTCTGTGTGGTATTCATTCTAGTTCGGCTCTTGGAATCACATCCAGCAGTGGTTGGAACAGCTCGCAAAATCCAACCACTTCACCTACTTCATTGCCCCCAACCGTTTCTCGTACCTCTATTAAAACAGAATGGTTTCATGTTCATTCCTCTCTGTTCATATCTCTTTTTCCAATTTCGGTCTCGATTAGTTCACAAGATTGAATGGCCAATTCTCCTCCAAACCTTCGATTCGATTGTTTTCCAAGAATGTTGAGCCAGTTATGTAAGCCATGTATCTGGGAGGAACTTAAATAAAAGAAGGGCTTTCCGTTTTGGTCTTGCAGCTATTTTCAAAATATATATACAAGAATCCCTTTTTTAGAAGAAAGATTATATATATGTCCAATCTCTAGTGGTGGTGGAACCAACCAAGATGTATGTCGTCCATATACTAGGCTTGTCGCTACTTTGATTCAAAAGGTAATCAAAGGTTCCCGACTTTCTCCGCTTTCTGCAACCGTAACCACTTATCATTCCGATTACTTCATCCATAAACCTTTTTTTCTTTCAAAATAGCGATACGCTCTAAAAAAGTAAAGGCTTTTCTTTGTTATAAAAATCCACAGACAAGATTCTGGAACTTCCAAACCAAAGAAATGCAAGATGAGAAGGAGCTTTTTACGTTACGCTTCAATAGAATGAATTCGGTAAGGGTAGAATAGCATGTGGTTTAATTCGATGCAAAGCGAAGAACCTTAATAGGGCTTGACATGTCGCGCATCCAGCAGGAATTGATCCTACGAATTCACCAATTATGAGTTGGGCGTTTTAACCATTCAGCCATGGATGCTTAGTAGGGATCCTCGTAAAATGTGAATAACCAAATTCTAATTGAAATGAAATCTTTAGGATAAATCAATGCAATTTAGGAGGAATCAATGAGAGGACGTCAATTCAAACCCTGGATTTTCGAATTGAGAGAGATATTGAGAGAGATCATCGACCACGACGACTGAAATGATACAAAAAATCCAGACCCATAAAGGAGAAGGGCCGGTGGGGGGCATTTGGGAAAGTCAGGATGATCCGGTGTCTAATAGCCCGTCGTGCGAGCCTCCCACTGGGGGACCTCTATGCCAAAAGCGAGAGAAACCCCATCCCTCTCTTTCCTTTTTTCGACCCTATGTCGCCACACGGGGGGAACATGGGGACTGAGAAAGATTTATCATCCGAAAAGAGTAAAAAATAGAGTCTTTGTCTAAAGAAATGCGTTGAGAAAGGGCATATTTATAGAACCTTTCAACAAGATATCTGCCCATAGAGAAAACAATACTACTACTCCTCCAGGGGATGATGCGGTCAAGACCAATTAGTGGAAGACATACTGATCTGACGAGGTAAGGGAGGACTAGTTGTCTCTTATGTTCCTCTTGTTAACAACGAGGATCTTTTCCTTGAATTGGGAAATATTAATATGCCTCAAGATGAAGAGAGTGAAACTAACCCTGATAAACTGCGATTGTAGTTTTCTTTAGAAAGTCCCATAGCAGTGAGGCTTAACAGATAAAGAAAAGGGTGGATACTTTTCCAGGTAGAAGGTGAAAACCCTAATGAATTGACTATGAAGGTGGCTCTTAGCTACATCAGCGCTCAAATTCCTTAATCGTTATTGCCCAGGCTTTGATGATCAACCCCTGATTTAGGTTTTGATCTTCGGCCATCCTGGTCCTCATGACCCAACACTATATTATTCCTATATATTTCATTTCAAATGAAAAAATACAAAAGGTGTTGATACGTCCTATCCACATAGAAATCTTACCCTCTTCCACACATTACCGGTGAGGCAATTAGGATGGATGATATGGATTTTTTTGAGATAGTTAACCACTTTTTTAACCGTGAGAGGGGTAATTCAGCTCGAACGAAGTAAGGGTGGTGAAAAGGAATCTCGACCTAGAGGAAGAGGGAGGTCATTCAGAACCCGCTGGCTCCAGAACGGGGGACGGCTCTAGAGGCGCTGCCACAGGCGCCAACACCGACATAAATTGCCCACCCCGCTCCAGATCAAAAAGAGCATGCGAGACTTCGAAGGGACATTCACACTTTGATTCGTGAGAAACTTCACGAGAACATTGTGAAAGGGTGGCGGTTGTCCGTGCACTTTCCATAAATGACAGAAATATAGTCTAGTGCCACAAAGGCAATAATGTCTTATGATCTGGAGATCTCCGCGGAGATGGATACGGAAACCCTCCGCAGATGGGTGGAGAATATAAGAGGGACCTTTATCTCCTAGGAGGGTCCCACTCCAGTATTCACTTTAATTCATGCAGCTACTATGGTAACAGCTGGCGTTTTCATGATAGCAAGGTGCTCCCCTTTATTTGAATACCCACCTACGGCTTTGATTGTTATTACTTTTGCAGGAGCTATGACGTCATTCCTTGCTGCAACCACTGGAACATTACAGGATGATCTAAAGAGGGTCATAGATTATTCAACTTGTAGTCAATCCAGAGCAAGACTTCTCTGTGGGAACCCCTCGGTAAAGGAGACATGTCTAGTCAAATAGGCTTCTAATAAGAAATTAGCTCATTCATTACTTATGCAATGACTTTGTTTTTCGTAGCGTCAACGTTACCTTTATATCTCCCTCGTCTAGTCGAGATTCCCTAAGATAAAGGGATAAAATCTGTAGTTGTAGTTTCTATACGTCAATCCAATCTCGCTTCTATTCATCATCCATTCTAAAAGAAAGCTTTCTAGTAGGGCTTGAAAGAAGGCAGGCGATCCAATCAGAAGATAAAGAAGATAAACGAGAAGATAAGGGGCGAAGGGCTTTTTTAAATCCGATCGGTCATGATATTAATTAGTCTTTGTCCTTTATTAAAAGACTCCATACGCTCCTTGTCCTAAGCCCCAGGCATCCGGTTACCTTTACGGATCTCCGCCGCCTGCTTTTGCACTATTGTTACTTACGACGTCTCTTCTCTTAATCAATTTCTGACTAGTTGTAGTTTCATAAGGACCGGAATAAGATACCATTCTTTCTGGTACAGAAGTTCCTATAAAAATGGGAAATGCCCTACCTTTGAGGGTGGTTTGAACTATTGATTTACGTAATTTGAAATAACAAATTAGGTTTACGATGAAACCTAGAAATCAATCACTGATCCAATTTGAGTACCTCTGCAGGATAGACCTCAACAAAAAATTGAAGAGTAAGGGCAGAAAGTGATTGAGTTCCGTAGTTCCTCATAAAAAATTATTGATTGACGAGATATAGTAATATGGAGAAGAAAAAATTCTTTCAAGCACCGACAGAACCGGAAGCGCCCCTTCTTTCAAAGAGAGTAGGACGGGTTATTCACATTTCATTTGATGGTTAGAGGCGAATTGAAATCTAAGCAGTGGGAATTCAAAAGACTCCCCAGGAGAAAAATAGATATGTCTCCTACCTTACCCATAATATGTGGAAGTATCGACCTAATTTAATAGAGTCACATCAGGTTCAAGAGTTCTAGGGTGTCTAAAAGCCGCATCAAGTAGAGTCTTTTTCATGGGTATGAAGCGTGCCACACTTATGGGAGAGAGGCTATAAGACTTCTCTAGGAAAACTTCCCTTCTATGTATTCTATATCATGCGATAGAGTATGAACTCTATTAAATCTTTTTCCAACTCGTGCTCTACACATTACAGAAAATTCCTCCTAGAAGAACTAACGGAAGGAGAAATAGTAACGAAAATCAGCAAGCACCACCAATTCCGGTAGACCCTCTAAATGAGAAAGTCACTCATGTTGAGTTCAGAGCTGCTTTCCAGGTGCTAACTCAGGCCATGATAGCTCAGGTGAATCAGCAGGCTGTGGTACCAGTTAACCCACAGAATAGCACAACATCAGCTAGAGTCTGGGACTTCACTCTGATGAACCCTTTGTAGTTTCATGGTTCTAAGGCTGAGGAGGATCCACATGAATTCCTAGATGACATCTAGAATGTCACAGAGATTATAGGTGTTACCCCAGTTGAAAGGTCAGACTTAGCCACTTATCAATTGAGAAGAGTGGCTCACATCTGGTATAAGTAGTGGAAAGAAGCTATGGGTGAAGATACAGGCCCAGTGGATTGGGATCAGTTAATGACTGCTTTTCTAGATAGTTTCTTCCTACTTGAACTCAGGGAATCCAAGGTTCGAGAGTACATCAACTTGAGGTAGGGTGACATGAGTGTAAAGGAGTATTCCCTAAAGTTTACTTAGTTGTCGAAGTATGCTCCGGCAATGGTTGCTGACTCCAGGGCCCGTATGAGTAAGTTCATGTCAGGAGTTTCTGATGATATGGTCAAAGAGTGCAGTACTATAATACTGGTGAAGGATATGGATATCTCTAGGTTTATGACTCATGCCCAACAAATTGAGGAGGAAAAGATCAACGAAAGGGATAAAGACAACAAGAGGTCCAGAACAGGTAACTTCAGTTATTCTCAGCAGAGGTAAGATGGTGGAAATCGCTCTCAGTTCTGCCAAAAGTCTTTAACTCTAGACCTATACTCTGCTAGTTCCCCCGTACCCAAGTTCAAGCAGGAAAAGAAGGATAGGGCACCAGGCTCTAAGTCCCCTGTCCGTGTCACTAGTGGGCGTAATTATTAGGTTTACAAGAAGTGTGGTAGGAACCACCAAGGTGAGTGCATGGCAGGCAGTGGGAACTATTTTTGATGTGGCAAGCCAGGACACAAAATGAAATAGTGAACAATGGCTTCACAGAAGGGAAGGGATGCTCGCTCATAAAATCAGGCTGACTCTACAACAACTCCACCAGGTCACCCAGCTCTGCAGGATGCCTCATCTAGTATAGGTAGCAGGTAGCACTAGAACAAACTTTATTCTCACCAGACTTAATAAGACCAGAAAGATTCCCTGGTGTGGTCATGGGTACATTATGATCTTTCATCTTGATATATATGCATTGTTAGACCCCGGAGCTACACTCTCTTTTGTGACTCCATATGTAGTATTATAATTTGGTGTCAGTCCAAAAATCTTCCTAGAACCCTTCTTAGTCTCTACTCTAGTTGGTGATTTAGTCATTGCCAGACGGGTATACAAAAATTTCCCAGTCATAGTTTCTCAGAAAGTCACCTTAGCGGATCTTGTAGAGTTACAAATGACTGACTTCAATATTATTCTAGGCATGGACTGGTTAAATTCCTATTATGCCTCAGTCGATTGTAGAACCAGGGTAGTTCGGTTCCAGTTCCCTAATGAGCCAATCTTAGAATGGAAGGGTGATACCTCAGTGCCCGTAGGTCAGTTCATATCTTACCTTAAGGCCAGAAAAATGATCTCCAAAGGGTATATCTATCATCTTGTTCAGGTCAAGATTTAGATTTTGAGACCTCAAATCTTTAGTCAATCCCTGTGGTTAGTGAGTTTTCAGAAGTATTTCCAGAAGATCTTTGAGTTCCTCCCAAAAGGGAAATCAACTTCGGAATAGATCTTCTTTCAGATACGCAGCCTATCTCAATTCCTCCTTACAGAATGGCTCTAGTAGAGCTTAAGGATTTGAAGGAGCAGTTGAAAGACCTTATAGATAAGGGCTTCATCACACCCATCTCTCCATGGGGTGCTTCTGTCCTTTTTGTGCGTAAGAAAAATGATTCTCTTAGGATGTGCATCGACTACCGTTAGTTGAACAAGGTCATAATCAAGAATAAGTATCACATCTATAGGATTGATGACTTGTTCGACCAGCTTCAGGGTGCTAGTTGCTTCTCTAAGATTGACATCAGATCTGGTTATCAACATCTTAGAGTCAGAGAATGTGACATTACGAAGACAGCCTCCATAACTTGGTATGGTCATTATGAATTTGTAGTTATGTCTTTTGGACTAACAAATGCTCCTGCAGCTTTCATGGATTTGATGAACAGGGTGTTCAAGCAGTACCTAGACATGTTCATTGTCGTCTTCATTAATGATATCCTTGTATATTCTTAGAGCAAGGAGGAGCACATAAATCATTTAAGAGTTGTGCTGCAAACTCTCAAGGATCGCCAGTTATTCGCTAAGTTCACTAAGTGTGAATTTTGGTTGAAGTCATTTGCCTTTCTTGGTCATGTGGTGTTTAGTGAAGGTATCTGAGTTGATTCGCAGAATATTGAGGCAATAATGAACTGGCCTAGACCCACTTTTGTGACAGATATCATAAGCTTTTTGGTTTTGGCTAGTTACGACAGGAGATTTGTTAAGGGATTTTCATCCATAGCTGCCCCATTGACCAGATTGACCAAAAAAAGGTTAAGTTACAGTGGTCAGATGAGTATGAGAAACAAATTCAAGAGTTGAAGACCAGGTTGACTACAGCTCTAGTTTTAACTCTACCACAGGGTTTAAATGGTTTTGTTATGTATTGTGATGCATGAAGAGTTATATTGGGTTATGTCTTGATGCAACACGGTAAGGTCATTACCTACGTATCCAGACAGCATAAGATTCATGAGAAGAACTACCTGACTCATGACCTTGAGCTTACAGCAGTTGTTTTTGCCTTAAATATTTAAATACACTACTTGTATAGTGACCATGTGGATGTGTTTACGGACCATAAGAGTCTCCAGTACGTGTTCACCCATAAGGAGTTGAATCTTCATCAGAAAAGGTGGCTTGAGTTCCTAAAAAATTATGATATGAATGTGCTCTACCATCCGGGTAAGGCCAATGGGTAGTGTGTCATATCTAGAGGAAGAGAGAAAGAAATTATCTAAGGATGTTCATAGGCTCGCTCGCCTAGGAGTTTGCCTTATAGATACAGGAGATGGCAGTGTGATAGTTCAAAATGGGTCAGAATCTTCCTTAGTGGTGGAGGTAAAGGAGAAGAAAGATAGTGATCCCATCCTACTTCATCTAAAGGGTGCGGTGCATCAGTAGAGAGTAGAGGTTTTCTCTCAAAGGGAAGATGGTGTGCTTTGCTACTAGGGTCATTTATGCATTTCTAATATGGTTGATTTGAGGTAGCTGATTCTGACAGAGGCTCAAAGTTCCAGATATTCTATTCATCCCAATGCCAACAAGATGTACCATTATCTACGGGAAGTCTATTGGTGGAATGGAATAAAGAGAGACATTGCAGATTTTATGGCTAAGTGTCCCAACTGTCAGCAAGTGAAAGTAGAACATCAGCAACTGAGAGGTATGACTCAGGATATTGCCATTTCTACTTGAAAGTAGGAGGTGGTCAATATGGATTGCATTATGGGTTTACCTTGTACTCACCAACAACATGAAACTATTTGAGTGATAGTGGAAAGGATGACTAAGTCAGCTCACTTCTTGGCTGTCAAGACTATAGATTCAGCAAAGAATTGTGCTAGACTCTATATGAGTGAGATAGTCAGGTTTCATGAAGTTCCCTTGTCTATTATCTCATATAGGGGTACCCAGTTTACATCTCATTTCTTTAGATAATTTCAGAAAGTTCTTGGTACTCTGGTAAATCTTAGCACAACATTTCATCCACACATGGATGGTTAGGCAGAGCATACAATCTAGACCTTATAGGATATGCTGAGGGCTTGTATAATTGACTTTAAAAGTAATTGGTATGAGCACTTGCCTCTTAGTGAGTTTGCCTATAATAACAGCTTTCATTATAGTATTCAAATGGCCTCATATAAGGACTTTTATAGGCAGAGGTATAGATCACTTGTTGGTTGGTTTGAGGTAGGTGAAGCAGATTTGATTAGGCTAGATTCAATTCATGAAGCTATGGAGAAGTTTCATCTTATTAGGGAAAGGTTGAAGACATCTTAGTGTCGTCAGAAGTCCTATGCAGATGTAAGAAGTAGAGACTTAGAGTTTGAGATCGATGATTGGGTTTTCCTGAAGGTGTCACCCTTGAAGGGTGTGATGAGATTTGGCAAGAAAGGGAAGCTCAGTCCCCATTATATTGGTCCTTATAAAATCCTGAAGAGGGTTGGTAATGTATCCTATGAGTTAGAGTTTCCAGCCAAACTACTAGCGATTCATCTAGTCTTTCATGTTTCACTATTGAAAAAGTGTGTTGGTGATCCGACATCGATTGTGCCATTAGAGAATGTGGGTGTGAAGGATAGCCTCACCTATGAAGAGGTTCCAGTTGAGATTCTTGATTGTCAGGTTCTTAGGTTGAGAAATAAGGAAGTAGCTTCAGTAAAAGTTTTTTGGAGAAATCAGTCAGTTGAGAGAGCTACTTGGGAAGCAGAAGCAACTATGATGTCCCATTACCCTCACCTTTTTCCCTCCGATCGAGCTTCAGCTAAAGGTAATAGTTCCTCTCTAATTTCTCAGTTTACTCATATGTATTTTAGTCTCAATACCATGTTTCCTCAGCTACTTCTGCATTTTCAGTATGCTTTCATGTCCTTAGGACTCAATTCACCTACAAATCAGCTTTTAGAACTCAGTTGGTAAGGATTGCAGCCCTTTCCCTCTAAAATCATCTTGTTTAGTCTTTATTAGAGGATGAATAATCCCAAGGGAGAGATATTGTAACACCCCAGAAAATCCTAAGGCTAAGTGTTCAACTGTTAGAACTAAGAACCGAAACCACAGACCAAGACCACGAGCCGTGGAATGGTCCCGTGGAAATAATCCTGTAGGTGGACTCTCAAGTCCTGATCGACGAGAGGGATCTACGTGCCATGGATGGAACCATGGGCCATGGTTTCCATATGTGGAAACAAACCTGAGGATCAACAAATTCTCTAAGAACCATGACCAGATTCCACAAACGCTGGAATGATCTACGGGTCGTGTATTGTGGTCGTAGAAATCAGACCTACAGCTTGACAAAAAGGACCAGGAACCACGACAGGGTTCAACGGGCCATGAAAGCATCCATGGACCGTGGTGACCACCCGTGGAACTCAGGTCATGAATTTTTCAACAGTTTTCCAAATTAATTTTTAGGGGTATTCCAGACTTTTCCCATCTCTTTTTAAGGCTAAGCTACAATGTTTTGACTAGCCTAAAACTACCCAAACCCCCTCATTCCCTCAGATTACATCGATACTTAGAAAATCAGGAGAAAAAGAAATGCTTCTTTCCTCTTAAGAACAAGTAGAGGGTTCTCCGAAGTTCAAGTTCCAATCCAAGAGTTCTTCCATAGATTCTACTTTCAGGTATGTGGGATTTCATCAGTGGGTTCCTTTCACCCATTGAGTCCCCAGATTCAGTCAAGTTCTTCAGTTTCAATTTAATTTTTAGAACCTACGGTTCTTATGATTTTGATGAATCCCCTTATATACCAGTTTCCTTATTAATTATGAATCTTTATTTGCATGTTTCTTGAAGCCTAGCATTATTATGTTCCCAGAACCCTAAAACCCTTACTAGGTGGTATCATCCTTGAATTTGAATTATATATATGAACTACCATATTACAGTCAGATTGTAGCATTGTCAAGATTAGTCAAATTCACTAGGATGGTGGGTTATGAATACCCGATCAGTTTCAGGTTTATGCACTTTTATTCAAATATTCAGTCAGACAAAACTTCATAATTTGAATGCTCTCAGTTTCAGTATTATTGTACATCTCAGAATAATTAATATTTGAGCTATACAGTATGTCAGTTTATTTGGTTATTTACTTATTTTGTTAGGAGTAGACTTAGCACCGAGCAAACAAAGGGATGAAGGATCACCCATCAGTTTAGGCTGAGACCTTTAGTAGAAGTCCCTAAGTCTCAGAACTATGGTGCCACGATAAGTTCTATAGTGGCCACCCATCAGTTCAGACTTGACACCAAGGTCCCTTGTTGGACATCATATTAGTGGATCCATACTAGTATATGTTTGTACCCTTGGCAAGGTATGAACACCCTTCCAACCAGGGTTACAGGTTGGCCCCATAATTAGTAGTGCTTAGCGTATGTCGGTTAATAGTAGCTCTCACAGTTTTTGTGTCCAAATGCATCTCCTTTGTGTATTAGTGTATGTTTGTATCCAAATGCATCTCCTTTCAAAGACATTGAAGCCACATCAACCTTACAATCATCTGGTTTTTGATAATTTTGGAAATACTTCTCTGCTTTCAGAATCCAACCTCTAGGATCTCCTCCCTCATACTTTGAAAATTCCATTTTTTTGTGTGAATGCCTGTAAGTTTCTGGATTCCTTCAAGTGCTATCAATCTCACCCTATTCCAGTAATACTATAGATTTTCCTTGTTGATTTTGACTATTTTGTGCTTTTTATGCAGCCACATCAGCATGCAAATCGTTTATGGCTCTCAATATTACTACTATAGTGCTCAATTATTAGTTGATCTGATCAGAAGTTGACATGATAGGTTCGCTCTGGGAAGTGTGGGTTCGTGTGTTAATTGATAACATTAAAAAATATTCTCCCGTAGAAGGTGGTCATGATCGTCATATAAAATTATAAATATACTCAATGGATGTCGGGGTCATATCCACGGACAATGGAGTGATGATTTGGTAAGAAATCATTGATTAGTAATCACTAAGGGTGATTCAATATTCAAACAACCAAAAGTAAAAATTAGGGGGAAAAGGAATTGGGAATTAATGTATCAATTTCAACACAAGAGTAACGTAAACACAATTTGTTTATCAATAAGCAGGAAGACTAGGGGTATGCTTCCGATGGGATTCTACAATGGGTTAGAGACTTGATTAATTATACAAACTCTCGATAAAAGGTACATGTAGCATTGGTTCGAGCTATATTTGGTAGTCTTTCGACCCTTCAAATATTTGTACTATGGTCTTTTCTCAAGCACCATAGCTTACCTTAAACTAACCAATTCAATGATTGGGGGAATCACACTATTTCTATCTTAGATTCTTATATGGGTATTTCCTTAGATTAAGTTATTTATAGCCTCAATCTAAGGTAGAAATCCTAAATTTCCACTATTGAATTTCTATCCGAATTATGAACTCCTCTTTCAAGCAACAACACAATTAAGTAAATTCAATAAATGTTTGCAACCATCAATTTTATGATTAAATTGTGAAAAATTCAATAGATCCATACTAATTTATCAATTATCCGGACAATTAATTATTATGCACACTCAAATTCAAATACCCATCATGCACATACCCCTAGACAAGGAATTTAGATGCTCATATTAAGGAAATAAGAGGATATACCAAATGGATTACCCATAATTCCATTTGTAATCAAAGCTAATCTCCAAATCCAAGCTCAAATCCTTATAAAATGGTGATTTCAATTAGGGAAGATGAAGAGAGAAGAGTGTACTCTCAATATCTTCCCTGGGGAAAGTGAAACTAAAAATACTATCTCAAGTACACACCCCAAAATGTGTTTTAGAAGCTACCCAACATGTCATATGGCTTGGATAAAAATTCCCCTCAGCGCTGGTGCGATCGACGTGCGATGCAACGTGCGATCGCACCCTTGGTTCTGTGCTTCATATGTTGCTCGCTTCTCCAACCAGTAGTGATAGTTTCTTTTATGGTGACGTGAAATAGGGTGCGGTTCGCATGCCTCATTGTGCGGCTCGCACCCCTCGATAATTTCTTCCTCTTTTTTGATCACCTTCACACTTCAACTTCTTTTTGAGCTTTTTGGGTTCAATTCTTTTGCTTTCTTCTCTAGATCAAGAGTGTCTTCATTTTCATCAATAAAGGCAATAAGTACCTCTAATTCTCATCAAAACATGTCAATAATTCATGAATAAAGGCTCAATAAGTTGGTAGATTACCAACTTATCAAACCCCCAAACTTGAACTATTGCGTGTCCTCAAGCAAGATACTCACAAGGTAAGGAATGAATTAGGTTCTAAAATACAAAGGGTGCACACAAGATTTTCTAGACTCTATAACCTAAGAAAATAACAACAAAAGATTTAAAGATAAAAGACTCAACTACAATGCTCATCTCAATTTGTATCACCAAACTCCCAAGGCAAGTGCTCATTTCAAAATGTTTGCCAAAAAAGACTTCATTTCTCATTCAAAAGCAGGGGGATTTGTCATTCAAAACAAGAAATTCAAGCTTCTCAAGTCATTGGCATTGACCTTCAAGGTTTGCCTCGAGATTCACCACATAACTTATCTCATTCATTCCTCTCAATTGAAATAGAGACTTTTATCATTCATTTCAAGCGTGCGATGCCACTCACCATAAGAGAGAATCCCACTCACAATCATGCAATTCATATTAAAGAGGGATTATAAGGAAACCAAAAAGACTCTCACTCTCTCAAATAAGTTCGAGTGCACACGCATTGAACCATAGGATTTTCCTTCATGTAATTCGCCACTAATATGGAGTTACCAAGCTTGGAATCACTAAGGACTTGCGAGTTATGATGTTGGCTAGGGTTAAGGTGAGGATTGCATTTGGCTCAAGTGACTAAACCTCCCTTACTCTCCTTGTGATCATTCAAAACACTGCTCACATTTTCGAACATTAACTTCACCTTATTTCTCCTTCTCGCAACCCAAGTTTCCCTTCAACTTGATCATTTCACATCCTTTTATTACCTTTACTTGGTAGAACTAATTTTCTTCCTTACTTTTCATTTTTCTAATTTCATTGGACATTTGGAAGCAATTTTCATTTAAGGCATATGGTGCTACCTCGCATTGAAATGCATCTCTTTTCTTCTCTACACTTTGTACTTACACCCCCAAACTTAGGCCTTTGCCTATGTAATCATTTCAATCCCCTCCCCCTCGCCCTAAACTTAGGCTTTTAGCCTACATTTCACTTTCAAGCCATTAGAACGGATAGGTGCAAAATTAAGGTTCCCAAAATGATTAAGGTATCTAACAAGGTGCCAAAGAACGGTCACAAGCTCAAAGTGAATTACTAGGATCAATGTAAAGGGGAGTCAATTTGGGTGAAGTGAATTATTCAAAAAGGGCCAAAGGTCATCTTCCAAACTCGATAACATCTAGGATTTTGCCTTAAATCAAATGTGTGGCAAGTTATAGACAACACATATACACAAGAACAAAGTATAACCTTACCACACAAGGTATCACAACACAAGAATTTTACAATTAGTCTCAAAATCAATTGGGGTAAATAACTTTTGACAAGCTATTCCGAGTTCTGTCACACACTCATTTATGAATAAATTGAGTCAAACGGGGAATGTGCAAGTCATGACAAGAGAATACTTTTTTTAAAAAAATCATTTTCCTTCTTTTCTTCAATTTGCAAAACTTCTTGCCAAGAATTTTTTTGGTGGGCCTATTTTGAGACAAGAAAAACACAGACTCAAAATTTAAACTAAAACTTGGCATTTTCCCTTAAGAAAGTCACCTCTCAATCTATCATAGGGAAACACCAACCCAGTTCAACACTAAAAATAAACAAAATAAATAAATGAAAGAAAATAATTTGCTCCTTAGGAAAGAACCGTGGTATGAAAAAACCCTTGGAGTTTATTCACTACTCTATTATTAACAAGGCAACCAAAATTAAAGCGCCCATGAATAATTTGAAACCAATCCTTGGCATAGGCACTAAGCGTGTTTGCAAGGAACGAAGAGTGAAGCAATAGATCATGGAGGACCAACCCGGTGATATCGCAACTCAAGCAACACATAAAATAATCACGGCAAGGGCACAGTTTAAACACTAAGAAAATAAAAGGCTCGGTAAGGGCAATATCCCAACCATCCAAACTCCCAACCATCGAAACTATGTCCGACAAGGGCCAAATTGTCTAACAGGGAAGAAAAATGTCAAGGCCTGACAAGGGCAATAGAAATAATATCAAAAGGACTAACTCAGGAAACCAATAATAACAATGAATAATGCACCACCTCCGCCACAAGAATAAAGCATTTCCCTCAATGTTGATGCTCAAACAAGTAAGGGAAAGGTGAAGAAACTCCCTGTATGGGCTCCTCCTCCTCATCCTCCACATGCTCTGCCGGCTCTGAACTGGTGCCTGCTCTACCCTTACAAGGGTGTGTGGTGTGACGTGACTCATAGATCGCCTTCTGTGAATGCTGGGTCCTGAGCATCTTCAAGCTCCTCATCATCGCCACCCAAGGTAGTAATCAATGTATCAATGCAGCTAGAAGTGGGATGGGGTGCATCCATAGTGGTCTCAAAAGCACTCATATCAGCATCGCCCATTGGTGCCTTCCCTTTTGCCTTGTCAAAATCCTTCCGGATATCTACCACAGAACCCTTAATGACATCTGCCCTCTTGCATAGGTTTGTCACACTGTTCACTACCTCTTTCATAGCCTTCTTTACCGCATTCTGAATCATACCAGGCAGCTTATCAACCAGGGCAGTAAACTACCTATTATGAGAGTAGGTCATGTCAACCAGCTTTTGAAAGCCAGCCGAGGTCGAGGTCGATGATGATGGTGAAGTTCAAAGAGGAGTCATAGTTGTAGGATCTTCCGATTCTGCGGGAGTAGGTGTATCCGAGTCTAATCTGGATAGAGAAGAAGCAGTGGGCTCAACAGCGGTGTCCTCTATCTGGACATCAGCAAAGGGCTGCATTTTGCACCTTTTCACCCTAGGGGAATCCACATTTATCTTTTTCCCAAGGTCAAGCACACTAATGGCAGGGGTAGAGGCATCAGAGCAGAAGTACGGGATTCTATCCTTAGCACAAAGCTTACTAATGAGCACGGGGAAAAGGAATGAATCACCACCATGATGTGCTTTTCTTTTGATCACCACCGTTGCAATCAACCTTAAGTTAACATGTTCCCCTGACATGATGGAGGCTACTAGAATAGCGCCCTCTTATGTAATATTTTGATCATTCTTCGAAGGTAAGAAGCGAGTGTGAATGAAGTCGTACCATAGGCGAGCCTCAAAATACATAGTTTAGCATGGAATAATGCCCCCCCATAGTTACCCAAAGGGTAGTCCCAAGAGAAATGATAGTAGTAGCCCAGCTAAGTGGTTTTACCTCAGGGAGCACCTTAGCCCAATATTCTAGTGCATGCTCAACTGGGTTACCCTAATAGATGGTGTTGATGGCAGCTGGTGTGATGTGAATCTCCTTGGCCTAAACCATTATGGAGTCTAAACAACGGTAGTCCTCCACATTGACCATGTACTCCATCGAGTAATGCTTAGCCTGGTAAGAGGCAAAGAATTCACAGACCACCTCAGCATGATAACCTTCGGGCATCTCTAGGAATGGGAACCATTGGCGGGTAGTGAACTGTTGGTGGATGTTAGGCAAATCATCCTCAACTTTTGTCAGGTTGAAACTGCACTCTGGGGTAAAGGTCCTCTTCCTGTCTCTTTCGTAAATAGATTTCATGCCCTCTACCCGAAGCGAATCATGTCCTCCTCCAAAACTAGCACAGAAGGAGGTGATGGTGCAACATCAGGGGCTTTCTTCTTCCCTTTTGATTTGGAAGTGGAGGTGGGAGGAGTTGGGGGCATTCTTGTGTTGCGCCCTAAATTTCCCCTGCTGGAAGACATTTTATGTACAAGGAGATTATGAGTACTCAAAACAAATAGCAAACTCTTTTTGTATTCTTGAAATATTAAAAGAAGAAAATGCTATAAGAAATTAATGAACTAAAAAGAAATGGAATGCAATGTAGAAGAAAAATACATCAGGTGATTATTGGCATGTGTGAGTCACATGCGGAATGCACATGGGATTGTGTGCATTCCATGTGGCTTCGCACATGCTGGCAGAAGCCTGAGTGAAATTTGCATCAAGGTGCGAAGGCTTTTGTGATTTTCCATAGCCATTGTGTGCATCGCATAGGCCTGCACCCTTCAAATCAGTGAACTAGCAACTTAAAAGCAATGTGATCAGCCTTGTGCATTTTGCACGTAGAGATCTGCGCGTCGTATGCGAAATGCACAAGGAAACAGTTGGAATTTTTCAATTCCTTGTTTTCATATGTGTTACGTATGTGACTCGCAGAGCAATACCTGTCAAATGCACGGGAAACAAGGCTACAAACACCAATTTTTAATAGGGCCTAAGCATGAATTGACCACAACCAAGTTGTTCGGGTACTCAGACTTCCCCGAAAAACTCCCAACACAATCAAAACCCAAAAATTAGCTTAACGATTTCTCTTAAGAAAGGTGTTACCCCATATATCATCGGGAACATCAAGCCTTCACAAAAAATACATAGGCACATTCAATCGCACGATAATTCACTCCCCTCAACCAAAGAGCTCACTGAACAATAAGATTCAATTGAAATAACACACAGGTGCAGTGGTTCATATGCAACTTTCAGCCTAAACAATATTATTCAACCAAAATCTTGTGAAGACAATGATTTTCCCTTAAGAATGACGTCATTCAGTCTATCATAGGGCCAAACCATGCATTAACTCAAGTGGGTTACTCAGACTTTACCCAAAAACACGAAAAATCAGGGAAAAAAATTAACAAAAGTTACATGCATCAACTTAAAATCAAGATCTACCAAGTTTTTCTCAAGCAAAATCAATATTATGCCCTAAAATTGGGGTCCCAAAATTAACATGGAAGATTAAACTAGCATGCCTCACAATAAATGTTCTCAATCTACTTAAAAATATGGATTTTACATTGGGGAACTTACTCCAAATGAAGATAATGGAGGAAAAATCAATATTTCAAGATTTTAGTGCCCAACAATGGTGACCCAACCTTTTGCCCAGAAAAAAGAGTGGTGGACGACGGTGTAGTGGTGGTGAAGGAGTTTGGGTGAGAGAGAAAAAGATTTTGGGGAAGGTTTGAGATATTAGGAGAGTTTTGGTTAAGGGTAATGGAGGTTATGGAGAGTATAATGGAGAGAAAAGGTTAGGGGTGACGGCTTATAGGAGAAAAAGAAAAAGAAAGGTCGAGGGTCAAAAGTCAGGTCAGGTCGGTCAATGGGTAGGTCAACAAAAAAATTTAAAAACTTACATGAGTGTACCGTGACGTGCAATTCACACATGCCACTGTGAGTCTCACACAACATGACAATTTTGAGCCAAACATTTGCCAGGCTTCTGGTTTGACGTGAGACCAACATGCAACGCGCGCATATTGGGAGGTGTGATACGCACCTTTAATCGCACATTACTTTCGCAAATAATTTTTCTTCCCAGCTTTCTGGTTGTGTGTGAAGTGCCACATGTGGCTTCACAATAGGGTGTGTGAACCGCATGTCCCTTCGCACAAACCTTCTAGCCTTTCTTTTCCACTTAGTCATTTTTCCATCTCCATGCATTCCTAAAACACACTAAAAACAACAAAAGATAAAAAAATAACATAAAACACTTGGGTTGCCTCCCAAGAAGCGCTTGATTTTACGTCGCATATGAACGATAGTACCTTAACCTTCAATCATTTTCTGGAAGCATGTCAATCCAATTAGCATGGCCCCATCCAAGCTGATAATATTCCTTCTTCAAAATCTTCATCAAATCTTATTTTTGCAAAGTTGGAAACATCATAGGTTCAGGCACCTCCTTCATCTCAAACTCGCCATGGGCTTCAACCAACTCACCCTCAGTAGCAATCAGGGCCACAACTCTAAATTTATCTGGTGGTTTAGTAGGTTAGCACACGTTGAACGTCACCTCTTTACTCCCCACATGAAACTTGAGCTCTCCTATCTCCACATCGACAAGAGCTCTCCCAGTTGCCAATAATAATCGCCCTAATATGATGGTCACCTAAAGATCAACATCGTAATCCAAGACCACAAAGTCGGCCGATAAGATAAACTTGTCTACCTTTACCAACACATCAAACAAAATCCCCACCAGGCGTTTAATTGAGTGATCGGCCATTAATAACCTCATTGGTGTAGACTTAGGGGTACCAAGCCTAACTTCCTGAAAATCACAAGGGGCATCAAGTTGATACTCTCCCCGAGATCATATAAGGCCTTTCGAAATAAAAATACTCTAATAGTACATGGGATAGTGAAAGCTCCTAGATCTTCCCATTTATGGGCGATGTTGCTCGTCATGATGGAACTACAACTATGGGACACTTTAACTGTCCCCACATCAATCACCCATTTCTTCTTTAAGAGCTTCTTCATAAACTTGGCATACCCCGGTATTTGCATAAGAGCGTCAACCAAAGGAACATTGATGGCTAGCTTGCTGAACATGTCATAATTTTTTTGAATTGAACATCCTCTTTTTTCTTGGCTAACCTCTGAGGATATGGAAGGGGCATTTTTGGAAATGGTTTTGGCACACTTGAAGCATCCTCCTTAATATCAATAGCAATTTAAGAAGGAGACTCGGTTTCATCCTTCTTTTCATGCGGGTCTTCATCCTTTTCAATCACATTGGGTGCACTAGGCTTCACCCCAATATTTGGACTTACCTTATCCATCTTGTCATTCACAACCTTCAGTGCAATGTTTTTAGTCAAGTAAACCATGGCTTTATTGATCAGTTTTCTCGCTTCAGCCAATCTCCTTTCAATTCTAGTAACAATTGCCATTATATGTCCATCGTTCTTTGAGTTCATAAGATATTACCAGGAAGAGTACCCTTTTGACGAGGGTTCATTTGAGAAGAGAAGTGGTTCATTTGAGCTTCCAAATGCTTAATTGACGCCGAATGGGAGTTCACGATTTGATGAAGAGTAGATACATCACTCTTTAGATCTTTGACTCCTTTATTCGTAGACTCCACTCTTTGCAGCACTTTAGACAACATTTCCTTGATTGGTTGATAAGGAGAAGAATTCACCTTCGGTAGAGGCACATAAGGATTATTGTTGCGGTGGTTGTAATGATTATTTTCTCCTTAACAATCCCGCTCACGATCTTTCCAACCTTGATTCTCGTCGCATGGTCTCCAATTGCCTTGATTGGCACCTTGATACCCCTGGCGAGAACCTGCCGAAAGAGAGCAAAGATCCTCATCTCCTGAAGCATGAACACCAACATCATAATGATCTTTTGCCCCATAAGCACCCACGACATTGACACTCTTGGTGCCGGCTCCCATTATATATTTGTCCAATAGATCAATTTATGTCATCATTTTGGCCATGGTTTCACCTCTTTCCTCCTCATTTTTCCTCATCTCATTAGTCATTATGGAGGAGGTAACACCCGGTGAGACATCGGCTTCTCTAGTGTGCCACGCCCTATTAGTTTTTGTTATTCAATCAAGAAAGGCTGCAGTGAGACCATAGTTTTGGTCCATAAGTGTCCCATCTGTGTTGTTATTTGCCACGAATTTTTTCATATAGTCTAGGGATCTATAGAAACTTTGAAGGAGAAAATTGTCCGGCAACCCATGGTTTGGACATAATAGAAGCTTTCTCTTGAACCTTAGCAATGCTTCATGCAATGGCTCATTGGATAGTTGTCGAAAGTTGGTGATATCATCCCTCAACTTCATCATCCGAGAAGGTGGGAAAAACCTCACCAAGAAGGCTTCCACAAGACCGTTCCATGTTTTAATAGAGCCCTCCGGGGGCTCCTCAAGCCAAGTCGTGGCTTCCCCCGTAAGGGAGATAAGGAGCAATCAGAGTTGAATTGACTATTGGTATATATTATTGATGTTAAAATGCTGGCATATTTTGACAAAGTTTCGGATGTGCCGGTTGGCATCTTCATGAGCCAGCCCTCCAAAGAGCCATTTCATTTGTATCAAATGAAGCATAGTGCTAGTGACGTTAAAAATGGCATTTCCAATCATTGGAGGTAGGAGCATTGCACCTATAGCACTATGGACTATGGCTTCATTGACGCATCAATCATTGGAGGTAGGAGGATTGCACCTATAGCACTATGGACTATGGGTTCATTGACACATACATATATCCATCGACACTCTCTTAATTGCCCACTTGACTCATGGGTACCCTGTACACAACAACACAAACAACAAAAAAATAAAAGAGAATAAATACTCAACAAAAGTGAACTAAATGACAATCAAATGGCAAATTAAGAACCATTCCCCGACAACGACACCATTTTTTATGATGTTTAAAAACACTCTCCCATATGAGGTGATCACAATCGTCGTACAAAATAATAAATATACCCAACGAATATCGGGGTCGTATCCACAGAGAATGGAGTGATGATTCACTAAGAAATTGTTGATTAGTAATCACTAAGGGTGAGTCAATGTTCAAATAACCAAAAGTAAAAATTAGGAAAAAAAGGAATTGGGAATTAACATATCAATTTCAACACAAGAGTAATGTAAACACGATTTCTTTATTGATGAGAAGGAAGACTAGGGGTATGCTTTCGATAGGATTCTACAATAGGTTAGGACTTGATTAATTATGCAAACTCTCGATAAAAGGTACAGGTAGCATTGGTTCGAGCTATATTTGGTAGACTTTCGACCCTCCAAATATATGTACTATGGCCTTTGCTCAAGCACCATAGCTTACCTTAAACCAACTAATTCAATGCTTGGGGGAATCACACTATTTCTAGCTTAGATTCTTAGATGAGTATTTTTTTCGATTAAGCTATTTCTATCCTCAATCTAAGGTGAAAATCCCAAATTTCACTATTGAATTCATATCCGAATGATGAACTGCTCTTTTAAGCAAGAACACAATTAAGTAAATTCAATTAATATTTGAAACCATCAATTTTATGATTAAATTATGAAGAATTTAATAGACCCATACTAATTTATCAATTATCAGCACAATCAATCAATACCCACACCCAAATTCAAAGCCATCATGCACATACCCCTATACAAGAAATTTAGATGCTCATATTAAGAAAATAAGAAATTTCATTTATAAACAAAGCTAATCTCTAAATTCAAACTCAAATCCTTACAAAATGGCGATTTCAATTGAGGAAGATGAAGAGAGAAGAGTGTACTCTCAATATTTTTCTTGGGATAAGTAAAACTAAAAATTCTATCTCAGGTACATACCCCAAAATAGGCTTTAGAAGCTTCCCAATGCGTCACATGGCTTAGACAAAAATACCCATTGGGGCTGGTGTGATCGACGTGCGACGCAACGTGTGATCGCCCTGTTGGATCTGCGCTTTGCATGTTGCTCGCTTCTCCAACCAGTGATGACAGTTTCTTGTGTGGTGAGGTGCGACGGGGGTGCGGTTCACATGCCGCATTGTGCGGCTCGCACCCCTCGGCAGTTTCTTCCTCTTTTTTGATCACCTTCACACTTCAACTTCTTTTTGAGCTCTTTGAGTTCAATTCCTTTGCTTTTCTCTAGACAAAGAGTACCTGTATTTTCATCAATAAAGGCAATAAGCACCTCTAATTTTCATCAAAACATAGCTATAATTCATGAATAAAGGCTTAATAAGTTGGTAGATTACCAACTTATCATTAACCATGGCAAATCTTACTGCTCTAATACTAAAATGATAGAAACTATGATGAAGAAGAGAACAGAATGAAACTTTACTGGTTAAATAAAGTGAGGATATTAAACACTGCATTAACCAATAACAATGTCCCTATGGAGTGGAAAAATCTCCAGATACAAAGAGAATAATAATTCTTTTTTCTGTCAAAATTCTTCTAGATACCTATATTTAAAATAAAACACATAGATCAACAGTTATAGATACTGATAACTACTAAAGATAACTACTGTTAATATATTTTATCCTATATGAAACCTAGAAACTAGGATAGAAACTAAGTAGCAATCATATCAGATTCCATATGACCTAAAGTTTCATCGATTGCTTCTTGGCACATGTATATCTCAGTTGAGCACATTTTTATTCCTTCATTGTGCTATCCTATCTATTACTTGTTATTTTGTCTGCCTTACATATCAGTAGATGTTTTATACGTACTGACGTCCCTATGATCGAGGGCCTTGCATTTTTATAAATACAGGGTCAGATTCACAGAGTTGCAGACACCCTTAATAGGCATCCGTGCAACATCAACAGAGCATTTGGTGAGCTCCATTTTCCCTGGGGTCAGTCTAGGTCTAGTATTCTATTTTGTCGTAGATATTTGCATAGTATGGATATGGCGGGGCCCTATCCCAATCACTTGACATTTGTATAATTTTCTATTCTAGTAAAGACTTTGTAGACAATGTGGTAATGTCATTTGTATTAGTTGGGTCAGTGGCCGATTTTATGCATATATTGCTCTTGTTAGTTGTAATATGTATAGTGATTCATCTATAAAGAATATGTCTCAGATCATATGCATAACATCTGTTCATATAGTACTCCTCCGCTCTATCATGTTTTGAGGCGTGACATAATTAATGGTGAAACATATCTTAGTGATTATGTAAGTTACACTAAGAAATAATGTCAACTTTTACTACTAACTCAAGCAACATCAATATAATTATTTTAATATTAAAATGCATTTTTGTTCCAACATATGTTAAAGTTAAGGCCACCCTTTGCCCTGTTAGATTTCCTAGTTTTTTTTGTGTGTGTGATGTATTGTCCTCGTTATTGGTGTGGTAATTTTCTGTTTTCACAGCGCAAGGACAGGGAAACCATGAGGGGCGGATGCAGAATAGTCTGGGAAAGATACTGCAGTATCATCATTGTTCATAGCAGCGAAAGAAAAAATAATAGGGCATATGCCATAATAATACCAAGTACTAGAAGTACTTTCTCCATCTTAATTTTTGTGATACTTTTGTTTTTAGTCGAATTCTTCTTATATCTTTAATAAGAATATAACTTTAGATTTTCTACTTTCTCCTAACAAGATAAATTTATAGCTACACAAATATCTATGATTTATTTTAGATTATAAAATTCAAAAATCTTCCTATCATTCTTAAAGTCGAATCTTTTTATATTTAATAACAATTTAACTTTAAACTTTGTATTTTATTCTTAATAAGATAGACTTATAGCTACAAAAATATCTATAATATATTTTAGACCACAAAGGTAAAAAATCTACCATTCATTCTTAGGAGAGGGAGTACCAAGATTGCAAAAGTGATGTAGAGATGGTACAAAAGAAGTGGCTAGGAACCATTGCATGTACATCTAATCCAGTAAGTGACTAATGCCAAGTACTTGTACATCTGATACAAAGAGGAAGGCCTAGACTTGTGGCAAAACACCCACCAACTCATCCAATTTTTGGTATTTCCTTCTAACAAAACAAAGAGCTGGGGCAGGGGAGAATAAGCTAAACAAAAACTACTATATTTTATTCTTGAATGATTCAAATCATCACATCTTTCTCATTCATACAGATCAGTTTGAGCTTCCAGTAATGATAACGCTCAAAGTACCACTCCAATTAAGAAGCGTAAGCGATCGTTGTCAAATATATAACCCAACAAAGGTTGGGGTCGATCCCACAAAGAATATGGTGAGAATTAAGCCTTTAGTGAATTAGATGACTAATGGTCAATAGTTTCCGGTAAAAAGGGGGGGTTTTGTGTAAACAATGCGTAAACAAAACAAACAATTAACGTATGAATGATAATCAATAGGAGAGAGAACTAGGGAAGTGTTTACCATGGCGTTGGTAACAATGTCGATTCTAAGCTTAACCGGGTTCTTTCTATATGCGTGTCACGATGTGATTGAATTAATGGTATCGTCTAAACGTTTCTCAACCAAATAGACGAATTTACTTTTCAATTCTCTGGAACTTGAAAAGGTGTGCTTTTAGATTTCAATCCTAAACATCAAGTAGATTAATCTAGTTACAGCATTAATCATAAGACGAGAGTTGGTAGTCTCGAATCCTCGTCGTTAATCAAGTTTCCCGGTTTTAATCTCTTTACTCAAGCAAATTAAACCTAGGCATGTTCTAATGTTTGCAACCACTAGAAAATGTTAAATAATGAATGATTAACAACGTGACAATACATATAATGAACCCAACACTACCCGGAATCTATATTGCTACGTTTGCCATGGCTCCCACAACCCTAGTTGTGGGAGGTTTAGTTAATCATGCTATAAAGAAAAGAGAAGAGAATTGTATTCATAATAAAGAGAATGGATTCTTACAATATAGTGAAAACAATCTTCAATTATCCAAGAACAAGAAAAACAAAGATCCCAAGAACGATTCAAGAACACGAATTCAAGAAGTAGAAAACGTGTTTCTTGATCTCCAAGTTGACTAAATCTCTCCTAAACTATTGGGAGAACTTATTGTAAAAAAGCTTCACCAATAAAATAAACCTAACATAGGGTATTTATAGGAGTCTAGGAAATAAATCCCAAAAACGCTCGGATTCCGCGTAACGGACTGCCTAAGTGTGACGGCCTGGCTGACGGACCGTCACTGGCTTGACGGACCGTCGCCTGGACCATCGCCACTAGGCAGTGGACTGCCTCAACTGCTGCCTCAGGGTGACGGTTTGGGTAACGGACCGTCACCCACTTGACGGACCGTTGCCTGAACCGTCACTCTTATCCAGAATGCTTTTTTTGCTCGTTTTTCCTTCCGTTTCCATGTTTGTCCCTATTTCCTGAAAATATATCATAAACACATCAAAAACGATGACGGTTGCTTGAAAACGTATGATTGTTCTTAGTTAAAAGGAGTCGAAAGTGCCGTAAAATGGCGGCATATCAACACCCTCAACTTAAAACGTTCGCTTGTCCTCAAGCAACATGACATAAACAATACGACGACTCAACTAAGAAAAACGAACTCGTGTCTCTAGCAACTCATGGTCATTCAACATCTCATTCAATTAAATCAAGCTCCCTCGTATCACACGAATGTATGAAACACTAACTTGCAAGGATCCAAACATGTCATTCTGATATGATAGAACATTCCACATACACACGCGCAGCTATCCTAACAATCAATAGACAATACAAAAATCTTGGTGCCCTCACCACAAAGAAATCCCACACACAAGATTTGGGACTAGGTAAGCGCTCACACTCACAAACGATTTCAAACAATGCACATGCGATACCATAGGCTTGCCCTTACCATTCTATTTCAGTTCTTCAGAAAGCCGCTCAGGATCACTACAGGACTTGCTTAGGCTTGTAATGAGGTTTCAGGTGCAGGTAGGATACATTTAGGGGTTAGTGACTAAGCCCTCCTTGGAACCACCGACGTCTTATTACCACATAACTTTACTTTGTCCATCCTTATTCACCTTTTTATTTCATTCTCTTAAGCTACAGGTGCGGCCTCTTATTTTGACAATTCTTTTTATTACTTTTTCGATCTTTTTCATCTCTCTTTTTTTTTCTTTTCTTAGGCACACACCCGAATTTTCATTCTATTCACAACCCATTTTCACTATCCTCTTCTTCTTGTCATTCACCTCTATAGTAGCCACCCTCAACTTAGGCTGATTGCCTGGGTTGAGGTGCACAATGTCCATGGAAGGACCAGGGCCAAAACAGGGTTTACCTCTATAGTAGCCACCCTCAACTTAGGCTGATTGCCTGAGTTGAGGTGCACGATGTCCAAGGAAGGACCAGGGCCAAAATAGGGATTCAAAGTTAAACAGGAACGGTGAAAGGTTATTGAAATAACAAGGTCAATTATGGCTCAAACAGGGATCAAAGGGATTATTTACATTTGGACGGTCTTATAGGCTAAGTGGACTGCACACAAAAAGGGCCTGTGATCCTTTCCTAAGCAACCAAACTTCAAACTTAACAAAATAGACCGGGCAAGTTCTAGATGCATGCACAAAGTAAGAATTTATAACAATAATCTCACACGCACTTGGCACCAAGAAACTATATTGCTACCAACTATCAAACAACCGCTCGGCTTAAGCATACTCATTCTAATCATAACCCCACAATGACATCCAAGGATCCAGACAGTCAATCGTTTCAACATAAGTACAAAACCAGAAAATTTTTAAAGGGGCCTCGTTATAGTCAAGAAAAATGCCATGCTCATCACTATAGACACTAAAAAAAACAAAAATTAAAAATAACAACCTAAACATGCCGGTTCTACTAGATAGCACACCGGAGGGAAAAGAAACACGGCAACAAAAACCCTCGGTGGTGACTCACAGGTTTCCCCACACCCTCAACTTAGACTCATGCATTGTCCCCAATGCATCCATATGAAAGCTAAAAACTGTGAGAGAAAGGAATACCTGTGAAGTCGATTGGACTCAGATTCTGGAATGATGTTGGAGACCGCCAGGGTCTCCAAAGCATGAGAACTCGATGGAGTGTGTGCACGCGACAACTTTATGTTGCGTTCCAGCTTCCTCTTTTGTTGGCTCCACAGCTAGTCGTGCCCGCTTCTTCGCTCTTTCTTTGCAGATTCTCTTGCGGTGTTTTCATTTTCTTGATCTATTTTCACCGCCTTCCTCTACATGTTTCCCTTCTCGCAGCATCCTTCTCACAACAGCTAGAGTCTCGATCAAACCCTTCTCCTCAAGATGCACCTCCGCAGGAGCTTTCTCAATAACATTGATGACCGCGACCACCTTCATGTCACTTGGTTGCTTCATCAATTTGGACACATCGAACTTGACAACTTCATTGTTTAGTCTGAAGGTCAGTTCATTTCTTTCCATGTCAACCAACATTCTTGTCGTGGCTAACAGTGGTCGTCCCAAGATTATGGGAACTTCGAAATTCACTTCGCAATCCAGGATCACAAAGTCAACTGGGAAGATAAGCTTACCCATCTTTACTAGAACATCAGACAATATTCCCACGGGTCTCTTTACCGAACTGTCAGCCATCAACACTCTTATGGACGTGGGTTTTGGAGCTCCCAAACCCAATTGTTTATAGACAGCTAGCGGCATCAAGTTGATGCTAGCACCCAGATCACACAAGGCTCTCCCAAAGTTGAGCTTCCCAACAGTGCAGGGAACAGTAAAAGCGCCTGGATCTTCCTTCTTTTCGACCAACGATCTAGAGGAAATAGCACTGCAATGGTGGAGGTTATCTTCTGGTTCGAAACTTATCGACCTCTTCTTGGTAATCAAGTCCTTCATGAACTTGGCATATCCGGGCATTTGTTCAAGCGCTTCCACCAGTGGGATGTTTATTGATACCTGCTAGATCATGGTCATGAAATTCAGGAACTTAGCATCGTTCGCTTTCTTCTTCAGGCGTTGTGGGAAAGGAGGTGGTGGTCGAGGCATCATAGTTGGAATCTTTTCAGCTTCCTTGCTTTTCTCCACGGGCTCTAGAGTAGCCTCCTCGACTTCCTTGTCGTCCACGATCTTACCCTCTTGAGTCTGAATTACCGGATGTGATTCCGGTAATATTTTCCCGCTTCTTGTGGTGATCGCCATACAAACTCATGTCATTCCTCAGATGAATAGTGTCACTCGGCAAAGTACCTGTCTTCCTTTGGTTTAGAGATGCCGAGATTGGTCCCACTTATGCATTTTTAGATACGCCATGTCTTGGTCGCGCTCCTCCTCTTTTCTGCGCTGTTCAGCTGACATACCAACTGCATAAGTGCTAGCTGCTACCTCTGTATCTCGTGTATGCCAGGCCCTGTTGGTTTTGGTGAGCCTGTCCAAAGTAGTTGTGGCCTCAACAAAAGTGAGACCCATGAATGCTCCACCTGCTGCGTTGTCTAACGTCGGCTTGGTAGCCGAATTCAGTGCCCTGTAGAACGTCTGCATCAAAAAGTTATCGGTCAACTGATGGTTCGGGCATTGTGTCAGCTTCTTCTTGAACCGTAACCAAGTCTCATGTAAAGCTTCGTGCGGTTGCTGCCTAAAATTGCTGATCTCATCCCTCAACTGTATCATCCTAGAGGGAGGAAAGAACCTTTCTAGGAAAGCTCCTTTCAACTCTCCCTAAGTTGCGATAGAGTCGGGGCTCTGTCAACCATAGTGCTGCCTCATCACACAGAGACAATGGAAACAACTTAAGCCTGATCGCTGTCTGACTCACTCCCGGCAGTTCGAACGACTTGCAGATGCCCACGAAATTCATTAAGTGCTGGTTTGGATCATCACCAGCGGCACCACGGAACACTCCTCTTAAATTCAACAGCTGAATCATCGTGCTAGTAATGTTGAACTTGGCTCCGGGCGCTAACGGTGGAAGAACAATGGTGCCCGTAGCGCCAACTCCATCCAAGTCGATATCCTCATCATTCAGCATAACATCGTCCTGCAGACCACCAATATTCAGATTTTGTTGGGCCTGCAGTTCTGCAGCGAGCCTTGCTGCCTCTTGTTGTGCGGCTATATTCTGCCTTAAAGTTCTAGCAAGCTCGGGATTGTAAGGTAATGTTGATTCACCCGAGTGCCGGGTACTTGGCATGCACAACTCTGTACCCTGTCAAAAACCAAAAACAACAAATAAACGTAAAAATAGGAAAGTATGACTAAGAGTCAAATAACCACACCGGACTTAATAAACAACCGTATTCCCCGACAACGGCGCCACTATTTGATAACGCTCAAAGTACCACTCCAATTAAGAAGCGTAAGCGATCATTGTCAAATATAGAACCCAACAAAGGTTGGGGTCGATCCCACAGAGAATATGGTGAGAATTAAGCCTTTAGTGAATTAGATGACTAATGATCAATAGTTTCCGGTAAAAAGGGGGGTTTTGTGTAAACAATGCGTAAACAAAACAAACAATTAACGTATGAATGATAATCAATAGGAGAGAGAACTAGGGAAGTGTTTACCATGGCGTTGGTAACAATGTCGATTCTAAGCTTAACCGGGTTCTTTCTATATGTGTGTCACGATGTGATTGAATTAATGGTATCGTCTAAACGTCTCTCGACCAAATAGACGAATTTACTTTTCAATTCTCTCGAACTTGAAAAGGTGTGCTTTTAGATTTCAATCCTAAACATCAAGTAGATTAATCTAGTTACAGCATTAATCATAAGACGAGAGTTGGTAGTCTCGAATCCTCGTCATTAATCAAGTTTCCCGGTTTTAATCTCTTTACTCAAGCAAATTAAACCTAGGCATGTTCTAATGTTTGCAACCACTAGAAAACGTTAAATAATGAATGATTAACAACGTGACAATACATATATTGAACCCAACGCTACCCGGAATCTATATTGCTACGTTTGCCATGGCTCCCACAACCCTAGTTGTGGGAGGTTTAGTTAATCATGCTATAAAGAAAAGAGAAGAGAATTGTATTCAGAATAAAGAGAATGGATTCTTACAATATAGTGAAAACAATCTTCAATTATCCAAGAACAAGAAAAACAAAGATCCCAAGAACGATTCAAGAACACGAATTCAAGAAGTAGAAAACGTGTTTCTTGATCTCCAAGTCGACTAAATATCTCCTAAACTATTGGGAGAACTTATTGTAAAAAAGCTTCACCAATAAAATAAACCTAACATAGGGTATTTATAGGAGTCTAGGAAATAAATCCCAAAAACGCTCGGATTCTGCGTAGCGGACTGCCTAAGTGTGACGGCCTGGCTGACGGACCATCACTGGCTTGATGGACCGTCGCCTGGACCATCGCCACTAGGCAGTGGACTGCCTCAACTGCTGCCTCAGGGTGACGGTTTGGGTGACGAACCGTCACCCACTTGACGGACCGTCGCCTGAACCGTCACTCTTATCTAGAATGCTCTTTTTGCTCGTTTTTCCTTCCGTTTATGTTTGTCCCTATTTCCTGAAAATATATCATAAACACATCAAAAACAATGACGGTTGCTTGAAAACGTGCGATTGTTCTTAGTTAAAAGGAGTCGAAAGCGCCATAAAATGGCGGCACATCAAGTAACAACATAGGTAGGTAACTCCATCAGGTTTTTTCTCAAAATGATTCTTTTTATGATGATATTCGTTGGATATATTATGTTTTTGACTCACTGCTTCCTTCATTTTTGATGAAAAAAAAACGAATCAGATTACATGAAAATTCTCATTTTCTGAAATCTTAAGGTTCTCAGTGGTTTTATTTCTAGAAAATGAAAGGCAAAACCACTCCGGCCTTGTTACTCCCTCCATTTCAATTTGTTTGTCTGATTTTAACTTGAGACGGAGTTTGAAAAAAATTTAAAAAAATTAAATTTTGTCATCTTAAACTAAAAATAGGTAAAATGTACCAAAATATCCTTTAATTTTCTCATATTAAACATATCATGTGAAAAGTTAAAATTAAAGAGTTACCCAAAAAGAAAATATACATTCTTTTTGAAACTGATTATAAAAGAAAAAGAACAAATTGAAACGGAAGGGAGTATATCTTATTAATACAGTTCAATAGCCTCCTTTTTATTCTGAAAGGTGATTCATCATGATACATCGCACATACCTCTGTCAAAGAACCTACTGAGAAAAGCCATTTTACAGAAATAATATATATATATATATATATATATATATATATATATATATATATATATATATATATATATATATCCAGCTTTGCAGCATTACTCCAATTCGGAAATCCAAATTTCATTGTGCATTTTAATCATGCTAACCGGGAAAACATCACGACCCAAATTTGACGCAGGACCAACACCCCGGAGAGAGCCCCTAGCAAGACTTACCAGAACTTTGGGAAAAAAATCGGACATAGTTTACCCTATTTCTAGGGCTATCCAAATTTTCATGTCTCATCTAGAATCATACAACACAAGTAACACAATAATCAAACTTCTTGATAGTTTAGAAAATCCCCTTTGCCACACAATGATACTAGGTCCATTAGCAGAATACCGCAAGAAATTTTAAGGCATTTTCACAGGTCTTACGATAACAAAAGTACTCACGAAACTAACTAACAAAGCAATTGTACACGTTCAAAAGAAAGGACAACAATAAATGATGAGTCTTTTCCCCTGCGAACCAATGCAGGCTCACCAGTATTATCAACTTTTGTGAGCTCTAGCTAGAGGTCCTTGTCTATGTCAATAGTTGTCTATGTAAAACAATAATAATGAAAAAGTGAGCTAGCTAGCATAGTGAGTAGATAACACTCACCAACAACTATTCTATATGGAGACAAGTTAGGAAACATGCTAGTACATCGTATTCATAAAACATAGTTGAAATGCCTTTTCACAATAATGATAATCGATCATACAACAAATACATCATGTATACAGTAACACACTAGCAAATAAACGGGAATCATGTCATCCTATCATCAAATTCATGATTATAAGCTCTATAAAATGCATTGTCACAATCAAATACGTATCTTTAGGAAGTTTACAAGAATAAACGACCGACTCTCTACCTCGAGAGATGACCAAATTAAGTTGGGGACCTCCTATAAGAGTCAAATCGTGATATAGTCCCCACTAAGGGCGGAGTAGCGTAGGGTCGAGAAGTTCATCCGCACCCTCTTCGGCGGAAAATTACATTGTATATACATGATAAAAATTATCTTTTATGTATATATAGTAAATGTTGAATCCGCACCCCCTTCGGTGGAAAATTACATTGTATATACATGATGAAAATTATCTTTTATGTATATATCGTAAATGTTGAATCTCTTTGGGCTTTTCATGTGTTTATTTGTTCATATTTTTAACCCCTTAGTGAAAATCTTGACTCCAGATCATTGGTCCCCAATCAGGGGATATCGATAATGGTACCGGTTCTACCTGTCCACCAAGAAGGATTATGACTGTAATCTAGAGATACAAAGTGCACAAGGTCTAACCAACCCATCATTAGCTACAAGATCTGCCAAACTCTCTTCTCAAACTACTTTTCTCTAGTTACAGAGTATTCATAGCAATCATTTTCAAAATGATACATGTCATTTGGATTCATATCATTCTATATAATAAACTTTAGCAAAAACATTTGTCATGAATCATGATAAATACATTTTCTATTATGGTAAATTTATTTCAGTAATTGTAGTTACATCATTTTCTATTATGGTAAATTTATTTCAGTAATTGTAGTTACATCATCAGTAATGGTAAAACATCTCAAGTAACGGTACAAACTTTTATAGCAAGGATAAAGCTTCTTAAGAAACATTTTAGTGTAGAACATCAACATCATTAAAAATTGTTTTAAAAAAATATCATGTAAATATAAAGAAATTATCCCACATGCAAAATTACAAATACTATCATAAATTTTGTTTGTAGAATCCAAGTCGACACAATGATAGTATAAACCATGTAAGTTGTAGAAACACAGTGTGTGACAGGTAATGAGTCTATACTCGATGCATTCTTTATGCAGTCCCTCCATTTGAAAAATTTGTATCGCCCTGGAAAAGAATTTTGAGTACATTTGAGCTTAATTCGTGCTTAAATTACATGTTAAATGAATGACTTAATGTGTTGAAACGAATAGAATATGATAAGTGGATGATTGGAATGAAATGGAAGAAGACGGTGATAGTGCAAATATATTTCGTGCTTCACTAACTCAAGCCGAAGAAACTCATACATGATCAACCCTAACGACTTTTGGCTCCAAATCTTTGGGATTGCTTTTTCCAATAAACATTGGTTACATTTCTTTATATAAGTTGTACCGATAACAGGAAGCTTGGGAACAAGAAATATTGGAAGGTTATGCAAGAGATAAAAGATTCTAACTAGTAAAACAACGACCAACTTCAGAAGAATACAACTCCAATGTAGGAGAGATTTGACCATGGTTTTTGAATCAAAATTGTATCCTCTGAAGTCTAGTTTCCAATGCTTAAAAACATCTTTCAATTGGACATTTCTATGCAAAATTGTGTCAATTTTATCGAATCTGCGCATTGTTGAAAAGGTTTTGTGGCCTGCTCGTAGACCACAATAGCCCAACCTTACTCACCGGTAAGGTTGGTGCTTAGAGCTAGAAATTCAATGGCCTGGCAGCAGGAATGTCAGAAATTGATTTGGCTAGACAAATATCCTCTAATGTGACCCAAAACCCTCCATTCTTCATTTCCTCCTCCTTCGCAGCTACGGCACGACCCAAGAGGGAATTTTCACCCTAAATCTCTTCCAAACCATCAAGGTGAATCAAATAAAGTGATGTTATATTAAGTTTGATAACATGAATCTTTAACACACAAGCCCTATTATCTTAGCTAGATTCTCAAACATCCCGAGAATCACCAAAAAGCTAAAAAGTGAGATTTTACTACCAAGAGGTAATTTCTCAACTTGAACATTATATATGTCATCTAATGGCGCTCGTTTTTTTTAATTATGAAGCGTGTAGAGGTAGATGTTTTATGAAGTGTATTTATGGTTTTATGGGAGTTTTTGTTTGAAATTTAACTCAAGAGCGTTAATGGTGGATTGTTGGCATTAGAGAAGATGATGAATAGTACTTGGAGTGAATTAATTCATCTTGTGAGACCATAAATGACTTGAATATTCTATTGTAATGTGGGAAAGGTATGAATGAATCTATATTTCACCCTAAACTAAGAATTGAGATTTTTGTTGGCGCAAGTCTAATACTCAAGTGTGGAATTTGGTCAATTGGGTTGTGAATAACTGTTACGGTCCCTAGTTCTGAATCGAGTCACTGGACGATGAACTTGAAAGTCAGGCCCAACACTCACGTTTAAGCCCTTGTTCTTGTTCCTTGACCTACCTATGATTGATGAATTTTGCAATTCATTCAGGGAACTGCAGACTTGGAACTTGTTTGAGAAAGTTCTGACTCTCTGTGACTTTGATAAAATCCAACTTGTTTTATTAATAACGTCAACTCTCTTAAATAGAGTTTACAGTAGCAAAAGTCCTAACAACTAGAAATAGAAAAAGTCCTACAGAATTGAATTAACAAAAGTCCTAACAAACAAGAAATAGAAAAAGTCCTATAGAACTGAATTAACAAGTGTCCTAATCCACTCAGGGAAGTTTTATTATACTAGCAAAAATAATTCAGAAAATAATAATATTCCGGACAAAGGCATCAATAACATTACTCCCTTCCCGGAGAAAAAGCTTGTCCTCAAGCTTGAAGTCTGGAAATATAGCTTTAAAATGATGCACTGCCTCCTAAGTGGAGTCCTCAACAAATTCCCCATCCTTTATTTCGAGCCAAAATAACTTTTTGCACGAATGACCTTGAACATAAGGATCATCACAGTTGTAGCACAGCCCCTTTGCACGTCAGGCAGCCATCTCGGCGCTAGTCAACTTTTTCACAAAAGGATTAGAAGTAGTTACCTCAACACCCGGAGTTATTGTTGATGCGGCAGCCACTAAAACATTTTTGTTTTTGTCCACCCTTGTAAAGTGTGGCCTAAAGTAGCAAAAAGTGTGACCTTTGATCAAAGGCTACGCTTTTGGCCTTTAGGCCACGCTTTTCAGAGGGTGGACTAAAAAGACGTAACCATTGACTTTAGACCATGCTTTTTAAGTGTGGCCATAGAAGCTACGGTTAAAAAGCGTGGCCTTTGAGTTACAAAGGCCACGCTTTGTAACATCTCATTGGAAACGCTTCTCATGACCTCAAACCACATTTTGCAAGTGTAGCCTTTGCTACCTTAGGCCACACTTGCAAAGTGTGGTTGTTGTCGTCTCCTTTAAAGCAACATTTGCGAAGTGTAGCCTTTGCTAATGTACATATCACAATTTATAATCTAGGCCTCACAATTGATGTCCCTATGGCAACACTTTTAATGCAAGATAATGTTGTCTATGCTATAAAATATTGTTAAAAAATCCTTGTACGTCGCAATTTTAATTATCTTACAGGAGAAAACATTCAAATGTACAATTTCAAAAAAAATAATCCAAATTGTATAAGTTTACAATACAATTCAAACACAACAAAAAAAAATCCATAATTATATCTTATACGAGCTAGATCATGTGCAACTTGCTTCTATACGTCCTCTCTCCTGAGCCCTTTGTCTTGATGAATTATAACACTAGTCTTGAGATATAGAGATCGACACTGGCACTAATAGGAAGGGCCATCTAATGCTTTGGTAAAACCAGATTGTATGGACAGAATAACATTAGACACAACTCTGTAGTCATCAGCTCTCCATAATGGTTTTCTAGTTGGTTCAAACCATGTTCAACAAATATCTCCCAGCAAGAGTGTTCAGAACCATCAAATACTCAGTTTGTTATCTCCCTCCTCTTCCAGTGTTCTCTAGCATTTTCTGCTATCTCCAATGCCACATGTCTGCCCACAAAAAAGAACTCCAACCTTTTCCCTGTAAATGGGAAACATACTTTTGTTTCTGCTTAGAACTATTAAGCTTCCTACGTCTTTGGCATCCTTTTGTGAAGCAAAGTTAAAAATACAGGAGCAGTGGAATCACTGAAGACAATTCCAATTGTTGTATAGCTTAGCAAATATCTCGTCCAATGGACAACCTTTACCTACAATAAAAAATGTTCGAGAGGATAACATTTTGGATAAAGAATATGAGACTAAATCATACAGAAAAGCGTCAGCTCCAGTACCTTGAAGATTGTCCATCTTCTGTGCCGATTTATATTGCTAGGATGCTTTTGATACTAAATGTCCAGCTAACGTCTCTTTGATGTAAAAAGGACACAGGGAACTTACATGAGAACCTGGAAACAAATCCAAGCATGAGAAAAGACACCATGTTTACAGGTGACATCCACTAATTCAAATAAGTGTTAAACAATTACTTGTTCAGAAACTCAAAACTGCAAGCAGTTCTAGACTCGAAACCCAGCAACTCTATGAGATCTTCCCACTGCTGCAGTAAAAGAAAAATATATGATCAAAGAGGATAAGCTAGCTAATTCTACGAGAAAAGAGATGTTGCTTCAAAGCCAAACTACTAGACTTTAAATTCAAACAAATATCTTGGAAAGCAATCAGATTCATGATAATCAAAATAGATAACTCTAGTGGTGAACCAATTCTACATAATAAACTAGATTGATAAGCCATTATTTGGCTATTTTCATTCAACTTTATTATTTCTCTTTTCTTCTTTTTGCTGGGGCTAGATCCACTTTAACCCAGTTACTGAGAAATTCAAGCTTATCAAGATTGGACTTCTAGCATTTTGAGGTTTCTAACATTATATAAATCACAGCTGAACAATATTCAAGGTTGCACCATGATATTCCACAACCCACATTGCTTACTCCTTAATCAAGCACTTGGTCAAGCTTACCCACCACCACCTATACGTTTGCACGTGGTGTACCCATGTTTAGTATATGAAAGGTTCTATATTTCTCCAACTTCAAAAATTCCAAATAAAGTGAATATATTTTTTATTTTCATAGCCAAATGCCTACTTAGTCAAAAATATTTGAGGGGTCATATTTGTCACAACAAAACTATACATGCTTTTATTTACAAAACAGTACTGTGCAAGTCATCCTGGTTTTCTTGAAGTTAAACAGACAACACATCCTATTCTAAACATGTCGATTCAACATAAGATAAATGCCCCCAGGAAAGGAATTTGGCAAGAAAAACCAAAGGATAAATATTTGGGCAGCCCCACCCTCACTCAAAGACCATGTATTGTCCCCAATGCAATACAATAAAATAAGGGAAATGGGACTTATTTGTAGCACCCTAGGCGCTCTGGTACGCAATTTGTATTTTAGTTGTAGCTATAGCTGTGTCATGAGCCATGATTTATCAGCAACATCAATCATCGAGATCCTGTGATATTTTCTTGGTAGGCCCATCCCATTGTTAGCTTGGAAGGTGACCTCTTCATCATTGACTCAGAATTTAATCTCATTTTTTTAGTCCATCAATGATCTTCTGGTGGATAAAAATGGATGTCCCAAGATTATGGGGATCTCATTGTCAATAGCTCAGTCATGGATCACAAATTCGGCTAGAAACTTAAACTTTCCAACTTGGACTAGCACATCATCAACAATCTTTATCGGTCGCTAGAAAAACTTATCTGCCATTTGCAGCCTTATACTGGTAGGCTTGGGAGTCCAAGCTTGGACTGCTTATAGATTGTGAGGGGCATAAGGTTGATGTTTACACCATTGTCACACAATTCCTTCTCAAAATCCCTTACACCAATAGTGCAGGGTATGGTGAATGCTCCTGGGTCTGATTTCTTCTCAACTAAACTCTTACAAATGATAGAACTCACCTGATGAGTAATTTTCACAACTTCCTCCTTAGTAGACCTCTTCTTTTTTTTTTGAGAAAATCCTTCAAATATTTTGCAAACCCGGGTATCTCATGAAATGTATCAAGGAATGGAATGTTCATTGTCAACTACTTCAACTGATCATAAAACTTCAGGCATGTGGAGTTTTCTACCTTCTTTATCAACCTTTGTGGGAAAGGTGGGGGCATGTGTACCTCTGCACTAATGTAACGACCTGATTCATCGTTATTTTAGAAATTACCTTATCATGGATTTTAGGAACGATTAAAAATTACTTTTTGTTAAGTGGGGTGACATGATGAGAATTTCAAATTTTTAGAAATTGACCCAGGCTAACATCACCCTACTATAGAGGAATAATTTCCTCTATAGCACCGCGGCTGTAGCGATCTGCCATCTGCTATAATGGTATGACAGAAAACAAAACCCAGAAACACATAATTTATATTTTAGACTCTTTCTCCTCAGTTGGAAAATATATGAGGGTTACTCCAAAAAAAACCCTCCTAAGCTGCTCCAAGGCTTGGGAGCCATGGGGAGGAGAGTTTCCGGTTAAAAAGATGCAAAACCATGGGTTTTTTGCTTGTCATCCATCAGGAAATGCCTTCACAGAGCCAGAATATGCATTGTGAATCTACTTGGTGTCCAGGTAGGCTAGGTTCTTTCAATAAGTAGACTTAAACCCATTTCCATTTCATATTGTTGTTGTAGACTGAAAGGAGAATTCATGTTTAAGCCTTCGGGTACGGAGTCTAGAGGATTGTTGTGTTTGATTGGTTTTGGAGTAGGAAATGATAGGGTTGGGGTGACATGTCTTATTCCGAGTTGTTTATATTTATAAATTGGTGTGTGATGCTAGAATCCAAGAACCAGACTGTTAGGGAGGTTCGGAGAACCAAAATTATTATGGGTAAATAAGTGACTAGTAGTAGGGGGTTTTGAAAATAATTCAATTAAGGGAAAGGGTTGTGAACAAGAAGGGTCAGAGTCTCAATGTTAGGATAATGTTTCCCTGTACTGTGGTTATCCCGGGAGGAGGGTTCCTGAATGGGTGTATCTGCTGAATATATGTCTAGGGGGTGAACCAGGACTGGGTCTTCTAATAAGAATTAAATGTTGGGGTCGTGAACCAGGGTGTTGGGTAGGTGATAGTTATTGGTGTCCAAATCCAATGTATATACATGTAACTATAGCTTAGTAGTGTATGTGCTTTTATGCCTAGGAAAGGAAGCTGTGAATGTCCAAATATTTGGGGTGTCAATTATGTGAAATGAACTTGAGTATTGCTTGTTGGTTTTACAAGGGTGTTTTCTGTTCATTAACTATTGACTGTTGTTTTTGTGTGATATTTGGTTGGCTCGGGTACCACGCCTTGTATGGGATACTAACCATTGACTCGGGTACCATGCCTGGTATGGGATACTAATGGTTGTCTTGGGTACCACGCCTGGTATAGGATACTATTAGTTGGCTTGGGTGTCACGCTTGGTATAGGGTTAATTATGCATTATTGACTGTGTTTGTCAAAGGTTCCATGAGTGGACCGAGTTGATTGTTGTAACTACAATTGTTGTATTTTGTTCCTTGAAAGGCTGGGTTATTACACTTATATGTGGGATTGGTTTCTGGGTGGACCAGGTATTGCATGTCAACACTTAGATATTGGTCTAGAGATCACTGGTTGGTTCGTTAAATCATGGAGGGTTATAAGTTTATGGTTATGTTGTGATGGGGCAGTGATGGGTGAACCTATGTCATGGGGTGTGTAAGACTGAGAGTCTGGAGATGTATTACTGGCTGTTATCACAGGTTAGGTATGTCCTAGGGGTCTTTAGGGTGGTCCGGACACTTGTAAATAGTAACATAAGTGAAGGTGGTCTAGTTTACAAGAAGTCTAAGAGTTAGGGTGACTTGGGAAGTCTAGGAGTAAGGTTACTTGGGAAGTCTAAGGGTTAAGTGTTACTTGGGAAGGCTAGGAGTAAGGTGACTTGGGAAGACTAAGGGTTAAGTGTGACTTGGGAAGTCTAAGAGTTAAGGTGACTTGGGAAGTCTCGGAGGAAGGTGACTTGGGGAGTCTAAGGGTTATGTGTGAATTGGGAAGTCTAAGAGTTAAGGTGACTTGGGAAGCCTAAGGGTTAAGTGTGACTTGGGAAGTCCTGGGTGTCTGGTATAGATTCTCTGAGTGGTGGAGTTGGCAGCCGAATAGGATAGGAAGTCTAGGGGACGGAATGAATAAGTCCATAGGAGTTAAGGCATTGGCGGTAAGGATGGATGTTTGAGGACTGGATTATTATAACTCATTTCATATTTTCTCTTATTTTCCTTATATGATGGTATGTAGTGGATTTAGATCAATCGATGATGCCTACCAGTATGTGTGTTTATACTGATACTACTCTTGCTATACCTTTTGGGTATAGTCTGGTTGCAGGGTCGGTGATGTTTCATAGGTACATGACGATTGCGATCTCCAGCAGCTTCTACTCTTTGATTCTATGGTGGAAGCTGTGTCTTTTGTTATTTACTTGCATTTCTCTTGTAGTAGCTCTTGTACTTGCCTAGACTAATTCCTAGGGAGGCTTGTTTCTAAGTTGTAACGGTTTTCATGTTTCTCAAGTTAATAAACATTTTCCGTGATTAAAAAGACTATTTCTTTATATTTTCTTTAAATTCCATATTTTCCTGTTGGATCGGGTGGTAAGGGTTCGCCTATATAGGTGATTAGAGTAGGTACCCGCACAACCTGGTAGTTAGGTCATGACAGCTAATCTTTTCACCGGTCTTTTCTCCTTCTCTACAACTAGTTCAACAACTTTCTCAATAGTCGGCACTGGAGTCTCTACCTCTTTCTCCTCTATTGGTTCCTATAACATTATAGTATCATCAATTGTGGTCAGCCTGCTTTGGGTAGTAATAACCATACAATGCACCGTACCACCCCTAACTTTAGGATTAGTAACTGTATCTCTTGGGATATGACCCTTCAACTTAGGATTTTGTTCCCTTGAAAGATCTCTGAATTATTGTTCAACTTCTGGATGGAAGTTGTATAGGAACTTACTACTTTGTCAGATTCTTTGTTGAGATATTAGCCTTCTCTTGATTTGCTAAAATTCTCTCGAGCATGATTTCCATCTTTGATGACCCTTGGTCCTGTTGATTTCCCCTTGGAGGGATTTATCGATTTGCACGTTTGTTGCCAAAGTTATGGGTATTGTGATAGTTTTCTTGAGCTTGCTGTTGTGATGCCCATGGAGTTTGGTTGTTGTACATCTGACCATGGTACATCTGCTGACCACCCTGAGTGTTGTTTAGGTAGTTCACATCCAAAATTTATGCAGCCTGTGTATCCGTGAATCTACCCTCCTCTGGAATGTATGCTTGTGCTTTCTGTAGGGGTATGCTCTCAATCGCATTTACCTTCTTGGTCTCATCATATGATAGTCTCTAATTAAGTAGCTCTAGGCTTGTGGCAAGCCATGCAATAGTCTCATCTCGTTCATGATTTTCTTTGGCTAGATTATCTAGAGATGGAGACATATACCCAGCATTTGATTCTCTTGAGTGTCATGATTGAATATGGGATGTCAAACTGTTCATCATTTGAGTAATTTTTGTGAAGGTTTTGTCCATGAAGCTACCCTCAACAATGTTGTTAGCAACAAAATGAGATATGGGGTCCAGCCCTGTGTAAAACTTCTCCATCAGGATGTGATAAGGAAAACAATAACCTGGAGATCGTTAGAGGTACTGTTTGAATCTCTCCCAAGCCTCATACAATTGCTCCCCCAAAAGTTGCTTAAAGAAGAATATCTTGTCCCTGAGCTCAGATATCTTGCTAGGAGGTAACTAATTCTTCATGAATGTATTCACTAACTCGTTCCAAGTGTAGATTGAGTTTGGAGGAAGGTTGTTGATCCAAGTGCGAGCCTCCCCAGTCAATGAGTATTTGAACAACCTCAACCTGAAGGCATCATCGGACACATGATTCTGCTTGTAGGTCCGACAAATATCTATGAAGTTTTTTGGAGAGAAAACTTGCTTACAGTGTCACTCCCCGAGCCTACCCCCTGGACGTAACACGGGACTCAAGATCACAAGTGATCTCAAGTAACCATCTGGCATTAGCATGACTTAAAAACTGAACAAAACATAAGAATGGAAGCTTAACTGAAGTTATGAGCACCTTAATATGTTATATAAATAAAAGTCTAAGGATGAAAGTCTGAATACAGCTGAATATCTGACTCTATGTCTGAAAGCCTTTACTACTGACGAGCTGCTGGGATAAGTACCCAGCTAACTCTAAATACTGAAAACTGAATGAAGGAACTAAAAGTTTAGAATGAAGCTAATTCCAAGTCCTTAAATGAGGAGGACTCACCAAGCTAGCTGGATATGCTGCTGATCTACTAGCCACGAATCTGGTAGCTGGCTACAAAATCTACATCATGATAGGATGCAGTAGAAAGAGGTATGCGGTCAGTACTATGGAAAATTTATCTAGTTCGAGTCTAACAACACATGAAGAACGGTTCAGATTTGGCTTAGAATTTTTGGGGTGTTACACAAAGCTATTCTAGAAAAATTCTTTCAAAAAATATTCAAAACTATCTAAAAATATGCCTGAAATGGGTTTTAAAATTTTTCCAAAACATCACACCAAATTGGACAAAAATGTCCTTTGGGAACTATGCAGCGCTACATGCGATTTACATGTCTTGAAGTGCGTAACATATAATTCTGTTCAGTGGACCAGTGACTTAGCTAGACTTTGGAGCTCCATGAAAAGTAGGGTGCGGTTCACAGCAATGTGCGCATCTTACAGTGACCGCACCCCTTAACAGATCCTTCAGCTAGCTCTGAGATTCAGGCGGTGGAAGGTGCGAACCGCACCATTGATTGTGCATGTCGCACGAGATCTATACCCTTTGGCAGTCTTGTTTGATAACTTCACACTTCAACTCCTTTTAGGATCTTTTTGGGTCCATTTTATTATTTTCTATCTTTGATCACAAGTACTTGCATATACATCAATAAAGGTCATAAGAACCTCTAAATCTCATCGAAACATAGCAATAATTCATGGTTAAAGGCTCAATAAGTTGGTAGATTACCGACTTATCAGCTCACAACTCCAGATATTCCATCCATTCTGGTGCCACCAAGATATACTATGACTTACAGGAAGTCTATTGATGGAATGGCATGAAGAGGGACATTGCAGATTTTGTTTCTTAGTGTCAAAACTGGCAACAAGTAAAGGTACAACATCAGAAACATGGAGGTATGACTCAGGATATTTACATTCAAAATGGAAGTGGGAAGTAATCAATATGGACTTCATTACAGGTTTACCTCGTACTCGCAGACAACACAATTCGATTTGGGTGGTAGTAGACAGGATGACTAAGTCAGGCCACTTCTTGGCTATCAAGACTACTGACTAAGCAGAGGATTATGCAAGGATATATATCTATGAGATAGTCAGAGTGCATGGAGTTCCCTTATCCATCATCTTAGATAGGGGCACTCAGTTTACATCTCAGATTTGGAAGTCTGTCTAGAAAGTTCTTAGTACTCGAGTGAATCTCAAGCACAATATTTCACCGCAGACAGATGGCCAGGCAGAGCATACCATCCAGACCTTAGAGGATATGTTGAGATCTTGCGCGATCAATTTCAAAGGAAATTGGTATAATCACTTACTTCTTATAAAGTTTGCCTACAATAATAGCTTTCATTCTAGCATTTAGATGGCTCCTTATGAGGCACTTTATGGTCGGAGGTGTAAATCACCTATAGGTTGGTTTGAGATAGGTGAAGCAGCCTTGGTAGGGCCAGATACATTCCATGAGACTATGAAAAAATTTCAAGTCATTAGAGAGAGATTGAAGGCTGCTTAAAGTCACCAGAAATATTATGCAGATTAGAGGAGAAGGGACTTAGAGTTTGAGGTTGACGATTGGGTGTTCTTGAAGCTTTCACCTATGAAAGGGAAGGTTAGTCCCATCTATGTAGGTCCCTATAGGATTCTGAGGAGAGGTGTCAAAGTGGCTTATTGATACGTTCAAATTATACTCTTTAAAAGGGTAAAACGATCATTGTCAATTAGAGTAACCCAACAACAAGGATGGGGTCGAATTCCACAGGGAATAGAGTAAGAAATATAATACTTAAAGTTATTGATTTACTTCACGTTATTTCAAATCTTATCCATTAACAAAGAATATGATTTGTAGTACTGAAATTAAAATTTGTGAAAAATGATTGTTTAGATTTACCAAAGTTTTATGGAGTTAAAGATTGTTTCACCACATAATAGAATTCATCTAATGATTACAAGCATCGATATAGGCAATCATAGGTTGATTTCGAGTGAACTATGGTCAATGATACCAATTACTACCTTTCGATATAAAATTGGTCAATCCTTCATTTATCTTCTCAAATTGTCATGCCTCGAGCCTACACCCTAGATGTAACATGGGACCTGAGACCACAAACTATCCCAAGATAACCCTTCTTGCTGGCATACTTCATGAGCAACTAAATAGAAATAGATAAATTGAAGAATATTATGTGAAAGCTGAAATATGTACTGAGATCTTGAACAATACTGTAATAAACTGAAGTTTTATAAACTGAAATACAACTCATTTGAAAAAGAGATAAGACTAACTGACCGACTGTCTATGAAGCCTCTATTAACACCGACTACAGTTAGCCGGGCCATGACTCCCAACTATCTCTAATCAATACATCAGAATGAAATTATGTTGCTATGACTACTAACTGACTAGAGTTCCCGAAAAAGGAGAACTCATTCCCTGCTGACTGGAAGCTGTGATCTGTCTGACCATGATCCTGTAAGCTAGTACTAAAACCTGCATCATCAAAAGGATACAGCCCAAGAGGAAATGCGATCAGTACTTTGAATGTACTGAGCATGTGGGATATACACTAACTTAAAAATCATGAGAAAACATGTATATACTGAAAGCATAGATGAAAACTGGACTAAGTATAGATGTCTGAGAATGCATAAGGCAAACAATTGAATATAGACTCTTTTGCTAAAGAGGGTGTAAATTATTTTTCTGAACTATAACTGTGAGATCATGATGTTTAAACATACATAAAACTATTACTTAGAGGACCATAGACTGAAATGATAAATTTTATCTGTAAATCTTGAAATAGTGCAACTCAGCTAAAAATTATGAGTCATGCCAAAAGTCTTGTTTAAAGTAAATTCTTAGGGGAGTTTCTTCTACTGAGCATGCTGAAAATACTGATATAATGTATTGAATGCAGGCTAAATAATATAAGTTGATGCAATGACCAAGTATATATATGCATGCAATTGTATAATACTAAACTGAACTGAATAACTGAATACAAGGTCATGCAATAATGAATATGAACTGTAGGAGCTACTAGTAACCGACATACCCCAAGCTGAGCTAATTATAGGGCCAACCTGTAACCCTGACTGGGAGGGTGTTCATACCTTGCCAAGGGTACAAAAAAATTTTGGCGTGGATCCACTAATTTTATATCTAACAAGGGACTAGGGAGTCAAGCCTAAACTGACGGGTAACCCCTATATAACCTACGATGGCACCGTAGTTCTGGGACTTAGGACTAATGCCAAGGTCTTAGCCTAAATTGACGGGTGAGCCTTCATTCCCTCGTCCGCTTGGTGCTAAGTCTACTCCCAACTGAATATTAATAAATAAATGACTGACATACTGGATAGCCCAAAATACTGACTTTCTGAGAATGCAAAATAATACTGAGACTGAAGGCATTCTATTTTTCTGAAAGGCTATAGGCTGATAACTGGGTAATTTCATGCTTTAAAACTGAGTGCTAGTAGATTAGGCTATATTCTTAAGAGAAGTTAATTCATGTGGAAATACTACAATTTTATGCTAAGTTCTTTAAAAGAAAGCTAATTCATGCAGAAGATGTTGTAAATCCATGCGAAGTCGGTTTCATCTAAATTCCAGATATTTTAAGAAAATATTTGTAAAATCAGGCTAAAAGTTACTTCTCCCAAAAATCATGGGTTTTGAAATATATTTGCAAGAATTCATATAACAATCATTCTAATAAAGGTAGTAGTTATGTTGAATCATCAAGAAATCGAATTCATAGTAAAACATATGTTTGGATAAGAACCCTAGAATCATAACTTGTAAAATCATACTGAAAATCTGAAACTTTGGGCATGAGGGTGAAAGGAAACCCTCACTGAAATCCCACATACCTGAAGCTTCAAGAATTTGGACTAGACTTGATGTTTGAATCTTTGGAGAAGAAGCCTTAGGTCTGTAGCTTGAAAGAGAGCGTTCTTTTCTTTTTCTTGAAACTTGAATCGATAGAATGAGGAGAAGCATTCTAAGTCTGATTATAATCCCTTAACATATGCTTAGAATGATCAATGATAGGAATTAAAAGCAAGGTGGAAAAAGTCTAAAATACCCTTGAGAAAACTAAGTAAAACTGCTAAAAAAAACTCATCGTCGGGTTTCACGGACATAAACCACGGCCCGTGAAATAAACCACGGTCCATGGATGGAAGTCATGGTTCTCAGACAACTTTCCAGGCTTCTGGACTATTTCCACGAGTTGGTTTCACAACCCGTGGATCATTCCATGACCCGTGGTACCTTCTCGTGGTTTTCAGACAAAAAATTGAGTTTCAGGTCTGACTTCCACTGATGCAATCCATGGTTCGTGGTTTGATCCACGAGCCGTGGATTCCTCTCGTGGTTTCTGTCTATCATTTTAACTGACTGACACACTTTAGTAAAATGCTGATAACTCTTTACTCCAAACTCTTATTAATGCACGTCGGTGGTGTTGGAAAGAAGACTCGAAGACCTTTAATTTGGTGTGTACTAGGCCATATAAATCTTTATATTCTAGGAGTTATGATCGTTTGAAGTTGACCCTAATTTAGTCTTACATGAAAACTTCTTTGGTTGGGGTACTTTCAACTTAACTTGTTGATAGAAGTTTCTTATGAACATGATTCACATCCAAAACACTTTTCACACTAGTGAATTGATCATGACACTCATGGAAATGGTTCGTGTCTTAGTTTAGAATTTTCGGGTGTTACAATATCTCCTCATTGGGTTCATTCGTCCTTGAATGAAGACTAACTAGGCTATGGTTGTGGGAAAGGGCTACAATCCAACCGACTGAGTTTTAAAAGCTAGAGTACTGACATGGTAATTGATTTCTAACTGAAACATGAACTGAGTTGGATTCGTAAGGCATGTATGCATACTGAGAGCATAAAACATTGATAGGGCATGAAACTGAATATCCAATATGATATCTGGTCTGGATTAAGAGTAGGGATTTAGCTGAAACTCATAAAGAATGAATGTGTTCTTAGAAATCATAGTTAGCTGAGAGAAACTAGTGAGCACTGGTTAGTTAGTTGGGGTGAGTTTTTACCACTTATTGTTGTCCTTTTTTTAAATTCCTAGAAATGCTCTGTTAGTTTCATGAGTACTTAAGTAAACGTAAGTTTTATAATTGTGTTAAACTTTCTTGTCATGTTTTGTTGATGGACCTCATATTGTTGTGTTACATACTATTCTCACTTTACCTAAAGACTACTCAAGTCATTTATGATCTCGTTGATTCATGCTGACTACTATTCATCATTATCTAAAAAATTGCATGCCCTAAATCTGTGGTAGGATGGACCATCATTCGGTACCTTTATTTAACCTAGCGAACCAACCTTACATGCATTCATAATTAAGATACATATATAATTGTAGAAGAAGAAGCATTTCTTAAAACATTTGAGCTTTCAATGAATGTAAATCATAAATCCAAATATAATTGTGTTCATAAAAACCATGTGCGGCTACATTTGAAATGAACAAAATGAAATATGACATGATAACTCTATATCTATAGAGCTTCTATGACTATCATGAGTAAATAAATTACTGGGACAAGGCCCCAACTATATCCAAATGAATACAAGCGTTTTATTATGAACAAAAATGACCTGGACAATGAATGGAGCTCACAAAATAGAAGAGAGATATGGGGTGCCTGATGAGGATCCACGCTCCACTGAATATCAATACTTGCATCCATAATGAAGATGCAACTCCCCCAACAAAAGGGACACGAGTACATATAGAATAGTACTCACATGAAAAAAAGTACTTGTACATGGAAAGAGGATATAACAGTGCAAATAAATCATAAAAGATAAAGCACGAGTCCAATATATTTCATTTCAAAGTAAACGTTCAAAGCAAGTTTGAGATTTAGACAAACATAACATTTCATTTGTGGGAGTTCATTTGGTTACCGACCTTCCATTCAACCATCATGTGTACGTCATATAGTTCGATTTTGGCCAGATCTGCTAAGCCATCTCACCACAATGCTGTGTGGATCAACATATCATTTATTAGAAATGCATAAATCCCAATCAAGGAATCCCAACCGAGCGAATCATAAGAAATCACCTGAACCAACAAAATGATCCTTCTCTTATGTCGGCACACGTAGTTTCGGGTTGACACTTGGTCAAACACCTGCTTGGCTAATACAATAAAACTCCCAAAACATTTGTTACATTTGTCACCTTTGTCCCGTTTATTTGAATCATAACATTCGGCTCATTAGCCCATAATAGTCTTTATTTTCAAGTCGTTTGACATCATCATTTTGAAAGTCATAAGTCATGCAGAGGAAATTAGAAAACTAAGTATCATAATTTGATAGAAATTGAAAGAAGGAAATTCATATATAACGAGGTATCACATTTGGAAAGATATAGCATTTTGAAAATAGACCTTCAATGCAAAGGTTCGTCTCAACATACCTCTAGCTAATTGAGGTAACATAGCTATTTGATTCCCAATCAACAAGCACGAGTAAAACATATATGATTTAACGAGTATGAAACATTAGTCCCTAATACCACAATTTTAGAACCCTATTTGCCAATTTAAATCCCAAACCCTAACTCATGGAGCTCAACCAAGAAAGAACTATTCCCCCACATCGAATCATTATTTGCAACTCAATATACACCCCAATTAACTACCTTAACTCATATCTGAAAGGTGGGGAATAAACATTACCTAGTGAGTTTGCAACCCTAGGTTGGATGGTAGTAATTTCTTGAACTTTTGGATGATTTCTTACGAATTTCAATCTGTTAGAGTGTTAGAATCAACGGGTATTAGGCATGGAATAATCGAAAACCCACTAAGAGACTTACCTTGGGTGTTGGGTAGAGAGAATCTCCGCCTTTCTAAAATTCAATGTCAATTCCAAAATGTAAGGTCCAATTTCTTTCTTCCTAATTTTTCTCTTTTTTATCGATGACGAAATTTGTTGTACATTTTGCAGACCGCATAACGGTTCTGCGAACCCAAAAGGGGCTTAGATGGGCATAAAATCTATTAGATTTTTGCTTAGTCGAATTGCTTTCTGCGAGACATTTCTGCCAACCGCAGAGCAGGACCAAGTTGTCGCAGATTCTTCTAGAGATTTCCGAAGCAGGAGCATTAAGGTAGGCGATGGCTGCTACATGGTGGAATTTAGCAAGTTGCCGAAAACCGGCACCACATACCCGAGCAAGAGTTGTGCTCACCGGTCCACAGAAGGGGAAATGAACTCTATGAGATCGAATCTCCAACTTGAGAGGGGTAGTCTACGGTATGTTCTACAAACTGCAGACTTGCTTTGCATACCGCAGGTCGGGTTTGCAGCCCACTCAAGCTTGACCTATTTACCTTGGTCGTTTAATTTTTCATTCTCGAGTCCAAACACGTTTACACCCCTCCTTGGCCTTTCCACCATTTTAATGGCCTTGCCATCCTCGTTAGGGCCCCACACTCCCAGACTAAGTTGATTTTAAGGTCCTTAAACCAAAAATTCAACCGATCTCAAGGTACAAATTTATGGGATCCTACATTATACTTGAAACATTTGTCCTTGAATATTCAGTCGTTTTTCACATGAATTCTTGCATCCCAACTCACGCTATAAACCCTTGGGACCTCTAAATTAGACTCTCTCTACAATTTTCCAAATATTTCCCTTGTAATTTGTCTTATCCCAAAATTTTCCAGTCACGTAAGTGAGCTAGAAATTCATATCAATAAGCCATACACGACATCACAGTTCACCTATCACCATGTTAACATGATCTATCACATAATGAAATAAACATGGTCTTTATTGGGCTAATACCCAACAAAATAGGAAATTTACAATATTCTCTAACATCTCTTACATGACATAATTATACGGAAAGTAAAATAGAATGGAATGAGACGTTTCCTTATGTATTTTTCTCATGTTCCTGGAACACGTATGGATACTTCTTCATATCTTCCTCCACTTTCCAAGTCCCTTCATCGATATATAGATTGTGCTATAACACCTTGACGGAAGCAACCTCGTTGGTCCTTAACTTTTGAACTTGTCGCATGGATTTCAACCAAAATTTCCTTATAGGTCAACCCCTCATTAATTTCGATAGTATCCATGGGGATGATGAATGACGGGTCACCTACACATTTCTTCAACATGGACACTTAGAACACGGGGTGCACTGATATCAATTCTTGGGGAAATTCCAACTCATAAGTCGTTTGGCCAATCCTCGTCAAGATCCTGTGGGGATTGATATACCTAGGACTTAATTTCCCTTTATTTCCAAATTGCATCACACCTTTCACTGGCAAAACTTCCAGGAATATCCAATTATCTTTTTAAATTCTAAATCCTTAGGTCGCACATCTGAATAAGACTTGTGCAACTTTTGAGTAGTTTTTGGTCGTTCCATGATGACTTTGACCTTTTCCATGGCTTGATGGACTGGATTAGGGCCTATCAATTTCGCCTCAATGACTTTGAACTACCCAACAGGGGATCTACGTCTTCGCTAATAACAAGTTGGGAAGGTTGTTCTCGGAATATCTTGTTCCTTTATCTTCAATTGGTGATATCCCAACCTTGGATCAATCTTGGAAAATGACTTAGCACCCTGTAATTGGTCAAACAAATCATTGATCCTGAATAAAGGGTACTTGCTCTTAATGGTAACCTTATTGAGTTGTTGGTAGTCTATGCATATCTACAATGAGCCATCTTTCTTCTTAACAAAAAAGGCCAGTGTGCCCAAAGGTGACACACGAGGTCTAATAAAACCCTTTTATAAGAGAACCTTTAATTGCTCCTTTAACTCTTTCAACTTAGTGGATCCATTCTATATGATGAAACCGATATGGGTTGCATGTATGGCAAGACATCAATCCCCAAATCAATCACCCAATCAGGATGGATTCCATGGAGCTCTTTGGGAAGAACTTTTGGAATACATTCACAACCGGTGCATTTGTATCCATACACTGACTAAATGATAAATTCACCCTTTGGAGATCATTTTCATAGCCTTAGGATAGGAAATAAACATACCCATAAGCATAGAAACATTCCCCTTCCACTCTAAGATTAGTTTGTTCAGAAATTCGAACTTCACAACTTCAGCATGACTATCAAGAGTGGCATAACATGAAGATAGCCAATACATTCCCATAATAACGTTAAAGTCAACCATTTCCAATTCGATAAGATAGGTTATGGTGTCTCGAACATGTATTGTTATGGTACAACCCTTGTAAACATATTTGGCCACAATAGATTCACCAAGTAGAGTAGAAACAAGGAACAGTTTGTGTAGTTGTTCAAGCTCTATCCCAAATTTGTGAGTAACAAAAGGGTCACATAAGACGAGGTAGATTCGGGGTCTATAAGAGCATAGAAATCATAAGAATGGACTGTCAAAATACCTATGAAAACATTTGGAGATGCCTCTGAATCATGTTGACCTGTCATATCATAGAAACGGGATGGTGTCCTCTTAAACAAGGTGCACCACCTCAAGCTGCATCAATCTCAGTAAGAGCCTGAGTCCATAAGCTAGGGGAGATGTTTCCGAAGTAGTTGCCATCGAACAAGTAGGTTGGGTCATGCCTCCATTAAAACTCTAGAGGGATGAAGGGAAATACTTTTGGATATGACCCAGAAGACCACACCCATAACATACATCTGAACCCAAGTGGAAAACTCCCATACTGACTACAAAGTGTTCGTTATTGTGCCCTTGGGCCTACACTATTATGAATCATGGAGTAGGTTCCCTATAACTCTCGCTCGACCTAGGCTGGCTTCGGCTGGGTCTCGACGACTGTGCATTAAATGAAGACTAAGCAACTGACTAAGTAGGTCCAGACGATTCCTTATTGAACAATCTTGTACCGCCACCATGGGAACCTTCAAAGTTTCCCGTAGACTAGGATTTATTGCTTTAATCCCCCTTCATCATCTTCCTTTTCTTGCTCTCTTTACTTTTTTTTGCCCAAACTCTACAATCTTGGCAAAGGTCATATTAGAGTTCATGGCATCTGTAGAGGACTCATTAATGACGTGGTCTTAAGGCGTTGCACAAACTGGCAAACTTTATCTCCCATGTTGGACACCATGTGGGGAGTGTACTTCAAGAGTTAAGTGAACTTGAAACTGTACTCCCATACACTCATGGTTCCTTGTGTCAAGCTTTCAAATTCCATGGCACGAGCCTCTTTGGTCTTAATAGGAAAATAGTTGTTGATCAAAGCTTTGGTGAATTCACCCTAAATCGCGGGAGGAGCATTTTCCAAACATTATTCTTCCCATATTTCATACCAAGCAACAACATCTCTCAACTGATAGGAAGTTGGCTCATCGACTTCTATCTCGATGGCATGCATAACCCAGAGGGTCTTTTGTAACTCATCAATAAAATTCTGGGGATCTTTTTCGATGGCATACATAACCCATAGGTTCCTTCTATCTCGATGTCATGTTGAGCTAGAGACACCACAATCTGGTTGACAAGTTAGATAGATCCCCTTAGATCATGATTCAAAGCACTTAGTGGCGGTGGAGATGGTATGTGAGCTCCCATATGCTCCACTACCCTTTGGGGATGGGGGCTTGAGGTGCCTGAGTTGGTGGGAGATCTCGATCCCTCATTTGGACCCTTATAGCATTGGGAACTTCATTGGATGCCACTTTAGGAGCGACACTAGCCCTTTGGCTCGCCTTGGTCTTTGGCAGCATTTCTATCAATGGGAACACCAAATTGATTGGAAGCAATTCTTAAAGTCAAACTCTATGAAATGATCTAGAATATGGAGAGAAAGGGTAACTTGTTAAAATGTTTGTGTAACCACCCCCTTATGGATGTGGTCGACAACACATTGATAAAAAGAATTCTACTAGATAAGACTCTATAGATTCCTTAGGACACATGAACCTAGCGCTCTGATACCAAATTTATCACGCCCCAAATCCTAGGTGGGATGAACCAACACTGGGTGCCTTCACTTTGACCAAGAGGACCAACCTTACATGCATTCATAATTAAGATACATACATAATCTGTGAAAGAGAAGACATTTCGTAAAGCATTTGAGCTTTCAATAAATGTGAAATCTTAAATCCAAAAATAACCGTATTCATAAAAGTCATGTGAGGCTAGATTTGAAATGACCAAAATGAAACATGACATGATAACTATATTTCTATGAAGCCTTTGACTATCATGAATAAATGAATTATCGGGACAAGGCCCCGAATATACCCAAAAGAATACGTGAGTTTGTACTATGAACAATAATGCCTCAAATAATGAGTGGGGATCACTACAATAGAAAAGATATGAAGGGTGCCTAATGAGGATCCACACCGCTCTGAATATCAATACTTGCATCCGTAATGAAGATGCAATACCCTCGACAAAAGGGACGTGAGTACATATGGAATAGTACTCGCATGTTTCTTTGGATCTGCAGGAATTCAAGGCAATAGAATACAGATAATGTAGGCTGTATATTTGTAGTGGAATGTGTCATGTAATCAAAATCACAAGCCATTATATTTAGCAGTCCATGCTATTATTACGTGGCAACTGTGGAAGAGGAGGAATGCAATAAAGGTGGCGATAATATCTCCTATAATAAATTAGTATCTGAGGTATCAAATACTTTGTATCTACTAGCAAGGAGTACTTATTAATGGCTCAATGAAATACCAGAGAAGTGGCGAATGTTGGTAAACTTCTCTAAACATATGCATAGTAGATTGGTGTGCAAAAAAGTGACCAGGAAATATCCACCTACTGGATGGTTCAAATGCAATATGGATGGAACAAGTAGAGGTAACCAGGTAGAAGTGCAATTGATTTCTGCGTTAGAAACTCTGAAGGCAATCTAGTCTATGAGGAAAGCTCAAGAAATTCATGAGGGGACAAACTTAATAGCAGAGGCTAAGGCTATATATCAAGCTATTTCACATTGCATGGATCATCAACATCTTCTAGTCATTACAGAAACAAATTCTCTTGTTCTAAAAAAGGTTTTAGATGGTATATGGGATATTCCTTGGAGTATAACCATATTAATTAAAGAAATTCAAGAATGGAGAGAAAGAAATCAAATTATTTTGGAGCATACCTTTCGGGAAGGGAACACATTAGTAGATCTAATTGCAACTGGGCTTTGATAGAGGAAGGATTCAAATGCATCATTTTCAGGATCTACGAGCAGAAGGGATAAAGATAGTGATTTGGACAAATCTGCAAATTAGAAAGGATAATCGAAGAACACAACAACGTTGAAAGGTGAATCGATTCAGCAGATCTAGAATAAAGTACAGCTTTTCAATGACGAGATGAAGCTTGGATTATATGTGTCCATGAAGAAACCTATTTTGTCAAACAAGTTTTGATAATAAGGCAAAACCTATTTTTGGTAAAAAGGTATTTATGGAAATTAACTATAAAAAGGTAGTTACCATGTCAAACAAAGAAAGGTAAAAGATCCATGTCTAACAAGGAAAGTATTCGACTTCAAAGCATGTCCATGTCAAAGAAGGAAAGAGCTTGAAAGAAGATGTGTCCAAGTCCTACAAGGAAAGGTTTGCACCTTTTCTATCAAGGAGAGGAGAGCTTGAGACTTCTATAAATGCAATGGAGCAAAGAAGAATTCGACCACCTATTGCACAAGCAGAGAAGAATTTATTCTTAAGCAGTAGGAGCAAGCAAGCTATTTCAAGAAGACTAGTAGAAGCTATTCTTAGCACAACCCTATGAGGTTGTTAAGGCGTAGTGTGTGTGATTGTGAGGCTTGTAACAAGAAGTGGGTTTGACTTTTTGAGAGAGTTTGAGAGAAGAAGCAATTCTAAAGAATTGTTTAAGGCTAGGTACTAGAGGTAGTTTCTTGATTATTGAGTTGTAATCATAAAACTTGAAGTTATTAGTGAAATTGAGTTCTTGGTTTTTACTCCTGGAGTTACGAGGTTTTCCACGTAAATTGTGTGTCAATTTACTTATTGCTTTAACTGGAACTGTGCCAAGGACCTAATCCCTAGGATAAGTAGTGGGCACCAACTTTCTTCAGTCCAGCAGATACTTGAGCTTAAATCTAAGTATGCTGACCTCTGGAAAAGGTGCAATACTCCTAAGCTCCAAGTGTGGAAGAAGGTTGGGCAAAGACCATAGACTCTGCAAATTTTCTTTTTGTTTTTATCTAGTAGCATTTCTTTTCTGTTTTGAACATTATTTTCTTATTAATAAAAGGCAACTATGGTCTTAACCTAGTTGCATATTCGTTAGAAAAAAAAGGAATAGTACTTGCATGAAAAAAGTACCCATGCATGGAAAGAGGACATAACAATGTCCTCTTTCCATGAGAGATAAAGCATGAGTCCAATATATTTTATTTAAAAGTTAACGTTCAAATCAAGTTTGAGAATTAGAAAAACACAGTTTTTCCTTTGTGGGAGTTCATTTTATTGGCCGACCTTATCATTAAAACACCATGTATACGGCATGGAGTTCGATCTCGGCCCGATCGCTAATTGTTGTGTGGATTGACATATCATTTTGATAGCAATGCATAATTTCCAATCAGGGGAACCCAACCAAGGGAATTATAAGAAATCACTCGAACTAACGGAACAATTCTTGTCCTATGTCGGCTCACGTAGTTTCGGGCATTTGAAACTTGGTCAAACACCCTCTCGGTTAACTCAATAAAACTCCCAAAATATTTGTTACATTTGGCATTTCATTAAATCATAATAGTCGGCTCATTAGCCCATAATAGTATTTATTTTCAAATCGTTTTGATATTCATAAGTTCATGAAGAAGCAACTCGAAAACTGTCATAATTCTATAACAATTGAAACATTAGGATGCTCATATATCATGAGGTATCACATTTGGAAAGATATATCATCTTGAAAATAGACAAAGGTTCGTCGACCTCTAGCTAATAGAGCTAATGTAGCTCTTCGATTGCCGATCACAAGCACGAGTAAAACCTACACGATTTAGCGAGTATGACATAGTCCCTAATCCCACAATTTCAAAACCTTAATTGTCAATTTAAATCCCAAACACTAACTCATGGGGCTCAACAAAGAACGAACAATTACCCGCATTCAAACCATGATTCTCAACTCAAAATCTACACCCTAATTAACTACCTTAACTCATATTCAAAGGGTGGGAAAAAACATTACCTTGTGAGTTTGAAAATCTAGGTTTATGGTAGCAATTTTTTGAACTTTTGGATGATTTCTTACGGATTTGAATCTGTTAGTGTGTTTGAATCAACGTGTATTAGGCATGGAATAATCGAAATCTCACTCAGAGACTTACCTTGGGTGATGGATAGTGAGAGAAGCTCCATCTTCTCTCTAAAATTCAATGCCAAAATGAGAAGTCCAGTTTCTCTCTCCCTGACTTCACTCTTTTTGTTGGCGAGGAAAATTGTTGTCCATTCTGCAGACCGCAGAACGGTTATGCAAACCACAAAAAAGGACAAGTTGGTGCAAAATCTACCAGATTTTGTCTCAGTCGGATGACATTCTGCGAGACATTTCTACAGACCGCGGAATAGTTCTACAAATCGTAGAACGCGACCAAGCTGTTGCAGATTCTTCCAGAAATTTCCAACTTGAGGGGGTAGTCTGCGGTCTGTTCTATGAACCGCAGACTTGTTGCAGGTTGAGTCTGCGAATCACTGAAGCCTTTCCCATTTTCCTTGGTCATTTCAGTTTTTCTTTCTTGAGATCAAACGCGTTTCACCATTTTAATGGACTTATCATCCTCGTAAGGGCCCGACACTCCTGTACATGGTTGACTTTAAGGTCCTTAAACCAGAAATTTGACCGAATCCCAAGGTATGAATTTACGGCATCGTACAAACACCCAATATCCATCATTAACACCCTTAAATTGTGTTTGAACCAATAGTTCCACAAACCATAAATACACTTCATAAAACATTTACCCATTCTTCATTATATCACATACATAAAGCCCGTGTAAAGAAATTACCTCTTAGTAGAAAAATCTCACTTTTTAAATTTTTGGATGATTCTCGAAAATTTTTAGAATCTAAACAGGATTATAGGGTTTGGTGTTGAGATTCAAGTTATCAAACATAATATAACATAAGACAACTCTATTTAACTCACCTTGATGGTTGGAAATATATTTTAAGTGAAACTCACCTCTTGGGTCGTGCCTTAGCTTTAGGGAAAGAAGAAGTGAAGAATGGAGGGTTTGAGTCATATTGGAGGGTATTTGTACAGCCAAATCCGTTTCACCTTCCTAGCGCCATGCCATAGAATTTTTTGCTCTAGGCACCAACCTTACCGGTTGGTATGGTCTATAGCAAGGCCATAGATTTTGTAGTGCTAGTCCACAGAACTTCCTCAGCAGTGCATATGCTTAGCAAAATTGGCATAACTTTGTGCAGAAAAGTCAAATGGACAAATGGTTTTAAGTGTTTGGAATCTAAACTTTGAAGGATACAAATTTGATTCAAAAACCATGTCAAATTCCTCCTACATCGTGAATTGTACTCTTTTAAAATCAAGCTATGTCTCACTTGTTAGAATATTTAGCCTTGCATGGCCTTCCTGCCTTTTCTGTTCAAGCTTCCTATTTAACTCCAAAACACTTTCATTTCATTACAATCATCCGCCTATCATAATCTCCTTATTTCAATACATTAAGCCATTCATGTAGCATGTAATTTAAGCATGAATTCAACTTAAACGTCGATATTCTGTTTTGCGGTGCTACACAATTAGTCAAATGTAGGAATTGCATAACAATGCATAGGATATAGACTGGTCAATTGTTAGAATGTGTTTCTACAGCTTATATGATTTATACTTGTATTGTGTGTTGACTTGGATTCTGAAGACAAAATAATTTATGATATGATTTGGAACCTAGCATGTGAGAAAATTCCTTTATATTATATAGTATTGAAACAATTTTTTCTATGTTCTATACTAAAATATTTCTTAAGAAGCTCTGCCCTTACTGTAAATGTTTTTAGTGCTACTTGAGATGTCTTACCATTGGGTAAGATATAACTACAATTACTATAAATTTAAATGTCTTTATCGTGACAAGTGTTTTTGCTAAGGGTTGTTATATATCATGAAATGATATTAAATCCAACTGACTTGTATCATTTTGAAAATGTTTGATATGGATACTCTGTATCTAAAGAAAAGTAGTTTGAGAGGAGTTTGACAGATCTTATAGCCAACGACTGGCTCATTAAACTTGGCGCACCTTGTATATCCTGATTACTGTTACAACCCTTGCTAGTGGAGAGCTACTAGTATGTCATTATCGATATCCCTTTAATGGGGACCAGTGTCATGATTTGACTTTTGCAAAGGGGTTCCACTGTTTATTTTGGTTAGCTGTCACGGTAGGGAGCTCGTCATTCTTCATGGTTCGTTTTTGTAATCCTCTTCCAGAAATGTATCTGATTGTGACACCGTATTTTATAGAGTTTATACTCGTTATTTTGATGATGGGTCTAAGATGTTGCCAGTCTATTTCCTGTAGGCTTACCTTATACATGATGTATTCATTAAATGGTATATGATCATTTATCCCTATCCCAAAAATGCGTTTCTACCATGTTTAATGAATATTATGTACTAACATGTTTCCTAGCTTGTCTCCATATAGAATAGTCTTTGGTAAGTGTTATCTACTCACTATGCTAGCTAGCTCAATTTTTCGTTATTATTGTGCTACAGAGAGGACTATTGGCGTAGATGAGGACCTCCCTAGCTAAAGTTCGTGAAGGTGGAAGTACCGGTGAGTCCCGCATTGGTTTGCGCAGATGATAAGTTTTATCATTTATAGTCGTCCTTTCTTTTAAACTGGTAGAATTGCTCTGTTCGTTAGTTTCATAGTCGTAAGACTCATAAGTGTGCATTAAAATTTATTATGGTATACTGGTGATGAACCTTGTATTATTGTGTGACAAAAGGCCAAAGGGAGGTTAGTAATGATAGTGACTTGTTTTTAGGGGTGCTTGTTGTGTTGTATGATTCTAGCTAAGACAATAAAATTTGGATAGTCCTAGAAATAGGGGAAGTTCTATCCGATTTTTAACAAAATTCCGGTAAGTCTTGCTAGAGGATCTTCTACCAGACACTAGTCATGTCCCTAAATTGGGTCATGACATTTTCCCGTTTGCAAAATGAAAATGCAGAAATAAAATTCAGATTTCTGAATTGTAAATAATGCTGCAAACTGTATCTTTTAGTAGAAAGGATTGTTGTATATGCATGATTAAACTTTTGTATGTTACTGGGATGTGAATGAAGATATTAAGAATTCTAACACGGAGGCAAGGCTTATCAATGGTTTTATTTCTTTCCTTTTAATGCTAATGCCATGTGTTTGCAACAAATTTTAATGTGACAGAAAAGAAATTGCAATCACAAACAAAATATGAAGAAACGGATTTTTATTGATCAACATTGTGAGTACAAATCTGTTCCTCCCTTGATTCTTCTCTCCTAAATATTCTCCATGATTCAAGGGCCGTTAGTAGCGTATTTCTCGAACATAGGATGATTTTGACCTCTTTATGAATATCCCATGATTTTGTGTGATATTTGAGATGGCTCTTCAAGGGAATATGTTACCCTTTATATAGGAGTGAACTGGTTTAGGGTAGAGTAGGCTCCAAGTTAGGGTTTAGGGTAGAGTAGCCTACAAGCTAGGGTTTGGGATAGAGTAGCCTCCAAGAAACCCTGACAGAAATTAGACTCATCTTGTAGAGTCCCACAAAATTTCGATGTCTACAAATGGCCCCTACTTCAAGGCTTGTCGTTGTGTAGACTTAATGAAAATCAAAGACGAGACTTGAAGTAATTTTCATCTTTGCGGTTTTGTGGCTCTAGATTTGCAGATCTGATCTATGAGAGAAGAGATGAAGGGCAGATTTGGTCCCACCGGGCGTGCCAATTTGTTTGCAACAAATTTTAATGTGACAGAAAAGAAATTGCAATCCCAAATAAAATATGAAGAAACAAATTTTTATTGATAAATAATGTGAGTACAATTCTGTTCCTCCTTTGATTCTTCTCTCCTAAATATTTTCCATGATTCGAGGGCCGTTAATAGCGTATTTCTCGAACATAAGATGATTTTGACCTCTTTATGAATAACCATGAGTTTATGGGATTTTGAGATGCCTCTTCAAGAGAATATGTTACCCTTTAAATAGGCATGATTTAGGGTTAAGGGTTGAGTAGCCTCCAAGAAACCCTGACAGAAATTGGACTCATCTTGTAGAGTCCCACAAAATTTCAATGTCTACAAATGCCCCCTACTTTGAGGCTTGTTGTTGTGTAGACTTGATGGAACTCAAAGATGAGACTTGAAGTAATTTCCATCTTTGCGGTTTTATGGCTCCAGATTTGCAGATTTGATTTGTGAGAGAAGAGATGAAGGGCAGATTTGGTCCCACTGGGCGTGCCAATTTGTTTGCAACAAATTTTAATGTGACAAAAAAGAAATTGCAATCACAAACAAAATATGAAGAAACGGATTTTTATTGATAAATAATGTGAGATTTGCCTTGATTCTTCTCTCCTAAATATTTTCCATGATTCGAGGGTCGTTAATAGCGTATTTCTCGAACATAAGATGATTTTGACCTCTTTATGAATATCCCATGATTTTGTGGGATATTTGAGATGGCTCTTCAAGGGAATATGTTATCCTTTATATAGGCGTGAACTGGTTTAAGGTAGAGTAGCCTCCAAGCTAGGGTTTAGGGTAGAGTATCCTCCAAGCTAGGATTTAGGATATAGTAGCCTCCAAGAAACCCTGACAAAAATTGGACTCATCTTGTAGAGTCCCACAAAATTTCGATGTCTACACCATGTTCAAGGAATCATAAAAAGGTTTAGGAATATTTCGTAAAGGTACTCTGATGAATACCTATGAGATAGGAGGCTATTTAACTGTATCAATAGGATATAACAAAGGCGGGAGTGGTTTTGCAGCAATTTAGAAAGGAAAAAAAACAGAGAAGAACCTAAGGATATTATGGAAACGGAAATTTTCATGTAATCTGATTCTTTTTATCAAGTAAAATGAAGGAAGAAGTGTGAGTCAAAAAGGGAAAATGTCCAATGAATTTCATCATTAAAAGAGCCATTTTGAGATATGACCTGATGGAGTTACCTATTTTGTCACTGAAAGCACATATTGATCTGTAGGAATGAGAAAAATTTGATGATTCCAATCCTTGTACAACAAAAATAGCTCCTGCTCTTTGTATCAGATGTACTTAATTGGTATTAATTACTATTGTATTAGATGTTAAATTATTATTTCTTCAGTCTACAATTCTACATCACTTTTGCAATCTTGTACCTGGTGTATATCTATTTTCTCTTGTTGCTATGAAGGATAGTTATACTGTATTCTTGTATGAACTATTCCCATCATATCCCTAAATTAGTTTGTGACATTTTCCAATAAAAAAAGGAAGATACACTAGCTACTTGGAAGTTCTTCTTTTATTGGAGAAACAATTGTTTGATATGTTTAATACTTGTGTTAATTGGGATATGAATGAAGAAAAAGTTACGATGTACCGAAGATAAGAATTTTCTAGTTTCTTTCTCAAGAAAGCTCGAGGAAGAAGTGAGCCAATTTATGATACCAATATGTTATTGTTATTGATGCCTTTGTCTGGAATATTTTTATTTTCTGAATTATTTTTGCTAGTAGAATAAAACTTCCCTGAGTGGATTAGGACTCTTGTTAATTCAGTTCTATAGGACTTTTTCTATTTCTAGTTTGTTAGGACTCTTGTTAATTCAATTATGTAGGACTTTTTCTATTTCTAGTTCTTAGGACTCTTGCTACTGTAAACCTCTATTTAAGAGAGTTGAAGTTATTAATAAAACAAGTTGGATTTTATCAAAGTCACAAAGAGTCGGAACTTTCTCAAACAAGTTCCCAGGTCTGCAGTTCCCTGAATGAATTGCAAAATTCATCAATCATAGGTAGGTCAAGGAACAAGAACAAGGGCTTAGACGTGAGTGTTGGGCCTGACTTTCAAGTTCATCGTCCATGGACTCGAACCAGAACCTGTAACAATTTGGTATCTGAGCTTGTCACAATGGACGAGAGTACGATAGAAGCAAAGCTTAGAAGTCTTTTACAGGAAGTTCAAACTCAAATTGAAACAAAAGTAGCAGTTTCAGAAGCAAGGATCGACGCCAAATTCTAGCAACTATCGCAACAAATTGAAACCTTAATCCGCACCACGACACGTGCAAAGGGAGTTGAAGTTGGAGACAATAGCGCTGCTTCTGTCCAACAAACCAGTAACACAGGTGAACAACTGGATGTGTGTCTATGAGGAAGAAACAACAACAATAACAGTGGTACTGATGACAACAATGGAGGAAGAGGTATAGTTCCCAGATATACTAAATTAAACTTTCCTACTTATGATGGAAGTGAAGATCCTCTTATTTGGCTTCACCGTTGTGAGAAATATTTTGCTAATCAACGTACAACCAACCAAGAAATAGTAGGCTTCGCTGCTTTTCATATGGTAGGGGAGGCACAATTGTGGGTTTATCAACTGGAACAGGAGGAACCCAATTTAACATGGGGTGTCTTCAAAGAATATTGTACTCTTCGTTTTGGCCCACCCATGAAAAACAATCCATTAGGAGAATTGATCAACTTGAAATAAAGTAGTTTTGTTGAAGATTATCAGAGGAACTTCTAAAAGATGTTGGCTCGTGCATCATCTGTACGTATAGACCAACAAGTAGATATGTTTACAGTAGGATTTGTTGATTTGATTCGTCTCAATGTTGAATTGCACAACCCATCTAACCTAGTACAAGCAATGAGTCTTGCGAGAGCATTTGAGAAGAAGATACATATTTCTTCTATCACACAAAGGGGCTATAGTTCAACCTCAAATATTAGTGCAAGGACTCACTACAACAAATTTGCCCTAAGGCCACATTAATTCTAGACAACACTTGAAAAGTGTTGCCAAAAATATCTAAAGGCACACTTTCAAGGCGTGGCCTTTGTACAGAGCTTTTGGCCACGAAAATTTTGGCAACGCTTTTAAAACGTGCTCTTTAGAATTATAGGTTACACGTTTTAAGCGTTGCTTAATTATAAAATAATTGACAATACTTATTTATACATATGGCCACACTTTTAAATGTGCTATATTTATAATTCTAAAAATAACACTTTACAAGTGTGCCCATTAGCTCTCATAAAACATTTGGCAAAATAATAAATTCCCTTCATATATCTATTTCCCCCAATTTCTTAAAAGCAAGAGTACTATCGGCGCCACAAATTTCTTTCCTAGGGGTTTCTCGCTAAGGTTCAGTACTATGTATCTCACTATCAAGTTTCTCTCTTCTTTAATTCTGCACTATCTCATTCTGCTGCTGAAGAAGAAGACGACCCAAATGCTTCTTGATCGGATTTAGGACAACAATGTTCTTCTTCTGATCTAGAAGCTAGGAGGGCATGGAATTTGAATCCGAGCATGCTGCTAGGATTTTCTAAATTTCCTATGCGCGCAGAGTTGGGTTTTGCACTCGGGTCAGCCCTTATCATTTAATGGGTATGCTCCAAAGAGGGTTCTAACCCTAGGCCTGACAATGGTGCTCAACACAAACCCAAGCGCCAACGACTATCAAGAAACAGACTTCTGGTAAGTGGGCTATTACTAAAGTATCAAAGAGCAGACTCATGAGCTTGTACACCATAGCAACTGATTTACTATTTTTTGCTTTTCCTCTTCCCTTGGTGTTTTTACTTTCAATAGTTGCCTTTCGAGGTCTCGCAAATTGGATGGAAAACAACTTTGAAATTAATTATGATCTCATCCAGTAAGTATAGAAATCAATAGTTTTAAGCAAGAAATAGTTATATATGAGTGTTCTTTCTATATTGTTATAAGAGTCCGAATAATAATTCAAAAATGTATGTCAGTTACAAGTATAATCATCATAAATTTCTTGAGCATTTCCCTAGGTTCATTGATAATCAATGCAGTAAAAATATATGAAGCAGATCGATACTCCTAGATTCAGTTCTCCACCAACATGACAAGATAAGGAAATGATATTGCAAAATACAAATAGGGTATTATCGGAAGGTGTACTGATGGTGGTTGCGATACTTGGACATAAAATGAAAGAAAGTTTCAATAATATGAAATGTGTGATCTGAGTAGTAATACCAATCCCAGGAGTAGCAAAGTAGTCATCATAACTAGAGGGTGAGGAGATGATGGACATAGAGAAAGGGTGATAATTTATAAAGTAGTTTCTTGACCCATAGCTTTTTGAGCTATTTTTATGATGTAATGATTTTCGATTACGACTTTCATTTTTAAATCTGAAAAAGTATTTAAAGAAAATATTCTTGGAGAAAACAATTCGGACAAAATCTTTGATACTTCTACACAACTCATTGTTGTGGTGGGATAACATGCTATGCTAGGTATTATGGGCTGCCACATAGTCCTATATAATGAACATATGGTATTTTCTATGCATTTGACTTGTTCTGTTTATGCCTTTGATTGTTACTTTTTTTTTCCGTCAAGAGGCTTCTAATGCTAATAAATTGTTTCCTTTTATAACAAAGGTTTTTGATGTGATGCTTTCAGGTTGCAAGGATTCATTTGTTTCTCTTCTCTTGCTATCACATGTTTAGTCATTTTGATCAGGTGAGTACCTATTTGCACAATATATAGAAGCTAAACTATTTTAAGGTCCTAATTTATTGCGTAGCTAGGTCAATATTTAATTCCTTCTGCATCACTCAAGTGTCTAAACAAGGCAGATGTGTATTTAGTGATTTCTCTAATTGATTAGCCTTTTTTCATATAACTGTGAAATATCTGAGGGTCATTGCACGGTTCGAAACTTGGTGGATAATGGTCCTGCTCCTCTACCTCTCTCCACTTGTATCGGCAAGGTTCGAACCATGATGTGTGTGTAACCCATGCATCATAGACGGTTCTCTTACCACTAGACCAATGCCCCGGGTGACTTTTCTTTTGATTCCTCACCCTTGTGGTTTTGCTCTCAAATATACTACTTTACAACCTCATTTCAATCTAGTGGTAATTATTTATTCTTTCTTGGTTAATTTTGCTTTTCTATGCAGAGTATAGAGATCTGCCACCTGTATGAACTTTCACCATAAGCTTAAACATTTGAGGGTATGCCATGATTTATTCATATTGACTATCTTTAATTTCTAAGGTGTGGTTACTTTCTTAAGCGCAATAATAAAGGTACTCTGATGTGATTTCCCTTTAATGGTATGAATTTGAATTCTTGTGATTACTCCGAACATACAAGTGCTTCACTTTCAACTTGTATTTCATATTTTTCATTTGATTATTGGTGTGCATCACTGGAAACAAGGCATGAAAGGCTCTGATGTCTTCTGGCTGCAGCGATGAATTTCATTTAAACAGAATTGCCAAACAATTATTTCATTTTGTAGTGAAGTCAGTTTCTGATGAAGGATTCAAGGTTGGTATTACTCGGTTATAGTGAGTGGTTGAGTGCCTTGTATATTTTCTTAATACTTGTATACCCGTGTTAACTTTTCTGTTTGTAATAGTTCATGTTTATACCCATTTCTCTAAATTGCATTCTTTTGTATGTTATGTGTGCTGAGTGTGTTCCTTCTTATTTTTCTTCTCCAAAAGGAATACATTCTTTAGATTGTTAGTTTGGTAGATGGTTCAACTGTTTTAAGTACTTCACAGGCATTTTATGTAGCCATCTATTCCCAGTTAATCAAGTATGTGCAATATAAAGAATATGCTATATGAGTTATATTCTTGTATTTTTGTGTTTGGTCATAGTATTTGGAGTTAATATTTAAAATTCAAATGTATTTTAAAAAAAAATCAAAATTGTTTTTGAACATGCAATATAATTTAAATGGGGTTATTTTATGAAAATAAAAAATTTAACTTTTTTTGAAAAAAAATAAATTAAAAAGTGAAACCAAAAAAAGTGAAACCAAATAACTTGTGGCTTATGTGTTAGAGATTGTTTATTCCATGTTGCATTGTGATGTCTAGAACTTGCTCAGTGTGTGTGCAACGCGAAATGAGGGGTGTTGAATTTAGGAAATGATTTAGGCGTTCCTTTGATTAGCCTATTTATATTCCTCTTTTTACCTACCTAATGCATGACCTAGTGAACCCCATTGAGCCTTTAACCTATTATTTGGTAACCATACCTAAAGCCCTACCTGTTTGTTCTAATAAGCTTGCATTTGATCAAAAATACTCCTAAGCACTTTTAAGAAATCGTGGAAGAGTAAGGTAATGGTTTAAGGTGGAAAAGATTTAGAAGAAGAATGAAGGTGTGCGAGAAACAGTGTTGGCATTGAGCAATGTATAAAAAATGGTGTTTAATAAAATTGTTCCTTACCAATGCCTTTGAACGTGCTTAAAACAATGGGTGCAAAGGAAGAAGAGAAAAGAGAATAGTGATCGAAAGTATACCAAAAAAGAAAAGTGTAGTGTATTAAAGTGCTTAGGGAGGATAGTCACTTTCTAATCCAACTAATTCCTACATGTCCCTTAGCCTACATTACAACCAGTAAAAGTCCTATTTGATCCTAGGTTTGACGTTTCCTATATTAGTAGAGTATGACACTACGGGCAAGCTTATGGTTCATCTAATGTTGCATGTGTAATTCATTATGAGTGTGAGTGTTTTCTCTTTTCCTTTGTCTTACAGTCCTTCGTATATCCATAAATGGGAAACATGGGACATTTTTTGGTCTAAAGTGAGGGCACATGGTGATTTCTGATTGACTGCAAGATAAGTTGATTTATTGCTTGACATGCACAGTCGTCTTGGGATAATATGATGTCATAGATAGATTCGTCTGTTTCAAGTCAAGGTTTATGTGTTGTTTGGTTGATGAAAGGGGTCGGAAGATTGATTTGAAAACATGCTTGTTGGTTCGTTAATAAAACAATTATAGATATCCTGGATTTCTAATAGTCGAACGTTGTTTGGTTCTTTGTAAAATAATGTTAGTGTAGTTTTGTTTTGTTTCCTTCAAGACAAGCAAAGTGTATCAATCAGGTTCGTCGTTACGGGTAAACCTTTCGTGCCAAGTTTATAGTTAGAAAACTTCTGGGGTTTGGGAGTTGATAATTCTGGGCTAGGCTAGTCTCGACCAATTTTGAAGCGAGGTATGGTCTAGGACAATTCGGGTGAGTATTGGGTAACGTGTCTGGTATTGAGATAGTTTTCCTGGTAGCTAATACATAGAAGAGTCCAAAGGACTTTTTGGAAGTGAATTCGACTAAGTAAAACTCTCGGTATAAGGGTTGACGTGAAGGGGTTATTCCAAAACATCAGAAAATTAAGTGTGTTATAAAACATGCACTTTTGGGGAACTTTACGACTTTCTGTCCCGTGTCAACCGCCACAGTGGTTGACACATCTCTACAGCGACCTCTCCTATAGCGGAGAAATTATCGCTATAGCGAAAGTCAATGTCGGTCAGCACCGCTATAGTAGACGGTTCAAGTATGGCGGTACCTCTATAGCGGAGCGTGGACCGCCATAGCGGACGAGTCATGATTTAATGCAAAAAACTTCCCCAAAATATTCAATTTTCATCAAGAACATTTTGGGAGAAGGGCAGGGTAATTTTGGGCGAACTTACTCCATTTTCTACTATTTTTTGACCTAAAAGTAAGGATTCTACTCCCCTAACTTAGTTCTATCATTCCTATAGAGTAGCATTACTAGTTGGGAACTTGGGGAGAGGTTTGGATTGACCTAGGAATGGCAGAATCTAGAAAAAAAGTGGGGATTCTAGGGCATAGAAGTTCTTGGGTCTTGTTAATTATTGTTGGGTTATGATCATTTAGCCATAATTCTCTAAACATATCCATAAAAGTAGCATTAGGTGAATTGATGGTGGGAAAGCCCGGGAAAGGGGTGGAATGATCATAGTTTGGCCTAGGGATTGAGATTTTTGCATAATCTGGGTATTTTAGGCTAGTAATTGATTACAGTTATTATATATTTGTTTCTAGACCAAGAACAAGCAAGGGATTCAGAAAAAGGGAAGGTTCCGGTTCAATAGAGCTTTGAGTAATTCGAGGTAGGTGATGGTTGTTGTGTTTCTAATATGCATTATGTGTTCATGTACTACTGCTTGGTATTGTATGAGTTGCATGCTTACATAATGGTTTTTTGAATGTCTAATGGTCCAATTATTAGTCTTGTAAAATAAACTACTTGTTGTTGCTTGTTGGTTTACAAGTGTATTGTTGTTAATTGTTATTGACTATTTGATTTCTGTATGACATTCGGTTGGCTCGAGTACCACATCTGGTACAGGTTATTATTTGGTTAGCTCGGGTACCACGCCTGGTATAGGTTACTAATTAGTTAGCTCAGGTACCAAACCTGGTACAAGATACTATTTGGTTGGCTCGGGTACTATGCCCGGTACATAATTGTTTATTGTTTTGGTTGTATTTCTTTCGATGGTTCCATGAGTGGACCGGGTTGTATTTTGAAATGTGATTTCTATATATGGTCTTAGTGTAGGTTGGGATGGCATGCTAGAGTATGATTGGTGTTCTAGGGATCCTTGGTGGTCTGGGTTATATAAAAAGAGTACTTGTTTATTATTCAGATTGGTAATTGCTTGTTAACTAAGTCTATCTGGTTGATTCATTGAGGAAGAGGTCTGTATTTAGTTATGTTGTGGACTGGTTACATGCCTACTTTGCCTTACTTAGCTTAATTATTGTTCATATTTTGTTTATTGGTGATGGCCGATGATCCTACCAGTACACGGTGGTTGTGTACTAATTCTACACTTGCATTTATTTTTGTGAGTACAGGCAATCTTCCGGCAGCTGACGCACGACCTCACCTGTAGTCCTGGCATTTCTAGATCTCAAGGGTGAGCTACTTCGGTTGAGCTACCTTGTTGTCTTCTTTAAGTTATAGCCCAATTATTTCAGGTTTAGACTCTGTTTTTTGTTTTGGGGTTGCATCCCCGCATTTTAGACTTGGTAGATGTTTTGGTACGGTGACTTTCAGGTCTTAGGGAGGATTTTTTTTTTGTAGGATTTTATGATATTAGTGCTGAGACATTAAATGCTAGTTTATTTTATGCAACTGGTTTAAGCTATTAGATTAGGCTAAGTGTTGGATATTATTGGTTCGCTAACCCAGGGGGTTGGGTGGGTGCCACTCACGATGGGTTGGGTCCTGAAAAACATGGTATCAGAGTCCTAAGTTTGTTGATCTCGTCATACCAAAACGAGTCTAGTAGAGTCTTGCGGAACGGTATGGAGACGTCTTTACTTTTCTTCGAGAGGCTATAGGACTTTAGGAAACTATCTATTCTTCCTTCCTTCGTGCTATAACTTGATTCTAATTGGAATCAGGTGATACAAATTGGTATCTAACTCTTTCACTCTTTTGTCCACAGATGGTTAATATGAGGAATAATAGAGCGAGACCAGCGGTTCTAGCAGCGGCCCCACTGTCAGGGATAGAGCTCAGGAAACTACATGAGCGCATAAGGCGACCCTTCCCCCACCCCAGTATCAGGTTGAAGAGGAAGTCGAGATTTCTCTTGAGAAGGGTGTGGAGTAGTCAAAGGCAGCACCGACTGGAGGTGCAGGCCTTTCCTCCATCACGCCCAAGGCATTTTAGCAGGTGTGGTCCTTTTTGAGTGGACTGGTTAGTGCAGGAGCCACCCCCGTGGGTATTACAGATCAGGCTCTAGGCACCCAACCAGCGGTTACTACAGCTCCTAGAATGGATGTAGCGTCAAGCACAAATGACTTTTTTAGACCAACGCTAGGTCCAGTTATGACAGGGAATGAGCACGAGATGCTGACCAAGTTCCTCAAGATGAAACCTCCTACGTTTCAGGGTACTGAGAAGGAAGATGCCTATTAATTTATATTGGACTGTTATGATAGGCTGGGCATTATGCAACAACATGGGGTTGAGTTCGTTACCTTTCAGCTGCAGGGTGATGCTAAGCAATGGTGGAGATCTTATATGGAATGTCGGCCATCGACCTTGCCTACATTGACTTGGGAGCAGTTTCATGCTCTCTTCTTAGAGAAGTATGTACCTCGTACTTTGAGAGATCGCAAAAAGGATGAGTTCCTGGCTCTGGAACAGGGTAGCATGTTTCTCTCTGCTTATGAGGCCAAGTTTCATGCCTTGTCTCATTTTGCTACACAGTTGTTGGGTACCAAAGAGGAGAGGGTTTAGTTGTTTGTGAAAGGAGGAGAGGGTTTAGTTGTTTGTGAAAGGAGGAGAGGGTTTAGTTGTTTGTGAAAGATTTGAACACTGATTTGCAAGTGTTGTCTGTGCACATGACTTCAGCAAGGAAAAGCTTCAATGAGGTCACCGATTATGTGAAAAAGTTAAAAGGGGTTAAGCAGGTCGGGTAGGCTAAAGTGTTAGCCAAAAAGTCCCAGAATGAGGGAAATTTCTGTGGTTCATACTCTCGGGACCACAATCAGCATGTGTACTCTACCCATCCTATTCAGTCTGCTAGTTTCTATAGGTGGTTGTTCGGGAGCTTATCAGTAGTCGTCAGCTCCTAGAGTCCATGGAGCTTCTTACACATCTACCAGCAGGCCTACACTTGATCGCAGTTATTCCTATTGTGGTGATTTGGGCCACTTTAAGAGGGAGTTCCCTCACAGATAGACTGGTAATCAGGCTTAGCAGTAGTCTAAGGTTGTGGTCCCAGCAGATAGAGGTGGTTATGCTAGAGGTCATCCACAGGGTGGGCGAGGCAATTTCCAGAGAGGTCAGGGAGACAGAGGTAATAGCGGCGTGAGTAGGGGTGCGGTGCCGCTAGCCAAGGAAGTTGCTCGGGTTGATGACCGAGCTCACTACTATACTTTTCTAGGAAGATCTGAGGCAGAGGCATCACAGGCGGTGATCACAAGTATAATTCTTGTCTATCATAGGATGGCTTCTGTACTATTCGACCCAGGATCTACTTACTCTTATGTGTCTGTGAACTTTGTATGGGGTCTGGATTTGATATGTGATGTCCTTGATTCCCCTATTCATGTGTCTACCACGGTAGAAAAGTTGGTAATTATGACTAATGTTTACCGTACTTGTTCGATGATGTTTGTGGGGTTGCAGACTTGGGTAGATGTGGTAATTCTAGATATGGTAGACTTTGATGTTATATTAGGCATGACCTGGTTGTCTCCCTATCATGCCGTATTGAATTATAATGCTAAGACTGTGGCTCTAGAAATTCTGGGTAAGGATAGACTAGAGTGGAAAGGTGTGTACAGGCCTAAGCTGGCTAAAATAATATAGTTTATTCGGGATAAGAAGCTAGTAGAGAGACGGTGTTTGGCCTTCTTGGCTTATCTCTGGGATGATAGTGTGGAGTCCCCATCTCTTGAATCAGTTTTGGTTGTTTCAGAGTTTCAGGAGGTATTTTTGGCAAATTTGTCTAGTATGCCTCCGAAAAGGGACATCAATCTTTGTATTGACTTGGAGCAAGACACTCACCCAATTTCTATTCCTTCCTATCATATGGCTCCGACAGAGTTAAGGGAACTTAAGACTCAGCTTCAAGAACTCCTAGATAAGGGTTTTATCCATCCCAGTGCTTCACCTTGGGGTGCTTCAGTGTTGTTTGTGAAAAAGAAGGATGGTAGTATGCGTATGTGCATAGACTACAGGAAGTTGAACAAGGTTACCATCCAGAATAAGTACCCTTTACCTCGTATTGATAATCTTTTTGACTAATTACAAGGTGCGTCTGTGTTTTTGGAAATTGACTTAAGGTCAGGGTATCATCAGTTAAAGATTAGGTGCGAGGACATCCTTAAGACTGTCTTTCGGACTCAGTATAGGCATTACGAGTTCCTAGTGATGTCATTTGGGTTGACCAATATGCCGGAAACATTCATGAGTCTGATGAATGGGGTGTTTAAGTCTTATTTGGATTCTTTTGTCATTAAGTTTATTGATGACATTTTGATATAGTCCAAGAGTAAGGAGGAGAATGATGAGCATCTTCGTATTGTATTGGATATATTGAGGCATCAGAAGCTTTATGCAAAATTTTCTAAGTATGAATTTTGGTTGACTTCAGCCACCTTTCTTGGGCATGTAGAGTCTGAAAAGGGAGTGATGGTGGATCCCAGAAAATTGAGGCAATTAAGAGTTGGGTCTAGCATAGCTCTAGGACTAAGGTGCGGAGTTTTGTGGGGCTTGTAGGTTACTATCGTAGGTTTGTCAAGGATTTTGCGTCCATTGCTAGTCACTTGACAAGGTTGACTGAGAAGGAGCTAACGTTTGTGTGGTCTTACAAGTGTGAAGAGAGCTTCCAAAAGCTCAAGACACTTCTTACCATGACTCTTATCCTTTCATTGCCGGTTAAAGGTAAGGATTTCATTGTATATTATGATACTTCACATTCGGGTTTGGGTGCTATGTCGATGCAGGACATGAATGTGATAGCATATGCTTCTAGGAAATTGAAGGTTCATGAGAAAAACTATCCAACCCATGACTTAGAGTTGGCAGCGGTAGTGTTTGCACTCAAAATTTGGAGACAATATCATTATGGTGTCAAGTGTGAGGTGTTCACCAATCATCGCAGTCTACATCATGTATTCACTCAAAAAGACTTGAATCTGAGACAGAAGAGGTGGATGGAGTTGTTGAAAGATTGTGATATGACCATCCAGTACCATCCGAGTAAGGCTAATGTGGTGGCAGACATATTGAGCTGGAAGACCATCAGCATGAGCAGTTTGGCTTGTTTGGGAGTGTCCAAGCGACCACTGGCAAAGGAGATTCAGGCCTTAGAATCTAGGTTCATGCACTTGGGTATCTCAGAAAAGGGTGTAGTGTTGGCCAGTATTGAGGTCGAATCCACATTTATAGAGGAGATAAAGGCCAAGCAGTTTCAGGATCCACAATTGAGCAAGCTTAAGAGCAAGGTAATGTCTGAAGAGTTCAAGAATTCCATGTTAGACTTTGGCAGGGTGATGAATTTCAGAGGAAGGATTTGTGTTCCTCGGGTTGATGATATAATTCAGAAGGTATTGACAGAGGCTCATGGTTCATGGTACTTAATTCATCCAGGCATAACTAAGATGTACAAGAATTTGAGGCAACTTTATGGTGGCCTGGAATGAAAAGGAATATAGCTGATTTCATGTCCAAATGTCAGAACTGTCAGCAGGTCAAATATGAGCACCAAAGGCCTGCATGACTACTTCAGAGGATGCCCATTCCCGAGTGGAATTGGGAAAAGATAGCTATGGATTTCGTAGTAGGTCTTTCAAAGACTTTGGGGAAGCATGACACAATATGGGTCATTGTGGACAGACTGACCAAGTCAGCTCATTTCATTCCAATCTGAGTGGATTATAATTTGCAGCAGTTGGCTAAGATCTATGTGAAGGATATCGTGAGACTACATGGGGTACCACTATCTATCATTTCAGACAGGGGCACGCAGTTTACCTCTAAGTTTTGGGGTAGGTTACATGAAGAGTTGGGCATTCAACTCACTTTCAGCATAGCTTTCCATCCTCAGACTAACGGCCAGTCAGAGAGAACAATCCAAGCATTGGAAGACATGCTAAGAGCATGCGTGATTGACTTTAGAGGTCATTGGGACCAGTTTTGGCTATTGTAGATCCTCAATAGGGTGGTTTAAGGTAGGTGATGTGAAGCCTCTGGGCGTAGACTTGGTAAGGGAAGCGCAGGAAAAATTAAGGGGCATTCATACCAAGTTGCTAGCGGCCCAGAGCAGGAAAAAGGAATACGTGGATCGCAAGGTAAGAGACATATATTTACAGGTTGGTGAGAAAGTACAATCAAAAGTGTCACCAATGAAGGGGGTTATGTGTTTCAGTAAGAAGGGCAAGCTCATCCTTCGATTTATCAATCCATTTGAGGTCCTCAAAATGGTAGGGCCAGTGGATTACAGGTTAGCACTGCCGCCCAATTTATCCGGTGTCCATCCAGTATTTCATGTATCCATGTTGAAGTTTGTACCATAGGAATAGAGATTACATTATCAAGTGGGATGAAGTATTACTAGACAAGGATTTTTGGTATGAAGAGGAACCGGTTGCGATTCTTGATTGTGATGTCCAGAAGTTGAGGAACAAAGAGATCAAATTGGTGAAATTTCAATGGAAGCATCGTATAGTTGATAAAGACACTTAGTAGATCGAGAAAGATATGCGAGACAAGTACCCTCACTTGTTTGAGGATTCAGGTACTACACTTTCGCTCTTTTATTTTCTGTATTTTTAGGTTTGATCATTCGGGGATGAACGATGGGTAAATTAGTATCTGTTGTAATGACCGAGTTTGTCGTTATGGGTTAACATTTCTTGCCAAGTTTAGAGTTAGAAAACTTCTGGATTTGGGAGTTGGGAATTCTGAGCTAGGCTAGTCTTGGCCGATTTTGGTTCGAGGTATGGTATAGGATAATCTGGGTGAGTATTAGGTAACGTGTCTAGTATTGATCTAGTTTTCCTGGTAGCTAATACATAGGGGATTCTGGGGGACTTTTCAGAAGTGAATTCGAGTAAGTAGAACTCTCAGTGTGAGGGATAACATGAAGGGGTTATTCCAGAATGTCAGGAAATTAAGTGTGTTGTAAAACAGGCACTTTTGGGAAACTTTACAACTTTTTGTCCCATGTTAACCACCACAGCGGTTGACACATTGCTACAGCGACCTCTACTATAGCAAAGAAATTATCGCAATAGCGGAAGTCAACGTCGGTCAGCACCGCTATAGCGAATGGTTTCGCTACGGCGATATTACTATAGCAGAGTATGGACCGCCATAGAGGATGGTTGGGATTTAATGCAGAAAACTTCCCAAAATGTTCAGTTTTCATTAAGAACATTTTGGGAGAAGGGCAGGGAGATTTTGGGCAAACCTACTTTGTTTTCCACCATTTTTTGACCTAAAGGTAAGGATTCTACTCCCGTAACTTAGTACTATCATTTCTACGGAGTAGAATTACTAGTTCGGAACTTGGGGAGAAGTTTGGATTGACCTAGGAATGGTAGAATCTGGGAAAAAGGGGTGATTATAGGGCAGATAAGTTCTTGGGTCTTGTTAATTATTGTTGGGTTATGATCATTTAGTCATAATTCTCTAAACTTATCCATAAAATGGTAGAATTAGGAGAACTGATGGTGGGAAAGCCCGGGAAAGGGGTGGAATAATCATAGGTTGGCCTTGGGATTGGTATTTTTTCATAATCCAGGTATTTTAGGCTAGTAATTGATTATAGGTATTGTATATTTATTTCTAGACCAAGAACAAGCAAGGGATTCAGAAAAAGGGAAGGCTCCAGTTCAATAGAGCTTTGAGTAATTCGAGGTAGGTGATGGTTGTTGTGTTTCCAATATGCATTATGTGTTCATGCACTACTGCTTGGTATTGTATGAGTTTCATGCTTACGTAATGGTTTTTGGAATATCTAATGATCCAGTTATCAGTCTTGTACAATGAACTAGTTGTTGCTGCTTGTTAGTTTACAAGTGTGTTGTTGTTCATTGTTATTGACTGTTGGATTTCTGTGTGACATTCGGTTAGCTCGGGTACCACACCTGGTATAGGTTACTATTTGGTTGACTCAGGTACCACGCCTGGTACAGGCTACTAATTGGTTGGCTCGGATACCATGCCTAGTACAGGATACTATTTGGTTGGCTCGAGTACTACGCCTGGTACGGGAATGATAAATGGTTGCCTCGGGTACCACGCCTAGTACGGGATTGTTTATTATTTTAGTTGTATTTCTTTCAATGGTTCCATGAGTGGACCGGGTTGTATTTTAAAGTGTGATTTCTGTATATGGTCTTAGTGTAGGCCGGGATTGCATGCTAGAATATGGTTGGTGTTCTAGGGATCCTTGGTGGTCCGGGTTATATAAAAAGGGTACTTGTGTATTGTTCAGATTGGTAATTGCTTGTTAATTGAGTCTATGTTTTTGATCTATTGAGGAAGAGATCTGTATTTAGTTATTTAGTTGACTGGTAACATGCCTACTTTGCCTTACTTAGCTTAGTTATTGTTCATATTTTGTTTATTGGTGCTGGCCGATGATCCTACCAGTACATGGTAGTTGTGTACTGAGTCTGCACTTGCATTTCTTTTTGTGAGTATAGGCAATCTTCCGGCGGCTGACGCACGACCTCACCTGTAGTCCCGACGTTTCCAGATCTCAAGGGTGAGCTACTTTGATCGAGCTACCTTGTTGTCTTCTTTAAGTTGTAGCCCAATTATTTCGGGCTTAAACTCTCTCTTTTGTTTTGGGGTTGCATCCCCGCATTTTAGACTTGATAGATGTTTTGGTACGGTGACTTTCAAGTCCTTGGGCGGATTTTATTTTCCTCAGGATTTTATGATATTAGTGTTGAGATATTGAAATGTTAGTTATTTTTATGGAACTGGTTTTAAGCTATTAGATTAGGCTAAGTATTGGGTATTATTGGTTCGCTCATCCGGGGGTTTGGGTGGGTGACACTTACAGCGGGTTGGGTCGTGACACAAAGTCTCTAAGTTGGGGGTGTTGATGTGCCAGGATTTTAAGGTACATTTCATACCTTTTGACAAGGATTCTTGGTAGTTCTTGAGTATGTTTAGTGTGATATAATGCATTTGAGTTGAGTTGCAGGTATAATGGGTTAAGTACACCATAAGGATGAAAAGATCGCCAAAAGAGGTTTATTACAAATCAATGCGGAGGATTACAAGCCGTGGTGCAAACCAAAGTTAAAGGACAGAAATGAAGCGAGAACAGGAGGTTAAAATGGCCACCATTACTGATCATTTTTAGCCATTACTGGTCGTTTTCTAAATCAAAAATTGTGCAAAATCAGCAAGTTATAACAACTAACATAACGGACCATTTTGATCCATAACGGTCTGTTTTGGCTTCCGTTTACCCTTCCAGAAACTAGGTGAACGACTTAAAATATCATGTTGGAAATAATGGTTAGTTTTGAGAAATAACGGTTCATTTTGGCAACCATACGGGATGAGGCAGATTTACTTTCCTAGCCCTTTTAGGATATGATTCCTACTCACCTATAAATAGCATCCTTAGGTTATCTTGTTACACATAATATATGATACAATTTTATTTTTGTTTTGTCTTGGTTTTGAACGAGTTTGAGCGCTACTTTGCTCTTGGCTTCAAGAACATCTTTTGGTTTTCAATCAATCTTGTAAGTATGTTTCATTTGAATCATCTTCTTGTTCTTATTTAAGCATGAGTAACTAAACTCATCTCCGAGGTTGTGAATCCCCATAATGGGTGAAATCTAGGGCTAAACTATCAATATAGAATGGAATAGTTTGTTGGATGATTTGTTAACTCTCTTTATAATAGTGATTAATGGTAGCAAACATTAGTCTAATGCCAGAAAACCCTAGTTTGTGCCTAGAAGGGTTAATTAAGATTGGAAAGAGTTAACCAACAATAACTCACGGCGTTCACCATTGTTTAATAGAACTACATAGGAATACGTTGGTTTTACTTGGAAAATTATGATCAGGTTGTAGTTACACTTCATTGTATTTGGGAAAATAAGTGAAGAAAAGGCCATTCCCACATCAGAAGATAAGGATTGGTAACTAATTGGTCATTGTTTGTCTGCATCAAACTAGGAGAGACTATAAAGGTAGTTGTAACCCCTAGACTTAGCCTATTACATGGTGAAACAATCCCGGTTTGTTTCAAATCTTGATATTTCAAATATTCACTTGCTGCAAATCTTAGTTATAGAACAATCTTTTACACAATCATTAAGGAATAAGAATTGGTATAAAGTAAACTATCCTTAAGGACTTTGAGTATTATATTTCTTACCCTATTCCCTGTGGGATTCAACTCTAACCTAATCGTTGGGTTACTATATTTGACAGCAATCATTTACACTTGTAAAAAGGGTGTAATTTGAATGCATTAGAGGGGCACTCCTTAAACCTATGGCCAAGCTAATTACACCCCAAACACCCCTCTCTGCTAGCAAAACACTCGCTTGGATGATTCTTACCACACTTAGGACATGATGTAAAAGTATGGTTACCTGAAACACTGCCTTGTGACTTAGAGTCTTATGCCTTATTCTTCTGATCATGGCGAGGTCTGGGAGATGGAGCACTCATTGATAAAGGTTCTAGAGTTGAAGATCTCTGCTGAAACTTAGAGCAATTTCCACCGCCCGACCTCTACTGAGAATAGTCAAAATTACCTATTTTGTCCCTCTTACTCTCTCTCTCTCCCCTTAAACTTCTCTTCTTCCATTTACTAAGAATAAGTCATTAGTCTGGAGATGTCCATATCTTCGACCAACATAGTTGTCTTATATTCCTTCTTAACCAAGTCACAAATACCTGAAATGTACTTGCTCATCTAGGCCCTTGGCTCTGCTACCATTGTTGGAGCATATCTGAAGAGCTGGGTAAAAACTCATGCTTTTGAACTTTCATATATCCCTGCTTCAGATTCACAAACTCCTCAGTCTTAGCCTCTCTCAACTCTCTTGGGAAGGACATTTCTAGAAAAGCCTCAACAAAACAGTCCCAAGTTATTGGAGTTGTATTCCTGCCCCTACTGTCTTTCCACTGCGTGAACCAGATGTGAGACACATACTTAAGCTATAGGATGCTATCTCAACACTCTCGACCCATAAAATCTGCATCACTTTGAGAACCTTCTTCACCTCATCAATGAAGTTCTGCGGATCCTCATTTACCTTTGACCCACAGAACTCCGGTGGATTTATGCAGACAAAATCCCTAACTCTGGCAGCAGTTGTCCCACCATTTAGGTTAGCACGAATAGGTGGCTGTTGATTAGCCTGAGCAGTCACAGCTTGTGCCAACATCTGAATAACATTTCTAAATTCAGTGTTTGTAACCTCATGGTTTGGCACCAAAGGATTAGCATTATGAGCATTGGATTTGCAAGGAGGCATGATTTGAATTGCACAACGAATAGATTATAAGGGAGAAATAGATTTAAATCTATTGCATGATATAGAACATGAAAGAAGTAGAGTTTTCTAAAAACATCTCATAGCCTCTCTCTCTCTCATAAGTGTGGCGCACTTCACACCCATGAAAAAGACTCTACTTAACTGCAGCTTTTAGACACCCTAGGACTCTTGAACCTAATGCTATGATACCAACTCATTCATGCCTCGAGCCTACACCCTGGACGTGATATGGTGCCTAGAGCAATAAGTGACTCCAAGCTAATCCATGGTCTGGCATTTACTAAGCATTCTGAATAAAATTAGCTAAGCAGAAACTAAACTGAATAAAATATAAGTTTTAGAATTTAAACTAAAAATCTCTAAAATATATAGAAGTCTGAAAAGTAAAACTGACTGAATAAGCTGAAATATGACTCTATGTCTGAAAGCCTCTACAACTGATGAGTTGCTGGGACAAACCCACAGCTAATCCCAAAATACTGAAAACCAAAAGTAACTAGAGAGAAAAGTATCAAAAGTCCATCCTCGGAGGATGAGGACTCACCACAAGTAGTCACTGAGATAATGTTGAGCCGAGATAATCACGATGCTGAATCTGAGAACCTGAACCTACATCATGATAGAATATAGCACTTAGAGTATGCGTCAATAATTCAAATATACTGAGCATGAGGAATATTCAATATAACTGAACATGCTAAAATGCTGACATGCTGTTTCAAAATTGTAAATTGAACTGTAGTACATAGGCACAAATATAATCATGCATAAATCTGAAATGTAAAGACACTTTGAAAAGACATAGTAAAACTGAACTGAGGGCCTAATATTTAACTGTTGAATCTAATTATGTGGGAGAGTCTTTCAAATGACATAAACCACGTGAGTTAAATATGGTGTACAATGTATACATCCCATGGAGAGGACCCAATATATCTTGTCAGGGTATAAAGCTATGGCTGGCGTGATCACTAGTTTTGAGGCCCAAATGAGAGGCTAAATAACCTATGATTGCACATAGTTCTAAGATTTTAGGGTACGTTGAACCCTAGTCTAAATTGGTGCTAAGTACTACTCCTAAAATTGATTCTACTAGCTCATTTAAAACTGAGGTTCTGGAATACTACATCAGAACTTAACTGGTCTGAAATCATTATTTTCTGAAAAGTTGTAAACTGAAAGATGACTAAATTCTATTTAAAACTCAATGCTAGTAATATAGGTTAAATTCTGAAGAAAGCTAATTCATGAGAAAATACTAGAATTTAGGGCTAAGTTTTTAATTCCTCAAACCTTTGTAAAAACTCATGAAAGTCATTGAAAACATGATACAATTCTTCTAAAACAGGATGTAAACCATGTAGAAATCATAAAAACTAAATTCTGTAATATTTTGCATAATTGGATAAGAACCCTAGTTTCATAAAATGATAAACTCAATGTAAAAGCTTGAGATTTTGGGCATAAGGGCAAACACGACCTTTACTGAATACCCATATACCTGGTAGAAGAAGATTCTTGAACTATGGATAGAGTTCTGAAGCTTTGGAGAAGAAATCCCTAGGTTTGATTGACAAAAACTGCTTCTGCTCTTTCTTTCTAAGACTTGAGCAAAGGAATGAGGGAAAAATCTTCTAATTTTGATTAAAACCCTTCTAAAATAAGCATAAAATGACTTATTGTCAGAGTTAAAATAAGGGGAAAAGCCTAAAATACCCCTGAGGAATTAAATTGGGAACTGCTTAAAAATAATTTGACCCAAGCTGACGAGCCAGAACCAAGGCTCATGGAATAAACCAAGGATCGTGGTTGGTGGTCGTGGTTTCTGGGAAACATTGCAAGTTGCGGGTATGATTCCACGGGTGAGGTGTATGGCTCGTGGATCATTCCACGGCCCGTGGAAACCTCCTGTGGTTATCAAAGAAATTTCTGGCCCTAAGGTTTGATTCCACGGGGGAGGTCCATGGACTGTTCCAGGGACCACGGGTCAAGTCCACAAGCCATGGAAAGTTCCACGAGTCGTGGAAAGGACTCATGATTCCAGTCCTGTAGACCACCCTCAGGTCTGAGGACTATGGGTTAGTTTCACAGTTCGTGGATATTTCCACGGATCATGGTACCAACCCGTGAAAATCAGATAGAGAGTGGCCATTTCCCTTGGCACCACGAATTAGTTTCACAACTCGTAGAAGTTTCTACGGGTCGTCCTGTTAGTTCGTAGAAAGTTATCCGCATCCTAAAATTTTTGCTCAGGAACCACGACTCAAGTCCACGAGCCGTGATGAGTTCTACGGTCCGTGGAAGGGACCCGTGAAACCTGAAGCCGAGTTTTAAAACAGCTTTTTCTTAATTAAGTCCTAAGGGTATTTTTATAATTACCCACCCTTTTAACTCCTAAGTGAGGTCGTTTTGGCCACTTTCATTAGGGTTTCTACACCTATTAACCTAAGTCCCTTCTCATTACCTCATTCATCTTCCAAAAAGGGAAAAGAACCTCTTCAAGCTCCAAGTCTCAAGCTCCAAGTTCAAGTCTCCTTTTCTTTTCAATTTCAAGTGGGTTAGCTTCAATCAAGGTATATGGGTATTCAACAATGGGTTCCTTTCACCCTTGTTCCTAAAACCCCAAATCTTTATTTTGATTTCATGAACTTTCAAATTAGGGTTCTTACCCAATTCTTATGGTTTTTGCTATAAATTGCCTTCTCATGATTTTATTATGAAATTACTACTAAATTGCATAATTTTGCATGGATTTTTACATATGAACTCCTATTTCAAATTGAAGACTAATTATGGCAAATTCTACATGCATAAATTAATTTAAGTAAATTGGATATTTGATAGCATCTTTTCATGAATTTCAAGCAAGTGCATGCCTAATTTCTATAATTTATGAAAGTATATGTATTATGAAATTGAACTAGTGCCATGCAAGTTTTCAAGTTATGAACTATTATACAATGCAAGACGCGCGATGCGCCATCAATACTCATAAATCATTTTCTAAACCAATATTCATGAGTAGTATGAAGATCCAGGTTATGAACAAGCTTGACATATAGATATGTCACATGTATGTGAGCCTTATATTTTTGGGAGTAGTATTTAGCACCGAGCGATGAGGGTTCTAGATGACCCAAGGCTAAAACTACGTTGCTACCGTAGGTTTCCCTCCGCGGCCTATGAAAGTATCTTTATGAACATGGTTCTAACCTTGGCCGGTTAGGATAACCTTTTTCAGTGTGGGTGCATGACACTGGACTCCATGTAGCTCATCATGGTTTAATGTCAGTTAAGAGAAACTACCACATGATTATTTTCAAGTTATGAAGTTATATGATACCTTACTTTGAACCTTTTTTTACTTCATGTTCATGTCTTATATCTTGATAACTTCTTATGCTATCTCTTATTTCAAATTAGAGCTCATTTTAAGCATTTTTAAGTATGTTTTATCATGATCATGCATATCTCACATACTTGGTACATCCTATAGTACTGACACATATTTTGCGCTGCATCCTCTTGATGATGCAGATTCAGGTTCCCTCCCTCAGGCACGTGGCTAGAGATCGCAGGCCATATCCAGACAGTGTTGGTGAGTCCTCATTGTTTGAGGACTAGTTATGATTCTAGCTAGTTATTGGTTATTTACTTTCGTACCTTGAGTTAGCTTGGGTCTTATCTTAGAAACTCCTTATGTCATGTGTAGAGGCTTTTCAGATATATATAGAATTCGGGTCTTCTTTGAATCATATTCATCTTGACTTTATCTTATGGATTGATTATCCAGTTTATTATGCTTCCGCTATGCTTATTGGATATGCCTGAGTTATGCTATGACCAAAGGTTATTGATAACGCCCAAACTAAACCTCAAATTATGAAGTGTGAGCGGTCGTCGTCAAATATAGAACCCAACAGAGGTTGGGGTCGATCACACAGGGAATAAGGTGCAAATTAAGTCGTTAATGAATTAGATGACTAATAATCAATAATTTTCGGTAAATGGGGGGGGTTTGTGAAATCAATATTTGAACAAAGCAACTAATAACGTATGAGTTTTAATCAATATGTGAGAAAACTAGGGAAGTGTTCACCATGGCGTTGTAACAATGTCGATTCAAGCTTAATCGGGTTCTTTCTTATATGCGTGTCACGATGTGATTGAATTAATGGTATCATCTAAACGTTTCTCAACCAAATAGACGAATTTCCTTTTCAATTCTCTCGAACTTGAAAAGGTGAGCTTTTATATTTCAATCCTAAACATCAAGTAGATTAATCTAGTTACAGCATTAATCATAAGACGAGAGTTGGTGGTCTCGAATCCTCGTAGTTAATCAAATTTCTCGGTTTTAATTTCTTCACTCAAGCAAATTAAACCTAGGCATGTTCTAATGTTTGCAACCACTAGAAAACGTGAAGAATGAATGATTAACAACGTGACAATCATAAATATTGAACCCAATGCTACCCGGAATCTAGATCGCTACTTTAGCCATGGCTCCCACAACCCTAGTTGTGGGAAGTTAGTTAATCATGCTTTTATGGAAAGAGAAGAAGATCATATTCATAATAAAGAAAAGAGATTCTTACAATATAATGAAAACTAGCTTCAATTCTCCAAGAACAAGAAAATCAAGATCCCAAGAACAATCAAGAACACGATTCAAGAAGAAGAAAACGTGTTTTGCTCTCAAATTCTTGCTCAAAACTCTCCTCTATTTGGTAATCAATTGGTAATCACTTGGTGATGAATTAAAATAAACCTAACATAGGGTATTTATAGGATTCCAGGAAATAAACCCAAAAACGTTCGGAATCCGCGTCGTGTACTGCCTCAACTTGACGGCCTGGGCTGACGGACCGTCACAAGCTTGACGTCCCATCACGGTGGCCGTCACCACTAGGCAGTGGTGCTGCCTCAAGTTGACGGTCTACTTGACGGACCATCACATGTGTGACGGCCTATCATGGTGGCTGTCACTCTTAACCAGTGGTGCTCTTTTGAGCGTATTTCCTTCCTTTTCTACGTTTGTCGCTATTTCCTGCAAATCCAACATAAAACATCAAAAACGACGACAGTTGCTTGAAAACTTACGATTGTTCTTAGTTTAGAGGCGTCAAAAATGCCGTAAAATGGCGGCACATCAACACCCTCAACTTTAAACATTCGCTTGTCCTCAAGCAACATGACTCAAAAACAATTATGTCGACTCAACTAAGAAAACAAACTCGTGTCTCTAGCAACTCATGGTCATTCAATGCTTATTCAATTTTAAATCAAGCTCCCTAGTAGCACATGAATGTATGAAACATTAACTTGCAAGGATCCAAACATGTCATTCCGATATGATAGAATATTATACATACACACGCACAGCTATCCCAACAGTCAATAGATAACATAGAGTTCTTGGTGCCCTCACCACAAAGAAGTCCCACACACAAGATTTGGGAATAGGTAAGGCGCTCACACTCACAAACGATTTCAAACAATGTACATGCGATGCCATAAGCTTGCCCTCGCTATTCTATTTTAGTTTTTCAGACAGCCGCTTAGGATCACTACAGGACTTGTTTTGGCTTGTAATGAGGCTTCGGGTGCAGGTAGGATACGTTTGGGGAATAGTGACTAAACCTTCCTTGGAATCACCGACCTACTATTGCCACCTAACTTTACTTTGTCCATCCTTATTCACCTTTTTACTCCCTTCTTTCTAGCTACAGGTGCGACTTCTTTATTTTGACAATTCTTTTTATTTCTTTTTCGATCTTTTTCATCTCTTTTTGTTTCTTTTTCTTTCTTTTCTTAGACACACCCGACATTTTCATTCTATCGACACAACCAATCTTATCCCTCCTATTTTTCTTCTCATTTACCTCTACAGTAGCCACCCTCAACTTAGGCTGATTGTCTGAGTTGAGGTGCACGATGTCCAAGGAAGGACCAGGGCCAAAATAGGGATTCAAAGTTAAACAGGAACGGTGACAGGTCTATTGAAAGAATAAGGTCAATTATGGCTCGAACAGGGATCAAAAGGGATTACTTGCATTTGGATGCTCTTATAGGCTAAGTGGACTACATACAAAAAGGGCATGTGATCCTTTCCTAAGCAACCAACTTCAAACATAACAAAATAGACCGGGCAAGTTCTAGATGCATGCACAGAGTAAGAATTTATAACAATATACTCACACACACTTGGCACCAAGAAACCATACCACTACCAATTATCGAAACAACAGCTCGGATTAAGCATACTTATTCCAATCATAACCACACAATGACATTCAAGGATCCAGACAGTCAATCGTTTCAGACATAAGTACAAAATCAACTTTTTCAGAGGGGGCTCCTTTTAGTTCAACTTTCCAAAAACCATGCTTGCTATAGACACCCTAAAAAAATAACACAACAAATTAAAATAACAACCTAAACATGCCGGTTCTACTAGATAGCACACCGGAGGGAAAAGAAACACGGCAACAAAAACCCTCGGTGGTGAAAGACTCACAGGTAACCCAACACCCTCAACTTAGACTCATGCATTGTCCCCAATGCATACAAGTGAACACTAAAATTGTGAGAGAAAGGAATACCTGTGAAGTCCATGGGGCTCAGAGTCTGGCATGATGTTGGAGACCGCCAGGGTCTCCAAAGCAGGCGAAATCGATGGAATAGGTGCAAGCTACCCCATCTTGTTGAGCTCCAACTTTCTCTTTTATCGGCTCCGCAGCTAGTCGCGACAAATTCTTTACTCTTTCTAACTTGTTTCCTTTGCTGGTTTTCTTTCGGCGTTTTCTTTTCCTTAATTTGTTTTCACCGCCTTCTTCTACATGTTTCTCTTCTTGCGATCGCAACCTCATTCTCGTAACACCTAGGGTTTCGACATAACCCTTCTCTTCAAGAAGCACATCCGCAGGGGATTCATCAACAATATTCATAACCGCAACCACTCGCATGTCTCTTGGTGGCTTCATCAATTTACATGCATCAAACTTGACCATCTCATTGTTTAACCTGAATGTCAGTTCATTTATTTCCATGTCGACTAACAATCTTGCAGTGGCTAACAATGGTCGCCCCAAGATTATGGGAACTTCAAAGTCCACTTGCAGTCTAAGATCACGAAGTCGGCCGGGAATATAAACTTACCAACCTTGACCAGCACATCAGACAATATTCCCACTGGTCGCTTTACTGAACGGTCAGCCATTAGCACCCTAATGGTAGTTGGTTTGGGCGCTCCCAAACCCAATTGTTTATAAACTGCTAGCGGCATCAAGTTGATGCTAGCACCAAGGTCACATAAGGCTTTTTCGAAGTTGATTTTTCGAATAGTACAGGGAACAGTGAAAGCACCTGGATCTTCCTTCTTTTCCACTAATGATCTTGAAGAAATAGCACTGCAGTGGTGGAGGTTATCTTCTGGTTCAAAGCTTACTGACCTCTTCTTGGTAATCAAGTCCTTCATGAACTTGGCATATCCGGGCATTTGTTCAAGAGCGTCCACCAGAGGGATGTTGACTGATATCTGCTTCAGCATGGTCATGAAGTTCAGGAACTTTCTATCGTTCGCTTTCTTCTTCAAACGCTGTGGGAAAGGAGGTGGTGGCCGAGGCATCATAGTTGGAAGCTTTTTAACTTCCTTGCTTTCATCCGTGAGCCTTTGCATAGCATCCTCCGCCTCATTGTCATCCGCGACATCACCTTGAGTCTGAATTACCGGATGTGATTCCAGTAACGTTTTGCCGCTTCTTGTAGTGATCGCCATACAGCTCCCATCCTTCCTCGGATTTTGAACGGTGTCACTCGGCAAGGTACCTGTCCTCCTTTGATTTAGAGATACCGAGATCTGACCCACTTGTTGTTCCAATTGCTTGATCGAGGTGGAATGTGAATCCACTACCTGACTCATTGTTGATAATTCAGTCTTCATTTCCTTTACCGCGAATTCGGTAGATTCCACTATTAGCAGCATTTTAGCCATCATGTTCTCTAGTTTGGACGTCCCTGTCTCGGTGTTAGCTCTTTCCCGATTACCAAGTGGTACATACAACCCACCTCTATCAGTGTTATTCTTCCAGTTCCCTTGATCATGATCTCTGTTTTTCATAGTAGTTGTCCTTCGATAGTTCTGACCTTGGTTTCCTTGGCCGTTGGCCTGGAAACCACCCAAATAATTTGCCTCCTTATCAGATTCAAACTCTGCTGCTCTACCTTAGGAACCCACAACTTTCACCTTTTCAATACCTCCTGACAACAAATGCTTTGTCAGTAGGTCCATTTGCGTCTTCAGATGGGCCATATCTTGGTCCCGTTCTTCCTCTTTCCTACGCTGCTCTACTGACATCCCAACTGCATAAGTGCTAGCTGCTACCTCTGTATCACGTGTATGCCAGGCCCTATTGGTTTTGGTGAGCCTGTCCAAAATAGTTGTGGCATCAGCAAAGGTGAGACCCATAAATGCTCCACCTGCTGCGTTATCCAATGTCGGCTTGGTAGCCGAATTGAGTGCCCTGTAGAACGTCTGCATCAAAAAATCTTCAGTCAACTGATGGTTTGGGCATTGTGTCAGCTTTTTCTTGAATCGCAACCAGGTCTCATGCAACGCCTCATGAGGTTGTTGTATGAAGTTGCTAATTTCATCCCTCAACTGTATCATCCTAGAGGGAGGAAAAAACCTTTCTAGGAAAGCTCCTTTCAACTCTCCCCAAGTTGTGATAGAGTAGGGGGTTAGCTCTGTCAACCATAATGCTGCCTCATCAAACAGAGACAACGGAAACAACCTGAGCCTGATCGCTGTCTGACTTACTCCAGGCAGTTCGAACGACTTGCAGATACCCACAAAATTCATCAAGTGTCGGTTTGGATCGTCACCAGCAACACCGCGGAACACTCCTCTCAAGTTCAATAGCTGAATCATTATGCTAGTAATGTTGAACTTGGCCCCGGGCACTAGCGGAGGAAGAACAATGGCGCCTGTCGCACCAACTCCATCCAAATCGATATCCTCATCATTCAACTCCATGTCGACCTCAGGACCACCAGAATTCAAACATTGTTGGGCTTGCTGAGCTGCAGCGAGTCTCGCTGCCTCTTGTTGTTGCTCATTCATGTTTCGCCTTATCATTCTTGCCAGCTCGGGGTCGTAGGGTAATATTGGTTCACCCGAGCCTCGGGTACTTGGCATGCACAACTATGTACCCTAAAAAAACAAATAAAAATAAAAGCAGGAAATATGACTAAGAGTCAAATAAACACACCGGACTTTAATAAACAACCGTATTCCCCGGCAACGGTGCCAAAATTTGATAACGCCTAATCTATACCTCAAATTACGAAGCGTAAGCGGTCGTCGTCAAATATAGAACCCAACAGAGGTTGGGGTCGATCCCACAGGGAATAAGGTGCAAATTAAGTCGTTAGTGAATTAGATGACTAATAATCAATAATTTCCGATAAATGGGGGGGTTTGTGAAATCAATATTTGAACAAAGCAACTAATAACGTACGAGTTTTAATTAATATGAGAGAAAACTAGGGAAGTGTTCACCATGTCATTGTAATAATGTCGATTCAAGCTTAACTAGGTTCTTTCTTATATGCGTGTCACGATGTGATTGAATTAATGGTATCATCGAAACGTTTCTCAACCAAATAGACGAATTTCCTTTTCAATTCTCTCGAACTTTAAAAGGTGAGCTTTTATATTTCAATCCTAAACATCAAGTAGATTAATCTAGTTACAGCATTAATCATAAGACGAGAGGTTGTGGTCTCGAATCCTCGTAGTTAATCAAATTTCCCGGTTTTAATTTCTTTACTCAAGCAAATTAAACCTAGGCATGTTCTAATGTTTGCAACCACTAGAAAATGTGAAGAATGAATGATTAACAATATGACAATCATAAATATTGAACCCGACGCTACCCGGAATCTAGATCGCTACTTTAGCCATGGCTCCCACAACCCTAGTTGTGGGAAGTTAGTTAATCATGCTTTTATGGAAAGAGAAGAAGATCATATTCATAATAAAGAAAAGAGATTCTTACAATATAATGAAAACAAGCTTCAATTGTCCAAGAACAAGAAAACCAAGATCCCAAGAACAATCAAGAACACGATTCAAGAAGAAGAAAATGTGTTTTGCTCTCAAATTCTTGCTCAAAACTCTCCTAAAACTATTTGGTAATCAATTGGTAATGACTTGGTGATGAATTAAAATAAACCTAACATAGGGTATGTATAGGAGTCCAGGAAATAAACCCAAAAATGTTCGGAATCCGCGTCGCGTACTGCCTCAACTTGACGGCCTGGGCTGACGGACCGTCACAAGCTTGACGGCCCGTCATGGTGGCTATCACCACTAGGCAGTGGTGCTGCCTCAATTTGACGGTCTACTTGACGGACCGTCACATGTGTGACGGCCCGTCATGGTGGTCGTCACTCTTAACCAGTGGCACTCTTTTGAGCGTATTTCCTTCCTTTTCTACATTTGTCGCTATTTCCTGCAAATCCAACATAAAACATCAAAAACGACAACGGTTGCTTGAAAACTTACGATTGTTCTTAGTTTAGAGGCATCGAAAATGCCGTAAAATGGTAGCACATCAGTTATCTTGGGGTACTTGTGGTCCCAGGTCTCGTGTTACGTCTAGGGGTAGCCTCGGGGCGTAACACATAGAGTTAAGTTTTATTCTATACCATGGCAAGGTATAAGATGACTCTGAAAATATGGTCAAGACATTGTATCATTATGAGGATCATGTGATGGTTGTCAGTTAAAGAAACTATCCAAAAAATTAAAATTATATTTTTAGCACTTGCTTTTGATGCATACTCTCAGTTCTAAAGCTCTTGATATTAAAGTTACATGTGCGTGCTTTACTATTTAGTTGACTTTATTTTAGTCTATATCCAATTATACTCAGATATTCTATTTTAAGAATAGTTTTAAAATATGACTGATGACCCCATGACTCTAGTTTTCAAAGCATGCTTTATAATCACTTGCATATACTCCCTTATTTTTTAGGTTTAGAAGCTCAGTCACATAGTCTTAGTCATTTAGTTAATTCATGATTTTGATTTCACATCATATTCATGCTTCAGTTGTGCTGCTTATCTATTACCAGTTTAGTTTTAGTCCAGTTATTTTACATACCGTACATTCCATGTACTGATATTATTTGACACTGGATCATTGTATGATGCAGATGCAGGTACTCAAGTTCGTGATTGGATACTTCAATAGATTTTGTCTTATCAACTTTGGATGAACCCTCCTTACTTTCAAAGGGTTTAGTAAGTAGTCTAGTTCAACAGGTCTTTGTTTATATAAAGGTAGATCGGGGGTCTTGTCCAGGTAAATAGTACTTATTATGTTAGTAGAGGCTTCATAGAGTCAATTAGCTAATTGTAATTAGTTTTCAAATGACTTTATGTCTCAATTAATGAAAGTTTATTTTACTATTCTACCAAAGTTTAGCTGATGCTTTAGCTCCCACTTTATATTTCAGTATGTGTTTCAGTAGTATGCCAGGACAAGACTTTGATTGGTGCACTTGTGGTTCTGGGTGCCAGACATATCTAGGGTATTGGCTCAGGACATAACAAACTTGGTATCAGAGAAAAAAGTTTAAGTATCCTACGAATTCTATGAAGCAGTGTCAGTAGGATTTTATTTATGGTTATGAGGGTCCCCACTTTTATAAATGAGATACTATGGACATTTAAGAAAATTTTCCCATTCTTTCATACTCTAGATAGTGCAATAGAACATTGTCATAAGAAACTCATCTAGATTCATGCGTTGTTCTAATTCTGTCGACTACGCCTCATATTTTTAGTGATAGAAACAGTAAAGCTCAGATTCCTATAAGTGAGGTGCTCTCAGATAGAGCCATAAGAAAGATAAGAGACTGTATAAGGACTTGAGAGGATCCCACCAGTGCGTCTATGTCTATTAATTCAAAAGAATGCACCTTTATTTTATATCAATCATGCGGTTGAGACATAGTACGATGTGCTTTGTCACGACCCGAGTCTACACCTTGGAAGAGACACGATACTTAGGACTACAAGTATTTCCAAGCTAACCTGTGGTACAGCATGACACAAAATATATAACTAAAAAACTATGTGAAAGCTTAGACATGAATAGATGAGCAACTGAATAACTGAATAGGTAAACTGGCACTGGAGTGTATCTAACTGCACGACTGAGTCTGAGCACCAGAACCTACATCATAATAGGATGTAGCAAAAAGATAGTATGTGATCAGTACTTTGAATGTACTGAGCATATGAGATATGCAATAACATGTATGCACTACAAAAATCATATTGAAAACAAGTGTCATGGTGAAATACTCAAGTCATAATAAACATACATAAAAAATAGTGCATAATGACTCACACTGACATAAATTCAACTGGGAAAAACTGAATCATTTGAAATAGTCATAAGCTAATCATGTATGTATGAAAACTAGTTAGTCATGTACAATTGATATGTTTGAAATTATATTTATAATGAGCTTCTCTTAACCAACATAAACCATGTGAGAAATATAGAGTCCAATGTATATACCTTATTGAGGGGCCACTATATACCTTGCCAAGGGTATATAGACATAACTAATGTGAATTCACTACATGATCCCACTTGGAAAAAATAAAATCTATGATGGTAACGTAGTTCTGGGACTTGGGTTGACTAGACTCACATCCGCTCGGTGCTAAATACCACTTCTAAAACATACTAGTGCTCATATCATATCATGTGATATATCTAGATATCAAAACTGCTCATAATCATGGATGGAAAATCTTGATGTCATACTATTCATAAACATTACTTTTTGAAAAACAGTTCATAAGCGTTGATGGCATATTAGGATGTCATACAAATCATGAAATTTACTGTGGTGAGCCTAAGATCCATATCATGTCGTAAGTCATATACTGAAAATCATATATTTGAAAACATGTCCCATTAATATAGGGTATATAATAGTTCATGAAGAAACCTTAAAGCATATGTTTGATGCATAATTATGAACTTATGAGGAAATCATGAATAATGGGAGAACCTTGCTCATGAACTCATCTCATACTAAATTTTGAGACCATAAGGTCAAATCATGCTAAATCATGGGGTAAAGTTTCGAACTAAATCCAAGGTTTTAAAATCATGCTTGAACGTATTTATCAAGATCAATTATCATAAGGAATATGTAGGGACTGAAAATTATAAAGTTTGCATAATTGGGTATAAACCCTAGATCAAGAAATCATAAAGTTGTAAAATCTAAAATTCATGTAGTTTTTGGCATAAGAGCGAAAGAGAACACTCATTGAAATCCCACATATCTGGACTGAAGAAATCTTGGACTGAAGCTTGGAGAATTTAATCTTAAGAATGAACCTAGGTTTTTGCTCAAAAGAGACTTAAGAGTGATCCTTCTGATTTCTAAGTGTTAGAGCATGATAATGAGGGGAATGAATCGCTTGAACAGACTAAGCCCCTCTCTTAGATACTTAAAATGATTTAGTTTAGGGGTTAAGAGAGTAGAAAAGGACTAAAATACCCCTTTAGAACATTTTTGAAAAGTTGCTAAATTTTCTGATATAGGGCTCATAGATTGGAACCATAGGTACAGAACCTCAATCCACGGCTCATGGATTGAGATCGTGGTTTCTGACACCTTTTTCATTAATAGTGCTCCACGACTTATGGACTGATTCCATGAGTCGTGTACCTTGCTCATGGTTCTCAGGCTAATTTGCAAGGTTGCTGGATTGGCTAAGATTGAGTTTCATGGATGGTTTCCACATCTCATGGACTGGTTCCATGGTCCGTAATATCAATCCACGGCTCGTGGATTGAGTGCGTAGTTACTAATAGTGCTCTACTAAAATGCCCATAACTTTTTACTCCAGACTTGGATTAATGAGCTGTCTATGGTGTTGGAATGAAGACTCAAAAATATACAATTTGGTGGGTCATGATCCATCTAACTCTTTATATCCTAGGAGAAATGAGTGTTTGAAGTTTACCCTAGTAGAATCTTATAGGAGAACTTCATCGGTAGGATCGTTGTCAACATAAGTGCTACAAGTTTCTTATGATCATGATTTGCATCCATAGTACTCACCACACTAGATAATTGATCATGACACTTATGAAGAACGGTTCAGGTCTTAGCTTTGAACTTTTAGGGTGTTACAATATCTTTCCCTTGGGATCATTCGTCCTTAAATAAAGACTGAGACTGGGCTGAAAAGAATGGAATTACTAACATGAAACTGGCCAAGTGAAACTAAACATCTGACATGACTGGGACTGATTTAGATAAGAGGGTAAGGACCCACTTAACTTTACATAGCATGACTGCACATAAGGAATCGTATAGGGAAAGCATAAACAGAAGCTTAGGAGAGTAAGACTAGAAGGACAAAGGAGAAAATACTGGATTTGTCTGTCTGATTCCTGATTGACTTTCTGAACTATATGGCACTGATTTATACTGAGAGTCTAGAGCTCAACTAAAACATTCATGACACGAATGTACAAATAGAACTACAAAGGGATAGATAACAGGGGAAGGAATTCGCAGACATTATCTGAGTAAGTCATTCGAGTAAGGGATTCTAACATGGTTTGAACACCCTAGTCTGCTGACTTGAGTTCATCGAGAAGGAACGATATAGATTTGAACATGAGACACCTTTGGTCTAAAACTACATATCATGGAATGTGGGAATCCTGGGCAGGAAGTAAGAGTAGGACTAAGGATGCTATACCTTAAGCGATACGACTAGCAACTTCCAAGCTAAACAACACTTCTCACACATGCTCTTTCTTATGAAACACTACAGTTCATTGGATTATACTTCAAGCTCTCTTAAGGGAACACTACTCAAGGCTGATAAAGGCTAAGTTTAGCTGCATAATCTTACTTTGTTCAAGACTAAATCGTAGGTATCAGGTACTACTCGCACAATGACCATGCTAGTCTTAGCGATAGAAATTTGAATTCTACATTCTCTAAGATCCATCACCCAAACAATACATTTCTTCTTGCCTTCTTAAGCAACTAACTTTAAATTATAAATAATGAGACACCAGACGCCAACATCAACCTGGTACATCTACAAAACACCTAGGCCTAACACTCAGCTACAACCAATACCAGTATCATAGCATACAGAAAGTCACTGAAAGATTGGAATATAAAGATCTAAGATAAGACAGATATTGCATATAACTTAAACATTCAGCTGTGGTCAGAGGAATAGAGTATCATAGATACTAATTCATTTGAGAAATCTTATCTGATATCATACATACATAGTGTGACTTCACTAGTCCTTAAGGATGAATTATGGGTCCATGAGACTGAACTTGACATGCTAAGAGACATGAGTGCATGAGTCAAAGGTTGTAAGGTATGAGACTTGAATTCATTGGTTCCTTAGGGCATGGTTAGGATTACTGAGCGAGACTACTACTCCTTATATGGGTAATTGGAAGGGGACTTACATCGGCATAAAGTGCATGAATTTGAACTAGGACCATGGCACTGACACATAAGACATGAATAGGGTGTTGCAATGACAGAAGTATACTTAAGATGCTAGGATAGGAATAAATCTTTGCATCCCCTTAACTTCGTTCTAACACTCATTAGCATTACTACATGAGTCTCAAAATATGACTAATTCTATATCATATCATCTCTCTTTTAGATCCATGTCGCCCTACTAAGTCTGTAGACCTCTCACTAATCTCTAGACTGAACTATGATCATTTTACTGAAATAGAGCAAACACTAATCTAGAATCTAATCTGAATATACACTTTCTTCTATAGTCTAAGGCTCTCATTTTCCTAAAAATCTTAGCCTCAGCCTTTCTATCTCATATAGGGGTTGTACATAACATATTCATAACTTCCAACCTATCTCTTGCAATAACATGTCAAGCTTACATAGTTCTAACTCCCACAACTCTCTCTTTCTACTACCCACCGTGATAATATTATCCTTCATCACTACTTTGTGCTAAGCTAAGACAACTCATAACCATAAAACAATAGGGGTTTGGGTACAATGGATGCATACAGGGAGAAATCTAGTGACATACTCATTTTAGCTTTAGGAGGAATATTCTGACCCGACTGGCTAGGCAATGAAAGGACTCAATTTAGGCACTGACCAACACTATTGCCCTGCTTAGATAAGGAGAATTTACTTAACCTATGGCCTATCTTACCACAGCCAAAATAACCCTGCATTCTCGGATCACATTCACTGGATAAAACTTACCACAATGACTACAAGATAGGTACCTCAAGTTTCTCTGAGCTCTACTATGATAAGACAAGAGAACCGGGTACAGGTTTGCTAGCTGAATATGGGGTTGATCCAGATGACCTCTGTTGAAAAGATGTCGGTACCCATGACCAATTTTTTGTTGACTAGAGTCATGGTTCTATGTTCTGGTTCTCTTATTCTTCCTTTTTCTCTTCTTCAGTTTCTCTCCCTCATCATTAGCATTAGTAGGGATAGCTACTTGCTGATTTAACTGAGCTGACATAGATTGAGCCAACATCCAGATGGCATCATGAAACTCGGCATTCATAACCTCATGGTTTGGAACTGGGGCAGTACTATTCCTTGCATTATTTCTTTAAAGAGTCATGATCTTAAATGTGTAAGGAATAGATTAGAAGAGTAAATAGATTTAAACTCTATCGCAAGATAAGGAGCATGAAAGAAGGGAAGTTTCCTATAAATATCTTGTAGCCGCATCTTCATAGTTTGGTGCACTTCATACCACTAAAAAGACTCTAATTAAAATGCAGTTTTCAGATACCATAGGACACTTTAAACCTGATGCACTGATATCAAGTTTGTCAAAACTCGAGTTTACACCCTTGAAGCGATATGGTACTTGGGACTACAAGTAATCCCAAGCTAATCCATGGTACTAGCATGAAATAAAACATTTTACTGAATAACTATACAGAAGCTTAGACATGAATAGATGAGCAACTGAATGACTGAAAAAAGGTGGGATAACTGGAATAAAACATTTAGTCTGGACTAGGTTCTAAGCAGAACAATAAGTTAAAATGTCTATCTCTATCTGAAAGCCTCTAAGTAACCTGATGAGTTGTTGGAACAAGTCCCAGCAAACTCTAAACAACTGAAATAGAAATAGAGTCTGATAAATTATAACCAAAATAAACTATCCTCAAATGATGAGGCTCACCACAAGCGTAGCTGAACTGGCACTGGAGCATATCTAACTGCTTGACTGAGTCTGAGCACTGGAACTTACATCATAATAGGATGTAGTGCAAAGAATATATGTGATCAGTACTTTGAATGTATTAAGCATGTGAGATATGCAATAACATATATTCGCTATAAAAATCATGCTGAAAATAAGTGTCATGGCAAAATACTCAATTCATAATAAACATATGTAAGAAATAGTGCACAATGACTCACATTATCACAAAAGTCAACTAGGAAAAAATGAATCATTTGGAATAGTCATAAGCTAATCATGTCTGTATTGAAAACTAGTGAGTCATGTACAATTGATATGTTTGAAATCATATATATATATAGGGAGCTTATGTTAACCGACATAAACCATGCGAGCAATATGGAGTCCAACGTATAAACCTAATTGGGGGGCCACTATATACCTTGCCAAGGGTATATTGCCATAACTAATGTGAATCCACTACATGAGCCCACTTGAATGAAATAAAACCTACGGTGGCAATGTAGTTTTAGGACTTGGGTTGAGTAGACTCGCATTTGTTCGGTGCTAAATACCACTCCCAAAAGGTACTAGTGCTTATATCATATCATGTGACATATCTGGATGTCAAAACTATTCATAATCATGAATGACAAATCTGCATGTCATACTACTCATGAACTTTACTTTTTGAAAAATCGGTTATAAGCATTAATGGTATATCAAGATGTCATACAAATCATGAAATTAATTGTGGTTAGCCTAAGCTCCATATCATGTCGTATGTCATATACTGAAAATCATGTATTTGAAAACATATCCCATTAATATAGCGTATATAATAGTTCATGAAGAAATCATAAAGCATATATTTGATGTATAATTACAACTTGGGGGGAAATTATTAATAATGGGAAAACCTTGGTCATGAACTTATCTCATACTAAATTTTGAGACCATAAGGTCAAATCATGCTAAATCATGGGATAAAGTTTTGAACTAAATCCAAGGCTTTAAATCATTTTTGAACGTATTTAGCAAGATAAATTATTATGAGGAATATGTAGGGACTGAAAATAATAACATTTGCATAAATGGGTATAAACCCTAGATCAAGAAATCATAAAGTTTTAAAATCTACAATTCATAAACTTTTAGGCATAAGAGTGAAAGAGAACTCTCATTGAGATCCCACATACCTGGACTGAAGAAATCTTAGACTGAAGCTTGGAGGATTTAATCTTAAGGATGAACCCTAGGTTTTTGCTTGGAAGAAACTTAAGAGTGATCCTTCTAACTTCTAAGTGTTAGAGCATGAGAATGATGGGAATGAATCGCTTGAACTGATAAAAACCTCTCTTAGAAACATAAAACAATGTAATTTAGGGGTTAAAGGAGTAGAAAAAGACTAAAATACCCCTTTAGAACTTTTTTGAAAAGTTGTTAAAAAATTTTGACGTAGGTTTCAATAGACTGGAACCACGGGTTGTGAACCTCAATTCACGGCTCGTGGATTGGTCTTGTGGTTTCTGGTGTTCCATGACTCAAGGAATGATTCCATGGGTCGTGGACCCTGCTCGTCATTCCAGGCCAATATTAAAGGTTATTGGATTGGCTAACACTGATTTTCATGGATGGTTTCCATGGCTCGTGGACTAATTCCATGATCTGTATTATCAATCCATGACTCGTGGATTAAGTTTGTGGATATTGACAGTTCTCTACTAAAACACCAATAACTTTTTACTTCGGACTCAAATTAATGAGCGGTTAGTGGTGTTGGAAAGAAGACTAAAAAATCTTCAATTTGGTGGTCATAGGCCATATAACTCTTTGTATTCTAGGAGAAATAATTTTTTAAATTAGACCCTAGTAGAATCTTATACGAGAACTTCATCTGTAGGAATGCTCTCAACGTAACTTGGTGCTACAAGTTTCTTATGACCATGCATGTAAAGTAAAATAATATTTGATTTTTCAACAAATATTAAAATATTAATGAACTTAAATAAAAATCTATAAATGCCTAGATTAAAAAATAAAATATTGTATATAGTATAAAAGATTTTACATAAAATAGACGTTCCATTAAATAAGGGGAGGGGGGGGGATTATTTTTCAAAGTTGAGTGTGAGTTTGATTTTTAAAGTAATGTTGGAGTATAAATAATTTTCACCCATTTATTAACTCAATTCATTTTAAACCGCTCAAATTCAACCCAACCTGCCTATTTGTCACCTCTAGCCGTAGGTAGAGCAATATCTAACCTAGTATTAGTCCATTTTTAACCCACTCAATTTCAATTCAACTCGGCCATTTGCCACCTCTAGCCATAGGTAGAGCAATCTAACATAGTATTAGTCCATTTTTAACCCACTCAAATTCAATTCAACTCGGTCATTTGCCACCTCTAGCCATAGGTAAAGCAATCTAACATAGTATTAGTCCATTTTTAATCCACTCAAATTCAATTCAACTCGGTCATTTGCCACCTCTAGCCATGGTAGAGCAATCTAACATAGTATTAGTCCATTTTTAACCCACTCAAATTCAATTCAACTCGGCCATTTGCCACCTCTAGCCATAGGTAGAGCAATCTAGCATAGTATTAGTCTATTTTCAACCCACTCAAATTCAATTCAACTCGGCCATTTACCACCTTTAGTCTTGGGTACCAGCAAATCTAACATACAACTCTACTAGTTCAGCTTGGGCTTCTGACGCTCCAAATTCGTTGAATACGCATCAGCACCATATGTATCTACACACGTCGATATTGCGTCTCGTCTTTTTTCTATATCTACCATTTCTATTTTTCCTTTGTTGTCTGCACTATGAGAAGATTAAAAGGAAGCTCTTCAAGATTTTCTTTTTCTGAACTGGAAAAGAAGCTCTTCAAGATTAAGAAACCATTACTCCCTCTGTCCCATTTTATATGACTCACTTTTCTTTTTAGTCAGTCCCAAAAAAGAATGACACATTTTTATATTTAGTAACAATTTAACTTTAAAATATTCATTTTACCCTTAATGAAATGATTTACAACCACACAAACATCTAAGACTCATTTTAGACCATAAGTTTCAAAAATCTTCCTTTCTTTCTTAAAGTCCGTATCAAGTCAAAGTAACTCATATAAAATGGGACGGAGGTAGTATTATCAAGAAGGCCTTCTTGTTTAGCTTTCAAGATATGAACCAGTGTGTACCAAGCTGGGGACTAGACGGCTCCTCCTCTCATCTAAATCTTGTTCGTAGCTGTCAGTTTAACTCCAATCATTTCTTTGTCACTTATGCCCCAGAGTATATTTCTTTCTTGCTCTTTTTCAATTCTAATTTTTTCTTTTTTACCCCTCCCTAGGAGCTTTCACTTTTTTTGGCTTGATGATTCAAACCCACAATCTTAGGATTGGAGATGAAGGGTGCTTACCATATGAGCAACCTTTCTTGTGGATTCTAATTCTTTTTATCTAATAGTTTATGCTTTTTATTTAGCATCAAATTCTAGGTTCGTAATTATTGTTTTTTTGGTCATGAAGGATGGATTATGAAGTAGCAGAGCTAACATGGGAAAACGGACAGCTAACGATTCATGGTTTAGGTCCTCCACGCGTTCCTAATAAGCCTTTATCGACTTCTTCTCCAACAAAATACACGTGGGATAATAAGCCACATGGTGGTGGCACACTTGAATCCATAGTGAACCAAGCCACTGGCATCCCTCATCATCAGAAGTCTGCTGTGGACGAGGGCGGAGATATAGGGGACGATGATTTCGGGCGTTGGTTCGATAACTGCCTTCCTGACACTCAGGGAACCACGGCCATAGATGTCTTGGTGCCAACAAGTTCCACTGACACCCGAAACTCTCGCCAACGAGAGCCCCCGTCCACGCACGTGTCGGGTATCAACAGCAAGTGCGTAGTTAGCCGCTCCACGCATGTTGAATCACGCAATGGAGACGGGGAGATGGCACGTGCGAGAATGGGAGCTGCCTATGAGGAGTTACCGGGGAATGGAGAGGTTAAGAACTTGATCAGATCGGTATACGAAGGACATAGCATGGGTGACCATACCGTGAGCCGGAGAGACACCATTGAAACTGTCGAGAGAGATTTGGGCGCGAAAAGGCTTACCTCAATATCTATGGGTTCGCCAGAGAACACTTCGAAGCATTGCACCGGTAAGACGGTGGATGATCATGATTCCCTCTGTCACAAGAGACCTCAGGTAAATACTTATATGATTTCCTTTCATGTATATTGCGCATGCTTCTTTACAGTACTTCCTATGATTCCATGCACAACAGAAGTTTATTTAGTACTTTTCTTCTTTAATTTTCTTATTATTATTACATTAATTTGGAGGGGGAGGGGACATTTTGAATCGAACCCACACATATTACGTGGAAGACTTTGTGTTTGGCAAGCAGGAAAAAGAATTTCATGGAACATATTTTCTTGAAAAGTAAGTGGGTTTCTACTTCTTTTCTAGTGTTTGGTAAGTAAAAAATATTGTTCCAAAAACATTTAAATGTAGTGGCTAGTGGGGGTGGGACGATCAAAGAGTGGGGGGTTAGGGGGTTGGGCTAACTTGACACTTATGAAACTTAATTGTTTTCTGGATATCGTTTTCCTAATTTTTAAGAAACTTGTTTCAAACATAAAAAAAAACAAAAAAACCATTTTTTGCCAAACACACCCTTAATTAGTTTTCGTGTTATTGTTTTGACATAACGATTTGTTATTGAAAACCCACTTGTTCTACTAATTCAAATTCTTATCGTGTTAGACCCCGTGAAAGGGGGAAACTGCTCTTTCTCAGAATTTTCTTCATTCTCTAGTTCGAACAAAGATTTCTGATTTACAAAATCCTATCCATTCTACCCCGTCCATCGTTATAAGCCTCAGGGTCTATAAGTTTATTTACTACACCTTGAAGTACTTCGTCTTTTTTTAATGAAGTGATATTACTAACTTTGGTGGTCTTTTTTTACCAACTCATAGAGGGAGGGAGGATATGAGGATGAGGATGAGAAAAAAGGATCCAAAATTTCCTCATTTTCAACAAAAAGGAGCAGAGTTGCTGCTACTCACAACCAGTCTGAACGAGTAAGATGTCCTTCTCATGTCTCTCGAAAATAACTGTTTTGAATTAATAATGATGTAAATTGTCTTCTGGCCTGACACAATAATAACAACAAAACAATACTAATAGATTTAATTTGATTTTTGAATTGACGATTGTTTTATTTTACTAGAAAAGAAGAGACAAAATAAACCAAAGGATGAAGACATTGCAGAAGTTAGTTCCAACTTCGAGTAAGGTACTGGAATTTATAATTTATATAATTATTTACCTTATTCATATTTACTATCAAGAAATTAATTTTATATAGTAGTTGGTAGAAACCATTCCCATCTGTGATTCATACCACCGTATATGCGTTTTTCTCTGTGTTTTACAGTTGTTTGGGACTTCATGTTTCAAGAATATACTTATCTATGTTGCTTCAATTTCGTCTTTACATGAAAAGCACACACTAAAATGTGTAAAACCGGTGGGACCTTTAGCTTAAATTCAGAATATTTCTAGTCCATGACTTTTTTCTTCACTCCAGTTCATTACTTCTCAACCATTATTTCAAATAATTTATTTGCTTGAGAAGTCTTTGGAAACTGATGAATTTTATATAGTTACCTAATGTGCAATTAAAAACAGATAACAATGTGCAATATAATTAATATTATCTGTAATCATGGTAAGTTTTCTCCATTAATAATAAAATTCAAGCTTAAGTGGAAGTTTCACAAAAACAAAATATAAAATCGGCCACATTGCTGAAATTGCAGTAGGAATTAGATATAAACTTTCAGCAATTAAACAATTGGGTTTAAGCTATATACGTAATCAATATTTAAAAATTCCCAAAAAATTCCCAAAATATTGTATGCTTATCATTTTTTACGTGACAATATCTGGAGTTTACAATACCATTTAATTTGAATATTATGTAGGTGACAGTGAAAAAACATTAAAATAAGGGTTAATAGTATTAATTTTTTTGTCCCATCAATTAGTGATAAATTTTGATTTTAATCCTTGTGATATTTGATTAAGCATATATTTGACCTTTAATTAACTTAAATGTGAACTTTTGGTGTTTTTGGTTGTGAACATATTTATAAATTTATCTTAATTATTAGTTGTTTCATCATTTAATTATTCATGTGTAATGTTACACTTGTATTATAATCAAATATTTGACGGTAATACAATTCTAAAATAATTCAAATATAACATATTTCCTATGTAATAGGATAAAGATATATATATTTTAATTAATTAAAGATTAAACGAAAAAAGGACCAATGCCCCTAACCTATTGAATATAACTCAAAAGTATTCTCCTTCCGCTTATTGACCAATAATACCCTCAAGGTTATTTTTTTTTACTTAAAACTAAATATGTCGAACCATAAATTACAAGTACTAAAATCAGTTTAATAATAATTGAGAGACTGAAAGTACTATTATGTCCTAAAATTATATTCGCGAAAAACTAATTTGAAAGGAGAAAATTTTATAACCTTGTAAGATATGTATAACATAATTATAAAAGTGAAATTAATCATTTATATAAGGATATTCTACAATGAAAAAAAAAGTGCCGACTACAAGTTGACTACTTTGATGGCTGAAAAATGTTGTCCAAAACTCTGCCAAGGCATTAACATTTAGATAATGATATCTCAACGTGTTTGAATATTTACGAGATTATTTCACTATCTAAATAGCTAATTTTATTATTTAATATAAATAAAAAGATAAATGATTTTGAAATTAATTTTTATTTATAATGAATTAAATATAAAATAAAATAATTTTATATTTTATTTGGAATTATTATCTTTATCCGCAAAGGAAAGATCAAAGAACCCCTTGAAATTGTGTCAAATGAGCCGAGTCCACATATGACAGTTGACACTGAACAAATTATGCTTCTTAAAAAATATTGTATATATTTCCTGACCTTTTCTTCTTGCATTTAATGAGTTGGTATATATAGAGTTGAAAAACAATTGACTGCAAATACGAAAAAATAATTGTGTTATGTGTTTGAATAAGTGATGAAATTGAAAATAGACAATTAATGTATTCTTATTTAATTAGTAAAAGGGTGCTTTGAAGCATTTTTTTTTTTTTTGTTAAAATGATCGAAATATTCTTAAAACTATTACTTAAAACTAAAAATAGGTTTATTATTACAATATTCTTAACTTTAAACTAATTAGTGTCTCAATTTACTTTAAGTTTTAAATTGATCAAATAAGATTTTTTTAATAAATGTAACATATATTTATTAATTAAATAACATATTTAATTAATAATTTTACTAAAGCTTGTAAGTGAAAGACATAAATAAATGCAAAATCTTCGTATAAAAACTACAGTAAACTTGTTTTTGCAGTCTCATATTTTTCTTTATTCAATCATCAGTTTCTTTATTTATTTATCAATTGTTATATTACTGTGACATGTCGAGTTAAAGAGAGAATAAGACGAAATTAGTTCTTGACCCCTTTCAGACATAGCCAACTGGGGTGAAATAAATTGACATGGAGATTTACATTTTGGGGGTTTAATAGCTTGGATGGTTAGCTACCTGAAGTATCACTTGGTGACGATTCAATTTTTCATTTCTCCTTTTATCTACCCAATATTTTTATTTTAAAATCTTCCAAATGGACGTTCTGTTGAATAAACAAAAAAGAAGAAAAAAAAAGGCATTCGACATGAGATGGGTAATTTGGAGATTAAGAAAATATAAAGGATAATAATATATAAATTATTTGATCAAAATAAAATAGCTTTGAAGCCAAAAGTCATATATTTGACATTTTCAAACTTATAAATTTTGACTTATTTTAGGTTGTTTCAACTTAAAAGTACTTATAGTAATAGTGTAATACTTATCAAACTAAAAATAAATCAAAAAATATTTAATTTATTTGACCAACTTTTAAGCTAATCCAAAAACCACTATAGTAAAAGCGATGTTTACGGAGAGGTAATTAAACGTTTAAGTTGATAGGAGTATTATTCAGCCTACTAATTAAATTGTTATACTTGTGGTGTCTTTTTTTTTTCTTAGCAGACTGATAAAGCATCAATGCTGGATGAGGTGATAGAATATTTGAAGCAACTACAAGCTCAAGTTACAGCCATGAGCAGGATGATTCATGTTAACATGTCCCCTATGATGTTGCCACCAAATATTGCATTGCAGCAACAACAACTTCAAATGTCAATGATGAGAATGGCTAGACCCATGGATTTCAATTCCCTTAGCCTCCCCAACATAACACCAATGCCTTCGGTTCTCCATGCCACCGCGGCCTCTTTCAATATGCCCATTGCCTCCCCTACTGGAGCCTCAGCAGCTTCTGTTGTCCCAGATCCTTTAGCTAATTCCTTCCTTGCAGCTGGCCAATCACAGGTAGAAACAACAAAAATAGTCCGTCTTAATTACTAATATTACATCTGTTAAATGTTAGAGATGAACTCATAGAAATTCTTCTCCATGCTGACGTAGTATAGGCCCGAATACAATTACACCGACATTTCCATTTATCAGCAATACATAATTTAGCAATACCGACACCCGTAAAATCGATTTTCGACGGAATGAAAAGATATATATGGTATAATCGTAACCATAGAATACGACCCAAAGTTCGGCCATGAAAAGGCAAGTCGGGTTTCACCACATATGTGTGGTACCCGGCCCCATGCAAACGTGGACTCCCATGGCTTTCAATCTTCAGAATTAGTGATTTTGAGGTGCGTCCTGCTTCTATTACGTTCTGAAGAGGGCATGATATGTTTGTTGTCAAAGCATAATTTGTTCAAATATTTCTTGGCTATTCTTTCAGATATAGGAGTAAGCAATATGGAAACTTGTTTCAGATAAAACTTGATATTATAATGAAATATTATTATAGAGAGGTTTGCCTATATATGTACACAGTTGGATTATTATGATTTTTATTTCTCGGCTAAAATGGCCACAATTTGTTTTTGAAAAATTTTCTATTTAAGGAGGATTTTAACAGGTTCTGAATTTGGGAATTCTTGCAGCCCATGACGATGGATGCTTATAGCAGGATGGCAGCGTTTTACCAGCAATATCTACAGCCCCATGCAAACCTTGGCTTTAGAAATTGATGTATAGCAGTGTTCTAAAGTTTGCAAACTTTTTTCCTTGATCAATTCCAATAAGATTGATGATGGCATATTGACAGTTCAACAACTGAATTGGTGTTACGTTCCTGACACTTGCTGAAGAAACATACTACTAGAATACGTAAATATGATTTTTTTTTATTTTTGGACAGTTTGATAGCAGAAAAAGTGTACCATAGTATAATTTTTCTTTTCTCTTTTGCTACTAAATGGAAGTGTGACAGTAAAGAGTTATGTGCCTCACGAGCAGTTCTATTTGTTGTCCAACTTTTGGCCCATCATCACAAGGAAATACAAATTTGTGACCAAATACTAATGACAGACAGGTTTTCATAAAATTGGAGATGATATGTTCACTGTGACTCAACTTTGTTTTATAACTCAAAAGTTACTCAACTTAGGATGGTTTACTTAGAAAGTCAACTTTGTTTTATAACTCAAAAGTCACTCAACTATTAATATTTTACCTAGAAAGTCACCTAACCAATCTAAATGATTTTCTCATCAAAATTTATTGAAATAAAACTTTTATTTTAAGATAAAATTTTAAGAAATAATAAGATTCTTCTTGTTCCAGTAAAATATAAAGAAACTCAAATTAATGATTAATTAAAATAAATAATTTTACAATCCAACTAATTCAGAATGGCATTGAGATATTTTAAATTTATAAAATGCATTGTGAAATAAATAGTAGATAACATAGACGATACATCCTCTGTATATAAAAACAGAGAATTTACTGAAAAAGAATGTAAACAAACAAAATGATCTAAAACAAGGAAACTTTCATAAAGTTTTTTTAACGCTAAAGATTAATAATATGTCTAACTATCATGAGTTATCACGTAAAATTCTCTAAAATAAACGGGTTTTTCATGAATATATATTTGATCATATAATTTTAGCGGATCAAATTAAGTGGGGGTTCAATAAAATGCTTAAAATGGGTATCTTATTATTTCTAATTAAAAATTTAGCTTAAATTAAAAAAAAATTCTAATAAAATTTAATGAAAAAATCATCTAAATTGGTTGAGCGACTTTCTAGATGAAATACTAATAGTTGAGTGACTTTTGGGCTATAAAACAAGATTGAGAGACTTTCTAAGTAAACTATCTTAAGTTGAGTGACTTTAGAGTTATGAAACAAAGTTGAATGACTTTTTATGTGAACAACTCTAAGTTGAGTGACCATATAAGATGTTATCTCCATAAAATTGTGACAGTGTTGGATCGAGGTAGATTTTGAAGATTGACAAAGCTGTGGAACACATGCAGGGAACAAGTATCTGTGACTTGTTCCTCTCAAGCAGAATCCAATTAGGATCAGGAGAAGGCAGATGACACGGAGATAGGAGCAAATGAGTGTGGAGAGAACGTGTTTATGAGGAGAGTCCAGCTTGCACAAAGTTTCCTTTCATAAGGAGGAATCCCACAAGGAAAGAAATCAAGGAGATTGACTTGACAAGTCCTACAAGGATAAGGATTCCCAAATATGGAAGGAAATCAACCAAAACAAGGAGAGGACTCTCAGCATAAATACAAGAGAAGTTTTACAAAACCTCACGCACTTACAAAGAGAGCTACAAGCAGAACACGATCAAATTGAGTAAGTTCATATTTGAGAGAGTTCTGAGTGAAGATCCAAGTGCAGCCAATAGAAGAAATCAGATTGAAGAGCGTGTTCCTTAAGTCTATGCTTTACAGTTCTTGAGTCAAGTTAATTGTATTATTTTTCATTGAGTTGTAATCATTTCATTCTTAGTGCCAGTGAGCTATAAACTAGTATAGGAGTGAGTCTTCAAGTTGGGATAACTCGAGGACTTGGGCACATAAACCTGGGGAGGTTTGTGTGGTGTTTTAGGAATTAGAGTTTATAATTCCTCAGGTTACGGAGTTTGTAATCTTGTGTTGAGGCTCATTGTTTTAGTGGAGTTGGGTTAAATCCTACAGAGGTGTAGGTCGTGATTTTTACCCTTTGTGAGCCAAGGGTTTTCCACGTATAACATCGGGTGTTCTCTTTACTGCTTTATATTTAAGCATTCGACAAAGGAACATATCGCTTAACCTGTTCCTTAGGCAAATTAGGGGGTCAGCATTTTAACAATTGGTATCAGAGCGGGTTATCTTAACAAGAGTCTAATAACTCAAGATAAGATCACTATGAATTATGCACCTCCTCTTGGACACGGTAAAGGACAACACATCAACAGACCACCTCTCTTCAATGGACAATACTACCAATGGTGGAAGGCTAGGATGGAAGACTTTCTTCAGGTAGAGGACTATGAGCTATGGACCAGAATTACTGATGGACCTAAATTCCCAATTATCAAGGATGATGCAAACAAGGACATCTCCAAACCAAAAGATCAATATACTGAGGCAGATTATAAGATGCTGGGGAAAAATGCCAAAGCCAAGTGCATTATTGTATGTGGACTTGGACCAGATGAGTTCAATCGAATCTCCAGTTGCACCACTGCTAAACAGATTTGGGATACGCTTGTCAATGCTCATGAAGGCATAACTCAAGTGAGGAAATTCAGAATTGCTAAACTCTCCACTGAGTATGAAACCTTCAAAATGAAGAATGGTGAAACTCTCCAGGAGATGATTACTAGATTCACCACTGTGGTGAATGAATTGGTGTCCTTAGGTAAAATATACACCACCGAGGAACAGGTTGACAAGGTACTAAGGACCCTACCCAAACCATAGAAAATCAAGGTCACTGCAATCAGAGAAGCAAAAAATCTGACAAACATATCATTAGATGAACTGGTAGGCAATCTAAAGACCTATGAAGGGAATATTGAGATAACTAAAATAGGTGAAGGAAGAAAGGACAAAACTCTTGCTCTTAAGGCAACTGAAAGTGATGAATCTGAATTGGATGATGATGATATTGCCCTGATAAGCAGGAACTTCAGAAAGTTTTTCAAAAAGACAGGAAATTTTGAAAAAGTGAAATCATCACCAAGCAAAGAAAGGAATGTAGACAAGGGACAAAATGGTGGCTGCTTCAAGTATGAAAAAACTGACCATCAAGTCAAAGATTGTCCTATGTGGTAAATTGAATGGAAGAAGGAGAGAGCTGAAAGAGAAATAAAAGAGCAAGCCAGCAGAAAGAAGAAGAAGGATGCTGGGAAGGCTATGTATGCAGCTTGGGGACCAGGTTCAGACCACTCAGCAGACGAGGATGCAGAATATGTTACCCTGATGGCCATGGAGGACACTGAATCAGACTCTGAATCAGACACTGAAGAACCTGAGGTAAATCTCCTTGATCTCAAGGACAAGCTAAAACTCTTCTCTAATAAAAAACGGTCCTCTCTAATGATGACCTTTATTGATAATTTTCAAGAATTGAGTGAGAACAGAGATTAGTTGCTGGCCTCCTTGACCAGTTTAAAATTTTAGTACATTGACCTTGAAAAGATCAACTCTGAGCTGAAAGGGAAGAATCAATCTCTCAAGGAACATGTCCAGCAACTTGAAACTGGCACTCTCTCTCTCAAGTCTGAAATTTTGAAACAAACGGTTATTAAACAGGGGAAGGGACACAAGAGTGATGACCAAATCAGGTGTGAACAAAATCTTAAGAAGTTCAAAGATAAATTATATGTAGAAAGGGAAAATACCAGAAGAATAAATCTTGAATTATCCAGAACCAAATATGAGCTCGAAAGAGCAAATAAATGGACTCAATCTTCAATGATTGTCACTCAGCTGGGTAATAAAACTTATAGCACTAAAACTGGGATAGGCTTTGATAAAAAAATTTCTGAAGGAACCTCTGATCTTTGTACTCACTGTGGTAAGGTTGGTCACCTAAGAGAAGCTTGTCCAATTGCTAAAGCTCAGCAGGATAAAAATCTCAAAGCTGTTTTTAAAGGCAAGAATAGGCATGTTAAAAGAAAAGTTCCTCTCCTAAGGAACAGGTCTGCACACATGAAACAACATGTCAAAAGTCTGCCAAAATGGACTAATAAAGATCTAATTCATCATTTTAATCAAAGGAAAGGACCCAAGCTAGTCTGGGTTCCTAAAACTAACCTTTAATCTCTTTTGCAGGAAAAGGTGAGAGAAAACAAGCAACATTGGTACATGGATAGTGCTTGCTCAAGACACATGACAGGAGATAAAGAAAAATCCCTCTCACTGGCAGAAGGAAAAGGAGGGAATGTGGCTTTTGGAGGAGGAAAAAAAGGTAAGATCAAAGGAGTTGGCAGAATAGGTAAGTCTTAAGAGCACTCAACTGAAAAGGTATACCATGTTGAAGGACTGAATCATAATCTACTCAGCATCTCACAACTCTGTGACAAGGAAAACAAGGTAACCTTCTACTCTACAGGTGTGGAAGTGATAGACCTAAGCACTGGGGAAACTGTCTTGACTGGACAAAGATATAAGCATGTGTACATTGCTGATATCTCAAAGGTCCCGCTGAGGATCTGGTTTGTCTAAGTGTGATGGACAAAGACCCTCTACTATGGCACATGATATTGGGGCATGCTAGTCATGTTCAACTGAACAAATTGATCTCCAAGGACTTGATATTAGGACTACCTAAAACTAAGTTCAAGGAAGATAAAGTTTGTGCTGCATGTGCTCAAGGTAAGCAAGTAAGATCTTCTTTCAAATCTAAGCAGGTGATAAGCTCAACCAGATCCTTGGAACTGGTCCACATGGATCTCTGTGGCCCCATGAGAGTAAGAAGCATAGGTGGCAAGAAGTATGTATTTGTACTAGTTGATGACTATACAAGGTACTCTTGGACAGTTTTTCTTGCTTCTAAAGAAGATGCATTTGAGGCATTCTGCACTTTAGTGAGAAAACTGGAAAAGAAACTTGACAAGCAACTAGTTACAATCAGATCAGACCATGGAACTGAGTTTGAAAATGCAAAATTTGTTGACTACTGTTCCATTCATGGTATTAATCACAACTTCTCTGCTCCTAGAACTCCTCAACAAAATGGGGCAGTTGAAAGAAAGAATAGAACTCTGCAGGAGATGGCCAGAACTATGATGATAACTAGTAACTAAATGTGGCTAGCCAATTTTGGGCTGAAGCTATTAACACTGCTTGCTATATACTCAACAGATGCATGTACAGGCCTCTCCTAGACAAAACTCCCTATGAATTACTCAAAGGCAGAAAAATCAAACATCTCTCATCTGAGAGCTTTTGGATGCAAATGCTTCATCCATAATAATGAAAAGAATTTGTTAGGAAAATTTGATGCCAGAAGGGATGAGGGAATCTTTCTAGGCTACTCTTCACATAGTAAAGCTTATAAGGTGCTTAATAAAAGAACAAATTATGTAGAGGAAAATGTGTATGTTACATTTGATGAAAGTAATGTTATGGCTAACTAAAGTGTGCAGGAAATTGATGAACTATCACAGGCATCTGAACCAGTTATGCAGGAACGGGTTAAAGAAACATGTTAAACTGATGTTGAAACTGACAGACACAACAAGGTTGATGAAGCTCCTGTAGCTGACCAAAATGATAAAACCATGAGTCAGCAAGATGAAGATGAGGATCAAGCTGAGGAGGCACAAGAGCTAGTACTCAAAGGGTATAAATATCAAGGCTCACATCCAATAGATAACATCCTTACTGATCTGAGCACTGGCATAACAACCAGATCTGGACTGAAGAATCTCTGTGCCTTTAAATCCTTCTTGTCCATGATAGAGCCCAAGAAAATCAATGAAGCCTTGCAAGATACTGACTGGATCATTGCAATGGAAGAAGAGCTCAATCAGTTCAAAAGGAACAAGGTATGGCACTTGGAACCAAAACCAAATAATATAACCATCATAGGTACCAAGTGGGTGTTCAGGAACAAGTTGGTTGAAAATGGAATAGTCACAAAGAACAAGGCCAGACTTGTGGTCCAGGGGTATAATAAGGAAGAAGGAATAGACTATGATGAGACCTTTGCACCAGTAGCCAGATTAGAGGCAATCAAACTCCTCATAGCCTTTGCAGCCTATATGGAATTCACTCTCTACCAGATTGATGTGAAAAGTGTCTTCCTCAATGGGTTGTTGAAGGAAGAAGTGTTTGTCAAATAACCTCCAGGCTTTGAAGACTCTGACTATCCTGACTATGTTTACAAGCTTGATAGATCCCTCTGTGGACTCAAATAGGCTCCAAGAGCATGGTATGAAAGGTTGTCAAAGTTTCTTCTTGATCATGACTACACAAGAGGTAAGATTGACAACACCCTATTCCTCAAGAACAAAGGAAGAGACTTATTGGTGGTGCAGGTATATGTTGATGACATCATATTTGGAGGTACTAGCACGGCCCTCACAAAGGATTTTGCTGCCCTGATGAGTAAAGAATTTGAAATGAGCATGATGGGAGAGCTCAACTTTTTCTTGGGGCTTCAGATAAAACAAACCCCTTTTGGAACAATGATTCACCAGCAGAAGTATGCCAAGGAGCTGCTCAAAAGGTTCAATATGGAAGATGCAAAGGAGATAGACACTCCAATAGCTACTGCAACAAAGTTAGGTCTGGAAGGAATAGGTCCAGCAGTGGAGCAGAAGCTGTACATAGGAATAATTGGATCTCTCCTCTATCTTACAACCAACAGACCTGATATTGTCTTCAGTGTAGGTCTTTGTGCAAGATTCCAGGCCAATCCCAAGGAACCCCACTTGAAAGCTGTCAAAAAGATCCTCAGATACTTGAAGGGCACTACTGACTTGGGGCTATGGTATCCAAAAGGTATCAACTTTGAACTTGTAGGATATGTTGATGCAGACTATGCAGGCTATTTGGTGGACAGAAAGAGCACTACTGGAATGACACACTTCTTGGGATCATGTCTGATCTCATGGGCAACTAAGAAGCAGAACTCTGTAGCCCTCTCCACAGCTGAAGCTGAATATGCCCTTAGCTTCCGTCCGATAGTCCCATGGGACTGCTTTAGTGTCATAGTCAGGTTTTCCAGTGGCTATGGTGGTTACCACAACTCTCGGCAGGTAGGTTTGAATAGTCAAAGGTTCTCTCAACTGAACTGTGATAAAGGGTTGTGCTGGCGATGTGGCGGCAACTTCATCTGTGTTCCAGATAGGCACGATAGCCCCTTCCAGGTCATACTCTTCCTCCAGGGTAATCATGTTAACTCCTCGATTCTCATGATCTGGTAGAGGGTTGTTGTTCACATTCGGAGGAGTATCGGTGCATTTAATTACTCCCTTTCTGATAAGAGACTCGATCTGGTTCTTCAAGCTAAAACACTCCTCCGTGTCATGTCCTTGGATTCCCGAGTGGTATGCACATCGCTTATTTCCATTGAAGGTTTGTGGTATCGGATCAGGGATTCTTCCCTCAATTGGCTGCAACAAACCTGCTACCCTCAACCTTTCAAACAATTGAGCCAAAGGCTCGGCAATAGGAGTGTAGGTGCGGGTATTTCTGGCTTCAAAATTAGGACGTGGTCTTGGCACATATGCTGGCCTATTTCGGTGAACTGGAGCTTGGACAGGGGCATACGGCTTCGGTGGATTTTGGTGTGCTGGAGCTCGAGGTGGATTATAGCGTGGCTGGGTACTATATACTGGAACATCTGCGATAATTTGGGAGTTGTTAGGGTATTGGTAGGGTGATCCTCCGTGCTGGTAGTAAGGTGTGACGGCTGAGATGTCTTCCTTCTTCTTCTTGATACCACCAATGGAACCTGACTGTATGGCCTTGCTTGCGGCTTGTAGTGCGACCATAGACTGAATTTTCCCAGACTTAATACCTTCCTCAATGAAGTCTCCCATCTTGACCAATCAAGCAACAACTCAAGGACTTTGGTTTGAATATTGACTGTGTGCCTATCTTTTATGATAATACAAGTGCAATAAATATTGCCAAAAATCCAGTTCAGCACAAAAGGACCAAGCACATTAACATAAGACACCACTTTCTAAGGGAAAATGTGGGAAAGGGATTGATCTCCATGCACTTATGTGCCACAGGGAAGCAGATTGCTGACATATTCACAAAGGCTCTGGCAAGGGATCACTTTGAAAGGAACAAGTTGGAACTGGGGATGATTAAGATCACATGAGTACCCCCAGTGATTGGCTAATGAACACTGTACATATTGCATTTTATTTTTAAATTCTTATGCTCAGTTTTGTACATTTAGTTGTATGTCCCTTTGCCACTTTTAAGGGTTCAAGTTTCTTAAGCACTATAACTTGGTATTTGTATGTGCAACAGGAAATCAGGACATCAGATTGGGACTAAAACTCAATGCAAAATTAAAAATCCAAGGTATGTGCACTATGCTTAAAGAAATTGATTGCTCAAACTGTGCATGTGTACTTGTCCCTCTCACCTGAACCACCAAGAAAATCATTAACCCAAAAAGCCTAAAACCACCACTCTCCAATAAAGAAAAGAGATCCAATCAAATCAGATCACTTTTGACGTGATTGGACAGTTGTCAATCAAAGATCTCTTCCCTAGAATAAGACTCTTCCACTTAAAGGACTATAATTAATGTCAAATGGCTAATTGCCCTATTTAAAGTCCTTTTTGAACTCATTCTCCTCATTCACTCTAAATCTCTTCTTCTCCAATAGTTTCTTCTTCGAAACCAAAACCTTTTTCACTTTTTTTCTTCTCTTACATCTCAACAATGGAACCTCAATCACCCTCCTCTCCCAAATCACCAGAAACTACCACTAGTTCCTCTATATCACCCACTTATGCCCTTGTACCCTTTAAGGAACAGGTCATTGTAGTCCGTCTCCCTTCTGTTATTCTTGTTGATTCTCAGGGAATAGCTCATATGGAGTAATTTGTAGAAGTTCTGGGTGATGATTTGATTGGTGATGACTCTAATGCAATGGTACCATATGAAAAACATGATGAAGCTTTGGATATTATCAGTACTAGTAGTCAGGGGGAATTTGAGGATGAGGATATGGTGAGAGATGAGGAAGTTCAGGAGGATGCACATTGTGAGGGAGAAAACTCAGAGAAACCAACAACTGAACCCAATTCACCTGTTGGAGAAAAGGTGGATGCATCTGTTGAGGGGGAAGCTAAGAATGAGAGGTCTGGATCAAGAGAACAGGTTTAACATACCCATTCAAGACCTAATGATGAGGATGATGACAACACACTGTTGACACCCAATTTTGGCCCTCCTTTTTCCCATAATTAATTTTTATGTGCTTCTTAATCCCGAGGACTTTTTCAAAATAATTTTCTTATTTTTATATTAATTTTTATAAATTTTGGCACCAATAATCATTTTTTAAAATAATTTCCTTTACTTTTTATAATAATAACTACTAATAATGTTGTATCTTATAAAATCACCCCAAAAATATTTTACAATTCATTCTCTTTAACAAAATATTGGTGTAGTAACTTTTATTTCAAACTCTAAATGAAATTTTGTCGTATCGCTGTAGTATTTCCTAAATACAGTTCTATCGATTGAGGATCGCGATTACGTGTATCAAAATCATTTTTTAAGTCAACTATATACGTATTGAAAATTAATTGGGATGAAAGAAGCATCGTTAAATTAGTTAAGTGGAAAAACTACTAGGAAAAATCACATTTTTTCTACCAAATTAATCCATTTACCAAGTTTTGGGCCAAACTCTTATTTGTTTCAGCCCAATTCCTCCTAGCCCACTACAATACCGCCCAACCCAGCCCAAAATGCCCCTGACCCGGCCCAATTCCCCACTAAACACACCCTAATTCTTTGCTCTCCTCCACTCTCAACTTAAACAAACAGACCCCCACCTTCAGCCCAAACCAACCGACACACCCCCCCAAACCCTTTCTCGCCGCCTCCACCACCAAAGGCCCGCCGGATTTCGCTTCGTACCGGCGGGCAAAAGGTGACAACCCCTTTCCCGTCACCTCGACGTCTTTTCCCCCCTTTTCGGAGACTTTTTGCAGCCTCGAAAAGGTCACCGCCGCTAGACCACCGGATAAGGGCAAAATCCGGTGGTCGCCACCCTTCTCTCCTCCACTTTATAGCCATTCTCTCACCCCTTTTTGTCATTTCAGAAATCGAGCTGTAAAGCTTCCCCACCGCCGGCTGCCCGATGGATGCAACCATTGCCCGACGGTCCGAGCTCTACACCTCCGACCCATCACTTTCTCTTTCAAATTAGCCTGAAAAAAGGTAGGCATCTTTTTCTTTTTCTCTGATTTTTCATCATTTCCTCTTGCAACTTGTCTTTCCAAGAATTCAAATTTTGAATTCTTGGAAAGAAAATCGTTGGAGCCCTAAAATTTCGGCTATAAAAGAAACCCTTGGGTTTCCATTACAGAGGGATACACTCACACACAGAGAGACACGAACGAAAAAAGAAAGGAAAAGGAACAGCCTCTCTCTCTCAATTTCTATTTCATCTTGTTCTCTAATTTATTTCTCTCTTTTTGTTCATCTCGGAATACTTCGAGTTGAAATCGGAGTCGGAAGTCACTAGTTTGAAACTCAACACTTGACGGCCTCAATCGCTGCCCAACACAAGGTAAATTCTACCCCGCCTAATTACTTTATATTTAGTTTTATGATCCGTTAATTGTGCGAGTTTGTTTTGTTGTTGTTTGGCTGATTTTTGGTTAGAAAATATGGTCTGAAGATAGTCTCTGGCTGATGTTGTTCATGTTAGATTATGTGTGGAAAATTGTTGTAGCTTGAAATTTAGCTCAAACAAATTTTATAAAGTCTGATGTTGTGAATGGGGTTGGTTGTTGGTTCATCTGTTTGTGAGTGTGAACTTAAAGTAACTTAGTTCTCGAATCATTTGTTGTATCTATAGTCCATGGTATGTTTTCTAGACTATTTGCAATCTTGATTCAACTTGAAATAAATTTCAAGAGGCTCCAAGTCTTCAAATGTACATGGCTACCTTTGTTGCATAACTAGAGATTAGGATCAATGTTTACATCTTCATAAAAGTTGAGTTTTCTTGTTGCTTTCCCTTACGGATTGAGATATAAGAGTATGTAATCGTCCTGTCTTGTTTTAATCACAATTAGGGGGCTGATTTTGTTTAAATCGGAAAAGGTATATGTATGCTATGTTTGAGTTCCTTGAAGTTTAAATTCTTAAGGTAAAAGCTTCAATAGGTTTGTCATTTTTTTTTTAGCCCGAAAACGTTTGTTTAAGATAGGAATATACATATTATGATCATATTTCCGGCGTTTGTAAAAATATTGTGGTCTTGCTTGCGATCTAATCTTTCTTCAAAACACCTTAATCCTAGTAAAAAGTGGTTAAATTAGTGTGCATTGTTAGAAAAAGAGGGCTGCCCGTATTTTCATTATTTTGGTTTTTTAACTCGGGATTAATTTCGGGAATACTAGCTTAAGGAATTTATCATGAGCTAATGTTTTGGTTCCTTTTTTTATCATCCCGTCACTAGTGTTGCCTTACTTTTTGAGGTGATTTGTTCATAGCTACTTATTTAGTTAAAGTGAATGAAAAAAAAAAGTAATAATAAGGTTTTATATTGCTACTTGTTGTATACTTTGTTTTCTAATAATCAACTAGTATCGAAGTTGTTTGTTTACCTAAGATCGCTTGTTTATAAAACATGAAACAAAATATGGTTACATGTCGTTCTTTCATATATGCTTTGTGTATTCACCGAATAACATGTTTGTTTTCCTTATCACTTTATTGTTAAGCTTGGCATATTTCTACAATTTGTAAACTTTGTCATGCAAGTTGCTAATCCTTATCTTTTTTTTGTGTGTTTCATGAAACAACCGGAGAGCTGGAGTTCTCACTTGAAACTCACTTTCGGCCCCAATAAATATTTGGGTCGAGCAGCTATTAGGAGCTATCGCAGGCGCTCAGAGTCGTCCCTTTAGAAATTTAGTTCCTCCAAAGGAACTTGGCGCATTTAGCCCTTTACCCTTTTTTTATTTGCTTTCCTTTATGCTTACTTAAAATGCTTAACTAACCTTGTATATTTGGATAGGTGTTTTTTCTTTGTGATTTTGATTAACGTTTATTTTTCGGTTTATAGTTTCATGGATTACTCTATTTAACTTCACTTTTTAGTTTAGGCAAATGTTTCGGATTTCCCTTTTTAAATACTTTAAAATTAGTGGTTAAACACTTTCAAAAAATAGTAGTAATAAAAGGGTAAATAGTGCAGATTTTTAGGATTGATTAACTTAGGCTTTGTTTCAAGAAAAACGTGTTTCAAATAACTCGCGGTAGATTTTCAAAAAAAATCAAAAATATTAATTAGAGATTCAATTTATTTTCAAACAATTTTAGTCATTCTTAGGCCTTGGATTATAGAATGCTTTTATCTAACTTAGGCAAGCTTTCTTTATATATATTAATAACTTATGTATTCTCTTATTCTAACCCCAATATTTTACAACTATTTTGCTATATTCTATATATATATATATTTTGAGATTTTCAGATTTTTTAAGGCCTCAAAACGCAAGGTATATATATGTCATATGTTATCTACTACAAGGTATATATATTTATATTTTACTTACCCTTCTTCCTACTTAAATTACACATCTATTATTTTTTTTTTCACAATTACATTTACGTATATAATACTTTCTTTAATATTCAATGCATGTTCATTTTTACCTTACGAATAAAAGTCTCCTTTACTTGAAAACAAATAATTCTCGTTTTCTACTCAAGTTTTCAAAATTGTTCTTTTACATGAAATATATTTACAAAACAAAAATATGATTTTCTCTTATATCTTTTTCTCTATTACCGGTATACTTATTTCCTACATTTTTTACTTATCCAAATCTTTTAAATAATAAACTTTCACATGATTTCCTATATATATTTAAAATATACATACGTCATCTTTACTTTCTTTTTAACAAACATGTCATAAACTTTCTCAAACTTTAAGAAATGCATATTTTTTACTTTACAAAAAGTATTTGTATAAACAAATGTTTTCATTTTTTTTTACATAGCTTCTAAGTATATATTTCTTATAAATCATAAAGTTCTACATACTTTAATTATAATTACGATAAAGGCATTGCTATTAAACTTTCATATATTTTGGCATGTACGTACATATGTTTCATCTTTTTACCATAAGCATATTTTATATTTTTTGCCTATTGTAGTAGCATATGTCATATACTTTGAGTTTTCTTTAAATTAATAAAACACGTTTTTATCACCCTTTTTAGCAAATAATGAGCAAATAACTTTCCCAAATATTGTTTCTAAACTGAGTTTAAGGACTATCTTCGGATAGGCTCTGAAGGGTGCCTAACACCTTCCCTTCGAGTAACCAAAACACTTACTCAGAATCTCAAACGTTTTCGCAGACTAAAAACAGAGTTTTACATACAAAATGGTTTCCTAAGTTTTCCTAAAATTTAGGTGGCGACTCTAAACCCTTTTCCAAAACGAAGGCAGAAAGAGCCGGATGTTGCAAGCATATTTTGGCCAGTTCAAAATAGGGCGCGACAGCATGGCGACTCTGCTGGGGAGATCATACTTATGTTTTTATCTTAGCATGCTTAGTTTATGAATATTATTTGGAATATTTGTTTATTCGCAGTACATTATTTGCTTTATTTATATCGTTCTTTGTTTGAAAGGACGCAAGCCAAATCCAAACTTGCGCTCTTTGTTTGATTGATAAACACTACTTGTTACTGCTTTCTCACTTGCATTTCTCTATCGAGTCTTTGGCCGTACACATTTCACACACTGTGGTACACGCGGAGGGTTTTATGCCCTCCCAAACCTTCTTTTGGATTCCTTAGTTTCAGGGTCGGTGCATTTAGGTTAGTGTGTCCGTCTCGCAGTTATTCAGTCCACTCTCAAATCTAGGAAAATACTCTTATTCTAGAAATAGGTCATGTTGCATAGCCTTAGGCAGGACGATCCTGGGGATTGACACTGCATTTAGGGAACCACCCTTATTGTCAAACGGGTTTTTCATAAAACCCAACGACATATACTTTGTGTGTGATTGATGTAAATGATCCAAACTAAAACACATGATGGATTTGGGATAAACAAACTTATCATACCCTTTACCTTTCTTTCAGATGAATATCAACCAAAACTTACCCAACATCCAAATGATTTTCTCAGCTCCCCATAACCTACGACGCTGGTGGAACAACATCAGGACTCTATATGGACACGAGATTTCCAAACACCTGGGATCTCTCACTGAGCTGTTGGACATCCAAGCCAATGAGATGCTAACAAAGTCGCTGATTGAATTTTGGAACCCAACCACCGCGACATTTCAGTTCTCTGACTTTGAAATCACGCCTACCTTGGAAGAGGTCAGTAGCCTAACAGATCTGGCGCTCGAAGGAAGAGAACCAGTATTGCCCTCAACCATGTCTGGAAGAAAATTTCTACACGCTTTGGGTCTAAAAGCCTTCCCGGCCCTTAGGAATGTAGAAAATGGATGTGTAGGTTTGAACTATCTCTTTCAGAGGTTTGGACACCAAGAAAGCTATGATGGTTATCGACAGGAATTTGCGAATCCGACCTGTGGCTTTTGCACTCGCTTTCTTAGGGATCATGGTCTTTCCTAAGAAGATAGGCCGCATCAATATAAATTTGATGCCAGTAGTCCTTGCCCTGTTCAATGTCTCCAAAAAGTTAACTTTAATACCAATGATTTTGGCAGAATTATTCAGAGCTTTGTCCTCCTGCTCAAGAGGATATGATTGCTTTGGCGGATGCAATTTGCTACTACAAATTTGGGCCGTAGAGCATTTCTTCCAAAAAGAACAAGCCAACGATAACCTGGAAGGAGTCTGTGACAAGATGCAAAGCCACGAGCGTAGGTTGAAATTTTGGAATGCACCGATAGGACGAGAAGGATGGCGGGTCTATCTAACGCATCTCACAGGAGATGCCATCCAATGGAAGCTCCCTCGGATCACTGGAAGAGCATTACTGAGGAGATATACCAGCTATTTTATTGAATTGATCGGGTTAGAAGGGATCCAACCATACGCTCCACTTAGAGTTCTGCGCCAATTTGGCATCAATCAGGAGGTTCCTTTGTGGTCCCACATAGAACCTGCGGAGGTCGCTTACGGAAGAGAAATACCTTCGGCCAGGATTAGAAGACTTCAGGAATCATGGATGAATATAATATCCGCAGATATCGGACAAACAAATTGGTGCACCTTGGAATATTATGCGTGGAAGGTAGATGGAGGTCCCATAATGCGACCAAGCTGGGAAAGGATCCCTGGTTTTATCGACTATGACATGGTGACTCAAGTCTCCAGGGAAATAATACCTCACATGTATCTCACCGCCTCCATGCGTGAACAGATTATTCCGGGCTCAGTTAAAGACGAGATAACTTCGGACAGTCAGGATGATATAAGAGAAAATCTAGGGGGAGAACTTGAAGATCAATCTGAGTATGGATCTTTAGTGTTCCTGGAAGAAGATGATCCAGATTATCAGGAATGGCAGTTGAGAGAATGGGATCTCGGAGAATACCACCCAGGGCCTTATTTGGACATATATGATGATAGTGATGACGGTCCTACGTGGCCCTAGGTTATCCTTTCCCATTGTACCTTTTTCATATTCCCTAAAGGTGCCTCATGGCCCATCCCTTTGTACGCCCTAGTGGCCACCCCATGTTTTTCATTTTCAGGCTCCCATCAGCCTATCCATTGTAAGCTTTCAAAGCCACATTTTGCTTAATGAAAAGTCATGTTTATCTCAAATCCTAAATGTGTTCAAAATGGATCATTTATTATCAAATTGTATGCAGCGTAGGCCTACCTCTGGCAAAACGAGGCTCCATATTAGGACGCATTTTTGTGTGAATATCGCCAACTTGGCGTATATATTTGTTATATATTCCGACATCTCCCAAACTAACATAGTTTCCTTTTTCTTTCCTTTCTTTTCTTTATGTTTATTATAAACCCCCCAAAGAAAGTTGATTTGTGTCGATTTGCAAACTGGCGGAATCGCAATACAACCTCCGATCTAAAGGAAAAATGAGCGAAGAATCTAACAACGCCTCGATGGTACCAGTAGATGGCGCCGAAAGTTCTCAAAAACCGATGGACACTCAAAATGATGAACAAATGGCCAACATGGCACAAGAAATCGAAATCTTGAAAGAAGAACTACGCCAAGTGCGGGATTTGACTAAGCTTACAGCTGCTACCTTCCCCGCTCAATTCCAATTTCCAAATGCTGAGTTGCGGCCGGTCACTCCCGCCGACTTAACAAACGCGCCTAAGCAAACACCACTTGTTCCCACTTATGCTCAAGATCTACTTACTCGCCCGCCCACTGCTAGGGCTACACCCAATCTTTCCTTGCCTACGCAGAACTTCACTGTTCCAATTCACCCAACAATGCAGCACATACCGGAGGCACATGTCACTTGTGAAATGCCTGTTCCACCGATATATGCTACTGAAGCCCCTACTTTCGCAACATCCACGGCTGTCAAAGTACCATATGAGGTCGATCAGTACGTAGGATTGGAGAGGGATGTCCGGTCAAATGAAGAGAGGTCGATAGCGGCTCAACTTGAAAGCTTGAAAAGGGCTTTTAAAAGCATGCAAGTTACCAGGGGAACCGAGAGTCTGGACTATGAGGACCTATGCATCCACCCAGACATCGATATGCTGGTCGGGTAGTTCTGAGTGGAGTTAGCGTACCAAAAGAAACTACAAGTGATACATTGGCTGCAACAATTGGAAAAATGGTGGAAGTGAACAAAATCTCTTTCCATGATGATGAACTACCAGCAGAAGGGGTTGGCCACAACAAAGCACTTCACATCGCGGTCAAGTGCTGTGATAAGATCGTAACTAGAGTTTTGATCGACGGCGGTTCTGGATGCAACATCTGTCCTTTCACCACATTGAGAGATTTAGGTGTGAATATGGGAGAGATAAGGGAAAGTCGTGTGAAGGTGAGAGCTTTTGATGGCGCGCAGAGAAGTGTCATTGGAGAAATTTATCTCACATTGCAAGTAGGTCCAGCTGAATTCCCCATCTTATTTCAAGTAATGGATGTTACGTCCAACTACAACTTGTTACTAGGAAGGCCATGGGTCCATATGGCAAGAGCAGTTCCCTCCACGCTTCATCAGTGTGTGAAGTTCGAGTGGGGTCGCACCAAAGTTACCATTCACGGGGAGCTCAGTCACCCCATCTATTCTGTGAATTCTGTTCCAATCATCGAAGAATTGGATGGAGCCGCTTTCCATGCTCTGGAGATCATGCAAGCCGTAAGAATTGATGAGAAGGTAGAGCATGTAAAGATGGAGATGTCGAGAGCAGCGAAGATGGTTGCGTCAGAAATGTTGAAATATGGGTATAAACCAAAGACAGGGCTCGGACCTAACGCTGACGGTATAATTGAACCAATCCAGCTAAAACATCAGAAAGGTACCACCGGGCTAGGGTATAAGCCTGCTTCAGGAGGAGTCCACAGTGCAAAGTTTGGGGCAGTAGTGTTCGTGCCAGGACAAGTCCTAATCCCAGATGAAACAGTTGATGAAGACGTCATTGAGGGAATAGGAAATCTATTCGTGGCCATGACCGACGATGGACTGGAGAAAGACATCAAGAAGCTGACCATCCGCGATGCCGAGCCTGGAGAAGTCTTGCAGAACTGGACCATCAGCCCGTCCCTGTTTCGACAAGAGTCCTGGTAGCGTGGAAATGTAGTTTTATTTCAAAATGTTTTTGCATGATCAATTGAGGCTTGAATCATGCCTAAGCCCTTTTTGCTACTTGCCTCTTTTGAAAAGCTAGATTGCTTTTCTTAATAAAAAAAATCTTCATTTTTCTTAAAATCTATCTTTCGATTGTTTGAAATAACTATTTATTTTCACTCACCTTTCATACTTTTCAGCGCTAATATTAGTAAAAATCATCGTACAACGGTTATGACATGTAACGAATCCATTGAGCGAAATGCGAGTCATGAGCAGGACTATGAAGAATACGATGAAAGCATGATGCCTGAAAATCTACCTCAGGAGATCGAACAACTTGAAAGTCAGAAAAAGCCCAACATGGAGGAAACCAAGGTTGTCAACTTGGGAAATGAAGAAATGGTGAAAGAAGTACGAGTCAGCATACACTTGGAAGACGAAAGAAAGCAAGAATTGATTGAATTGATCAAACAATATGTTGATGTGTTTGCTTGGTCCTACGATGACATGCCAGGATTAAGCACCGATATCGTCTCACGCAAGCTGCTGACTGATCCTTCCTGCCCGCCTGTGAAGCAAAAGACTAGGAAGTTCAAGCCTGATTTAAGTTTAAGAATCAAGGAGGAGGTAACTAAGTAGATCCAGGCAAATGTTGTGAGGGTTACTAATTACCCCACATGGTTGGCCAACATCGTGCCAGTGCCAAAAAAGGACGGGAAAATCAGGATATGTGTAGACTATCGGGATCTAAATAAAGCTAGTCCCAAGGATAATTTTCCTCTCCCAAACATTCACATACTCATCGACAATTGTGCAAAGCATTAGTTGCAATCGTTTGTCGATTGCTTTGCAGGATATCACCAAGTACTGATGAATGAAGATGATGCGGAGAAAACAGCATTTATCACTCCATGGGGGGTGTATTGCTATAGAGTGATGCCATTCGGACTCAAAAATGTTGGCGCAACCTATATGAGGGCCATGACTACCCTCTTTCATGACATGATTCACAAGGAGATTGAAGTGTACGTGGATGATGTCGTTATCAAGTCCAAAAGAAGTTCGGACCACCTAGGGGATTTACAGAAGTTCTTTGAGAGATTGCGGAGATACAATTTAAAATTGAATCCAGCAAAGTGCGCATTCGGAGTTCCCGCCGGAAAGCTACTGGGATTCATTGTCAGCAGGAAAGGCATAGAATTGGATCCATCAAAAATCAAAGCGATTCAAGAGTTGCCTCCCCCCAGGACCAAGAAAGATGTGATGAGCTTCTTGGGGAGACTCAATTACATCAGTCGTTTCATAGCTCAGTCTACAGTAATCTGTGAACCCATATTCAAGTTACTAAAGAAGGATGCCGCCACAGAATGGACGGAGTAATGCCAAAAAGCTTTTGACAGAATCAAGGAGTACTTGTCCAACCCGCCAGTGTTGGTTCCACCAGAGCCCGGAAAACCATTGCTGCTGTATCTATCCGTCATGGATGGAGCATTTGGATGTGTGTTAGGACAACACGATGACAGGGGAAAGAAAGAACAAGCTATTTACTACTTGAGCAAAAAGTTTACACCATACGAGGCAAGATATACCTTGTTAGAACGAACGTGTTGCGCCTTGACTTGGATTGCGCAAAAGTTGAGGCATTACCTGTCGGTATACACCACGTACCTGATCTCAAGAATGGATCCACTCAAGTACATCTTTCAGAAACCGATGCCTACGGGGAAATTAGCAAAGTGGCAAATTTTGCTGAGTGAGTTCGACATTGTGTACGTGACACAGAAGGCTGTCAAAGGACAAGCTTTGGCCGATCACCTCGCAGAAAATCTGGTGGACAAAGATTATGAACCGATCATGACTTACTTCCCTGATGAAGAAGTATTTTTTGCAGGAGAGGACATCTCAGAGTCATATGATGGATGGAGATTGTTCTTCGATGGAGCATCAAATTTCAAAGGAGTCGGAATTGGAGCAGTCTTGGTTTCAAGAATGGGTCAGCACTACCCAATTTCAGCCAAGATTAGATTCCCTTGCACAAACAACATGGCAGAATATGAAGCATGCATTCTCGGACTTAGGATGGCTGTGGACATGAACATCAAAGAGCTTTTGGTAATAGGTGATTCTGACCTATTGGTTCATCAGGTACAAGGAGAATGGGCCACCAAGAATGTCAAGATCCTTCCTTATCTGGAATGTGTAAAGGAGCTGAGCAAAAGGTTTATAAAGATTGAGTTTAAACATGTCCCCCGGGCTCAAAACGAGTTCGCGGATGCTTTGGCTACTCTTTCCTCAATGATCCAACACCCGGATAAGAATTACATCAACCCTATTGAAGTGGAGATACGAGACCAGCACGCATACTGGTTTCACGTAGATGAAGAGTTTGATAGAAAACCATGGTACCATGATATTAGAAGGTTGCTCGAAGCAGGAGAATATCCGGAAAATGCCGGTAGCAAGCAGAAACGGACTTTAAGGAGAATGGCCAATCATTTCTTCCTTAACGGTGAAATCCTGTATAGGATAACCCCGGATTTGGGATTACTAAGGTGTGTCGATGCAACAGAAGCGACAAGACTGTTAGAGGAGGTTCACGCAGGGACGTGTGGACCCCACATGAATGGATTCACTTTGGCAAAGAAGATTTTGAGAGCTGGATACTTTTGGATGACTATGGAGAGGGATAGCATCCGGTATGTACAAAAATGTTATCAGTGTCAAGTTCATGGCGACTTCATACGAGTTCCGCTAAACGAGCTCAATGTGATGGGGTCACCATGGCCATTTGTTGCTTGGGGCATGGATGTAATTGGACCCATAGAGCCTCCCGCATCAAATGGACACCATTTCATCCTGGTAGCTATCGACTATTTCACAAAATGGGTTGAGGCTTCAACGCACAAGGCAGTGACTAAGAAGGTGGTAGCAGATTTCATCCGAAGTAACATAGTTTGTCGTTTTGGAATTCCGGAATCAATCATAACAGACAACGGAACCAATCTGAATAGTGATCTCATGAGAGAGACTTGTGAAAGGTTTAAGATGTCCCACCGGAACTCCACAGCATATCGACCACAAATGAATGGAGCAGTCGAGGCCGCAAACAAGAATATCAAGAGGATCCTGAGAAAAATAATAGATAGTAACAGAGAATGGCATGAGAAACTACCATATGCTTTTCTCGGTTATCGCACCACAATCAGAACATCCACTGGTGCAACCCCCTACATGTTGGTCTACGGTTCGGAAGCAGTAATACCTGCTGAAGTGGAAATACCTTCTCTAAGAATCATCCAAGAGGTTGGTCTGGAAGACGCGGAATGGGTTCGTAGTAGGATTGAACAGTTGATGCTCATTGATTAGAAGAGACTGGATGCAGTATGTCATGGCCAACTCTATCAAAACAGAATGATCAGAGCGTTCAACAAAAAAGTCAAGCCTCGACGATTCACACCAGGGCAATTAGTATTGAAGAAAATATTCCCTCACCAAATTGAAGCTAAGGGGAAATTTGCGCCAAACTGGCAAGGTCCTTACATAGTTCACCGAGTGCTCTCAGGCGGAGCAGTAATCCTCACAGAAATGGACGGCGTCGTGGGCACAAAGCCGATCAATTCAGACGCTATCAAGAAGTACTACATTTGAAGACGGAGGGACTAGTCGTTGTTTCCTTGTACTTTTTGCATTTTTCTCTAATGTAAACAGAACTACGTATTAGCCTGACTTCCCACGGCGGGATACGTAGGCAACCCACATCGGGTCCGGTTTCCCTTAGAAAAACCAAAAATATCATCTTTCATGTATTTAGAACTACGATTGACCTGACTTCCCTCGGTGGGATACGTAGGCAATCCTCGTCGGATTCGGTCCCTTCATATTTTCCACTTCCTAATGTATTTGAACTACGTTTTGACCTGATTCCGTTTTGGATACGTAGGCAGCCTGAGTCAGGCTCGGTCATTGCATTTCATGTCTTTACTCTTCCTAATGTATTTGAACTACGTTCTGACCTGATTCCGTTTGGATACGTAGGCAGCCTGAGTCAGGCTCGGTCAATGCATTACATATTTTTCATTCTTCTTTGATATCCCCGAACTACGTACAGACCTGATTCCCATTCAGGGATACGTAGGCAACCTAAGAGGTTCGGTCACACCCTTAGGATAAACCTTCCCCCCTTTTATTTATACCTTCAGAGTGATCACAACATCTATAGAGAGATAGAAAAGCGTCACCAGAAGCCGGAGCCACGAGAAAAGTACACTTGGACGTCCTCAACAAAGGGGAAAACTCGATTGGATTTCGGAACATGTCATAATCTAAGGAACGATGAATAATCACTATATATATGCTCCTAGTATACACAAAATATACTTATTTTCTAAAAATATATATACATATTTTCGAAATATTTTACTGCCTTTCCACCTACCGAGCCTTCGAAATAGGAAGTCGCGAGCAACTAAGGAGGTTTTGAAGGGATCCACCATACCGAGTCTCTGGGATAGGAAATCATGAGCGACTGATAAGATTTTGTAGAAATCTAGCGGCAAGGCCAGGGTCCGCAAGCTGACACAAATCAACACCCCTCCCAAAACTAAGAATTTTCCTTTGAGCGCAGGGAAACAGGAGTCAAGACGGGATGATGTCAAGTCAAGCTCATGGACATGATCGGAGAAATCTTTCGGCTATCCCGACACCATAAGCCGAATATTCTTCCCCAATTCTATATTTAAATACTGTATCCCGATTCTTACAATTCTTAAAGAGTTTTCATCTATGTTTTTGCAGGTGCGTACGAGATCCGGATCAAGTATCGAAGACAGAGAGCTCTCATAGGAAAATAGGATAGTTTATCTCTTTCCAAATAACTCCGCCAATCGGAGATTGCCATCTAATTGCGTCAAATAACTCCGCCGATCGGAGAATGCGGACTGACTTCATCAAACTCCACCGATTGGAGTTTGTACATAGGCAAACAAAACGATGCTCTGCCGATTGGAGCTTGTATATAAGCAAACAAAACGACGCTCTGACGATTGGAGTTTGTACATAGGCAAACAAAACGACGCTCTGCCGATTGGAGTTTGTACATAAGCAAACAAAACGACGCTCTGCCGATTGGAGTTTGTACATAAGCAAACCAAACGACGCTCTACCGATTGGAGTTTGTACATAAGCAAACAAAACGACGCTCTGCCGATTGGAGTTTGTACATAAGCAAACAAAATGACGCTCTGCCGATTGGAGCCTGTACATAAACAAGCAAGCGACGCTCTGCCAAATTAGAGAAATGCATATTAGCAAGCAAAACATACTCCGCCAATCGGAGGCTGCATCATAGCAAGCATCATCATAACTCCATCAATCATAAGCATGCATGCCATCAACATCCTCATTTTGCATTAAAAATTGCGCCCACCCTCTAATGCGGGTATTTACATTCAAGTACATTTTACAGGCACCCACCTTCTAATGCGGGTATTTACATTCAAGTACATTTTACAGGCGCCCACCTTCTAATGCGGGTATTTACATTCAAGTACATTTTACAGGCGCCCACCTTCTAATGCGGGCTCATTTTACAGGCGCCCACCTTCTAATGCGGGTATTTACATTCAAGTACATTTTACAGGCGCCCACCTTCTAATGCGGGTATTTACATTCAAGTACATTTTACAGGCGCCCACCTTCTAATGCGAGTATTTACATTCAGTACATTTTACAGGCGCCCACCTTCTAATGCGGGTATTCATTCAAAGCTCCGGCACACAAACCGGAGCATGCATTGAGATCTTGGTACACAACCCAAGACTCCATTTCATTAAGCTCCGGCACACAAACCGGAGCATGCATTGAGATCTTGGTACACAACCCAAGACTCCATTTCATTCAAAGCCCCGGCACACAAACCGGAGCATGCATTGAGATCTTGGTACACAACCCAAGACTCCATTTCATTCAAAGCTCTGGCACACAAACCGGAGCATACATTGAGATCTTGGTACACAACCCAAGACTCCATTTCATTAAGCTCCGGCACACAAACCGGAGCATGCATTGAGATCTTGGTACACAACCCAAGACTCCATTTCATTCAAAGCTCCGGCACACAAATCGGAGCATGTATTAGGATCTTGGTACACAACCCAAGATTCTATCTCATTAACACTTCGGCACACAAACCGGAGCATGCATCATAATCTTCCTTTTCCAGCAAGTACACGATTTTGCATCCCCAGCATCTTACAGCATTGCCTCGCCAGTCGAGAGGCTTTATTTTTACAGCGTTGCCCCGCCAGTCGAGAGGCTTTATCTTACAGCATTGCCCCGCCAGCCGGAGGCTTTACTTCCCAAGATTATTTCACCTACAGTACATCCACTCCAAAAAATGGAGACGTCAACAATCGTTTGGATATCTACACACTACTCTTTACATTACAATTTTAATTTACATTTTTGAGCCTCAACTGGTACTTTGTAACCCTTTTTACCTGTTTTGCAGGATGACACACTACAACGTTGAACTACCTCTAAGCAGTGATTGAGGCAATGCTTGATTAGGAATACCAAACTCACAAGCCAGAGTTTCAAGACTAGCACTCCGACTCTAATTCCTACAATCAGTTGTCCATATTTTTAAATCAGAGTACACTTGCTCTCGCAAGCATCGACACCCTTTTTCTTTATCTCCTAGAGTGCTCACCAGAGGGTATTAAAGGGACTACCTCCATCCGGCAATTCGACGTGATCTTATAGGGATGCGAGATGCGCCTAGTAGAGTCTCGTTTATGGGTGTGTTGTGCACCACATTTATAATCGGGAGGCTGTGAAAGTGCACCCATTTTGAAAAGATTATTGTCATCTAGGAAATAACCTACCATCAATTCCATAAAAACTCTTTCCAAGCTCAACTAAGAGACCAGTGTCAACCACAAATCATACACTGGGGCAAATTTTGAGGACTGCCTCAAAATTTACCATAATCCTCTATTCAGAAATACGACCGGCCTAATTCCCATTTCCTTAGGGATACGTAGGCAGCTCAACTTCGAGCATGGCCGTACCCACTCCATCCGTGCCAAAATCGTCTTCCCCTTTTACCGCAAAAAATATCAGTGTCGACATAAAACCAACGCTGGGGCAAATTTTGAGGACCTCTCAAAATTTTTGAACTACATTGGCCTGATTCTCGTGAAACCCGAGATATGTAGGCAACTCGGAGACCAGAGTTCGGTCGAATTCATAATGACAATAAACTTTCTCTTTCTAGGTACGACCTTTCCAAAATTTGATTTTTTCAGTCAGGACAAAATTGGCTTTACGTCAACATCTTCGCCCAAAGTATGGTATTTGTATGTGCAACAGGAAATCAGGACATCAGATTGGGACTAAAACTCAATGCAAAATTAAAAATCCAAGGTATGTGCACTATGCTTAAAGAAATTGATTGCTCAAACTGTGCATGTGTACTTGTCCCTCTCACCTGAACCACCAAGAAAATCATTAACCCAAAAAGCCTAAAACCACCACTCTCCAAAAAAGAAAAGAGATCCAATCAAATCAGATCACTTTTGACGTGATTGGACAGTTTTCAATCAAAGATCTCTTCCCTAGAATAAGACTCTTCCACTTAAAGGACTATAATTAATGTCAAATGGCTAATTGCCCTATTTAAAGTCCTTTTTGAACTCATTCTCCTCATTCACTCTAAATCTCTTCTTCTCCAATAGTTTCTTCTTCGAAACCAAAACCTTTTTCACTTTTTTTCTTCTCTTACATCTCAACAATGGAACCTCAATCACCCTCCTCTCCCAAATCACCAGAAACCACCACTAGTTCCTCTATATCACCCACTTATGCCCTTGTACCCTTTAAGGAACAGGTCATTGTAGTCCGTCTCCCTTCTGTTATTCTTGTTGATTCTCAGGGAATAGCTCATATGGAGTAATTTGTAGAAGTTCTGGGTGATGATTTGATTGGTGATGACTCTAATGCAATGGTACCATATGAAAAACATGATGAAGCTTTGGATATTATCAGTACTAGTAGTCAGGGGGAATTTGAGGATGAGGATATGGTGAGAGATGAGGAAGTTCAGGAGGATGCACATTGTGAGGGAGAAAACTCAGAGAAACCAACAACTGAACCCAATTCACCTGTTGGAGAAAAGGTGGATGCATCTGTTGAGGGGGAAGCTAAGGATGAGAGGTCTGGATCAAGGGAACAGGTTTAACATACCCATTCAAGACCTTTGGCACCAATAATCATTTTTTAAAATAATTTCCTTTACTTTTTATAATAATAACTACTAATAATGTTGTATCTTATAAAATCACCCCAAAAATATTTTACAATTCATTCTCTTTAACAAAATATTGGTGTAGTAACTTTTATTTCAAACTCTAAATGAAATTTTGTCGTATCGCTGTAGTATTTCCTAAATACAGTTCTATCGATTGAGGATCACGATTACGTGTATCAAAATCATTTTTTAAGTCAACTATATACGTATTGAAAATTAATTGGGATGAAAGAAGCATCGTTAAATTAGTTAAGTGGAAAAACTACTAGGAAAAATCACATTTTTTCTACCAAATTAATCCATTTACCAAGTTTTGGGCCAAACTCTTATTTGTTTCAGCCCAATTCCTCCTAGCCCACTACAATACCGCCCAACCCAGCCCAAAACGCCCCTGACCCGGCCCAATTCCCCACTAAACACACCCTAATTCTTTGCTCTCCTCCACTCTCAATTTAAACAAACAGACCCCCACCTTCAGCCCAAACCAACCGACACACCCCCCCAAACCCTTTCTCGCCGCCTCCACCACCAAAGGCCCGCCGGATTTCTCTTCGTACCGGCGGGCAAAAGGCGACAACCCCTTTCCCGTCACCTCGACGTCCTTTCCCCCCTTTTTGGAGACTTTTTGCAGCCTCGAAAAGGTCACCGCCGCTAGACCACCGGATAAGGGCAAAATCCGGTGGTCGCCACCCTTCTCTCCTCCACTTTATAGCCATCCTCTCACCCCTTTTTGTCATTTCAGAAATCGAGCTGTAAAGCTTCCCCACCGCCGGCTGCCCGACGGATGCAACCGTTGCCTGACGGTCCGAGCTCTACACCTCCGACCCGTCACTTTCTCTTTCAAATCAGCCTGAGAAAAGGTAGGCATCTTTTTCTTTTTCTCTGATTTTTCATCATTTCCTCTTGCAACTTGTCTTTCCAAGAATTCAAATTTTGAATTCTTGGAAAGAAAACCGTTGGAGCCCTAAAATTTTGGCTATAAAAGAAACCCTTGGGTTTCCATTACAGAGGGATACACTCACACACAGAGAGACACGAACGAAAAAAGAAAGGAAAAGGAACAGCCTCTCTCTCTCAATTTCTATTTCATCTTGTTCTCTAATTTATTTCTCTCTTTTTGTTCATCTCGGAATACTTCGAGTTGAAATCGGAGTCGGAAGTCACTAGTTTGAAACTCAACACTTGACGGCCTCAATCGCTGCCCAACACAAGGTAAATTCTACCCCGCCTAATTACTTTATATTTAGTTTTATGATCCGTTAATTGTGCGAGTTTGTTTTGTTGTTGTTTGGCTGATTTTTGGTTAGAAAATATGGTCTGAAGATAGTCTCTGGCTGATGTTGTTCATGTTAGATTATGTGTGGAAAATTGTTGTAGCTTGAAATTTAGCTCAAACAAATTTTATAAAGTCTGATGTTGTGAATGGGGTTGGCTGTTGGTTCATCTGTTTGTGAGTGTGAATTTAAAGTAACTTAGTTCTCGAATCATTTGTTGTATCTATAGTCCATGGTATGTTTTGTAGACTATTTGCAATCTTGATTCAACTTGAAATAAATTTCAAGAGGCTCCAAGTCTTCAAATGTACATGGCTACCTTTGTTGCATAACTAGAGATTAGGATCAATGTTTACATCTTCATAAAAGTTGAGTTTTCTTGTTGCTTTCCCTTACGGATTGAGATATAAGAGTATGTAATCGTCCTGTCTTGTTTTAATCACAATTAGGGGGCTGATTTTGTTTAAATCGGAAAAGGTATATGTATGCTATGTTTGAGTTCCTTGAAGTTTAAATTCTTAAGGTAAAAGCTTCAATAGGTTTGTCATTTTTTTAGCCCGAAAACGTTTGTTTAAGATAGGAATATACATATTATGATTATATTTCCGGCGTTTGTAAAAATATTGTGGTCTTGCTTGCGATCTAATCTTTCTTCAAAACACCTTAATCCTAGTAAAAAGTGGTTAAATTAGTGTGCATTGTTAGAAAAAGAGGGCTGCCCGTATTTTCATTATTTTGGTTTTTTTTAACTCGGGATTAATTTCGGGAATACTAGCTTAAGGAATTTATCATGAGCTAACGTAGTAGTTTGGTTCCCTTTTTTATCCTCCCTTCATTAGTGTTGCCTTACTTTTTGAGGTGATTTGTTCATAGCACCTTACTTTTTGAGGTGATTTGTTCATAGCTACTTATTTAATTAAAGTGAATAAAAAATAATAAGGTTTTATATTGCTACTTGTTGTGTACTTTGTTTTCTATAATCAACTAGTATCGAAGTTGTTTGTTTACCTAAGATCGCTTGTTTATAAAACATGAAACAAAATATGGTTACATGTCGTTCTTTCATATATGCTTTGTGTATTCACCGAATAACATGTTTGTTTTCCTTATCACTTTATTGTTAAGCTTGGCATATTTCTACATTTTGTAAACTTTGTCATGCAAGTTGCTAATCCTTATCTTTTTTTTTTGTGTGTTTCATGAAACAACCGGAGAGCTGGAGTTCTCACTTGAAACTCACTTTCGGCCCCAATAAATATTTGGGTCGAGCAGCTATTAGGAGCTATCGCAGGCGCTCAGAGTCGTCCCTTTAGAAATTTAGTTCCTCCAAATGAACTTGGCGCATTTAGCCCTTTACCCTTTTTTTATTTGCTTTCCTTTATGCTTACTTAAAATGCTTAACTAACCTTGTATATTTGGATAGGTGTTTTTTCTTTGTGATTTTGATTAACGTTTATTTTTCGGTTTATAGTTTCATGGATTACTCTATTTAACTTCACTTTTAGTTTAGGCAAATGTTTCGGATTTCCCTTTTTAAATACTTTAAAATTAGTGGTTAAACACTTTCAAAAAATAGTAGTAATAAAAGGGTAAATAGTGCAGATTTTTTGGATTGATTAACTTAGGCTTTGTTTCAAGAAAAACGTGTTTCAAATAACTCGCGGTAGATTTTCAAAAAAAATCAAAAATATTAATTAGCGATTCAATTTATTTTCAAACAATTTTAGTCATTCTTAGGCCTTGGATTATAGAATGCTTTTATCTAACTTAGGCAAGCTTTCTTTATATATATTAATAACTTATGTATTCTCTTATTCTAACCCCAATATTTTACAACTATTTTGCTATATTCTATATATATATATATATATATATTTTGAGATTTTCAGATTTTTTAAGGCCTCAAAATGCAAGGTATATATATGTCATATGTTATCTACTACAAGGTATATATATTTATATTTTACTTACCCTTCTTCCTACTTAAATTACACATCTATTATTTTTTTTTTCACAATTACATTTACGTATATAATACTTTCTTTAATATTCAATGCATGTTCATTTTTACCTTACGAATAAAAGTCTCCTTTACTTGAAAACAAATAATTCTCGTTTTCTACTCAAGTTTTCAAAATTGTTCTTTTACATGAAATATATTTACAAAACAAAAATATGATTTTCTCTTATATCTTTTTCTCTATTACCGGTATACTTATTTCCTACATTTTTTACTTATCCAAATCTTTTAAATAATAAACTTTCACATGATTTCCTATATATATTTAAAATATACATACGTCATCTTTACTTTCTTTTTAACAAACATGTCATAAACTTTCTCAAACTTTAAGAAATGCATATTTTTTACTTTACAAAAAGTATTTGTATAAACAAATGTTTTCATTTTTTTTTACATAGCTTCTAAGTATATATTTCTTATAAATCATAAAGTTCTACATACTTTAATTATAATTACGATAAAGGCATTGCTATTAAACTTTCATATATTTTGGCATGTACGTACATATGTTTCATCTTTTTACCATAAGCATATTTTATATTTTTTGCCTATTGTAGTAGCATATGTCATATACTTTGAGTTTTCTTTAAATTAATAAAACACGTTTTTATCACCCCTTTTTAGCAAATAATGAGCAAATAACTTTCCCAAATATTGTTTCTAAACTGAGTTTAAGGACTATCTTCGGATAGGCTCTGAAGGGTGCCTAACACCTTCCCTTCGAGTAACCAAAACACTTACTCAGAATCTCAAACGTTTTCGCAGACTAAAAACAGAGTTTTACATACAAAATGGTTTCCTAAGTTTTCCTAAAATTTAGGTGGCGACTCTAAACCCTTTTCCAAAACGAAGGCAGAAAGAGCCGGATGTTGCAAGCATATTTTGGCCAGTTCAAAATAGGGCGCGACACACACCGATTGCCAACTTAATTCCACAAAGGGTAAGGTCTCGTTTACGCAAGGCCTCAGGCAAAGCTGTTCGAATATCAGACGATGAACCTGAAGAAGCTCCTCCTGCTCCTGTGGCTACGCTTGTCACTGTTCAAATGACCTAGAGCCACTACAGGTACTTCTTCCCCTCCCCTTGATCCCATTTATGTCTTGGATGATGAAGTGGAGGAAGCTAAAAGAAAAGGGTGTTGCTCCCTCAAAACCACCAAAGAAACTAATACCTATGATATTTTGATCTACTCCAAGAGTAGGGAGGAGCATGTTAATCATCTTCGTATTGTGTTGGATATCTTGAGACATCAAAAGCTTTATGCAAAATTCACTAAGTGTGAGTTTTGGTTGACTTCAGTTGCATTCTTGGGGCATGTAGTGTCAGAAAATGGGGTGATGGTGGATCCCCAGAAAATTGAGGTAATCAAGAGTTGGGTTCGACCTAGCTCGATGAAAGAGATGAGAAGTTTTATTAGGCTCGCGGGGTACTACCAAAGATTTGTTAAGAATTTTGCATCTATTACTACTCACCTAACTAGGATGACACAGAAAGATGTACCATTCGTGTGGTCCGACAAGTGCGAGGAGAGCTTCCAAAAGCTCAAGACACTTTTGACCACGGCTCTTATATTGCCCTTACCGGTTGAAGGTAAAGACTTTATTGTTTACTGTGATGCTTCACATTCTGGTTTGGGTGCTGTGTTGGTGCAGGATAGGAATGTGATAGCCTATGCATCCAGGCAGTTGAAGGTGCATGAGAGGAACTACCCGACTCACGACTTAGAGTTGGAAGCGGTGGTTTTTGCACTAAATATTTGGAGACACTACCTTTATGGTGGCAAGTGCGAGGTATCCACAGATCATCGCAATCTACAACATATATTCATGCAAAAGGATTTGAATTTGAGGCAGAGAAGGTGGATGGAGCTATTGAAGGACTATGATGTGACCATTCAGTACCATCTGAGTAAGGCTAATGTGGTGGCAGATGCATTGAGCCGAGAAACAGTTAACATGGGTAGCTTGGCTTGTTTGGGGGTGTCCAAACGACCACTAGCAAAGGAAATTCGGGCTTTGGAGGCCAAGTTCATGCACTTAGGCATTTTATATCAAGGTGGGTTGTTGGCCAATATTGAGGTCAAAGCCACTTTCATAGAGGAAATAAAGTCCAAACAGTTTCAGGATCTAAAACTGAGTAAGCTACGAGGTAAAGTGATATCCGAGGAGTTCAGAGACGTCATGTTAGACTCCGGTGGAGTGTTATATTTCAGGGAAAGGATTTGTGTACCTCAGGTTGATGATATAATTCAGAAAATCTTGGCAGAAGCTCATGGTTCGCGGTACTCAATTCATCCGGGTGTGACTAAAATGTATAGAAACTTGAGGCAGCATTACTGATGGCCCGGGATGAAAAAGGACATAGTTGATTTTGTGTCCAATTGTTAGAACTGCCAGCAGGTAAAGTATGAACATCAGAGACCAACAAGACTACTTCAGAGAATGCCAATTCCAGAGTGGAAGTGGGAAAGGATAGCCATGGACTTCGTGGTGGGTCTTCCTAAGACATTGGGGAAGTATGACTCGATTTGGGTCATTATTGACAGGCTGACCAAGTCCACTCATTTCATTCTGGTCAGGGTGGATTACAATTTGCAGCAATTAGCCAAGATCTATGTGAAGGAGATTGTGAGATTACATGGGGTACCACTGTCCATCATTTCAGACAGGGGTACACAGTTTACCTCTAAGTTTTGGGGTAAGTTATATGAAGAGTTGGGTACACAACTCACCTTTAGCACAGCCTTCCATCCTCAGACTGATGGTCAGTCGGAGAGGACGATCCAGGTATTGGAGGACATGCTGAGAGCGTGTGTGATAGACTTTGGGGGACATTGGGACCAGTTTCTACCATTGTGCAAATTCTCGTACAACAATAGCTACCACTCCAGTATTGACATGGCACCGTTCGAGGCATTGTATGGGAGGAACTGCAGATCACCGGTTAGGTGGTTTGAGAAAGGCGATGTAAAGCCCCTGGGGGTGGACTTAGTAAAGGAAGCGCAGGAAAAGGTAAGGGGCATTCAGGCCAAATTGTTGGCTGCCCAAAGCAGGCAGAAGGAGTATGCATATCGTAAGGTCCGGGACATGGAGTTTCAGGTTGGTGAACTGGTATTACTGAAGGTGTCACCAATGAAGGGAGTTATGCGGTTTGGTAAGAAGGGCAAGCTTAGCCCTCGGTTCATCTGTCCATTTGAGGTTCTTGAGATTGTGGGGCCAGTGGCTTACAAGTTAGAACTGCCACCCAGTTTGTTGGGCATCCATTTGGTATTCCATGTATCCTTGCTTAAGCGATACCATGGGGATGGGGATTACATCATCAAGTGGGACGAGGTACTTTTCGACAAGGATCTTTATTATGAAGAGGAACCAGTCTTGATTCTTGCTCGTGATGTCTGAAGGTTGAGGACAAAGGTGATTGACATGGTCAAAGTTTAGTGGAAGCATCATCCGGTTAAGGAAGTCACTTGGGAAACCGAGAAGGATATGCAGGACAAGTACCCTCAAATGTTTAAGGATTCAGGTACTACACTTACTCTCCTATATTTTCGTAAATTCGGGTTTGATCATTCAGGGTCGAACGATGGTAAATTAGTATCTGTTGTAACGACCGGGTCTGTCGTTATGGGTAGTCCAATTATGCCAAGTTTTAGAGTTAGAAAACTCCGGGTTGGGGCGTTTGAAATTCTGGGCTAGGCTAGCCTCGGCCGAATTTGGAGTGAGGTAGAGTCTAGGGAAATCTGGGTAAGGATTGGGTTAGGTGCCTTATTTTGAGCTAGTTTTCCATGTAGCCAAGACATAAAGGAGTCCGGGGGACTTTTCGAAATCAAATTTGGGTAAGTAAAACTCCCGAAATCGCATTTGACGTGGGTGGATTATTTCGGGTCATCGGGGGAAGCAAGTGTGTTGTAAAATGACCAAATTTGGAGATTTTCGGACATTCTGTCCATGACGAGTGCAACGGCTCCGCCGTAGCGACCTCCGCTATAACGGTGGAAAATACCACTATAGCGGTGGTCAAGGTGGTCAAGGCCGCTTAAGACCGCTATAGCGGAAGTCATCCGCTATAGCAGGACCGCTATAACAGAGCAGGGACCGCTATAGCGGACCGACGAGTTTTTAATGCAGAAACTTCCCCAAAATAGTTCAGTTTTTTTTCTATAATTCATTTGGGAGAAGAACTAGGGCAATTTCAGGCGTTTTTCCTCAATTCTTCATCGTTTTTCTTCCCTAAGGTAAGGTTTCTACTCCCGAAACTTCGCACTACTTTTCCTATGTGGTAGAATTGCTAGGAGGAAACTTGGGGGAATGTTGGAATAACCTTGGAATGGTGAAATTTGGAGAAGAAAGGGGATTCTAAACATGAAAGTTCTTGGGTATTGTTAAAAGTGAAATATAATGATCATATGTTGTTAAATTCTCTATTTTTATCCGTAAAAATGATAGAACTAGGGAAATTAATGGTGGAAAAGCCCGAGAAAAGGGTGGAATGATCATGGATGGCTTGGGGTTTTGGGATTTGGTGTAATCCGGGTAATGTGCAGGCCTTGTTTGTTAATTTCATATACTTGTATGCTATTTTAAATCAAGAACGAGAAAGGAATCTGGAACACGGGAAAACTCGGGTTGAGTAGAGCTTGGATCATTTCGAGGTAGGTGATGGCTTACGATTCCTGTGAATGTGGTATATGTTTGTACTCTTATCGAAGTGCTTGTATGAATTACATTGCTTAGAGGAATTGTATAGAATGTCTAAGGGTCCTGTTTTACAGTCTGTGAATTGAACGGTGTGTTGCTTATTGGTTTAATATTTATTTGTTCATCTATTGACTGTGGATTGTTGATATTCGATTGGCTCGGGTACCACGCCTGGTACGAGAATACTAACGGTTAACTCGGGTACCACACTTGGTACGGGATACTAACGGTTGACTCGAGTACCACGCCTGGTACGGGTTTGTTTTACTGCATCTTTGCATTATTATTATTGTATTGCATTGACTGTTATTGGTTCCATGAGTGGACTGGGCTGTTTTACTGAAATGTGATACTTATTTTGCTGGTCCTTGGGTGACCGGGAAATTTTGTTATAATTGTTGAGTGGGTCTTGAATTAGGCCGGGTTGTCCATCTTAGATGTTGTTTAGAGCGGATCCCAGGGTGAGTCCGGGATAGACGGAAAGGTATAGTTATTGGTATATGATTGTGGTTTAGAGTTATCAGAGATGGATTTCGTGCTGGAACAAGCTAGGTAGAGACTTGTAGTCTAGTGTCTGTTGACTTGTTGCATGTCTTCCATATTAATTACTTGATTTGTTGTACTACTTATACACTGTTTATTTGGAAACTGACTAATGATCCTACCAGTACACGGTGGTTGTGTACTGATATTGCACTTGCTTGTTTTTGTTGTGAGTACAAGAAATCTTTCAGAGGTTGACGCACGACCTCACCTATAGGCCGGACTGTTCTAAGATATCAAGGGTGAGCCGTTCGACCAAGCCGCCTTGATGCTTATCTTTTAAGTTATAGCCCAATTATTTCGGGCTTAGACTATCTCTTTTATTGTTTAAGTTTTGGGGTTGCATTCTCGTACTCTAAATGTTGGTAGAATTGTTTGGTACTGCGACTTTCAATTTCTAGGGAGATTTTCCGCAGGATAATTTTAAAGATATAGTTCTTTGCTGATTTGAATTGCTAGTTTACTTTTTGCTGATGATTTTAGGTTGTTAGTCTAGGCTAAGGATTGAACTCTATTGGTTCGCTCATCCGGGGGTTGGGTGGGTGCCACTTACGACGGTCTGGATCGTGACAATAATTCATTCAATTACAGATTAATATCATAATTGGAAGCCTCAGTTAATAAATCTACGGTCTCTACTATGCCTGATTAATTAATCAATTTTAGAAAGAAAAGGAGTACTCCGGAAGAAGTAAATTATTTTACTAGTCTTCTAAATATTTGTTTTAATAGAGTAATCTTTAAAACGGAAACTTTAAGGAGTATTAAAATGGAAAACGTGTGCATATTTATGGATAAAAGACATTTTGCCTATTTATGAAGAAAAAAACATTTTTTTATATATTTATGAAAAAACGTTTTGCCTTAATGGTGAAATGAAAGAAAACGTTTTTGAAATTCAACTTCTGTTGAATTGTGTATAAAAGAACATATTGTTCTTCACAAAAGAGATACACTTTTCAGACAAAAATCACTTGCCCACACAAGTGTTGATTGGAAAATTAGTAAAGAATTAGTAGAAGGCTGTAGATCGTGTAGCAATTCTGGATTCCATCGTGGTGAACGAAATCAGTGAAAGCTTCAACAAGTAAGTATCTTTTGATTTTCGTTTTTAGTTTATATTATCTGTAAATCATGTAAGTTTGTGATCCGTACTCATACTTCCATTGTATGTATGAATTGTGTGCTCTAACAAATACAGCTGACCAAGAGCGATTAAGTTAGCGTTTAGCCATAGATTTTTAAAAAATAAATAAATTGGCAAACCAGATTTGGTTGAAGTTTGGATGAAAGCTTCAACATGTGTTTGACCATGGTTTTTAGGAAACATATTGCACTCTTTTTTAGAAAAAAATATAAAACATGATTCATACCCATAAGTTCTACAAACTATTAAAAATATTCATAAGTTTGACACAAAATAATTATTTTTATACTAAACTAGATAATACATTATTCAAAAATCATAATATATTAATAAAACTACTACTAATATAATTTTCAGTTATTATAATTTGTCAAATTACTACTACCCCTCTCATTTTATGTGGCACCATTTGTCTTGGTACGGTGTTTAAGAAAAAAAAGACCTTTAAAAGTTTTGGTCTAAAATAATCCTTAGATATTAATTTGTGTAGCTTTAAATCATTTCATTAAGGGTAAAAGAGAAATTTTAAATTTAAATTATTTCTAATTATAGTATGATGATATTTTTTGGGGAAGGACTATAAAGAAAAGAATGCCACATAAAATGGGATGGAGGGAGTATTAGTTACGAAAATCCATCGATGCAAAAATAATAATAATAACAACGGTAGTAACAAGTTATTCTTTAATATAATATTCTCATATTCTAACCAATCTCTTTAATAAGAATGCGTTTAGTGAGGGGTTAGGTAGATAGAATTATAGTTGGAGCGAGTCATAATTGATGTGTTTTTTTTTTATAAAATATAAAAGTTTAGGGTAAGTTTTACAATTTTAAAAGAACCCCAAAACTAGTTTTTCGCCCAAACTTTTTTCTAGATTTTAGGATCTTCGAATATTTGCCAAAACTTGACAAATTTTATGGCCAAACAAATTTTGCCAAAAAATTTCCCAATAACTACTTGCAATATCTATATAACCAAATGAGTCCTAAATCTGGCCCATCCAGATGAGCCCAAATACAATTGTATAAAATTAGTCCAAGAAGCTTAGCAAATGAATATATACTTCAGTTAATTTGTTATTTTGATAGCTAGCCAACAAGAATTAGAGAAATTATATAGGATTTAATATTTCTTTTTATTGTTTTGTTTCCTAACACTTGTATAAATACTGAGGTCTTTGTATAGATGATATTAGACAGAAGAAAATCTTCCATATTATACTTGATTAATTTCTACACATAAAACATCATGTTGAAATTATGTGTTCAGTGGCTTCAATCTTTTTATTCAAATAATAATGTTTATCAAAAGTTGACGAGTGAACGATATGTTCTGCCAGGGGCCCAATCAAGTGGAATGACATTGTCTGCAACAAGGGTCTTGTTGGAATCCAAAGTAGTCAACTTAATGGAAAATGGAGGTTTTAGTTGTGGAGGCAACTCAATTTTCCAGTTTGCACCCCATGATTGATTCATTGGTAGCCATTTATCTGAAGTTCCAAGCTCTACTGAACCAAGGTCTCCTTCTCCTTCTCCATTTTCAAACTCAATCACACAGCTAAAGTAGCTAGGATTTGAGCCTTGGTCGATCTTGAATGTCACTGTTGTTTGTGGATAATTGCACGCCACTCTGTAAGTGATTCATCATGAATAATTAATTAACCATCTTTTAAATATAAGAGTATGTAGTGTTGAAGATAATAAATAAGTAGTAATAAAGTGTGTTCTCTCTAACAACTTAAATTTGTAAATAAGAGGTCACACATTTTAACATGGTAGCAGAGTAGGGAGAGGTCGGGGGATCAAATCTCATCTCCCTGTTATCAAAAAGAATTTTCACGTGTTTGGCCTATGAAAAAAATAATTAAGCCTGTATGTAAGGTGGTGTGTTGAAAATACAATTAAATAAAATAAAATTATGCTCTTTTTAATAGCATAAACATTTAGAAGAAATAGTCACACACTTCAACAGGTAGAATATCATAATATATGCTAGGTTTATACGAAGGAAGACTTGATTTAGTTGTACATTATGAATTAATGTTATTATTAAAAAATACATGAGATCTTTTTAGAGTCATTTGTTTCAATTTAAACTGTAAGTAAACATAAGAGATCATCTAGCTACGGAAATACAAATTTCTATGCAACCAAAATAGGGTAAACTTAATGTGTTGTCACCCAACTTTCATATTTATGCAATTTAAGTCGCTAAACTTGTAACGAAAAAAGTAAACCAACTTTGTGTACTATTACATGTGGGGTTAATAATTTCATTGGATGGCATATTTACTAAGCCTAATTTCTGCTTAATAAACAAGAAACTAGACATGATTTTACATGTGCTCTCTTTCCATTTCTTCACTTTTATCTCTCTTGTATCTGTATATATATGGGTCAGCATATATATCTTTAAATTTTTATCTTATCATGTATATGAGGTTTTATTCATTCTACGACCTCCATAGCATTGTTTCAGAATAAATTAAAATTGTTAACGTAAATTATAAGGTACTTATAATTGTTTGAATATGAATAATCGAGGTTGTTGGAATTATAGGATATCAAGCTTATTGTATTGTATACTACTTTTTCTGTCCCATTTTAAATGATAGTTTTGACAAATTCTTTAATTTGGATGGTGAATTTGTACATGAAATTTTCAAGTTTTGTTGAAATAAAATTTATATATTTACAAACTATATAAAAAATACTATAAGTAACAATATCTGACAATTAAAAGTATTTAAAAGACATGAAAATATCACAGTAAAAAAAATTCGTTTGACTCTCGAAACTCAAACTGTGCGTAAATTGAGACGGAGGGAATATCAAATTAATTGACATAGTTTATTTCTTTTTAAAAAAAAATTATGGAAGCTTCACCTCTTATATCCAATATTGAGAATTCCAATACCACGCAATAAATCAGCTTGGCCAGGCTTAGCTAAAGCTCCAAAAGCAGTTCCACTTAAATCAAAATGAAAAGGAGCACCGTTGCCACATGACCCTCGCACTCATCTGTGATTGTCACTGTTATTGCTATCTCAGAACAAGCTGATTTCTCTTTGCACATGACCTACAAAAAGTTTCTTCTTAGTTTCAAATATATACACTGATAATATAAAAATTATTATAGAATTAACATATTTGATCAAATTTACTTTTTACCAAAAGTGCTTATTTTTTCTCAAAAATGCTTATTTTAAAAATTAAGGTCAAGCTTTTGGGAGAAAATAAGTGTTTCTAGGGAGTAGCAGAAATTGTTTTCAAAAAGCTAAAAAAAAGTAGCTTCTCCCAAAAACACTCTTTTGAAAAACACTTTTGAAAAAAAATGCACTTAGAAATACTTTTAAAAAGCTTGGTCAAACATTAATTGTTGCTCAAAAGTGCTTTTTAAATCTATTGGCCAAACACAAATTGTTTTTCATCAAAAGTACCTTTTTGAAAAGCACTTTCAAAAAAAATATTTCTCAAAATAAGCTGATTTTCGAAGCTTGGCCAAACATGTCATTAAGTCACTTATACGTTTGTAACATGTAAATCTATGTGATAAACACTGTAAAAAGATAATTAACTTGATAAAAATGATAACTAAACCTGATATAAGTTTAAAGTGAACTTATATTATGTAACGCCCCATGAATTCTTTACTACGTGGAGAACTTGGTCCTTAATTCTTTTCTTCCGTGCAAGCAAAAATGTGAATAATATATCATGAAAAAACTAAATAATATATACCTGATAGCAAGCTCCACAACCTTTTCCACCTTTAAAAAAATTTCCATTTCCAGCTGATACCATTGCAGAAAATGGAGGGTTCCTTACATCGTTGCCATATCCACAAGCTCCACCATCTACATAACGATTAGGTATACGTACTTTTGAGTTTAACTTTTATAAACTGTGCAAAAGAAATTTTAAAGTATCATGTTTAAGAGACAAGTACCAGTAATTGTTCATGAAGTATAACTAATCAATCTTACAAATTAAGAAAGCATATTATCTGCTATAAAAGGTCTAGATATTCTGATGGTGTAAAAATCTGTGCTTATTTTTGGCAACCTGCCAAATATGTAACTTTCTCAGTTTTAAAAAAGGATCCCATCTCCTTCCCAACCAACTCTCCACCGATTTAAAAATATGCAAGAATTGATAACTGAGTAAAACTAAGTTGATACATTTTCTTTGAGGTGATTATACGATTCACTTATAAATATGTACAATTCGGTCAAAATCACTTATCAATATGGCCTATACAAATTTATAAATGATTATGTAATATGTATATATATGTATATTATATGTATATTATACTTAAATATATAAATCCTAGACATTTGCTGCCTATTTGGTAAACTAAATCACCCGAAGATATTGGACTATTTAAAACTATTCAATCAATCACCACATTTTACTCTCGAACTAGTTGGAATTATATGAATTCGTTATCTCCTTTCCAATGTACTAATCAAATCCATTTTGCTTCAAAGATCTATCTCGAACTAATTGGGATTATACTAATGCTTATTTTGTTTAATAAGCATTCATAGTAACCTATAATAAATGCTAAGTAACCTTCTATAACAAATTTAATTATGTTGATAACATAAAAATAATTTATATAATTGGTATATATAACTTAAATCTGTATAAAATTATGCACGTTATATTTATTATTCATAAATTATTTTCATGTGTCTTCATGCATAGTTGTGCACATTACCACTACCAGCTCCAGCGGAATCCCCATACCACGTTGCCACAGCGGGTAAGAATGGATCGGTTTCACCCACGACGGAGGATGTAAATATAGAACAAGAAAATATCGATACTGTGAAAATTGTAAGAGTGGTAAATAGATAAAAAGAGTGAGGAAGGGGAGGGTTGGACATTGTGTTTTCTGTTTAGAATAAAGCAAAGTCGTTATTTACTTGATTTTGCACAAAACAAGAAATGTAGGTGATAATTATATGCAACAAAGCCCCTATAATGTTTACCCCATATAGCACCAGCATAACCTCATTGAAATTGATTTACGGTTTGTGAAATCTTTATTGTAAATTCTTGGAATCATTCCATTTCCTTGAACATGTGATGAGTTTTAGTATAAGATTAGTCTTCCTATATTGAATATAATTCATGAACAGTTCCACAATGGTTTTAATGCATGAATGAAAAATTGCACATGCAAGGTCGTGGAAGTAAATTCTTAATTTAATGATCTTTGAAAGGTTTTTCAAGCGGCGACTCCTTGACTTTATGGAGTAGAAAAAAGATATAACATGTGAATAAGTTTGGTAAAACCAAATCCCTGGTATGTGTTGAATGATATAACTCTTTATCTTGTCAAACTATATAATACCCAAGTTAAATCAAGTGTTTTTTTTTCAAATTCCCAGGATAGAATCCTGGAGGTGTTGTATTTCAATTATGGAAACCATAACAAAAAGGGGTTAGTGTAACGACCCTCATAATTGTTCTATATTTTCAGTTATTTTTTTTTCTGTTTAGACCCTTCTCGTAGCTTTTATATGTCATTAATGACTTGTGGGGATGGGTGACACAATTCTCGAGGTAATCAAATAAATATTGAATGGATTTTCAATTTTAAAGGTTTTAAATTTAATTAGAAGTTTAACCAAAGTTAACATTCTATAGGTTAACGAGGTTGGATTTGATTTTGACAATTTCGTTAGGCGCGAAAGGTAATTTTTTGACTTAGTTGAGTGGTTGGTAGGGGTGGGCATAAATACCATATTGACATATTGCCTCTGAAACATTTCTCTCACGTGAAACTTTACTCATAGTTTGAGCAATTCTCTTTTCTTCTCTTTTTTTTTCAGTCTAAAAAATGTACAACACAATCTATCGTTTGCAGTTTTGCACAGTACAAGGTTTACGCGATCATAATACAAAAGATTATACATGAGGGTGGGTTTGGTAGGAAGGAAAATTAATATTTCCATGAAAAATGTTTATTTTTTGTGGAAAAATAAATAGTTTGGTCTGAAAGTATAAGAATTTTGTCTTATACTTTGATAATTTGATCCTCATTTTATTTTTTATTTACACCAAAAAATTATTTTAAAAACATCAAACTAAATTGAACCGAAGTTGAAAAACACCGAACCGAACCGAATTAGTTTGGTTTGGTGTTCGATTCACACTTTTTCAAAAATAAAAATCGAAGAACCGAATCAAAGTTTGATAAAATCGGACCGAAGAATCGAACGTCCACCCCTAGTGGTTGGTATGAATTTTGAGGCATTCAGAAGTGTTTTGAGTCATTGGTTGTTCTTGAGTTTTAAGAAAGTTAAGTTTGACCACCATGAACTTTTGACCAAAACGACATCGATTCGATGGATTGATGATTTCAACAGGTTTGGAACGTGTTTTATGGTCAATATGGATATTTGATTTGTTTTTGTGGGGTTCTGAACGAATTCTGTGGATCCATTCGGAGTTTTAGTTGAAGTTTGAAGTTGTTGGTGCAGGTGAATTTTACTCTTCACAATCGTGGTCCCTTGTCGCGTTTACAAAGAGCAATCTGGCTCCTGCATCGCGATCGTGCAGGATAGATCGTGATCGCGTAAGTTAAGGTCATCAAGTATGGGGTCCAGATTGTGCTTCGTGATCGCGAGAGAGGCTTCATGTTTGTGAAGGGTCAGGTCCGGGTCATCGGTTGCGTTCGCTATGGGACTTCACATTCACAAAGAAAAAAATGGACCTGATTAAATTTTACATCCTATTTTCAAAATTAGATTTCATAACTCAATTTTGGGAGATCAGGAGCTCGACTTTATGCGACATCGATGAGGTTTTGTAGATCTCTTCATGAGATAAGATTTTAACCCTTTGATTATATTTTTCCCGCTAATTTATTGTTATTAGTGTTTGGGATTGGAGATTTGAGGGTTTTTGCTGCAAAGTTGAGATTTATATAGTTCTTGAAATTACAGATCGACGAACGATTCGCTATAGCTGATTTTTGGCCTGTGAGTTCCCCCACTTTATGGGTAATTCAATTTTGAAAGAAAATTCTAGATTTGACCTCGAAAGCTCATGGTTAACTTTTTGAATTAATTTTTAAGGTGTAATTTATATGAAAATAAGAGTATCTATGGACTTGTATAATACCTAGATTACATATTTAACCAGATTGAGATCGTTCAGAGACATTTTACAAGAAAAAAATTATAATTTGACTTTTTGGGCTACGATTAACGCAAGTTGAGACTTTTTGACTTTTTATGAAGTGTTACTGTATTTGATTGATTAAATTAAGGTGTAATAGATAAATAGAGTCCCGTACAAGTGAGATGACAAATATTTTTTGAAATTCGCTGCCATGTTATGGGTAAATTATCAATTTCTTACTTTTTTTTTTTTGTTGATTTTGTGACTTGTGAACACAACTATTCATTCATTTGCTTGATTTGTGGATTATATTGCTCACTTAGTTGATATTCCATCCCTTACTCTCTTTATGAATTTGGAGTTAGATTATGACAATTAGTCTTTAATTTAGTATCGTGATTGTACATTGCATTTGATATGATATTCTTATATAAGATAAGAATTTAATGAAAGATAAACTGAGGTTGATCGATTGTAAATTTCTATACAATATGCACATCCATGTGATAAAGTTATATTCTTATTAATATGTGATATATTAACTATTTGAAATTGGAGTGACACGCATGCACATTATATATTAATTATTTGGGATTAAAATTGTATGCTTGCACATTTCATATGGACCAGAGTTTCATGGCGATATATTATTATATATTTATGAATCAGAATAGCATGTCTGCATATTATTACATACATGGATCGTAAGGGCACATCTGCGCACTATGTGGACACCATGAAACTATCTGAAAAAAAGGAGTGAATATATATATATATATATATATATATATATATATATATATATATATATATTATATGCATTTGCATTTTATCTCATTATTATTATATTACATATTGAATCTGGGTGGTGAAATGGTGAAGTAATTATGAAAGTGTTTATTTTCCTCTCTGTTTGATTGAGATGACCAAAATAGTGGGTGAACTATGATTGATACTTAATGCTAGGTGTATATGCATATTTTTTATGCTATTTTATGCTTATTCAATGACAAATTCACCTAACTTATGTCGATTATGATACAATTAACTAATTAAGGCTATTTTTGCGAATGTAGGTGAATTTGGACAAATTTTTCCAAGAAACAAGCTTCAATTTTTCTCTTTTCTATTGAGGTAGAATATCAATTCATGCGTCAATTGGTGGATGAACTCACTTGACTCATGAGACTACTCAGTGATTTATCCATCTCCCTTAACTGTTGATGCCAATTAATTTAGATAGTTAAGCGATTTTTCATACTGTGAAAATTAAATACTCCATGAGCAAACGAAATATATTGAGCTTGATTTTAATTTTGTCTGGCAACAATGTCTTTATGGTTTGATCTCTCTTTCTTTTATCCCATCTGAGATCAACTGGCTGGACTCCTCATCAAATGCCTTTCTAAACTGTTACATCTTTAAATTCTTGACAAGTTGGGCATTATTTTGTTTCCCTCCAACTTGAGGGGGAATATTGTGAATAAATCATCTTCATCATCACAATAGTTAAAGCTTTAAAATAGAGAAGAAAGTTCATAGAAGAAGAAGGAGAAGAACATCACTAATTTCTTTCAAAAACAGACATTAAAATCATCAAAAAAAATAAGAAACGAGAATATTTTTTCGAGTACAAAATGTGGAGAGCTGTCCATGTGTCCAACTCATGGATGAGCATAGTAGTAGGAATAAAATTAGTTAATTTTATTATTAGCTAGCTAATACAAAACAGACAAATTGTATAGAATATTGTATTTTCTTCTGATATTTTTATTCATACAAACTTTTATAAATAGGATAGTCTTGTAATTGGAAATACATAAGAATTTTTTTAAAATTTGATTCCAATTTCTTTAGTTTAAAATCATAAACTTCAATATATATATATAAAATTGTGTCTGATTCAAAATATGTCATATTAATCAGAATCGTATGTGTCCTGACATGAAAAATATAGAGAAAATAGGTAACCAATTTGATGTGAGAAGCTTTATTTTGTTTCACACAATTTGTATGAGGCTTTTTATTTTTTATTTAATTTAAATTCACCTTTATTGGTGGGAGGTTTACTTTTATTTTACAAATTAATGAAATTAAATTTTATATTTTTAGGTTAATAAAAAAATTTATTCATCAATTGCTGAAACATAACATCAATAAAAATATTTACACAAACTTGTGTTAATATATGGGATAAAAAGTAAAATATGAATAATTTATGTATAACTTTTAACCAACATGCTATGTTTTATGTATCTCTATTAATGTTGTCAAGAACATTATTTTGGTTCCTCAACTTTTTTCATTGTCATTAGACCACTAAGTTAAAGTTAACATTAATTGTCATGTAAGGACTTTGAATATGTTGGGCATCCAAAGTTTTCAAATCATTCACCAATATAGCCACTACGTGAAATTGACATTTGTTGAGATATGAATGACTTACTTTATTTTCTAGCCAAGTTTATATATATATATATATATATATATATATATATATATATATATATATATATAAAAGTTCATAGAAGAAGAAGGAGAAGAACATCACTAATTTCTTTCAAAAACAGACATTACAATCATCAGAAAAAATAAGAAACGAGAATATTTTTTTGAATACAAAATGTGGAGAGCTGTCCATGTGTCCAACTCATGGATGAGCATAGTAGTAGGAATAAAATTAACAAATTTTATTATTAGCTAGCTAATAAAACAGACAAATTTTATAGAATATTGTATTTTCTTCTGATATTTTTATTCATACAAACTTTTATAAATAGGATAGTCTTGTAATTGGAAATACATAAGAATTTTTTTTAAATTTGATTCCAATTTCTTTAGTTTAAAATCATAAACTTCAATATATATATATAAAATTGTGTCTGATTCAAAATATGTCATATTAATCAGAATCGTATGAGTCCCGACATAAAAAATATAGAGAAAATAAGTAACCAATTTGATGTGAGAAGCTTTATTATACTAGAGTGAATGACAATATTTATTTATTTTAACTTGTCAATTTAAATTAATTGGGCGAAGTTCACAAATAATCATTTTTGCGGTCACCATTTTTTTTAAATTAAAAGCGGGCTAATAGCCCTTCATATAAATAAAAGGTAAGTAAGTCTATTACATGACCAGTAAGTCCAAAAGAGGTCCGGCCCAAATGTACCAACCAACAAAGACAAGAAGATAAGAAATTAAAAATCAAAGTTCAGGTGCTATGTTTGAAAAAGGAAAGCAGGAAGAGGAAAGGGCAACACCGACTTCATCTTCCCCAAGTGTTATGTCCTTCATTTGAGCGACGATATCCGATAAAGGTACATCTGAGCTCCCTTTCATTGATTCTTAGATTTAAAGCCATCTGTGCATATGTCAAATGGTAGCGCTCAGCTCCGATTTAATAGCTTAAATCAGTTGCTCATGGGGATAATCGACTCCGCACTTCTTATTTCAGCTAAGTAATTGTCCGTAAACTATTTTCATCCTCCTTTTACTTTACATCGATTGGTTGAACCCCATACGGAGTTGATACCACCACCAGGTGTATAGCCAAAAAAGGACTGTTAAATGACTTAATTGACTTTACTTTTGCATTTGTTGCAGGCTATCAAGTAATCTCTAGGAGTTTGTAAGAACAGAAGATCAACTATGCTTCTCAAAACGTGATTATCTTATCGGATGACACCCAAATCTCTCATAGGTGCGGATAAGAATAATCAATTGATTTTTTTTTTAGTTTTGAGTAGAAAGTTAGTTTTCATACAATGCTTACTACTTATCTATCGATGACTTGATTCCTGCATACTATTATTCATATATTGTTGTTGATTGTTGTTCTCCTTATGCGTGGTACTCCTAATTTGTCGAGACAAAAAATTATTTTTCCATTGTGTGGGATCTCCTTGTAATGACCGGGTTCATCGTTATGGGTAAATCTTTTGTGCCAAGCTTTGAGTCAGAAAAACTTCCGAGTTTGGGAGTTGAAAATTCTGGGCTAGGATAGTTTCGGCTAGTTTTAGAGCGAGGTATTGTCTAGGGCAATCCTGGTAAGGATTGGGTAAAAAGTCTTGATTTGAGCTAGTTTTTCTTTTAGCTAAGAAATAAAGGAGTCCGGGGGACTTTTTAAAATCAAATTCGGGTAGGTAAAACTCCCGAAATTGAGGTTGACGCGAAGAGGTTATTCCGAAACGTCAGGAAATTAAGTGTGTTGTAAAATTAACCATTTTGAAAGGATTACGACTTTCTATCCCGTGTCAACTGCCATAGCGATTGACACACCGCCATAGTGACCTCCTCTATAGCAGATAAATTATCACTATGACGGAAGTTAACGCCGGTCAACATCGCTATAGTGGTAGGTTCCGCTACGACGATACCGCTATACCTGAGCGCGGATCGCTATAGTGGGACTATGTGACCAGAAAACCCAGAAAATGGGTTTTTAATTTCATTCTCTTCCCTTCAGTCCCAAAAATAGACGAGAGCTATTCCAAAAACCCTCTTTGACTGCTCCAAAGCTTGGGAGTCATGGGGAGGGGAGATTCCGGCTAAAAGGATACGAAACCATGGAATTCGGGCCTGTAATCCATCAAGGAACGTCTTCACGAAGCCAGAACTGCACATCTGCTTGGCATCCAGGTAGGCTAGGTTTTCTCCACAGAGTAGATTTGACCGCTTTCATTTCCTATTTATTGTGTAGAATGAAAGGGAGAATCCATGTTTAGGCCTTCGGGCATGAAATCTGGAAGAAGATTGTTGGGTTGTTTGGTTGAACTAGAAATAGTAGTTTTGTGGTATTGCATTGTGATATTATAGGGGTATAATTATTTTGGTATGGGTTGCTAATGTAATACAGGGACTAGGGTGTCGAAAAGGTGCGGGAAACCGGAAGGTATTAGTAATTAACTAATGTGCAATGAACGAAAGTTCCAGAAAATAGATTGGTATAATTAGAATATCGTAATGGTTGTGTTTCTAAGTCTAGAGGAGGTTTTTACATGTTGTATCTCGGTCCTAGGAGGAGGGTCTGAAATAAAGGTATCTAATGGCATGTTTAAAAGGAGTGATTCAGGGTTAGCCTTCGGACGGGATTTAACAGTTCATAGTGTACCCGAAATTGGGTAGGTGATGATTTGCTTCCTGTATGTTTGTGCGTTTAAGTACTCTTATCTAAGTATTTGTATGAAATGCATTGCTTAGGGAATGATTAGAAATGCCTAATAGTCCTGTTAGCAGTTTGGTAAATTGAACTATGTATTTTTATTTTTGGTTTACAAGTTGATTGTTCAATGTTTGTGATTGTGAATTTATGTGACATTGGTTGGCTCAGGTACTATGCCTGGTACAAAAATACTAACGATTGGCTCGGGTACCACGCCTGGTACAAAATATACTAACGGTTAGCTCGGGTACCACGCCTGGTACAAGATATACTAACGGTTGGCTCGGGTACCACACCTCGTACAGGATATACTAGCGGTTGGCTCGGGTACCACGCCTGGTACGGGATAATACTAACGGTTAACTCGGGTGCCATGCCTGGTACGTGTTTACTTTATTGTGTTATTGCATCTTTATTTAATGGTCCCCTGAGTGGACCGAGATGTGAACTTGAATTGTGGTTGTATTTTTGGGTCCGTGAGAGGCCGGGTTATTATATTGTGAGTTTGGTCTTGGTTTAGGCCGGGTTGTTATAGTATATTGTGAGTTGGTCTTAGTGTAGGCTGGGTTGCTATATTATGTTGTTAGTTTGGTCTTGGTGTAGGCCGGGTTGTTATTGTATATTGTGAGTTCGTCTTGGTATAGGTCGAGTTGCTATATTATGTTATTAGTTTGGTCTTGGTTTAGGCCGGGTTGTTATAGTATATTGTGAGTTTGGTCTTAGTGTAGGTCGGGTTGCTATATTATGTTATTAGTTGGTCTTGGTGTAGACCGGGTTTGTCATGTTAACATTAGATATGTGAGGGGGATCCGGGTGGGTACGGACTACTTAAAAGAAGTTATGTGCTCATAAATTGATGTCATTAAGTGAACTAATGATGGTCATGAGTTATCATGGTTAATAAGATAAAGGTGGGTCATGGTGTAGACCAGGGTGGTCTGTTGAGCACTTAGGTGTGGATGGAGGATCCTTGTAGGGTCCAGGTTATGTAATCTAAGAAGGGATTTAGATGTAGCTCTATGGTGGTCATTGGAGGTGTCAATGGTTGTTAGGTGAATTGCATGTGGTTGGTAAATATAGAGGAAGACTGAGAGTCTAGGTGTGATTATTGGTTAATATAACCAGGTGGTAAAGTTGTCCTAGAGGTCCTAGAAAGTTTGGACAATGGTAGGTAATACTTGGGTATAACTGGTTTGGTTGGGCAGTGGGTCAGATTTAGTCTAGATATTTAGTCAAGGTAGTTGACTGGGGTAAGGTTAAAGGTGACTTTGGAAGTCTACGTGTCAAGGTGATTTGGGAAGTCTAGGTGACAAGGCGAGCTTGGGAAGTCTAGTTATGAGTGAGACTTGGGAAGTCCTAGATGTCAGGGTCAAGGCTAGGGTGGTGGAGTTGGCAGCAAAAGGTTAGGAAGGTCGGTTCCGAAAGAGGGGATTGATAAAAGTGATGTTGAAAGGGGTGAAGCATTTACCTTGTGCATTTTATCTTGATTCCTATATGATGGTAAGAGTGAATTCGGGTCAGCCGATGATGCCTACCAGTACGTGTGTTTGTACTGATTCTACTCTTGCTATACCTTTTTGGGTATAGTCTGGTTGCAGGGTTGGTGATGTTTCACAGGTTCAGGATTGCGGCGATATTCCAGCAGCTCCTACTTCCTTCTATGGTGGGAGTTGTGTCCATCTTATATTATAAGCTCATCTTGTAGAAGCTCTTGTACCGGCTTAGACTAGATTCTGGGTAGGTTATCTATATTTCTAGTAAATTTCCGCAAGTTGTAAGGGTTGTGTAATTTTGAAAGATGTTGTATAAAGATTTTCCAAACATTTTGTAAAGAATTTCTCATGTATTAAGGGATTTATTTAATGGTTTATTTTCTTTTCCGCATTGCTTGTTTGTTTGGGTGGTAAGGGTTCTCCTATCTAGGTGGATTAGAGTAGGTGCCCGCACGTCCCGGTTGTTGGGTCGTGATAAATGGTATCAGAGCCCAGGTTACCGGTCTCCCAGTGCAAGAGCAAAATGTCGAATAGAGTCCTGCAGATTGGTGTGTTGATGTCCACATCTAATCCTAGGGAAGATATGAAGCATTCTAGGAAACACTTCTCTTTGTTTATTCCTTTTCGTGCGGTTTTGTTACTTGCTTGTATGGGTTGAGTCCAACTAGTGTCTCTCAATTCCAATTGGTATCTCAATAAGGTGAAGGATGTCATTGGACTCCGAGTATGACAAACAAGCAAGAAGGGTTGGAACCGAGAAGGTTCCAATTGGTATCTGGCCTGAGAGGCTGTGGTAGGGCATGGGTGATTGGCTAAGGGTCATCCATGGGACGAATATAGAATAATTATTGTGGTGTGATTTTTGTGTAGCAGGAAACTGATTTGTTTAAGTGTTGGAGCTTGAGACTCGTGACTGTATGTATTGCATTGTTTGAATGACCGTGATTGTATGGTGTGTAATTGCCTGAGTTACTTTGAAATTTGTGAATAGTAAAGAGTCTTAACTTGGTTATGTTTTAATAATTGAAGGGGTTCTTGTTTTGTAATTCAAGTGGAAAACAATATGCTAAATCCAGGGCAGGGTCTTATCATTGGTAAAAATGATAAGGGAAAATGATATATATACTTGTGGGAACTCAGGTTTCAAGTGACTGATATGTGAATAAGTACCAGGGACAATGGCTATTATTGCTTAATAGCGGGAGTTATGGTAAGACATGGATGATCGACTAATGGTCATCCATGGTATGAATAGAAGGTGAAACTAGGTGACTTGATTTTGTTGTGACTTGAAGTTGAAACGTGTGTGTTGTACAGTTCTTGTGTGACTCACTTGTATTGTGTGTAAGTTGTTATCTGTCGTGCATGTTGGGTCTGCAAAGGGTCATTAAGTTGATTTGTGAACCTTTGGGTTTGTGATAAGCTGTTAAATGTCTTGATTTAAAAAGTGGTACCGCATCTTGAAAAGGCTTATCATTGGTTAAGATGATAAGGGATTGGGAATTGTAAATGTAGAGAAGCTTCGGTTTTAGGACAGTCGGGACGTGGTTGGGAACCATGAGAACAAAGGGTGTCATTGTGTGCAATAGCAGAAAGGTATTGTTGGGAACAATGGTCTTGTGTGAACCTTTTATGATTGATGATATTTTATGCTGAGTTGTGATATGTTCATTGCCAAGAATGGTCTTGGGGTGGTTTAAGACCATGGCAGGATTGATGGGATTAGGCAATGGTAACCGGGAAGGGGGAAGGATGAGCTTATTGGAAATTTCAAATTTCTGGATTGTTACCATCGAGAAAGCCATAGCGGAACTAGACCGCTACGGCGATCCCGCCATAGCGGGATTTTTATCACTACAGCAAAACCGCTATAGCGGATGACAATCGCTACAGCAGAAGGGCGCGGGGCAGAGTGCCTGCCCTGCTTTTCCTTGTTTTTCATTTCATTCTCGGGGCATCTAAAGGCAATGTTTACATTACGAGTTCCTATATGAAACAAGAAAATCGTCCAAATAGCTAATATAGTATGCATATAAGGGAATTTGTCAGAAACTTAGCATCCATGCGCGATAAAAAGGAAGGGGTAGATATGGTAGCCCGTGATATTGGTAAAATTATGATTGACCATCGATGGGAATAGTCACTCATGTAGAATTTGAAAAATGACCCATGATTGACTGAGTAGTGTGGGACACTGCTCATAGGCTTATATTGTGGGGGAGATTATTGACTTATTTTATTATTGATGATCCTTAGTGGTAGAGTCGGTCGGGGGAGTGCGGTTATTAAATGAATCCTTTAACATAGTTATTCCTTATGTCGGTCATGATAATATTGGTATTACCGTTCTTTGAATGGTGGGGGTGTGCTCGCCATAGCATTGGTTAGAATTTAAGTGCCCGAATAAAATTTTCCCTAAGACGAGAGTTGCCGAAACCTCAAGCCAGGATGAGATCCAATGGAATTTTTGTTATTGCGTGATTTAGAGATACGTGGTATCTCGGGGCACAGTGTTGACAGGAGTAAGGTGATATTATGATATGTAAGGGCATAGTACCCCATAGGGAGCTTCCGGAATGGAGTTCGGGCTAGCAGAACTCCGGGTATAGTAGGAAGGGGATCGCCATGGTGGGATCTAGTCCCCTTGGTAGGGAAAAACTATTTTGTTCATTAGTTGAGTTTCTTTGCTCCGGTGTTTTGATGAGGCCCCGAATTTCTTGGGCACTCGGGGAGGGGTAATCTAGTTAGCCTTGTGCAACTCGAAGGAAGGAATTTCTTGATAGAGCAGGAGTGAGATAAATTTCAATTGAGATGGGTACACTAAGGGATTCAAAAGTTTTGGTGGGTTGCATAAGGTTATTTTATTTACGCTGTTATGATAGAGCATTAAGGTCCAGGGGGCAGGCTCCTTCTTTTCTTTCTACCTTAGAGATCGTTTGGGGATGAATGGTGGGTAAATTGGTATCTGTTGTAATGATCGGGTTCATCGTTATGGGTAAATCTTTCTTGTCAAGTTTTGAGTCAGAAAAACTTTGGGGTTTGGAAGTTGAAAATTTTGGGCTAGGCTAGTCTCGACCAGTTTTGGAATGAGGTATGGTCTAGGGAAATTCTGGTAAGGATTGGGTAAGGAGTCTTGATCCGAGCTAGTTTTTATTTTAGCTAAGACATAAAGGAGTTCGGAGGATTTTTCGGAATTGAATTCGGATAGGTAAAACTCTCAAAATCGAGGTTGACGCGAATGGGTTGTTTCAGAACGTCAGGAAATTAAGTGTGCTGTAAAATGAACCCTTTTGAAAGGACTTATGACTTTCTGTCCCGTGTCAATCGCTCGTGTCAATCGCAGGAGCGATTGACACACCGCCATAGCGACCTCCGTTATAGCAGAGAAATTACTGCTATAGCGGAAGTCAATGCCGGTCAGCATCACTATATCAGTAGGTTCCGCTACGACTGTACCGCTATAGCAGAGCGCAGACCGCTATAGCGGGACGACATGACCAAAAAACCCATAAAATGGGTTTTTAATTTCATTCTCTTCCCTTCATCCCCAAAAACAGATGAGAGCTATTCCAAAAACCTTTCTTGGCTGCTCCAAGGCTTGGGAGTCATGGGGAGGGGAGATTCCGGCTAAAAGAATGTGAAACCATGGATTTCAAGCCTGTCATCCATCAAGGAACGCCTTCATGGAGCCAAAAATTGCACTGTGTAGCTGCTTGACATCCAGGTAGGCTAGGTTTTCTCCACATAGTAGATTTGACTGCTTTCATTTCCTATTTATTGTGTAGAATGAAAGGGAGAATCCATGTTTAGGCCTTCGGGCATGAAGTCTGGAGGAAGATTATTGGGTTGTTTGGTTGAACTGGAAATAGTAGTTTTGTGGTAATACGTTGTGATATTATGGGGGTATAATTCTTTTGGTATAGGTTGCTAACGATATACAGGGACTAGGGTGTCAAGAAGGTTCAGGGAACCGAAAGGGATTAGTAATTAACTAATGTGCAAGGAATGGATGTTTCGAAAAATAAATTAGTATAATTAGAATATCGTAATGGCTGTGTTTCTAAGGCTAGAAGAGGTTTTTACATATTGTATCTCGGTCCTAAGAGGAGGGTCTGAAATAAAGGTATGTAATGGCATGTTTAAAATGGGTGATTCAGGGTTAGTCTCCGGACTAGATTTAACGATTCATAGTGTACCCGGAATTGGGTAGGTGATGATTTGCTTCCTGTATGTTTGTGCGTTTAAGTACTCTTATCTAAGTATTTATATAAAATGCATTGCTTAGGGAATGATTAGAAATGCCTAATAGTCCTGTTAACAGTCTAGTAAATTGAACTGTGTATTTTGCTTGTTGGTTTACAAATTGATTGTTCATTGTTTGTGACTGTGGATTTATGTGACATTGGTTGGCTCGGATACCACGCCTGGTACAGAAATACTAATGATGGCTCGGGTACCACGCTTGGTACAAAATATACTAATGATTGGCTCGGGTACCACGCCTTGTATAGGATATACTAACGGTTGGCTCGGGTACCACGCCTGGTACAGGATATACTAACGGTTGGCTCGGGTACCATGCTTGGTACGTGTATAAAAAATGGTTGGCTCGGGTACCACGCATGGTATGGTATAATACTAACGGTTGACTCGGGTACCACGCCTGGTACGGGTTTACTTTATTGTGTTGTTGCATCTTTATTTAATGGTTCCCTGAGTGGATCGGGTTGTGAACTGGAATTGAGGTTGTATTTTTAGGTCCGTGAAAGGCTGGGTTATTATATTTTGAGTTTGGTCTTAGTGTAGGCCGGGTTGTTATAGTATATTGTGAGTTGGTCTTGGTGTAGGCCGGCTTGTTACAGTATATTGTGAGTTTGGTTTTGGTGTAGGCCGGGTTGCTATATTATGTTATTAGTTGGTCTTGGTGTAGACCGGGTTTGTCATGTTAACACTAGATAGGTGAGGGGGATCCGGGTGGGTTCAGACTACTTAAAAGAGGTTAGGTTCTCATAAATTGATGTCATTAAGTGAACTAATAATGATCATGAGTTATCATGGTTAATAAGCTAAGGGTCGGTCTTGGTGTAGACCGGGGTAGTCTGTTGAGCACTTAGGTGTGGATGGAGGATCATTAGAGGGTCTGGGTTATGTGATCTAAGAAGGGATTTAGATGTAGCTCTATGGTGGTCATTGAAAGTGCCAATGGTTGTTAGGTGAATTGCATGTGGTTGGTAAATATAGAGGAAGACTTAGAGTCTGGGTGTGGTTATTGTTTAATATAACCAGGTGGTAAAGTTGTCCTAGAGGTCTTGATAAGTTTGGACAATGGTAGGTAATTCTTGGGTATAAGTGGTTTGGTTGGGCAGTGGGCCGGATTTAGTCTGGATATTTAGTCAAGCTAGTTGACTGGGGTAAGGTTAAAGGTGACTTGGGAAGTCTAGGTGTCAAGATGACTTGGGAAGTCTGGGTGACAAGGCGACCTTGAGAAGTCTAGTTATGAGTGAAACTTGGGAAGTTCTAGATATCAGGGTCAAGGCTAGGGTGGTGGAGTTGGCAGCGAAAGGTTAGGAAGGTCGGTTCCGAAAGAGGGGATTGATAAAAGTGATGTTGAAAGGGGTAAAGCATTTACCTTGTGCATTTTATCTTGATTTCTATATGATGGTAGGAGTGAATTCGGGTCAGCAAATGATGCCTACCAGTACATGTGTTTGTACTGATTCTACTCTTGCTATAACCTTTTGGGTATAGTCTGGTTGCAGGGTTGGTGATGTTTCATAGGTTTAGGATTGCGGCGATCTTTCAGCAGCTCCTACTTTCTTCTATGGTGGGAGTTGTGTCCATCTTATGTTATAAGTTCATCTTGTAGAAGCTCTTGCACCAGCTTAGACTAGGTTCTGGGGAGGTTGTTTATATTGCTAGTAAATTTCTGCAAGTTCTAAAGGTTTTGTAATTTCGAAAGTTGTTGTATAAAGATTTTCTAAACATTTTGTAAAGGATTTCTCATGTATTAAGGGATTTATTTAATGGTTTATTTTCTTTTTCGCATTGCATGTTTGTTCGGGTGGTAAGGGTTCTCCTATCTAGGTGGATTATAGTAAGTGCCCACACGGCCCGGTAGTTAGGTCGTGACACTCTTGTACATGAATAAATAGAAAATTACATGCAAAACAAAAAATAAGGTTAGCAAACAAATCCGCAAGAGTATTTAACTCTCTCAAAGAGTGTTGTACTCTTGCGTTCATTTGTGCCCTGATGTCCATAATGATGTTCACCTCTACTGCAATACTCCAGGGGATCTCCCATTTTCTCTCTAATATCTAAACCATATCCAAAGAGTCTGTTTTAATAATAACTTGACATGTGTTATTATCTCTGCAACACGTTAGACCTTCTCTAATAGCTCTGGTCTCTGCCACCAAGTTGGTAGTATCTTCAATTCTTATGCCCTTAGCACACACCAATTGCCCCTCAGAATCTCTTATACAAAATGCAGCAGAACTAGGTCCAGGATTTCTCTCGAAGCTCCATCAGTATTACATTTAAACCAGAACCTGGGAGGTGGCAACCACCTCACCACCTTGAAACAATAAGAAGGTATGTAGTTTTCCAGCATAGACACAATCTTAGCCCACATCTTCCATTTACAATTCGCTTTGAATATGAAATCTAGGAACTTTCTTATTGACTCTGTAACCCCCCCAATAATCTTCCTAGAATAGAATGTACCTCCATAAAGAATTGTGTTTCTTCTCTTCCATATATACCATAGGATAAAAATGGGAGTTACCTTATATAATTCTTTCAATCTTTGATTTCCGTCCCAGCTCCTCCACCGTCTGATATTTTTTTTTCAAGGAGAAATAAGTGTTGTGACCTGTAGCATTAGTAAAATATTGCCAAACAAATTGAGCAATTTCTCCTTTAAGAAACAGATGCTCCATGATTTCTATTTCTTGATTGGTACAACACTTACAAAAAAGGAGATATGTTTGTGCTCCAGCAGTGCATAAGTTGTGCCACAGATACCGAACCTTTCCAGATCCTCCATGCCAAGAAATAAAATTTGAAAGGGATACCTTTACTCCACAGTTCCTTCAGATCTTCACACACCTCCCCTTTTATTCTCAATAGTTCCTAAGTACTCTTCACACTAAAATTTCCTGTACTATTAACAGTCCACCAAGGTTTATCCCCTTGATTCATTAGCTTTGTTCCACTCATGTTATTCCTGATATGAGTAACTACATATTCAAGAACAAAATTCCTTATCTCCTCATAGTTCCATCCCTCTTCAGTCAGGAATTCTTCCACATCTTTCATAGCATGGCAGATATGAATATCAGTCTAGTATTTGAAAAGAGGATCAAAATTTGTCCAGTTTTCAAACCAAATATTAGTGGTCCCAAATTTAGTTTCCCACCACATAGCACACACCAGTTTGTCTCTAATTTCCTGCATATGTTTCTACAATTAAGAGCCTCCTCTCCATTCCACTAATTTAGGTATCTGTTTTTTGCAATATTTGTTCCATATGAAGTTGGACCAAAAATTATTTTGAGTCCTGAATCTCCACCAAAGTTTAGCATACAAGGCCTGAGACACTTCAAACAAAGATCTTTCTTTGGCAGACACACCTTCTTCCATGCTGACCAATGTTTGCTCCTTCTTACTTCTTTATTTCTCCAATAGAACTTTGCAAATATTCTGTGTAGCTCATTTATAACACAATTAGGGGGAACAATTGCAGAAAGAATATAGATAGGGGTGCTTTGTAGGACACTATTGATAAGTACTTCCTTACCTTCATAGGAGAGTAACTTACCCTTCCAGGCTTGCAGCTTCCCTTTCATATTTTCTATAAGCTCAGCATAGTGTTCTTTTCTCTTTCTTGAGTGAGTAATAGGACAACCTAGATACTTCATAGGAAACCTAGCCTTATTCATATCTAGCCACTGTTTCACCTTTTCTGAAGTGCTCTTGGAGGTGTTTTGATGCAAGTAAACTAGACTCTTCTCTCTATTCACCTTCTCGCCTGATTTTTTCTCATAAGCATGTAGAGTAGTGATGATCTTCTTCAAAGAATATTCATGAGTGGAGGAAAAAATGATGGTTTCATCTATATAGTCCAAGTGATTTAGATTTGAGCTCCATTTTGGTATCCCATATCCTACAAATTGATCATCACTAAATAAAGCATTAAGGGCCCTTGTAAGCACTTCAGCAGATAAAATAAAGAGAGCAGGAGAAAGAGGGTCTCCTTGTTTAACTCCTCTAGTGGAATGGAAGAAACCATGATATTGACCATTAATAAGAACTGAGTAGTAATTATTAGTGATTAACCTCCACATCAAATCTATCACCATATTGGAGAAACCCATCTTTTTCAACTCCTTTATAAGAAAGAACCAAGAAACCCTATCATAAGCTTTAGCCATATCAAGCTTGATGACAACATTAGAAGGTTTTTTCTCTTGCCAATATTAGTAACTAATTCTTGTGTCAACAAAATATTTTCTGTGATGCTCCTGCCCTTTACAAAGCCAGATTGACTAGATGAGATGAGTTTAGGGAGCAACCCTTCTAATCTATCATGGATGATCATGGAGAATATTTTATTAACAAAATTAGATAAACTAATTGGTCTCAAGTCAGAAAAGGTTTGAACATTAGTCTTTTTGGTAGGAGCACCAAATTAGTATGAGTAATAGATTTGGGTAAAAAGTTGCCATCAAATAAGCTTTGCACCATTATGATAATGTATTCCCCCACAATGTCCCAGTAAGATTGATAGAATTTACCTGACGGACCATCTGGTCCACCTGCACTGTCTCCATTTAGACTAAAAATAGCAGTTTTAACCTCTTCACTATCAGGATTAGCCCTCAAAGCTGCATTATCTTCTTCATTTAACTGGAAGAAGTTTACTATTGCCTCAACAATCTCAACTGGATCCTCTATCCAATCTCCATCTTCATTTTGAATTTTTACTACCTTGAGTTTCTGTCTTCTGCCCTTAACCAGACTATGAAAGAAACTAGTGTTTCTGTTTCCATCCACAAATCACTCATAACCTGCTTTCTGCTGCCAGTATAATTCTTCAAGTGCAAGTATTTATTATATTCTGCCCTAGATTTGTTCATGATTTTTCTATTCTCCCCTGATGGATCTTTCTCAAAAAGTTGCTCCTTAAGTCTGGCTATTTCCTACCTGATGATCAACTGCTGGAAGATATCCCCATAGGCTTGCCTACTCCATACTGTAAGCACTTTCTTAATCCTCTTAATCTAGTTTTTGAAGTCAAGGAAAGGATTAGAAGATGCTTCAGTATTCCAATTCAGTCTCACCACCTCCTTGAAGTCTTCATGCTCAGTCCAGAAATTAAGAAATCTAAAAGGGATTTTGAAGCTGGTATCCCTGTTTTCACATTTTAATAACATAAGAGCATGATCTAACCCATTTCTTGGCAGATGTTCAACCTTTGTAGAAGATAATAGGTTCTAAAACTCAGAGTTAATTAAAACCCTATCTAGTCTCTCAAAAATGCAGTCTTGTCCCGCTCTTCCATTCTACCATGTAAATGGACTGCCCTTGTATTGTACTTTCTCAAGCTCACAAGACTCAATACATGTTTGAAAATCCTCATAGTCAGCATCCACCACAGGCATTCCCCCAAAAAATTTCCTCATTTAGGACAATATTAAAATCTCCACCAAATAACCAAGGGTTGTTTATTCCTGCAGCTATAGTATATATGTCATCCCATAACTCCATTCTCAACTGTTCATTGCACTTAGCATAGATCAAAGTAGCATAAAATGAGGTTGATGAGGCTGAGTCTTATACTTTGATGGTAAGTTGATGAGTTGTATTATTAATCACAGTAGTATCAAAATCATGATTTATAAACACCCATATTTTACCATTTATATTATGTAACACTTGAGGCATCTTCAACCTTGTTATGTATCTGTTGATGGTTCTAACATGTTGAAAAGGCTCTAATAAGGCCACAAAAGTAAACTTGTGATAAGTGTGAAATATCTGCACTCTTTAAAAAGCTTTTTGTGATTTCATAGACCTAATATTTTAAATAAATACTTTCATCATTGAGAATTATTTTTAGAACTCACATTCCTTTTTGGCTGAATTTTACAGGTTGGGATAACTCCCCATTACCTTGCTGCTTCTCTTTCCTTGCAGATTTAATTTCCTTCTTCACTCTTGGAGATAAATCAACATTTTTGAAGATCTGATCCTCATTTAGCACACCCATTTTTTCTGATTTTTCTTTCTCACTCCCACCAGCCTGCACTTTATGAGGAATAATATTATGCAGGGCTTTATTAGGAGATTTATTCACTCCTAAAATGATTTGAGCTTCATCAACTTGCACTGTAATTGGAGCTTCTACAATATCAAAATTATTAGAACTTTGTTGCTGCTCTCTCCTTGGTTCTTGGTTGTTACTATCATGATGTGTTAATTGCTTGATATCACTCTTGTCTGTGTTTCTTTCCCCATTATATATCACCATGCTACTGCTGTTACCTGCAAGATTTACACTACCCTTGACTGCACCACTGTTATGCTTTGTTTCTTTGTTACTGAGATCTTTCTCCTTTATTATTGCAGGACTGATGAACTTTGTAGTAGGACTGCTCTCTTCTTATCTACTAGAATACAAATTTGCAGGCAATTTCTTCGGGGCTACACTACTGCTCTCTTCATTATTAAATGTATCTATAGATGTTGCATGCCTGCTGGAAGTATTCTTTTGCTGCACATTATGCATGTTGAATGCTTGAAGGATCCACTCCTTTGGGGATGATTGGTGAATTCTCCCTGTTTTCTCCTTTTTACTAGACGTAGCTGCTTCATTTTCACTTTTATTATTACTGCTCTGCTTGTCATCTTTCTTGTTATTGCTCTGTTTTTCATCATTCTTGTTATTGTCATTAGTACTATCCCCTTCTTCCTTGTTGTCTACTTCTTCCTCTTGTAGAATATTGAAAGGATTAGATGTCACGACCCAACCTACCGGGCGGTGCAGGCGCCTACTCTAATCACCTAGATAGACGAACCCTTACCACCCGTCTAACAGGTAACATGCAGAATTTAAGTAAACCTTTAAATTAAGCCACCTTTATACATAACTGAAATCCTTTCCTTTACAAATCTTGTTCAGAAATAGGCTACATAAGAAATTGCGGAAAACCTTTACAATATTTAAAGCCCTCCCTAGGATCTAGTCTAAACAGGTACAAGAGCTTCTACAAGATGACACAAAGAGATAAAAGACCCAACTTCAGCCATGGAATCGAAGACAGAAGTTGCTGGAGACCCTCATCGCTGTGAACCTATGAAACATCAACAACCTGCAACCAGACTATACTAAAAAGGTATAGCAAGAGTAGAGTCAGTACAAACACACGTACTAGTAGGTATCATCGGTCGACCCGAATCCATTCCTACCATCATATAAGAAAAACAGGGAAAAACATGAAATAAACATTATAGCTCCCTCCTTCACCTTTAACCTTGACCCTGACATCTAGGACTTCCCAAGTCACCTTGTCACCTAGACTTCCTAAGTCACCTTGTCACGTAGACTTCCCAAGTCACCTTGACACGTAGACTTCTCAAGTCACATTTAACCTTTACCCTAGTCAACTACCTTAACTAAATATTCAGACTTGACCCGGCTAGCTGCCCCCTCCCCAAATCGCTATTATACCCAAGTATTACCAATCGTTTTCAAGACTTTCCCGGACCTCTAGGACAGTTTTACCACCTGGTTATATTAACCAATAACCACGCCCAGACTCTTTGTCTTCCTCTATGTTTACCAACCACATGCAACTCACCTAGCAACCATTGACACATTCAATGACAACAACAGAGTTATATCTAAATCCCTTTCTCATCCCAAAACTCGGACCCTCCAAGGATCCTCTAGCCACACCTAAGTGTTCAACAGGCTACCCGGTCTACCCCAAGACCCATCCTTATGCTTATTAACACAATTAATCCTTGACCGTCATTAGTACACTTAATGACAATAAAACATGAACTCATAACCTCTTTTACATAGCCCGGACCCACCCGGATCCCCCCCAACACATCTAGGTGTTAACATGACAACTCGGTCTACACCAAGACCAACTTATAACATGATGCTACAACCCGGCCTATACCAAGACCAACTAATAACATGATGCAACAACCCGGCCTACACCAAGACCAACTAATAGCATGATACAACCACCCGGCCTACACCAAGACCAAAGTAATAACATGATATAATAACCTGGTCTACACCAAAAGCAAACTAATAACATGATATAACAACCCGACCTACACCAAGACCGAACTAATAGCATGATATAACAACCCGGCCTACACCAAGACCAACTAATAGCATGATACAACAATTCGGCCTACACCAAGACCAAACTAATAACATGATATAACAACCCGGCCTACACCAAGACCGAACTAATAACATGATATAACAACCCGGCCTACACCAAGACCGAACTAATAACATGATATAACAACCCGGCCTACACCAAGACCAAACTCATAACATAATATAACAACCCGGCCTAAACCAAGACCAACTAATAACATGATATAACAGAATTCCCGGTCACTCAAGGACCATCATTGGACATCACGATTCAATAAAAATATCCCGGTCCACTCACGAAACCAATACTAAGTATCATATTCATTAAAACAATCCGGTCTACTCACGGAACCAATATAAACCAATGCAATACAATATTCAATGAAACAATGCAAGATGCAAAAAAGTAAACCCGTATCAGGCATGGTAACCGTGCCAACCGAATGTTATACCTGTACCAGGCATGGTACCTGTGCCACCAGATGTTTTATACCCGTACCATGTGTGGTAACCAAGCCAACCGAATGTCAACCAACCACAGTCAATATATGAACATACACAACTTGTAAAACCAACAAGTAAAACCATTCAATCACAGACTGTAAACAGGAACCTAGATAATTTACACAATTTTCCTAAGCAATGTAATGCATACAATTACCTAGACATGAGTACAAGAATATACACATTCACAGAAAATCATAAGCCATCACCTACCCCATTTCCAGGTAACCGGTGAATTGTTAAATCCCGTTCGAAGACTATTCCCCGGTTCACCCTTTTTATTATAATATGTAACTAGCGATTTCCCTTTTTAGATAAACACACAAGCATGAGACACGCTTCCCTTTTCTAACCTTAGCCAGGCCGCCGCTAAGCCTCAAGCAATAAACATTCCTGAAACCCCACCTAGGAGCTTCCTATTCCCGTTTCCCATGCTCCCAAGCACTCCCCCGGTTCCCCAAACCTTCCCGACACGCTAGTCCCTCAACCCATCATTTTATGTCAACAATACAATTAAGCTAACCACATAATACCATTCACAAACCCACTATTTACTCCGTACATCCTAGAAACAACACAACAATTCCTGAATCCACCAGACTCCGTACCCGGAGGCCTAAAACATGGATTCTCCATTTCTACTATATAAAGTATGGAAAGTAAACAGGTCTAACTACTCATAAAAACCTAGACTACCTGGACGCCAAGCAGCTGCAACTGTGCGTTTTTGGCTCTGCGGAGGCATTCCTGGTAGTACTGTAGGCCCGAATCTATGGTTTCGCATCCCTTTCACTGGAATCTCTCCTCCCCATGGCTCCCAAGCCTTGGAGCAGCCTAGAAGGGTTTTTGGAATAACTTCCGTCTGTTCTTGGGGCTGAAGGGAAGAGAATGGAATTAAAAGCCCATTTTCTTGGTTTTCTAATCCCGTCGCTCCACTATAGCGGTCCCTGCTCCGCTATTGCGGTCCCTGCTCCTCTATAGCAGTCTCACTATAGCGGACAACTCCCACTATAGCGGTCTTTAGCGGTGTTGTCCGCCTTGACCACCGATATAGCGGTATTTTCCACCGCTACCGCGGATGGTTGCGCTCATCACGGATAGAATGTCCGGAAATCTCCCAGTTTTGGCCATTTTACAACATACTTATTTTCTTGACGTTCTGAAATAACCCCTTCACGTCAACCTCAATTTTGGGAGTTCTACTCACCCGAATTCGATTCTGAAAAGTCCCCCAGACTCCTCTATGTCTTAGCTACAAGGAAAACTAGCTCAAAATAAGACATTTAACCCAATCCTTACCCAGATTGTCCTAGACCATACCTCGCTCCAAAACCGGCTGAGACTATCCTAGCTTAGGATTTTCAACTCCCAAACCCGGAATTTTTCTAACCCAAAACTTGTCACGAATGGTTTACCCGTAACGATGAACCCGGTCATTACAACAAATATCAATTTACCCATCGTTCATCCCTGAATGATCTCTACAGCGGAGGGAAAGGACAAGCTCGTCCCTCGATCTTAATGCTCTATCATGATAGCATAAATATAACCTTACGCAAACCACCGAAACTTTCCAATCCCTTGGTATACCCAACTCAACCCAAAATTTAGCTCACTTCTGCTCTATCAAAGAATTCCTTCCTTCGAGATGTACAAGGCAACTAGATTACCCCTCCCCGAGTGCCCAAGAAATCTGGGGCCTCGCTGAAACATCGGAGCCAAAGAAACTCAACTAACGAACAACATAATTGTTTCCCCTATCAAGGAGACTAGATCCCACTATGGCAGTCCCTTTCCCACTATACCCGGAGTTCTACTAGCCCAAACTCCATTCCGGAAGCTTCATACGGGGTATTATGCCCCTCATATATCATCCTGTCACCTTACCCCTATCAACACTATGTCCCAAGACACCACGTATCTCTAGACCATGCAACAATGAGGATTTCATTAGGCTCACCCTACCTTGAGATTTTCATCAACCCTCGTCTTAGGAAGGGGATTTTCTACCCGGGCGCTTACACCCTAACCAATGTTATGGCAAGAACACCCTCACCACTAATGATCATCAATACTAACACAAGTCAATAATCGCCCTCACAATACAAGCCCATGAGCAGTGTCCCACACTACTCAGTCAATCACGGGTCATTTATCAAATTCTACATGAGTGACTATTCCCACCGATGGTCAATCATAATTTTACCAACATCTCGGGCAACCATATCTACCCTTTCTTTTTTATCATACATGGGTGCTAAATTCCTGACAAATATCTTATATGCATGCTATATAAATTCTATAGTTGATTTCCTCGTTTCACATAGCAACTCATAATGTACCCATTGCCTTTAGATTCCCCGGGAATGAAATGAAAAACAAGGGAAAGCAGCGCAGGCACTCTGCCCCGCGCACTTCCGCTGTAGCAGTAAAAATCCCACTATAGCAGGATCGCCATAGCGGTCTAGTTCCGCTATGGCGGTCCCAACTGTAACATCCCAGAAATTTGAAATTTCCAGCAAGTGTATCCTTCCCTTTCCCAGCTACCTTTGCTTAGTCCTGTAAATCCCACCATGGTCTTAAACCACCCTTAAGACCATTCCTGGCATCAAATGCATCACCATTCAGCATAAAATACTATCAATTACGAAGAGTTAACACTAGACAATTGTTCCCAAAATATCTTCCCGCCATTACCCACTAATGACTCCCTTGTTCCCATGGTTCCCAACCAAGTCCTAACTATCTTGAAATTGAAGCTTTCCTAAAGTCACAGTTTCCAATCCCTTATCATCTTAACCAATGATAAGCCATTTTTCAAAATGCAGTACCACTTTTAAATCAAGACACTTAACAGCTTATCACAGCCCAAGGTACACAGATTTTTTCATATTAATGACCCTCTGCAGACTCAACATGCACGGCAAACAACAATTTACACACATTTCAAGCAAGTCACACGAGAGGTGTACAACACAACATTTCAACTTCAAGTAACAACCAAACCAAGTCACAAAATTTACTCTCTATTCGTCCCATGGATGACCATTAGTTGATCATCCATGTCTTACCATAACTCCCGCTATTAAGCAATAATAGCCCTTGTCCCTGGTACTTATTCACATACCAACCACTTGAATTACAAAACAAGAATTTCTTCAAAATCATTAATACATAACCAGTCAAGACTCTTTATTAACTACAAATTTCAAAGCAACTCAAGTAACTACACACCACACAATCGCGGTCATTCAAATAATGTAATGCATGCAATCATGAGTCTCAAGCTCTAACACTCAATCAAACCAATTTCATCACCTTTCATTCGCTTCATGGATGACCGTTAGCCGATTCATCCATCCTTTACATAGCATCCCAGGCCAGATACCAATTTGAACCTTCCCGATTCCAGTTTCCCTTGCTTGTTTGTCGTACCTAGAGTCTAATGACATCCTTCACCTTGTTGAGATACCAATTGGAATCGAGAGATACCAATTGGACTCAACCCATACAAGCAAGTAACGAAACTGCACGAAAAGAAATGAAAGAAGAGAAGTGTTTCCTAAAATTCTTCATAGCTTCCCTAGGATTAGATGTAGACGTCTACACACCAATCTACGGGACCCTATTCGACATTTTGCTCTTGTACTGGGAGACCAGTAACCTAGGCTTTGATACCATTTGTCACGACCCAACCTACCGGGCCGTGCGGGAGTCTACTCTAATTACCAAGATAGACGAACCCTTACCACCCGTCTAACAGGTAACATGCAGAATTTAAGTAAACCTTTAAATTAAGCCACCTTTATACATAACTGAAATCCTTTCCTTTACAAATCCTGTTCAGAAATAGGCTACATAAGAAATTGCGGAAAATCCTTTACAATATTTAAACCCCTCCTTAGGATCTAGTCTAAACAGGTACAAGAGCTTCTACAAGATGACACAAAGAGATAAAAGACCCAACTTCCGCCATGGAATCGAAGACAGAAGTTGTTGGAGACCCTCATCGCCATGAACCTATGAAACATCAACAACCTGCAACCAGACTATACCAAAAAGGTATAGCAAGAGTAGAGTCAGTACAAACACACGTACTGGTAGGCATCCTCGGTCGACCCGAATCCATTCCTACCATCATATAAGAAAAACAGGGAAAGACATGAAATAAGCATTATAGCTCCCTCTTTCACCTTTAACCTTGACCCTGACATTTAGGACTTCCCAAGTCACATTGTCACCTAGACTTCCCAAGTCACCTTGTCACGTAGACTTCCCAAGTCACCTTGACACGTAGACTTTCCAAGTCATATTTAACCTTTACCCTAGTCAACTACCTTGACTAAATATTCAGACTTGACCCGGCTACCTGCCCCTCCCCAAACCGCTATTATACCCAAGTATTACCTACCATTTTCCAGACTTTCCTGGACCTCTAGGACAGCTTTACCACCTGGTTATATTAACCAATAACCACGCCCAGACTCTTCGTCTTCCTCTATATTTACCAACCACATGCAACTCACCTAGCAACCATTGACACATTCAATGACAACAACAGAGTTATATCTAAATCCCTTTCTCATCCAAAAACTCGGACCCTCCAAGGATCATCTAGCCACACCTAAGTGTTCAACAGGCTACCCGGTCTACCCCAAGACCCATCCTTATGCTTATTAACACAATTAATCTTTGACCGTTATTAGTACACTTAATGACAATAAAACATGAACTCATAACCTCTTTTACATAGTCCGGACCCACCCGGATCCCCCCCAACACATCTAGGTGTTAACATGACAACCCGGTCTACACCAAGACCAACTCATAACATGATGCTACAACCCGGCCTATACCAAGACCAACTAATAACATGATGCAACAACCCGGCCTACACCAAGACCAACTAATAGCATGATACAACAACCCGGCCTACACCAAGACCAAACTAATAACATGATATAACAACCCGACCTACACCAAGACCAACTAATAGCATGATACAACAACCCGGCCAACACCAAGACCAAACTAATAACATGATATAACAACCTGGCCTACACCAAGACCGAACTAATAACATGATATAACAACTCGGCCTACACCAAGACTGAATTAATAACATGATATAACAACTCGGCCTACACCAAGACCAAACTCATAACATGATATAACAACCCAGCCTAAACCAAGACCAACTAATAACATGAGATAACAGAATTCCCGGTCAATAAAGGACCACCATTGGACATCACAATTCAATAAAAATAGCCTAGTCCACTCACGGAACCAATACCAAGTATCACATTCAGTAAAATAACCCGGTTCACTCATGAAACCAATATCAACCAATGCAATACAATAGTCAATGAAATAATGCAAGATGCAATAAAGTAAACCCGTACCAGGCGTGGTACCCGTGGCAACCATGTGTTATACCTGTACCAGGCGTGGTACCCATGCCAACCATGTGTTATACCCATATCAGGCGTGGTACCCGAGCCAATCGAAAGTCAACCAACCACAGTCAATATATGAACACACACAACTTGTAAAACCAATAAGTAAAACCGTTCAATCACACACTGTAAACAGGAACCTAGACATTCCACACAATTTTCCTAAGCAATGTAATGCATACAATTACTTAGACATGAGTACATGAATATACACATTCACAAAAAATCATAAGCCATCACCTATCCCATTTCCAGGTAACTGGTGAACTGTTAAATCCCGTCCAAAGACTATTCCCCAGTTCACCCTTTTTATTATAATATGTAACTAGCGATTTCCCTTTTTAGATAAACACACAAGCATGCATCACGTTTCCCTTTTCTAACCTTAGCCAGACCGCCGCCAAGCCTCAAGCAATAAACATTCCTGAAACCCCACCTAGGAGCTTCCTATTCCCGTTTCCCGTGCTCCAAAGCACTCCCCCGGTTCCCCGAACCTTCCCAACACGCTAGTCCCTCAACCCATCATTTTAGGTCAATAATATAATTAAGCTAACCACATAATACCATTCACAAACCCACTATTTACTCAGTACATCCTAGAAACAACACAACAATTCCTGAATCTGCCAGACTCCGTGCCCGAAGGCCTAAAATATGGATTCTCCGTTTCTACTATACAAAGTACAGAAAGTAAACAAGTCTAACTACTCATAAAAACCTAGCCTACCTGGACGCCAAGCAGCTGCAACCATGCATTTCTGGCTCCGTGGAGGTATTCCTGGCGGTCCTGTAGGCCCGAATCCATGGTTTTGTATCTCTTTCGATGGAATCCCTCCTCCCCATAGCTCTAAAGACTTAGAGAAGCCTAGGAGGGCTTTTGGAATAACTCCCGTCTGTTCTTAGGGCTGAAGGGAAGAGAATGAAATTAAAAGCCTATTTTCATGGTTTTCTAATCCCGTCGCTCTGATATACCTGTCTTTGCTCCACTATAGCGGTCTCGCTATAGCGGACAACTCCCTTTATAGCGGTGTTGATCGCCTTGACAACCGCTATAGCGGTATTTTCCACCGCTATAGCGGAGGCGGCTACCGCAGACAGTTGCGCTCGTCACAGACATAATGTTTGAAAATCTCCTAGTTTTGGCCATTTTACAACATACTTATTTTCTCGATGTTTCAGAATAACCCCTTCACGTCAACATCGATTCTGGGAGTTCTACTTACCTGAATTCGATTCCAAAAAGTCCTTCGGACTCCTCTATGTCATAGCTACAAGGAAAACTATCTCAAAACAAGACATTTAACCCAATCCTTACCCAGATTATCCTAGACCATTCCTCGTTCCAAAATTAGCCGAGACTAGCCTAGCCCAGAATTTTAAACTCCCAAACCTGAAATTTTTCTAACCCAAAACTTGGCACGAATGGTTTACCCGTAACGATGAACCCGGTCGTTACATTAGATGTTCTAATCCCTTTGGCTTATTGGTCTTCATCTGATTCATCTGCCTTATCCACTTGTAGAATTCCTTTGTTATATTTGAATCGCCTATTAGTAAGGTTCCACTTTGCTAGCACAACTCTTTCATTTATGTATCTTCTTTGCAATGATGTTACCGGTAGCTCTTCTTTTCTGTTTTCTTCCCCTTCTTGTGCATTTTCTGAGATTTTTCCTTTTAACTTCGGATGTAAAATTCTATATTTCACCTCCTCGTGCCCTTGTAGTTTACATGCGTGACAATATTTTATCAGCATGTTATAGTGTATCTTTATAGTGTGCACTATTATTTCCTTAGTAGTGTTGTTCACTACTTCGATTTCAACCTGCTCTGGTAACTTTGCTGCTCTGAAAAAGTTTAAACATTAGCCTTTTTTGGTAGGAGCACCAAATTAGTATGAGTAATCGATTTGGGTAAAGAGTTTCCATCAAATAAGCTCAACACCATTATGATAATGTCTGCCCCCACAATGTTCCATAAAGATTGGTAGAATTTACCTGACATACCATCTGGTCTACCTGCACTGTCTCTATTTAGAATAAAAACAACAGTTTTAACCTCTTCACTATCAGGACTAGCCCCCAAAACTGCATTATCTTCTTTATTTAACTGGAAGAAGTGTATTGCTGCCTCGACAATCTCAATTGGATCCACTAGCCAATCTCCATCTTCATTTTAGATTTTTACTAGCTTGAGTTTCTGTCTTCTGCCCTTACTCAGACTATGAAAGAATTTAGTTTTTTTGTCTCCATCAACAAATCACTCATAAGCTGCTTTCTGCTGCCAGTAACATTCTTCAAGTTACAAGTATTTGTTATATTTTGCCTTAACTTTGTTTATGATTTCTCTATTCTCCCCTGATGGATCTTCCTCAAAATGTGCTCCTTAAGTCTAGCTATTTCCTCTCTGATGATCAACTGGTGGAAGATGTCCCCATAGGCTTGCCTACTGCATGTTGTAAGCACTTTCTTAATCCTCTTAATCTTCTTTTTGAAGTCAAGGAAAGGATTAGAAGATGCTTCAGTATTCTAATTCAGTCTCACCACTTCGTTGAAGTCTTCATGCTCAGTCCAGAAATTAAGAAATCTAAAAGGTCTTTTGAAGCTGGTATCCCTGTTTTCACATTTTAATAACATGGGAGCATGATCTGACCCATTTCTTGGCAGATGTTCAACCTCTATTGAAGAAAATAGGTTCTAAAACTCAGAGCTAATTAAAACCCTATCTAGTCTCTCAAAAATGCAGTCTTGTCCCACTCTTCCATTCTACCATGTAAATGGACTGCCCTTGTATTGTACTTGCACAAGCTCACAAGACTCAATACATGTTTGAAAATCCTCATAGTCAGTATCCACCACAGTTATTCCCCCAAATTTTTTCTTCATTTAGAACAACATTAAAATCTCCACCAAATAACCAAGGGTTGTTTATTCCTGCAGCTATAGTATATATGTCATCCCATAACTCCATTCTCAACTGTTCATTGCACTTAGCATAGATCAAAGTAGCATCGAATGAGGTTGATGAGGCTGAGTCTTATACTTTGATGGTAAGTTGATGAGTTGTATTATTAATCACAGTAGTATCAAAATCATGATTTATAAACACCCATATTTTACCATTTATATTATGTAACACTTGAGGCATCTTCAACCTTGTTATGTATCTGTTGATGGTTCTAACATGTTGAAAAGGCTCTAATAAGGCCACAAAAGTAAACTTGTGATAAGTGTGAAATATCTGCACTCTTTAAAAAGCTTTTTGTGATTTCACAGACCTAATATTTTAAATAAATACTTTCATCATTGAGAATTATTTTTAAAACTCACATTCATTTTTGGCTGAATTTTACAGGTTGGGATAACTCCCCATTACCTTGCTTCTTCTCTTTCCTTGCAGATTTAATTTCCTTCTCCACTCTTGGAGATAAATCAGCATTTTTGAAGATCTGATCCTCCTTTAGCACACCCATTTTTTCTGATTTTTCTTTCTCACTCCCATCGGCCTCAACTTTATGAAGAATAATATTATGTAGGGATTTATTAGGAGATTTAATCACTCCTAAAATGATTTGAGCTTTATCAACTTGCACTGTAATTGGAGCTTTTACAATATCAAAATTATTAGAACTTTGTTGCTGCTCTCTCCTTGGTTCTTGGTTGTTACTATCATGATGTGTTAATTGCTTGATATCACTCTTCTCTGTGTTTCTTTCTCCATTATATATCACCATGCTACTGCTGTTACCTGCAAGCTTTTCACTACCCTTGACTGCACCACTGTTATTCTTTGTTTCCTTGTTACTGAGATCTTTCTCCTTTATTATTGCAGGACTGATGGCCTCTATAGTAGGACTGCTCTCTTCTTATCTACTGGAATACAAATTTGCAGGCAATTTCTTTGGGGCTACACTGCTGCTCTCTTCATTATTAATTGTATCTATAGATGTTGCATTCCTGCTGGACGTATTCTTTTGCTGCATATTATGCATGCTAACTGCTTGAAGGATCCACTCCTTTGTGGATGATTGGTGGATTCTATCTATTTTTTCCTTTGTACTAGACATAGTTGCTTCATTTTTGCTTTTATTATTACTGCTCTGCTTGTTATCTTTCTTGTTACTGCTCTGTTTTTCATCATTCTTGCTACTGTTATTAGTACTATCCCCTTCTTCCTTGTTGTCTACTTCTTCTTCTTGTAGAATATTGAAAGGATTAGATGTGTTAATCCCTTTGGCTTGTTAGTATTCATCTGATTCATTTGACTTATCCACCTGTTGAATTCCTTTGTCATATTGAATCGCCCATTAGTAGGGCTCCACGTTGCTAGCACAACTCTTCCATTTATGTATCTTCTTTGCAGTGATGTTGCAGGTAGCTCTTCTTTCCTGTTTTCTTTCCCTTCCTGTGCGGGGATTTTTCTGTTTAACTCTGGATGTAAGTCCTATAATCCACCTCCTCGTGCCCTTGTAATTTACATGTATGACAATATTTTGTCAGCATGTCATAGTGTATCTTTATAGTGTGCACAATTGTTTCCTTAGTATTGGTGTTCAATACTTCGATTTTAACCTGCTCCGATAACTTTGCTGCCAAATTCACTTGTACTTTCACTCTCGTACAACTTGGATAAGTTTTGTTGATAGTAGTCATGTCCAGGTGAATTAGTTTCTCAATAGCACTAGCTAGAGAGAATAGAGATTCCTTAACAAAGAAAGTTGAAAATAGATCCGGGAAGAAAATCCAGACCATGGCTTGTGTTGTCTCCACTTTCGATTTGAACTTTGCATCATAGATAAGAGGTCTCATTTGATATGTTAATCTATCTTTAGCCGTAATATAATATACGCTCTTAGATAGCATGTTAACAAAGTCTTCCATCAAGTTAAACCTCATTAGGATATGCCTCTTCCTTAGTAGTCCTATTTTGCAATCCCCTTTTACTTTGCATTGTTTAGGAATTTTTGTCACCATTAATTTATTGTTTGATATAAAATTTTTTTGTAGATTTATTCGCTTCAGGCACAACTTCATATGTACGCGATCAGAACTGAAAATACGCGTATGACTTTGGACCTTTTTGTCTGAAGTATGATCTTGTGAAGGCCAAACATCGGATATTGCTAATTGAAATTTAGTATGACTTGTCAAAATTAACTTCAGATTTTTTATTTACTGAAATTAGGGAGACCAAACTTTCATACATTTTTTATACTAAAGTTGTGGCATTGACGAGGCTTAAGATATATAATGCTTGTGAAGGCCAACTTCAAATTTTTTAATTTTTTTTAACTAAAGTTTACTACAAAAAAGTAGAGAATTCGCAACAACTTTTTAGCAATAAATATAATGTTGTTGGAAAAAATGGATGAATGACAATAACTTAATAAAATTATGGCAAAATTTTATAAATAGCTATAGTTTGCTAAATTATTCAGGGTCCATAGCTTAAGTTTCTTAATTACAAAGCGTAGCTAATTTCAAGTTCCAAAATCAGCCCTCGATTTGTATATAAACGCTTATATACGTATATACCATAAAAATAGATTCCTAAAAATCAGTTAAAAAATCTTTTTAAAATAAAAATCTCCATAAATCATGCGTCTTTTACTCTCACTAATATTCTCTCTTCATAATTGACTGATACAGCTGAAAAATCTCAGATACAAATGACCATTCATATACTTTGCAATTTCATATACTCATGTGTTCACCATTTATTGTATATATGTATTTAAGATTCAAGTTAATTGAGCATATACATTTCAAATGCATATATTGATATGTATAAATCTCATATACATTTTAATCTCAAAAGTTTTGAATCTCAAATACATTTGAATCTCAAAGTATGAATCTCATATACATTTGAACCTCAAAAGTATGAATCTCATATACAATGTATAACCAAAAATAAAGTATTCCAATTACATATACATATATACATTTTATTTGGTATATACATATATAAACACCACTAAAGAAGGATGAAATTTTAGAAAAATCTTTTTAAAATGGAAATCTCCATAAATCATGGTAGTTACTTCAAAAGTATGAATCTCATATACATTTGAACCTCAAAAGTATGAATCTCATATACAATGTATAACCAAAAACAAAGCATTCCAATTGCATATACATATATGCGTTTTAGTTGGTATATACTTATATACATATATAAACATCACTAAAGAAGGATGAAATTTTAGAAAAATCTTTTTAAAATGGAAATCTCCATAAATCATAGGGGTGGGGCTTCCACCGGAAATTGGGTGAGAGGGAGTTTGAGAATAGATAATATACGTTTTCTTCCCCCAAAATGTATATGTTGCCCAAAATAAGAGCTACTTGTTCTAAACTATATCTATAAATGTAATTATGTGAAAGTTAACACATGTCCCGTAATTAAACCCTTCAATATTCTATGTCCTGTAATTTTTTCTAAAATTATTGCTATATCATAGAACTTAATTTTATTGCTGAATTTGAATAAATAGCAACAACTCGATTTAATTGTTGCTATATATAAAATTTTCTAACCATAATTTTTTTTCTTGTTACCAAATGTTATAGATTTTTGTTGCCGTATATATGGGCAATATAGTAAATTGAACATAAAAATAAGATTAGCAATAATATATTGTTATTGTTGGCAATATACTTTTTTTTACCAATGATGTGTGTTAATTGTGGCCTAAAATATAAGAGCAGTTAATTAATTTTCAATTTTTTGCCAAAAAAGAAACGCGGCAAACCTGATTTTTTTCATTTTTCAATTTTAGCCCACTCTTTCACTTACCGCCTTTGGCTAGGTACTTTTGAATTATTCCTGATTGAGTTCTTCCTTTGTTGCCTCACCTTTTCTCTGTTGCATTGTCTTGCTGCTCATCGAACCGGTAAGTACTTTCTCTTAAATTACTTTTTCTATGATTGATTTTTGATAAAATTATTCAAAGAATTCACTAAATATTATTTATATTGAATCTATTAACCTGTATGTTTAAGTCCAACTTGCTCCATTTGACAGTGTTAAAGAGAGAAAAAAATACTTTATTCTCTTCCTTAATAATATATATATTTTTTTGTATAATCATAAAAAAGACTAACTTTTTAAGAGGAAAAATAGGAACCAATAATTAAGATAAAAAAGAATAAAGTGGATTGAAAAGGGGGACAAATAGGGATACTCTTATGTCAAGGATCTATCACATAAACTTAGTGCCTTTAATTGACATCAACAAATAATCGTTCAGTTGTTTATGTTTTCATTCTTCGATTGAAAAATATGAAAAAATCATCACTACGCCGTGAATAAGAATACCTATTTTTCTAATTCAAGTGAAGAATATTCACAACACATCTCAATCATAGATATAATAGGGCATCTTGATCTACATCAATCACAAAGTAGATATTTAAAAGGATAGCTTTCATCTTTTATTAATTAAGTCTTTAATTATATATGTATCTTTGTAATCATAAAAATCTAGAGATAAATTGAAGTATACAATAGTATGTAGAGATTAAAGTTTGCCTGAATATCAACAACAACAACAACAACATACCCAGTGTATTCCCACAGCGTGGGGTCTGGGGAGGGTAGAGTGTACGCAGACCATACCACTACCTCAGAGGTGAGATAGAGAGGCTGTTTCCGATAGATCCCGGCTCAAGACAAAACAGTCTAAAAATAGGCTAAAAAGGGCGTAACTTTGCCTGAATATCATTTACAATTTTTATCCTCTAATACCTTATGCTTTCAGGAAGAATTGTGTATCATGTTTCTTCTTTGTTCTTGTCCTACTTCTTATTTTTTTGGTCAATGAATCTTTCTGATTATTCATTCTATTATAATATATGTGAATGTAAAATATGATTTGCTAAGAGACTAGATTGATACAACAATTGGTGTTAAATTTGTTTGATAACTTTTTTTTTATGTGCTAACCCTTCGACAGTGAGAACGAGCAGCTGACACTTCAGTTTGTGTAGTTTCTGCGTTGGTTCTTTCTTTGATCTATGCTCTGCATTTTGCTGATCCTGATCGTAAAGCTTTGTTTCTTTGTTCCTCTGATTTCTTCTCTCATGTGAGCTTTTTACCCTATTTTTTGCTTTTTGTTGCATATATGTTGCCTTGGAGTAATTGTAACATCCCGGAATTTGATTCAACTTTTAAACTTGAAATTTCTGAAAAAACTATAAAATTTCTAGGGATCATGGATAAGATCACGGACCGTAGTCCTAGACTACGATTCGTAGTCTGACCCGTGGTCTACTCGTTGGCAGTGCTCTTCCCTCATTCCATAAGTCACTCGATGGCTCGTGGTTTGGAACCACGGGCCGTCCTGCGAACTCGTAGTTCATGGTTCCAGAAGACCCCCATAAAGAGTCCTGGATATGATGAATTGGTTGATGACCCGTCATGTTGAACCACGGGTCGTCCTTCCATCTGTAGTTCCCGAGGATCAGAGAATCCCCAGTCCCCTAAGCCAAACCACGAGTCAACAGGACAGTCCATCGCTTTGAATCACGGACCGTAGTGTGACTCGTGGAATGAATTTCCAGTAGACCCCCAGAAGTGGTTTTTGGAACCACGGATCAGTTGAAGGGTCATCATTCAGGATGACAGTTCGTAGACTGACCCGTGGTCTCTGAAGTCGAGCCTTTTTTCAACTTTTTCCTAATTGTGTTCCAGGGGTATTGTAGTCATTACCCGTCCTTTTAAATCCTAAATGGTGTTGTTTTGACTATTTCTATAAGGGTTTCTACCCCATTTAGCCTAAGTCCCTTCTCATTACCTCATTCATCTACCAAATTGGGAAAAAGACTCCTTCAAGCTCCAAGTTCAAGCCTCCTCTTCTTTTCAATTTCAGTTGGGTTAGCTTCAATCAAGGTATGTGGGTATTCAATAAGGAAATTCTTTCACCCTCATGCCCAGAACCCCAATTCTTCTAAATTGAATTTATAAATTTCAAGTTAGGGTTCTTACCCAATTCTCATGGGCTTTTCTATTAAGTATTTTCTCATGATTCTTCAAGAAATTCTAAGTTCAATTTCATGATTTACATGGGTTTGTAATTGATTATTTGTCTTATGATTTGAAGGCTAACTCTAACTAAATTTTGTATGCATGGCTTGATTTAAGAAAAATTGCATGCATTGATATTATGATCTCAAGTATTTATGAAATTGCATGCCAAATTCTTCAAGTTATAAATTTAGCATGAAAAGTGAATTATGGCTATGCTAAGCTTTAAGACTTATGAATTTGAATTTGTATGACATTAAATATGTCCCTATACTTTTCAAATAGATTTGACATTAAATATATCACAAGTATATATGAGCTATATGTATGCATATTTTGGGAGTAGTATTTAGCACCGAGTGATGAGGGTTCGATTATCCAAGTCCAAAAATACGTTGTCAGCGTAGGTGAAGAGGGTCCTCGTTAGTTGAGAGTGTCTCCTCATGAAGATGGGTCCTCGTTAGTTGAGAGTGTCCCTTATGATAGTGGTTCCCCGCTATGATATGTTTAGTACCCCTTTCCTTGGTAAGGTTCGGGGTAGCTTTGCCAACTAGAGTTATGTAGTTGGATTCCGTGTAGCTCACATGGTCTATTGTCGATTATAAAAAGCTCCCGTATGAATGTTTTAAGTCATATACTTTGATATCTTTTACCTTATGCTTAAATTGTGATTTTCTTACGACTTTTCTCTTACGTATGATTTCAGTCTTAAGTATGCTTCTAGCATGTTTTTACCTCGTTTATGCATGTATCACATATTCAATACATTCTATAGTATTGACTCACATCTTACGCTGCATCATCAAGGTCCTCTCACTCAGACTCGTGGCTAGACTACGCCGGATATCCTGACCGTGTTGGTGAGTCATCACTCTTCGAGGGCTAGTATCAGTCTAGTTATTTTGTTTATCTCTTTTTCAGATTTTTGAGTTAGTTGGAGTCTTTTCCCATCAACTCTTATGATAGTTTAGAGGCTTCAGACATAGCTAGACTTGTATTCCATTTTATGAATTTTGATACTTCTTAGACCTTGTTCTTATTTAAGTTATGGTTGCCTATCTTTATCTAGAATGTTTCCGCTATGTTTCTTGTATTGATTTGAGTATGTTATGACCAAGGGTTAACTTGGGACACTTGTGGTCGCGGGTCCCTGTTACGTCTAGGGAGTAGCCTCGGGGCGTGACAGTAATTTGGTGATGAGAACGAGATTGTCTGCTTCCTTCTCTCTTTGCTCTTTGCTCTCTTTTTTATTATTTGTCTACTTTCATTTTTCGCTCTAATTTATGAATTTTTTCTTTCAGTTTTGTGTTGAATTTATTTTAACTGTTTTCTATCAATTTATTTGCTGGTTATTTGTGTTTATTTGGGATTTCCTTTTGCATCATTCCTGAGAATCCAACTGTTTGGAACTGTTATCTTACTATCAAAAAAAGGAACTGTTTGAAACTACATTCATATATAACACCATAAAATTTGACGTCGTAGAATTTGTTTGGACATTAATGATAATGACAAAAGACATATTTGGGCACCCCTTGTGAAAACTGGCATATCTAACTTGTCAAAGTACTGTTATATTTTTTTTGATTTCTTGTTGAGTGTCTGATATCCACTTTAGGGTCTGATTAATTTAAATTCGTGTTGAGAAATTTCATTTTTGTGGTAAAATACTTCAAAGGCGATTTCATATCCAAAGCTTCAACTCGGAACCTCTAATTAAGGATGGAGTGAGATGCTAATTGATTTTCTGATTTGCTGCTACTACTTTGAAAATTTTCAATGTGAGAAATTTTGTTAAGACGTGAAAAGTTGTTGAGAAAATACCTTCAGGCATCGGAGAAACAAATCTGTCATAGTTTTGATAGATTAAAGCTCTGTTCATTGCAAAAAAAAATCCCCAATAGAAGTGGTCATTTTTCTTCAGTTATGTTTCTACTCACTTGTCATCAACGTTAAGTCATGTCTGTTAATTTTTTTAATTCTCTTCTTCAACCAGACTACAAGTAATCTAAATTTTTCAGTTATGCTATATATATAATAGCGGAAACTTCTTCTGTTGTCTTTGCAACTCATAGTTTTGCATCATTTTTTGGCTTTCTTTAAACCAAGTTGGTGGTTAAATATGTCACTTAAATTGACCAAAAATCTCAAATCAGTGTCCATCAATTAGGTTAATTTCCCTCTTGATTCTTTTTTCTTCTCATCTTTGTTGTTATTTGTTCTTGTATTTGTGAGTTTGTGACCTATTTGTTTAGATTACAGATCAATAAGCATAGCAGTGCAGTTTCTCGTTTGCTAAATACTTCACAACTACACTAGCATCTTGATGCATTAGTAGTAAAAAACCTACATTTTTCATGTCTCGCAAGTTCGAAAAATGTAAGTTGAGCCCTATGCTAAAAAAAGATGTCTGGTAGTTTGTTGTATTCCTTTATATATAGTGAGTCATACGTTTGCATAACTTTGTGAAGTCTAGTTTTCAGCACATTAGGTTGAGCATACTTTTAGATATCTTGCTTATGCAACAGTTAATTAGTTGCTTACATGTTCGACGAATATGACGCTCTGGTAGTAGATCAAACGTAGAAAACAGGGAGAACTCAGGTAAAAGAATACAAGTGAAACAAGTACCTCTCGAGGGAAAAATTGTTTTTCAGATTATTCTCCATGGCCAACCATTTTGAGTTTTCTGTACTTCTCAAATGATTTTTATGGAATGGCTTGACAATGAACTTGCCATCCCTCTTAAACTTCCACAATATTAAGTCAACTTTCCGTTCATTGGTGGAGAGATTTCAATTTCTGGAATATATAGTTCATACATATCTTTAATGTTCCATAACTTTAGTTCATTGGTGAACTAAAGTTACGTCCGATGCCATGTCATATATTTACTCCAACTCATACATATCTGACTAAAATTCGATAAATCAAGTGAAGCAAAAAATGAGAAAAAAAGACTTTAATTTATGTGGAGATTTTAATGAAGTAGGTTGATTTTCTATTTATGTTATCTTTGCGAATTTGTTTTTACCAATTGAATAGTGCATACAATACATTATTCTTTTTTTGGGTATCTAAATTTAGATATGAATATAAAATTTACGTCTTTGACTTGTTTAAAAATAATTTTTTTTGTTATTTGATCTGATTAAGACATATATGACGATGGTGGTGTCGCCGAAGGAGCAAATTTGTCTGAAACTTGTCAAAAGTGAGTACAGCTTAAATGACAACATCCAAATAGGGTGCTCATGAATATATATACACACTATGTATATAGTATGTATATTTATGTATATAGTATATATATTATATGTATATTTATATATAAAATACAAATATATACATTCACCTACTATTATTTTTTAGAGCGGTCCAGAAAGTTAATTTTATATATATACATATATAGAGAGAGTGTGTAATACATGTCTAGAATATAACTAAATAAATAAAAGAGTGAGTTTTCTAAAAGTTTAAATATTTAGATAATTAGATAGTCACACACATTATATGGTATTAGAGTAGGCATAAGTCTTGGATTCAAGTCTAACAACCACCTATAATTCGGGGTAGGCATAAAACCAGAAAAACCGAAATCTGCACCACCATATTTGATTCTTCAATTTTAGTTTATTGTCGGTTTCAATTTTTTATTTAAAAAAAATGATTTTCCATTCGGTTTATAGTTTCAATCTGTTGGTATTTCATTATTTCGGTATTAACTGAATACTGAACAATTTTCGTATATCTATATATTAAGTTAAGTCTGTGCTTAACTCATGGCATTTTAACCATTTATGCAAGTGATGAAGTAGATTCGTTAAACACTTGTCAAGCTAATTGTCCTCTAATTCTTCACCGTTCAATTAGACCGAAATATTGTCGATATTAAGAAGAATTTTTCGTTCATGGTTGACACTTTATCCAAAACCTTTTTCATATATTTAACAGAATAGTACCGCACAGTGGCGTAGTCACATACTGTTCAGAGTGGTCAGTTGAACACTTTTCATCAAAAAATTATATTATACATATAAAAAATTATATAAAATATATAGATCATAAATTACTTTCCGTAAGTCATATATTTAAAAGCTAAAACTATTTCACTAATAATAATGATCTTGTACAAAATAGGTGTGAGTACAACTATTTCTACTTCAGTAAATCACAACTCACAACCTATCTTTCTTTTGTTGCCTTTTCGGTAGAGGGAATCATGAGGGCCACATATCTTTGATTTAAGAATGTTACTTTTTATAAAGGTGGAAAATAATTAACCTCTTGACTACTGGACATATATATCTTAGATTCTACAATCACAACAAATCACTATCTATGCATGGAAAGGTCCACCTAGGACTCCTAAAGGAAAAAATAAAGTTGCAATCTTTTCTACAAGGTACCATTTGAGTGGCCAATATGGGAATATTCCCTCTTAAGAAGGCAATAAGGGGTCGTTTGGTGGCTAGTAAGAGTTATGCATGTATTAGTAATATAGGTATTAGTTATGAGGGAATCTATGTATTATTTATGCATGTATTAGTAATATAGGGATTAGTTATGAGGGAATCTATGTATTATTTATGCATGTATTAGTTATGCAGGGATTACTTATTCATGTATTAGTTATTCCACCTTCTATATATCCTGCATAATATAATACATAGATTCCCTCATAACTTATACATGTATTAGTTATGTGGGTTTCTAAATTGCAAACCAAACACCGTATTAATTTTATACATAAATAATTTACCTTCTAACCAGCTACCAAACATGGTATTACTTATGTAGGATTTAATGTATGTGTAACCCACTTCCAAACCAGCTACCAAACGACCTCTAAAAGTTTGAATTGTTCCACCGAAAAAGAAAGCCACAAATGGTTCAATGCACCCCAAGAAAAACAATATTTATGACGGAAGAATTTCTCACAGATTCGAGAATTGCAACTTGACAAAAGAATAAACTCCACATAATGGTAATTTTTTTTTAATAAATTCCTTCATAAAATCATCATAAATTTGTTTGTTAGAATGTTGATCCCCTAATTTGCCTAAGGAACAGGTTAAGCGGTCTGTTCCTTTGTCGAATGCTTAAATATAAAGCAGTAAAGAGAACACGCGATGTTATACGTGAAAAACCTCCGTCTCACAAAGGGTAAAAATTACGACCTACACCTCTGTAGGATTTAATCCAACTCCACTAAAACAATGAGCCTCAACACAAGATTACAAACTCTGTAACCTGAGGAATTATAAACTCTAATTCCTAAAACACCACACAAACCTCCCTAGGTTTATGTGCCCAAGTCCTCGAGTTATCCCAACTTGAAGACTCACTCCTTTACCAGTTTATAACTCACTGGCACTAAGAATGAAATGATTACAACTCAATGAAAAATAATACAATTAACTTGACTCAAGAACTGTAAAGCATAGAATTAAGGAATACGTTCTTCAATCTGGTTTCTTGTATCGGCTGCACTTGGATCTTCACTCAGAACTCTCTCAAATATGAACTCACTCAATTTGATTGTGTTCTGCTTGTAGCTCTCTTTGTAAGTGCGTGAAGTTTTTGTAAAACTTCTCTTGTATTTATGCTGAGAGTCCTTTCCTTATTTTGGTTGATTTCCTTCCATACTTGGGAATCCTTATCCTTGTAAGACTTGTCAAGTCAATCTCCTTGATTTCTTTCCTTGTGGGATTCCTCCTTATGAAAGGAAACTTTGTGCAAGCTGGACCCTCCTCATAAACACATTCTCTCCACACATTTTTGATCCTATCTCCGTGTCATCTGCCTTCTCATGATCCTAGTTGGATTCTGCTTGAGAGGAACAAGTCACAGATACATGTTCCCTGCATGTGTTCCACAACTTTGTCAATCTTCAAAATCTACCTCGATCCAATAAATTCCTCCTTTTTGATGATGACAAACCCTTGCTTCTTGTATGCAAAATTCAACCTGTATCATGTCAGTTTTCTTAAGGCAAATTGCAAAAAGAACACATTAGAGGAACAGATCGGACCAATGGGTTATAAATACCACACAAGCAGCAATCTTCACCTTTTTGGCATCATAAAACACTGTGAAGACACACAGCACTCCAATTTAAGTAGTATTCTACACTCATGGCCACTGGGGCTATCACCTATGCAAACACTTAAAAGATAAGAGCTCAATTAGCTATATCAATATATTTGCAAGTGCATAGGAGACAAGATGAGATTAGAACTGAAACCCAACATATTATTAATCACAAAGCATGTACACTAGAATTAAAAATTAAAAGCTCAAAACATGCATATGTGACAACAAAAAGAAAAGTTGGGAAGGCTAGAATAGGCAGGCTAGGCAGTGGGAGATGGAGGATCTTTCTTGAGCAGCTCATAGATGACCTTTAGGCTTGCATAATTAGTGGCTTGCTCAGTTGCTAAGGCAGCATGTGCTTGTGCAAGCTCAGCCCTGAGCCTTGCATTTTCTTCCATCAGCAGTGTATGCTCAACCCTATATGAGTCATGAAGCTCAGCCAATTCTTCATCATGGGTTGCCGTCATAGCAGCAATCTCTTCATATTTGGCAGCCAAACTTGCTCTTAGCCTCTACAAAGGTGCATTGGCCCCCTATGAGGAGCAGGTACAGCAGCCTGGTTCACAGTCCCTATCACATCTTTAGTTGTCTGATCTTGCGAAGCTTGAAAAGGCACACCAAAGTGTTGAAAGACCTCTGCCAACCAAAATCCATACCCCAAGGCATGTTTGGTCCCATCCTGCTTGCAGATCCTATGCATGTGATAGAGTATAAGTCCTGGCAAGTTTATGGGAATCCTGGAGAGTAACAGCTGCATCAAGGTGAGGTCCATGAAATTGGCCTCAGTGTATTTTTGCTCTATGGAAAGCACCATTTTGTGCACCACATCAAACAACATCTGATTGAGAGAAAGCATAGCCCATTTATCTACCCTATAGTGCCACTCCAAAATAGGGTCATTAGTAAATCTCCTAGAAATCTCCACAGCAGAGGGTAACCCATCTAAGGGAGGCCATTGCCTCTTCACATAGTGACACCAACCAGCATTGGAAACCCCCAAGATCTGGGCTAACAGTATAAGAGTGAGAGTGAAAGATACTTCCCTTATTGTGCTGGAGATAGAGGAAGATGTTCCAGTGGCATTCACATAGAACTGAATTGTCTCAGCTCTTGCCATCTTTCTTCTGCCATTACCTTGAAGGAACAGGTTCAACCAACCCTGTGCCTCTACCAAGCCCAGCAACTCAGTCATCTCGGCTCCACCAAACCCAGTCAACACTCTACCCCTTACCACAATTCTTGTTCCAAAATTGATCAGCCTTTTAGTTCTAGCATCAGGGGACACATCAATAGGTTCCATAGTGTCATCCTCTTCTTTCACATGCTCAGGGAGATCAGCCTCCACATCCTCCTGAGAAGCAGCATCATCAGTATCATCTTACTCATGAGACTCCGAGGATGGAAGTCCATGATCATCTCCCTCACTATCAGTGGCCTTATTCACTAGCTGGAATTTGACAGAACCCCTAGAAGGAAAAGGTTAAATACCCCATTCATCAAACTCATGAATGATGCCAGTGCATTGGTCAAACTAAACGACATTACTAGAAACTCTTAATGCTACCAAGTCCGAAAAGCAGTTTTCGGAATGTCCTCAAGCTTAATCTTTAACTGATGGTACCCTGACCTCAAGTCAATTTTTGAAAACACCGATGCACCCTGAAGCTGGTCAAACAAATCATCTATACGGGGTAGAGGGTACTTATTCCAGATGGTCACCTTGTTCAACTGCCTATAATCTATGCACATCCGCATATTACCATCCTTCTTCTTTACAATAAAACCGGAGCACCCCAAGGTGAAGCACTGGGACGTATAAATCCCTTATCTAGGAGTGCTTGTAGCTGAGTCTTAAGTTCCCTCAACTCTGTCGGAGCCATACGATATGGAGGAATAGAAATTGGATGAATGCCTGGCTCCAAATCAATAGAGAAATCTATATCCCTGTCTAGAGGCATGCCGGGCAAATCCGCTGGAAACACCTCTAGAAACTCAAAAACCACGGGAACTGACTCAATAGACGAGGACACTACAATATCATCTCGAAGATGAGCCAAGAAGGCTAGACACCCCCTCCCCACTAGCTTCCTAGCCCGAACAAACGATATTATCTTAACTGGCTTAGGCCTGTACACACATTCCCACTCTAGTCTATCCTTACCCGAAATCTCTAGAGCCACAGTCTTCCGCATGATAAGGGGATAGCCAGGTCATACCCAACATAATATCAAAATCAGCCATATCCAGAATTACCAAGTCTACCCAAGTATGTAACCCCACAAACACAATAGAACAGTCACGATAAATATGAGTCACAATCACAGACTCTCCAACCGGGGTATAAACATAGATAGGGAAATCAAGGTTATCACAAATTAAGTCTAGACCCAACGCATAACTCATAGACACATAAGAATATGTAGAACCTGGGTCAAATAATACCGAAGCCATTTTATCGCAGATAAAAATGGTACCTGTGATCACCGCATCTGAGGCTTCTGCCTCGTTCCTCTCTGGAAAAGCATAACAATGAGCTCGATCATCAATCCGAGCAACTTCCCGAGCCGGCTGCGTTGCACCTCTGCCTGCCGCGCCATTCCCCCTGTCTTCTCGATCTCCTTGAAAGTTACTCTCCCACTCTATGGATGACCTGTAGCATTACTGCCTCTGCCTGCCGGAACCACTGCTCTAGACTACTGCTGACCCTGCTTACCTGTCTGCCTATGTGGGCACTCCCTCTTAAAGTGGCCCAAATCACTATAATGAAAGATACCACGGTCAAGTGCAGGCCTGCTAGCAAATGTGTAAGACGCTCCCTGGCCTCTAGGAGCTAAAGACTGAGCTCCCTGACGACCACCTGTAGTAGCTGGCAGAGATGACTGAATAGGACGGACCGAGTAAGCCTGCTGATTCTGTCCCCTGGAATATGAACCACCAAAATTTCCCTCATTCCGGGGCTTCTTGGCTAAAGCCTTAGCCTGCCTTAGCCTGCCTTAGCCTGCTTTGCCTGCTTGACTCCCTCAAGTTTCTTCACATAATCCACCACATCATTAAAGCCCTTCCCTGAAGAAGTCATATGCACTGACAGTACCTGTAGCTCAGTATTCAACCCTTTAACAAACAACCGAACCCGTTCCTGCTCGAAACCCAACATCTGTGTGGAAAAATGAGACAAGGCGTGGAACTTAGCCTCGTAAGCAAAGACTGACATGCCACCCTACTCTAATTTCAAGAACTCATCTTTCTTACGGTCCCTCAAAGTACGGAGTACGTACTTCTCTAAGAACAAAGCATGGAACTGTTCCCAAGTGAGTGGGGGTAGAACAGAAGACCGACACTCTACATAAGACCTCTACCACTGCTTAGCATCACCCTATAGCTGAAATGTGACAAACCCAACCCCATGCTAACGTACAATACCCAACTTGTGCAACCTCTCATAGCAATCCAAGATGAACTCATAGGCATCCTCCTTGTCGGTGCCCTGAAAAGTAGGAGGTTTCAGCTAGAGAAACTTGGTCAGCATCTCATGCTCATTCCCTAACATCATTGGGCCTAGCATTAGCCTGAAGAAATCATTCGTGCCTGAAGCTGCATCCATCCTAGGCATTGTAGTAACCACTGGATGAGTATCCAAGGCCTGATTTGCAAAAGCCACGGGTATGGCTCCAGTATCGACCAACCTACTCAGAATATTCCAAGCCTACTGAAAGGCTTCCGGTGTCATAGTAGGAAGGCCTGCACCCCCAACCGGTGCCGCCTCTGCCTGCGCCCCTTTGTCCTCCACAACAACTTCCACATCTTCAGCAACATGTTCCTGAGGTAGGGGAGAGGTTTCTTCACTCTCTCCAGCAGCCGCTTGAGCTCAACCCCTGGCGAGTGCATCTTTACCTCGTCCTCTGCCCCTTCCCCTACCTCTGCCATGAGCTGCCGAGCCCGTTGCCGAGACCGCTGGCCTCACTCTGTTGTTCCTTGTAGTAACCATCTATGGACAGAAGAGTGAATGAGGTTAGATACCAATTTGTATCACCAGATACCAATTGGAATCAAGTTATAGCACGAAGGAAAGAAGGAAGAGATAGTTTTTTTCCTAAAACCCCATAGCCTCTCAAAGAAAAGTACGGACGTCTCCGCACCATTCCGCAAGACTCTACTAGACCTGTTTGGTATGACGAGATCAATGAACCTAGGGCTATGATACCATCTTTGTCACGACCCAGACCGTCGTGAGTGGCACCCACCCAACCCCCGGATGAGCGAACCAATAGAGTTTAACCCTTAGCTTAGACTAACAGCCTAAAACCAGAAGCAAAAAGTAAACTAGCAATTCAAATCAGCAAATAACTATATCTTTAAAACTATCCTGCTGAAAATCCCCTTAGAAACTGAAAGTCGCAGTACCAAACAATTCTACCAACATCTAGAGTACGGGAATGCAACCCCAAAACTTAAACAATAAAAGAGATAGTCTAAGCCCGAAACAATTGGGCTATAACATAAAATATAAGCATCAAGGCAGCTTGGTCGAACAACTCACCCTTGATATTTTGGAACAGTCCGGCCTACAGGTGAGGTCGTGCATCAACCTATGAAATATTTCCTATACTCACAACAAAAACAAGCAAGTGCAGTATCAGTACACAACCACCGTGTACTGGTAGGATCATCAGCCAGTTTCCAAATTAATAGTGTATAAGCAGTACAACAAATCAAGTAATTAGTATGGAAGACATACAACAAGTCAAAAAACCTTAGACTACAAGTCTCTACCTAGCTTGTTCCCGCATGAAATCCATCTCTGATAACTCTAAACCACAATCATATACCAATAACCATTCCTTTCCGTCTAGCCCAGACCCACCCTGGGATAATTATAACAAAATTTTCCGGTCACTCAAGGACTACCAAAATAAGTATCATATTTCAGTAAAGTAGCCCAGTCCACTCACGGAATCAATAACAGTCAATGCAATACAATAACAATGCAAAGATGCAGTAAAACAAACACGTACCAGGCATAGTATCTGAGCCAACCGTTAGTATCCCGTACCAGGCGTGGTAACCGAGCCAACCATTAGTATTCCCGTACCAGGCATGGTACCCGAGCCAACCGAATGTCAACAATCCACAGTCAATAGATGAACAAACAACTTGTAAACCAACAAGCAACACACCATTCAATTCACAGACTATAAAACAGGACCCTTAGACATTCTACACTATTCCTCTAAGCAATGTAATTCATACAAGCACTTAGATAAGAGTACAAATATATACCACATTCACAGGAATCGTAAGCCATCACCTACCTCAAAATGATCCAAGCTCTACTCAACCCGAGCTTTCCCGTGTTCCGGATTCCTTTTTCGTTCTTGGTGTAAAATAACATACAAGTACATGAAATTAACAAACAAAGCCTGCACATTACCCGAATGACACCAAATTCGAGAACCTCAGGCCATCCATGATCATTCCACCCTTTTCCCAGGCTTTTCCACTGTTAATTGCCCTATTTCTATCATTTTCACGAATAAAAATAGAGAATTTAACAACACATGATCATTATAGTAGGGAACATAGATTTATTAACTAAGGCTTTCAATTATGATATTAATCCGTAATTGAATGAATTATCATACCATAATAAATTATAAATTATTCCACTAAAAATTTGTAAATACACTCCTCGATTTAATTTTGAAATCTACCATTATATCTTATTTAACCCTCCATGTTAAAATTACCGATACCAATCAATTAAATTAAATTTTTGAAAAATTTAATTCGTTGATTAATTCAATCCTTTATTTTTATACTTAACTTATTTCACATGACGGATATTAAATCCACCTGCAGATTTTTCACGTGAAAACTTATAAGCAACCATAAATGGGTGTCTTCTATCTCAAGTCCGAGACACGATTCTATCAACTAATTATTATTTCACTAGTGTGATTTGTTATCATCCAACCTATTAGGAATATATTGACTCATAATAGAGTCTCACCTTTTAATAGATTAAAATAATAAATTAAACTACATAGATCATAATAATTATATCAAAATTAAGAGTATAAGTATATGTAATGGACTAGAGAAGTTGTTTACTAATATTCAGAATATAAACAAATATCTCTACTTGGTCCGTTCAATACATACGAAATGTACTAGCACAAAAACTCAGAATATTATCACTCTCATAATTAAGATCAAATTATATTTAATCTTTTTCTACAATCATCAAGATATTTGTCCTACTTTATCTCTGATTGTGGACAATAATTTATAACTTATAAGGTCCGACAATTTTAATCTTCTGTGTATGAGTTGAATAACTCCATACACAAAATTGTCTACTGTATAAGTAAAAAACACGCATGTTGACATAATGATCTATTTAAATAAAGACTTTATTAAATTAAGTAAATAAAATAAATAATCTTTACATGGATTGAAAATATAATACTATAACATAAATCACATGGTTAATAGTATATCCTATCAGTATTTTGGGTTGATGAAACAACCAACTTCAATCTATCTTGTGGTCCATATTGAGTGGGTGTTTTTTCCCATATTGCCTTTTATTTTCTAAAGACAATAAAAAACTTTGATAAATCTGAAGTCTTTATCTAAGATTCAAATAATTTTTTTCTTTCCTCTCCCTCTTTCTATGTGTAAAATCCTATTCATCATCGTTAATGTATGAGAATGCAATTTATTCTCAATATCCCCTTTTACGGTGGAGGAAAGCGTACATAGTCCCAACTTGCTGAGAATAAAATGATGTGAAGGTCAGATAAGGATTTTGTGATAACATCAGCAATATGCTCTTTGGAGGGAATAAAGGAAAGAGATGTGATATCGGAGAGGAATTATTGACGAACAAAATAATAGTCAATCTCAACATTTTTTGTTCTCTCATGAAATACAAAATTTCAAAAAATATGAATTGTTGCTTCATTGTCAGTGTGGATAAAAATCAGTAAAAATAAAGAAATAAACCGATTGAAAGTAATCGAGTTGACTATACCCGATCAAAAAGTAATCGAGTTAACTAAGTTAATTGAGCCACTAAACATCGTATGAATCTGTACTCAGCCTCCACTGAAAAGAGTGAAATGGAAGCTTATTTCTTCGACTTTCAAAAGAATTGTTATCCTACCTAGCTAATAAAGAAGCCGCTAATAGATTTTCAAGAGTCACGACATGAAGTTCAATCGGTGACGCAAAAGACAGTGAGAGAGAAGGAGGTGAAATAGTCATAATTAAACTTTGATTGGGATTTGCTTTCAAGTAATGAAGCTCTCTTGTTGTTGTAGTAAAGTGGTCAACACAACGCCTTTTCATGTATTGACTTAGAGTCAAAATAGTAAATCATAAATCTGGCCTTGTGTAAGTCAAATAATTTAACTCTATAATGAGATATTTGTACAAAGTAGGATCTAATATAGAATTTATTAATTCTGCAGTCAATTAACTAGAAGAGTCATAGGAGAAAAACAAGAGACATCAAATTTTGTTAGCAAATCTAAGGTATACTTATATTGACTAATAATAATTTCATGTTCTTCCCTTAATGTTTTCATGCCTAGGAAGTAGTGTAAATATCCAAGGCTTTTGATTTTGAATTCAGATGGAAGGAAATTCTTAAGTGCTTTAATTTTTGCTTGATTATTTATCGTGATAGGAGTGTTATTTACATAGACATAAAATATTAAAATTGAATCTCCCATTTCGTTTATAAATAACGAGTAAATACTCAGTGAGACAGTGAAACCTTCGAAACTTGGAGCACTTGTAAGTTTGAGATACCATTGCCTATTGGCTTATATTAAGCCATAAAGGAATTTTCTATGCTTACAGATCAAATTAGGACCAATTAGATTCATTTCAACTAAAAAATCATGTAGACTTTTTCTTACAAAAAGGCATTGCTTACATCAAACTGTAAAATTGTTCATAATGTTCTCATCTTGAACATTTAAAAAAAGGTTTCAGTGAAACTAATTTCCTCCTTTTGAATATCACCATTTATTACCAACCATATGTTCAGCCTCTCAATTGTGTTATTTTCTGAAAAATTAAGAACAATGTTCTTGGGGTTATAGTGACCAATTTTAACAGTGCCTCGAATAGAAAATCTAGCAGCAAAATTCTTACGAATATCTTCAATTAAAACTCTACCATGAGAGAACTTACTGATGATGTTCAGTCGGTAGGCATTAGCGAGCTCCTCTTCTTCTTGTGGAGTAAAAAATATAACTGGCTTACCCTTGTAAATTTTCGGTGGTCAAAATCACAAAATAGGCTTTGGGGGTGCCGGTTGTCTATTTGTAATGACCGGGTCCGTCGTTACGGGTAGTCCAATCATTTTAAGTTTTAGAGTTAGAAAACTCCGAGTTTGGGAGTTTGAAATTCTGGGCTAGGCTAGCCTCGGCCGATTTTGGAGCAAGGTAGAGTCTACAGAAATACGGGTAAGGATTGTTATATGTATCTCGTTTTGAGCTAGTTTTACATGTAGCCAGGACATAAAGGAGTTCGGGGGACTTTTCGGAATCAAGTTAGGGTAAGTAGAACTTTGGGAATCGCGTTTGATGTGAAGGGGTTATTACGGATCGTCGGGGAAAGCAGGTGTGTTGTAAAATGGCCAAAATTGGGAAATTTCCGTATATTCTATCTATGATGAGTGCAACGGTCCATCGTAGCGACCTCCACTATAGCGGTGGAAAATACCGCTATAGTGGTGGTCAAGGCGGTCAACACCCATTTAAGACCGCTATAGCGGAAGTCGTCCATTATAGTGGGACCGCTATAGCAGAGCGGGGACCACAATAGCAGGTCGATGGGTTTTCTATGCAGAAACTTCCCCAAAACAGTTCAGTTTTCTACAATTCATTTGGGAGAAGAACTAAGGCGATTTCAGGCAATTTTCCTCCTTTTTCCTTCTAATTTCTTCCCTAAGGTAAGGTTTCTATTCCCCAATTTTTGTACTACATTTTCTATGCGGTAAAATTGCTAGGAGGAAACTTGGGGAAATGTTGAAATAACCTAAGAATGGTAGAATCCGGGGAGGGAAAGGGATTCCAAGCATGAATGTTCTTGGGCATCGTTAAAAGTATGTTATTATGATCATAGGTTGTTAAATTCTCTATTTTTATTCATAAAAATGATAGAAGTAGGTAATGTAACGATGGAAAAGCCCGAGGAAAAGGGTGGGATGATCATGGGTGGCCTGGGGTTTGGGGATTTGGTATAATTCGGGTATTGTGCAGGCCTCGTGTGTTAATTGTACGTACTTGTGTGTTATTTTAGACTAAGAACGAGAAAGGAATCCGGAACACGGGAAAGCTCAGGTTGAATAGAGCTTGGATAATTTTGAGGTAGGTGATGGCTTATGATTTTTGTGAATGTTGTATATTCTTGTACTCATATATAAGTAACTGTATGAATTATATTGCTTAGGGAAGTTGTGTAGAATGTCTAAGGTTCCTGTTTTACAGTCTGTGATTTGAACGGTATTTGCTTGTTGGTTTACAAGTTGTTTGTTCATGCATTTGACTGTGGATTATTGACATTCGGTTGGCTCGGGTACCACACCTGGTATGGGTATAACAAATGGTTGGCACGGTTACCATGCCTGGTACAGGAATACTAACGGTTGGCACGGGTACCACGCCTAGTACATGTTTACTTTTGTTGCATCATTGCATTTTTATTGTTGTGTTGAATTGATTGATATTGGTTCCGTGAGTGGACCGGGATGCTTATTGAAATGTGTTATTGGTTCGGTGGCCCTTGAGAGGCCGGGGAATTTCTGTAGAACTGTTGTGTTGGTCTTGGTTTAGGCCGGGTTGTTTATTGATTATTGTGTGGTCTAGAGGGGATCCCAGGGTGGGTCCGGGCTAGACGGAAAGGTATAGTTATTGGTATAGGGTTGTGGCTCAGAGTATAGGTGGTGGATTCATGCGGGAACAAGCTAAGTTGAGACTGGTAGTTTAGGTGTGTCTTTTGATATTGTTGCATGTTTTCCATACCTATTACTTGATATTGTCGTACTGTTTATCTACTGTTTATCTGAAAACTGGCTGATGATCCTACCAGTACACAGTGGTGGTGTACTGATACTGCACTTGCTTTTCTTTTGGTGAGTACAGGAAATCTTCCAGTGGCTGAGACGCGATCTCATCTTTAGCACCAACAATTTCTGACTTCAAGGGTAAGTTGTTTGATCAAACTACCTTGGGCTTATCTTTAGAGTTGCAGCCCACTTGTCTCGGACTTGAAACTATTTTTGTATTTTCTTTTGGGGTTAGAAGTTCATTTGGAAAATCCAATTTGGAGCAATAATCATTCATGCATTCTATGTCTTGTTTAAGTTAGAGGATTTCAACACTGTTGAAATGACGTCTATAGAGATGAAAAGATTGAAAGCTCGAAATCGGTTACGCAACAGGCTAAGCAACAAAGGAAGAGAGATTGATATTGTTGTTAGCAGTTATAGCAGAGACAGAGATAAAAGAGTAAGAAGCCCTCGAGCAATCCACGAAGGTGTGGCACTTCTCCACCCTCTGCTAGCAGCTTTCTTCTCTTATGTATGATATTTCTAGAAAGCGAAAAAAAGAAGGTTCGAGCCGAAAAGAGCTCTTCATCATGTTGTTGAATTTCAAAAGAAAAGCTGAAAGTGATTGACCTCTCACTCAATCCCCGTATTCTAGATATTGGTAGTGATGTTTGGAACAGCGATTTTCAGTTCCTAAGAGGGATTTTCCGCAGGATATATATTAAAGATTTAGTTTTTGCATTGTTTAATTGCTAGTTTATTTTATGTTTACTGGTTTTAGGTTGTTAGTCTAGGCAAGGGGTTGAACTCTACTGGTTTGCTCATTCAGGGGTTGGGTGGGTGCCACTCACGGCGGTCTGGGTTGTGACAAAGATAGTATTAGAGCCTAGGTTCGTTGATACCGTTGTACCAAACAAGTCTAGTAGAGTCTTACAGAACGGTGCGAAGACGTCCATACTTTTCTTTGAGAGGCTATGGGGATTTAGTAAAAACTATCTCTTCCTTCTTTCCTTCGTGCTATAACTCGATTCCAACTGGTATCTGGTGATACAAATTGGTATCTAACCTTATTCACTTTTCTGTCCGCAAATGGTTACTACAAGGAACAATGGAGCAAGGCCAGCGGTCCCAGCAGTGAGCCCAACAGTTCATGGTAGAGGTAGGGGAAGGGGTAGGGGATGAGCTGGAGCTGCACCCACCAGGGGTAGAGCTCGAGCTACTGCTGCACACGAGGTAAACCCTCCCCCACCTCAGGAGCATATGGCTGAGGACGTAGAAAAAGTGGTTGTAGAGGATGAAGGGGCTCAAGTGGAGGCAGCACCGGTTGAGGGTGCAGGCCTTCCTACTATGACACCAGAAGCTTTTAAGAAGGCGTAGGATATTCTGAGTGGGTTGGTTGGTACTGGATCTATACCCGCAGCTTATGCAAATCAGGCCTTGGATAATCAGCCAGCAGTTACTACAACACCTAGGATAGACGCAGTTTCGGGCATAAATGATCTTCTCAGGCCAATGTTGGGCCCCGTGATGACAAGGAATGAGCATGAGATGCTGACTAAGTTCCTTAAGCTGAAACCTTCGATGTTTCACGGTACAGACAAGGAGAATGCCTATGAGCTCATCCATGATTTCCATGAGAGGTATCACAAGTTGGGTATTGTACGTCAGTATGGGGTTAAGTTTATCAATTTTTAGCTGCAGGGTGATTCCAAGCAGTGGTGGAGGTCTCATATTGAGTGTCGGTCTTCTGTTTTACTTCCACTGACTTGGGAACAGTTCCATGCATTGGTTCTAGAGAAGTACGTCCCCCGTACCTTGAGGGACCGAAAGAAAGATGAGTTCTTGAACTTAGAGTAGGGAAGCATGTCAGTCTCGGCTTATGAGGCTAAGTTCCATGCATTATCTCATTTTGCTACACAGATGTTGGGGTCCGAGGAGGAACGAGTCTGGTTGTTTATCAAGGGTCTGAATAGTGAACTGCAGGTATTGTCAGTGCATATGACTTCTTCAGGAAAGGGCTTTAATAATGTGGTGGATTATGTGAAAAAGATAGAGGGAGTTAGGCAAGCGGGGCAGGCTAAGGCTTTAGACAAGAAACCCCGGAATGAGGGAAATTTTGGTGGTTCATACTCCAAGGGCCAGCATCATCAGGCTTACCCGGCCAGTCCTATTCAGTCAGCTCTGCCAAATACTACAGGTGGTCATCAGGGAGCTCAGTCTTCAGCTCCTAGAGACCAGGGAGCATCTTATACATCAGCTAGAAGACCTACTCTTGACCGTGGTTGCTTCCATTGTGGTGAGCTGGGCCACTTTAAGAGGGAGTGTCCACATAGGCAGACAAGTAATCAGGGTCAGCAGCAGACTAGAGCAGTGGTTTCGGCAGGCAGAGGAAGTAATGCTAGGGGTCATCCACAGGGTGGGCGAGGTAATTTTCAGGGAGGCCGGGGAGACAGGGGGAATAGTGGCGCAGGCAGGGGTGTGGTGCAGCCGACCTGAGAAGTGGGCCAGATTAATGATCAGGCTTATTGCTATGCTTTTCCAGGGAGGACCAAGGTGGAAGCCTCAGATACGGTGATCACAGGTACTATTATTGTCTGCGATAAAATGGCTTCGATATTATTTGACCCAGGCTCTACATATTCTTATGTGTATGTGAGTTTTGATTTGGGGCTGGATATGATTTGTGATATCCTTGATTCCTCTATCCATGTTTCTATCCCGGTTGGAGAGTCTGTGATTGTGACTCATGTATATCGTGACTGTTCTGTTGTGTTTGTGGGGTTGCATACTTGGGTAGACTTGGTAATTATGGATATGGCTGATTTTTGTATTATCTTCGGTATGACTTGGCTATCTCATTATCATGTTGTGTTGAACTGTAACACCAAGACTGTGGCTTTAGAGATTCCGGGTAAGGATTGACTAGAGTGGGAGGGTGTGTACCGGCCTAAGCCAGTTAAGGTAATATCGTTTGTTCGGGATAGGAAGCTATTGGGGAGGGGGTGTTTAGCCTTCTTGGCTCATCTCCAGGATGATAGTGTGGAGTCCCCACCTATTGAGTCAGTTCCAGTGGTTTCCGAATTTTTAGAGGTGTTTCCAGCGGACTTGCCTGGTATGCCTCCGGACAAAGATATAGATTTTTGTATTGATTTGGAGCCAGGCACTTGTCCCATTTCCATTCCTCTGTATCGTATGGCTACGACAGAGTTAAGAAAACTTAAGACTCAGCTGCAGGAACTCCTAGATAAGGGATTTATACGTCCCAGTGCTTCACCTTGGGGTGCTCCGGTCTTATTTGTAAAGAAGAAGGATGGTAGTATGCGGATGTGCATAGAATATAGGCAGTTGAACAAGGTGACCATCCGGAATAAGTACCCTCTACCCCGTATAGATGATTTATCTGACCAACTTCAGGGTGCATCAGTGTTCTCAAAAATTAACTTGAGGTCGGGGTACCATCAGTTAAAGATTAGGCCTGAGGACATTCCGAAAACTGCTTTTCAGACTCGGTATAGACATTACGAGTTTCTAGTAATGTCATTTGGTTTGACCAATGCACCGACAACATTCATGAGTTTGATGAATGGGGTGTTTAAGTCCTACTTGGATTCCTTTGTTATCGTGTTCATCAATGATATTTTGATCTACTCTAAGAGTAGAGAGGAGCATGCTAATCGACCTTAGATTCGGTTATCATCAGCTTTGGGTTCGAGAATGTGATATCCCGAAGACAACCTTCAGGACTCGGTATGGTCATTATGAGTTTGTTGTTATGTCTTTTGGTCTAACGAATGCTCCTGCAGCTTTTATGGATTTGATGAACCGTGTGTTCAAACAGTATTTGGATAGGTTTGTGATTGTTTTCATTGATGATATCCTCATCTACTCTTTGAGTAAAGAGGAGCATGCGGATCACTTGAGGGTTGTGTTGCAAACTCTCAAGGATAGAAGTTGTTTGCTAAGTTTAGCAAGTGCGAGTTTTGGATGCAGTCTTTTGCTTTTCTGGGTTATATTGTGACTAAAGATGGTATTCAGGTTGATTCTAAAAAGATCGAGGTAGTACAGAACTTTCCTAGACCTACTTCTACGTTTGATATTAAAAGTTTCTTGGGTTTGGCTGGTTATTATAGGAGATTTATGGAAAGGTTTTTTTCCCTTGCTTCCCCATTGACCTGATTGACTCATAAAAAGGTTAAGTTTCATTGGTCCGACTCTTGCGAGAAAAAATTTCAGGAATTGAAGACTCGATTGACTACAGCTCCAGTATTTTCTCTACCCGAGGGCCTTGATGATTTTGTTGTGTATTATGATGCCTCCATAATTGGTTTGGGTTGTATTTTGATGCAACGAGGCAAGGTGACTGCTTATGCCTCGATACAGCTTAAGGTACATGAGAAGAACTACCCTATGCATGATCTTGAGATAGCGGCCATGGTTTTTGCTTTGAAGATTTGGAGGCACTACTTGTATGGTGTGCATGTGGATATTTTCACCGATCATAAGAGTCTTCAATATATGTTCACTCAAAAGGAATTGAATTTGTGACAAAGAAGATGGCTTGAGCTCCTTAAGAATTATGATATGAGTGTGCTTTACCATCCGGGTAAGGCCAATGTTGTGGAGGATGCTTTGAGTAGGTTATCCATGGAAAGTGTAGCTTCTATTGAAGATGGAAAGAAGGATTTGGTTAAAGAAGTTCATAGGCTTGCTCGGTTTGGAGTTCGCCTTATGGACTCGACCGAAGGTGGTGTAATTATAACTAATGGTGCCGAATCGTCCTTGGTGGCTGAGGTGAAAGCCAAGTAAGACCAAGATCCCATTCTACTTCAGCTTAAGGGTGCAGTTCGTCAGCAAAAGATTGAGTTTTTCTCCCAAGGGGGAGATGGTTTGCTTCGTTATCAAGGTCGCTTATGTGTGCCAGATGTTGATGGATTGAGACAACAGATTTTGTCCGAGGCTCACAGTTCTGGATACTCCATTCATTCGGGTGCCATTAATATGTACCGTGACCTACGGGAAGTCTTTTGGTGGAATAGTATGAAGAAGGACATAGCCGGGTTTGTGGCTAAGTGTACTAATAGTTAACAGGTAAAGGTGGAACATCAAAGGCCAAGTGGTATGCTTCAGGATATTGACCTTCCCACTTGGAAATGGGAAGCAATCAATATGGACTTTATTGCGGGTTTGCCTCGTACTCGAAGGCAACATGATTCTATTTGGGTGATCGTTGACCGGATAAACAAGTCATCCCATTTCTTGGTTGTTAAGACTACAGATACAGCGGATGATTATGCCAGACTCTACATTCGGGAGATAGTCCGATTGCATGGTGTTTCTTTGTCTATCATTTCTGATAGGGGTCCTCAGTTTACATCTCAATTTTGGAGATCATTTCAGAAGGGTCTTGGTACTAAGGTGAAGCTTAGCACAACCTTTCACCCTCAAATGGATGGCCAGGCCAAGCGTACTATTCAGACTTTGGAGGATATGTTGAGGGCTTGTGTTATTGACTACAAAAGAAATTAGGATGATCACTTACCTCTTATCGAGTTTGCCTACAACAACAGTTTCCACTCTAGCATCCATATGGCTCCTTATGAGGCACTTTATGGCCGGAGGTGTAGGTCTCCTATTAGTTGGTTCAAGGTTGGTGGGGCAGCCTTGATTGGTCCACATTCGGTGCATTAGACCATGGAGAAAGTTCAACTTATTCGGGGAAGGTTGAAGACCGCTCAGAGTCAACAAAAATCTTATGCGGATGTGAGAAGAAGGGAGTTAGAATTTAAAGTTGATGATTGGGTTTTCCTTAAGGTGTCACCAATGAAGGGTGTGACAAGGTTTGGCAAGAAAGGAAAACTTAGTCCTCGTTTTGTAGGTCCTTATCGGATTTCGAGGAGAGTTGGTAGTGTTGCTTATGAGTTGGAGTTGCCAACGGAGTTGGAAGCGGTTCATCCAGTTTTCCATGTTTCCTTGTTGAAGAAATGTGTTGGCGATTCGAGCTTGATTATTCCTTTGGAAGAGGTAGGTGTGAAGGATAGTCTCACCTATGAGGAGGTTCTCGCGGAGATCCTTGATCATCAGATTTGCAGGTTGCGAAACAAGGAAGTCGCTTCGGTAAAAGTCCTTTGGAGGAATCAGCTTGTTGAGGGGTGCTACTTAGGAAGCGGAAGAGGCCATGAAGGCCAAATATCCTCACCTCTTTCCTTTCGATTCAGTTCCAGCTTGAGGTACTAGTTTCCTCCTTAGTATGTCCCTCTGATTCTACTTCATCAGTCCCTCTCATGATTTTAGCATGCATCCATGTTTTACGAAGTTAGTTTATCATGTTTTAAAGTTAAAAAGTTTAGATTTTATGATTACCCCTTGATTTCTATGTTTTGATGTTTGGTTGGGATGTTTTTCCCTCAGTTTCCCTTGTTTAGCCTTCATTCGAGGATGAATGATCCCAAGAGGGGGATATTGTAACACCCCGTACACGTATTCAGCTGTTTAAGTTAAAAAAACCCAGAAATTTCTCATGTTCCAGGTTTCACGAGTCCTACCATGGATCATGGTTCGAACCACGACTCGTGTAAGGCACTCGTGGAATGTCTTCTGTGACTCTGCTCTCAGGTCTGAGAACCATGAGTCAAACAATGACTCGTCGTTTAAATGACGGGTCCGTCCTGTTGACTCGTAAAAAGGGATAAGAGGATTGTTAATTTCCCCAGTCCCTTCCAGAGATTACGAGTCAAGTCCACGACTCATCATTTTAATGATGAATCATGGATTGACTCATGGTTTGACTATAGTCAACTGACCCTCCAGTGAACGACGACTTCAAATGACGAATCGTCATTACTTCTACGGGTCCATCATGTTGACCCATAGAAGTGAAGCTGCAACTTGAAATTTCAGCCTGAGTTCCACGACTCCAGATGATGAACCGTCATCCAAACCATGACTCGTAGACTGAGTCGTGGTCACTGGAAGTTGACCCATTTCCAGATTTTTTCCAATTAATTCTTAGGGGTATTTTGGTCATTTTCCACCATATTATGTATTAAGTGAAGTCTTTTGACTACTTTTAGAAGGGTTTTCACTCATATTACCCTAGTCCCTCTTAAGTTCATCATTCTTCAATCAAAGAGGAAAATTGCTCTCAAGCTCAAGTCTCCAAGCTCCAAGTCAAGTCTCATAATTATTTTCCAATCAAGTGGGTAGTCTTCCACCAAGGTATGTGGGTTTCTAACAATGGGTTCCTTTCACCCTTGTGCCCGAATTTCCCAATTCGTATTTTGAATTATGAAGATATGAAATTAGAGTTTTGATCCAAAAATTGGGGAAAGTTTATGAAATCAGTTTCTATGTTTAAATTCATGGTTTCTTCTTGATTACTCATGATTTAAGTATAATTCTCTTATTGGTTTTAAAAGCCTAAGCATTAAAGTTGATTTATAGCATGAAACTATGAAATTGCATGTTTTCAAGAGAAACTTGGCATGATTAGATATCATGGCCTTTATGTAATTATGAAATTGTATGCCAAATTCTTCAAGTATGAATTTAGAAAGAAAATTATGTTTTTGAATTATGGCTATGCTAAGCTTATGAACTATGATATGAAAGTTGCATGATACCCGATGTATTTTCATGCTTTATGTATAAGATTTGGCATGAGAGTATGCCTTTATGAATAAGATTTGGCATGAGAGTATGCCTTTATGATTGAGAGCTACACGTGCATGTTTTGGGAGTAGTATTTAGCACCGAGAGGATGGGGTGAGAGTACCCTTAGTCCCATAAACTACGTTGCCAGCGTAGGTCATGATATGATATGATATGTGCCTTAAAGGCTTATGAGAGTGGATCCACGTCTTTATGTATGGTGTCCTTTCCTTAGCGGGGCATAGGACAACTTTGCCAACTAGGGTTATATAGTTGGATATGGTGACTTGTTCCTTGGCAGGGTTCAAAGTTAGCTTTGCTAACTGGGGTTATACCGTTAGATTTCATGTAGCTCACGTGGTCTCATGTCGGTTATAAAAAACTCCCATAGGTTATGTTTTCAAGTTTTCTAAGCTTTATGAACTTTCTTATGAAACATCATCTTGAAGTTGGCTTTTGCCTTATGACTTAGCTTTTCATGTTGATATCTCTTCATGATACTTTACTACATATGAATTATGGTTAAGTACCCTTTTAAGCATGTTTTCCTTACTTTTGCATTGCTCACATACTTAGTACATTCCATAGTACTAACGCATATTGTGCTGCATCCTTTTATGATGCAGACTCAGGTACCCCTTCTCAGCTTCGTGGCTAGAGTCTCAGGCCACTTCCTTAGTCAGTTGTGGTGAGTCATCATGGTTCGAGGACTAGTTATGCTTTTCCTTATGTTAGCTTTACTTTTACACTCCGAGTTAGCTAGGGTCTTGTCCTAGCAACTCTTATGTTATGACTAGAGGCTTTCAAACATAGTTTGTATTCGAGTTCCCTTTTTTGATATTGTATGTTATGTGGCCCTTAGACCCTTATTGTTGTTTCCTTATTGGGTTTTCGTATTATGCTTCCGCTTATCTTTTGTTATGCTTGAGAATGCTATGACCAAGGGTTAGCTTGGGATCCTTGTAGTCTCAGGTGTCATGTTAGGTCTAGGGGGTAACCTTGGGGAGTGACATTTATGGTGTCAAGTGTGAGGTGTTCACTGATCATCGTAGTCTGCAACACATATTCACTCAGAAGGATTTGAATATGAGGCAGATGAGGTGGATGGAGTTATTGAAGGATTACGATGTGACCATTCAGTACCATCCAGGTAAGGCTAATGTGGTGGCAGACGCATTAAGCCAGAAAACTGTTAGCATGGGTAGCTTGGCTTGTTTGGGGGTGTCCAAATGACCACTAACAAAGGAAATTCAGGCTTTGGAGGCTAAGTTCATGCACTTGGGTGTTTCAAATCAAGGTGGGTTGTTAGCCAACATTAAGGTCAAAGCCACCTTCATAAACAAAATAAAGGCCAAAGAGTTTCTGGACCCAAATCTGAGTAAGTTGCGAGGTAAGGTAATATCTGGGGAGTCCAGAGACGTCATGTTAGACTCTGGTGGAGTGTTGCATTCAGGGAGAGGATTTTTGTTCCTCGGGTGGATGATATAATTCAGCAAATCTTGGCAGAAGCCCATGGTTCGCGGTACTCAATTCATACGGGGGTGACTAAAATGTACAGGAACTTGAGGCAACATTATTGGTGGCCCGGGATGAAAAGGGACATAGTTGATTTTATGTCCAAATGTCAGAACTGCCAGCAAGTAAAGTATGAACATTAGAGACCTGCAGGACTACTTTAGAGGATGCCAATTCAAGAGTGGAAGTTGGAAAGGATAGCCATGGATTTTGTGGTGGGTCTCCCCAAGACATTGGGGAAGTATGACTCAATTTGGGTCATTGTTGACAGGCTTACCAAGTCCGCTCATTTCATTCCAGTCAGGGTAGATTATAATTCGCAGCAATTGGCTAAGATCTACGTGAAGGAGATTGTGAGACTGCATGGGGTACCACTGTCCATCATTTCAGACAGAGGTACGCAGTTTACTTCTAAGTTCTGGGCAAGTTACATGAAGAGTTGGGTATACAACTCACTTTTAGCACGGCCTTCCATCCTCAGACTGATGGTCAACCAGAAAGGACGATCTAGGTATTGGAGGACATGCTCAGAGCATGTGTGATAGACTTCGGGGGTCATTGGGACCAGTTTCTACCATTGTGCGAATTCTCGTACAACAATAGCTACCACTCCAGTATTGATATGGCATCTTTCGAGGCATTGTATGGGAGGAACTGTAGATCACCGGTTGGGTGGTTTGAGAAAGGCGATGTAAAGCCTCTGGATGTATACTTAGTGAAGGAAGCGCAGGAAAAGTTAAGGGGCATTCAGACCAAGTTGCTGGCTGCTCAAAGCAGGCAGAAGGAGTATGCAGACCGCAAGGTCCGAGACATGGACTTTCAGGCTGGTGAACAGGTATTGTTGAAGGTGTCGCCAATGAAAGTGGTTATGCAATTTGGTAATAAGGACAAGCTTAGCCCTCAGTTCATCGGTCTATTTAAAGTTCTTGAAATCATGGGGCTAGTGGCTTACAGGTTAGCACTGCCACCTAGTTTGTCAGGTGTCCATCCAATATTCCATGTATCCATGATTAAGCGATACCATGGGCATGGGGATTACATCATCAAGTGGGATGAGGTACTTTTCGATAAGGATCTGCATTATGAAGAGGAACCAGTTTTGATTCTTGCTCTAGATATCCGGAGGTTGAGGACAAAGGTGATTGACATGGTAAAGGTTCAGTGGAAGCATCGTCCTGTTGAGGAAGCCACTTGGGAAACTGAGAAGGACATGCGGGACAAGTACCCTCAATTGTTTGAGGACTCAGGTACTACACTTCCCTCCTTTTATTTCCATAATTTTGGGTTTGATCATTCGGGAATGAACGATGGGTAAATTGGTATCTGTTGTAATGACTGGGTCCATCGTTATTGGTAGTCCAATCGTGCCAAGTTTTAGAGTTAGAAAACTCCAAGTTTGGGAGTTTGAAATTTTAGGCTAGGCTAGCCTCGGTCAGTTTTGGAGAGCGGTATAGTCTAGAGAAATTCGGGTAAGGATTGGTCTATGTATCTTGTTTTGAGCTAGTTTTCCACGTAGCCAAGTCATAAAGGAGTCGGGGGGACTTTTCAGAATCGAGTTTTGGTAAGTAGAACTCCTGGAATCGCGTTTGACGTGAAGAGATTGTTTTGGGTCATCGGGGAAAGCAGGTGTGTAGTAAAATGGTCAAAACTGGGAAATTTCTGGACATTCTATCCTTGACAAGTGCAACAGTCTGCCGTAGTGACCTCTACTATAGCGGTGGAAAATACCGCTATAGCGGTGGTCAAGGCGGTTAACACCCACTTAAGATTGATATAGTTGAGCGGGGACCGCTATAGCGAGCCAACAAGTTTTTAATGCAGAAACTTCCTCAAAACAGTTTAGTTTTCTACAATTCATTACGTAGAAGAACTCGGGCAATTTCAAGTGATTTTCCTCCTTTTTCCTTCGAATTTCTTCCCTAAGTTAAGGTTTCTACTCCTCAATCTTTGTACTACATTTTCTATGCGGTAGAATTGCTAGGAGGGAACTTGGGGAAAGGTTTGAATAACCTAGGAATGGTAGAATCCGAGGTGGGAAGGAAATTCCAAGCTTGAATGTTCTTGGACATCGTTAAAAGTATGTTATTATGATCATAAGTTGTTAAATTCTCTATTTTTATCCGTAAAAATGATATAAGTAGGTGATTTAATGATGGAAAAGCCCAGGGAAAAGGGTGGGATGATCATGGGTGGCCTAGGGTTTGGGGATTTGGTGTAATCCTGGTATTTTTCAGGCCTTGTGTATTAATTGTATGTACTTGTGTGTTATTTTAGACCAAGAACGAGAAAGGAATTCGAAACACGGGAAAGCTCGGGTTGAATAGAGCTTGGATCATTTCAAGGTAGGTGATGGCTTATGATTTCTATGAATGTTGTATATTCATGTACTCATATCTAAGTAATTGTATGAATTACATTGCTTAGGAAAGTTGTGTAGAATGTCTAAGGTCCCTGCTTTACAGTTTGTGATTTGAACGGTATTTGCATGTTGGTTCACAAGTTATTTGTTCATGTATTTGACTGTGTATTATTGACATTCGATTTGCTCGAGTACCACGCTTGGTACTGGTATAACAAATGGTTGGAACGGGTGTCACACCTGGTATAGGAATACTAACGGTTGGCATGGGTACCACACCTGGTACGGGTTACTTTTGTTGCATCATTGCATTTTTATTATTGTGTTGCATTGATTGACATTGGTTCCGTGAGTGGATCGGGCTGCTTATTGAAATGTGTTATTAGTTTGGTGGCCCTTGAGAGGCCGGGGAATTTCTGTAGAACTGTTGTGTTGGTTTTGGTTTAGGCCGGGTTGTTCATTGATTATTGTGTTGTCTAGAAGGGATCCCAGGATGGGTTCGGGCTTGACAGAAAGGTATAGTTATTGGTATATGGTTGTGGCTCAGAGTATAGGTGGTGGATTCATGCGGGAACAAGCTAAGTTGAGACTGGTAGTCTAGGTGTGTATGTTGATATTGTTGCATGTTTTCCATACCTATTACTTGATATTGTCGTACTATTTATATACTGTTTATCTGGAACTTGGCTGATGATCCTACCAGTACACAGTGGTGGTGTACTGATACTGCACTTGCTTCTTTTTTGGTGAGTACAGGAAATCTTCCAGCGGCTGAGACGCGATATCATCTTTAGCACCGATGATTTCTGACTTCAAGGGTAAGCTGTTTGATCAAGCTACCTTGGGCTTATCTTTAGAGTTGCAGCCCACTTGTCTCGGACTTGAAACTATTTCCGTATTTTCTTTTGGGGTTGCATCCCTGTATTCTAGATATTGGTAGTGATGTTTGGTACAGTGACTTTCAGTTCCTAGGAGGGATTTTCCGCAGGATATATATTAAAGCTTTAGTTTTTGCATTATTTAATTGCTAATTTATTTTCTGTTTACTGGTTTTAGGTTGTTAGTCTAGGCAAGGGGTTGAACTCTACTGGTTCGCTCATCCGGGGGTTGGGTGGGTGTCACTCACGACGGTCTGGGTCGTGACACTATTAGCCAAGAGAGAGTTCACATAATTTCCTTTGAAAGCATTTTAATTGGGGTTCAGAGAAGAATCGTTAGGGTGTTCATGGAAGTTCCCCTCAACCCCAACAATTGTCGAAGTAAAGCCGATAGTGAAAATTGGGAAAGATATGAGATGTGTGATCTTTTTACTTGTTTATTTAACAAATTAAGAAAAAAATGTTATTTTCTTTCAATACTATCTTTATTATAAATAACTATATAAGATACTTGTAGTCAAATTTAGATTTTTAAAGTATAATTAATAAAGTTAGTTTAAATAAATCAGTAATAAATACTCCCTTTAGTTCAACAACAACATATCCAGTGAAATCTCACAAAGTGCGGTCTGGCGAGGGTAAAGTGTATGCAAGCCTTGTGATGCAAGTTCGAAAAGTACTTATTGCATGAAAGGATTTCTACTTGACATCAAGAGCTTGGAGTGTTTCAAGAGAGTATGGAAATCAAGAATCAATCCAAGCAAAGATTAACATTATATTTTGGGTCCTTTTTATCATAGTATGATGCATATGTAATTAAGGGTATTTATATCTTTTCTTATATTAGTTAACCCTAGTACTATAAATAGAATAAGATGGACATTATTTGGGGAGACAATATTTTTAAGTTGACACTCTTTGTGAGTTTTGTGGGTTTATCCCTTTATCTCTATATTAGATCTCTCTTGAATATCTTTTGGTAAGATTATTCACATATGAGTTCAATTCTCTTCTCCCTTGAATTTAATCATGTAATTGTTTGTTCAAATTAGAGAATTGCAAATTTATATTTGTTTGTCTCTAGTTTACTTCAATTGTGGGATTATTTCTTTCTTTCTTATCTATCCCCCTCAATTTCTTAATTATCTCTTGAATCTCCTTATCTTGTATCTCGTTTTACATCACCTTGCCACTACCTCGTGGAGGTAGAGAGGTCATTTTTGAAAGACCCCTTAGCTCAAGTGAAGCAAATCAATATAGTAATTGAACGAAGAAAAAGAGGTCGTGGAGAGAGAAATATAACGACTAATAGAAAAATAATTTGAAGCATATATGCAAGGACCTGTAACATCAACAAGGTACGATCACCTAAACATAGTAAGCAATAGGTGGTGACGGAAACCAAAAGTCAAAGACTACATGAATAGGCTAATACTACTATTTTCGGGAAAATGACTTTAGTGGAAATCATTTCGAAAATCTAGTTAAAGTTTCAAAACATTTTCAATTGAAAAGCAAGAGTCGCCACTTAGTTTTTATAAAGGTAAAAATCAAGAAAAACTTAGAAGAATTTTTTAAATCCAAAACAGATAAAGACTTTAAAAATTTCGAGATTTTGGGTAAGGATTCAAATTAATACTTTTGGAAGGGTGTTAAGGCACCAAGAGTATCCGCTAACTCGCGGTTATCTAAATTTATTTGAAAACAACTTATTTTGACTAACTTGAAAGATCTTGATTTTTTAAGAAAAACATCTTGTCGTTAAATTTCAAAAACGTGGCAGATATAACTTGATTTAGAAATATTCTGAGAAGGAAAAACACATGAGGAGTTCATTTACAGGAAAGAAAACTGCATGCTTATTTTTTTTAACAGAATAAAACATAACATTTCCAACTATTTTCTACGTGGAGAAAAAACAGTAAATGATGAAAGATAATTGAGAAAAAATGATTACTCTTTTAGGGATAATCCAACTAAGTTAAAATTCAGTCCACTTAATACAAAGAAACGATAATCTAAACCATAAAAGTCAAAGGAAAGAAGATAATTAAGTCTTTGGCTTAAATTATTTGGACTTGAGTTCGAAACCTGTCTTAAATCTAATTTATGGGCCCTCTTTAGGCCCACCGCCATTCTCTTTGGACTTTGGTCCAGTTTCTGCATCTTTTAGCCCATTTGGGCTGACTGTTGCTATGCTGATATGGGCTTGGCCCATTTTCTCAAATTTATCCCATTGTGGACTGCTTCTGCTGCTGCTACACGGATGTTCGTGGGTTTTGGCCCATTTTCCTTAAATCTCATGCTCTGTTTTGCACAGATGAGATTCAACTAGTGATGTTGGGCTAAGCTCAACCGAAATGCAAGAGGGGTTTTGAGAGTCCAAAATGAACTCGTAGGCGTCATATGCAAAGAAAAAGGCAAGGGTTAATATACACATATTGAGTCAAAGAAAGATTAAGTGAGGCCATTCACACAATCAAATTAACATTTGAGAAACAACAGGAAAGAAAAACATTTCCTCATGAACCAACAGATAAGAAAACATTATACCTACTCACTAAAATTGGATCAAAGCTCAAAATTTCAGTAAATCTTGCGAGAAACCAAACAGCATGTTATTTAAAAATGTAAACCTTTATTTCTCATATGATCAAAACAGTGGACGAAGTCCAAGTTTACACACATACTGACTTTCAAAGAACATGATTTCTAAAACCCATTCTACTCACTTTAACACATATAAAACAGGACATTTAAGTAGAATTACTTCCAAAGTGTTTTAGAGGAACATAGAAAGAAATCTGGAATAGCATGTGAGGTATAAACAACATTCATCAGCCAATTCGGACGAATAAGCTCTCTAAACTTCAAACACTTTCAAGGTCTTGATCATAAAAGATCTAGTTCCGATAATTTAAACATGATTGCAGGACTAAACTCGAGTTCATGATATGCAGACATTATATCAACATTCTCATAAAGCACTTACCAAGACGAGAAGAACAGGGAAAACAAAAAAAACGCACGAAAAGTCTGAAGAACTTATGATTCGACAGCAAACTCAAACAAACAGATTTAATCCTTCATTCGTAACTTCATCATATCACATAACTCAAACAATACCCGCTCAAAATCAAAAGTAAGAAGACGAGACTCTTGACACAAAGGACACAAACCAGAAACTCCTAGAAGACTACATATTTGTGTAAAGCTGAACAAACAGGGCATGAAAAAGGATCATACTTATATAAATTCCTAATTACACCATAAAGAATACGTTGGTATATAGAGACAAAGTTTATCCTAAAGAAACAAACATCACACCATACAATGAGAAAAAATCAGTGAGTTTAAACAGAAATCCAAGTTCATATCAGGCGTTTTTGGAACCAAAGGGGCTAAAGGGCAGTCCCCAAACTAAGCCAATTTCTTCATGAATTCTTACTTGATATTAACATCAAAGATCTTCACGAGAACACAAAAATGAGTACAACGACAAACAATATCGACTAATATTTCTAGAATTCATTCCCAAAGGGGCAGGTTCAAGTTAGCAAAGAAGACAAACAGGTTTTAGCATTTTTTCCTAAAAACTCTTCTACACAAAGTCAAATATCACCAAACAAGACCAGCCCAAAAAGTTTGACTGCTTCACGAGAAACAAATAATCTCCATATATTTAAATATAAACCAGAAGAGAGAACAACGAAACGGGAAGTTTTTACCTTTCTTGGTGCAACAAACAGGGACTCGAGCTTCATCGGAGAGTTTCACCACCGCCGGAGTTAGAAACAGCCTCGTTGGAGTTTGATTTTAGTATACTTATGTCTAAAAGTTGACTCAGTTGCGTAGGGTTAGAGAAATACTTCCCCCAAACCCTCAATTTTTCCTCAAGTTAGCCTACTCTAACACAATGAAAGGGGAGGGCTATTTATAGGGAAATTTCTGGAGGAAATGGGGGGAAAACAGAGGGGTTTTCTGGGAATTGCTTGAGGAAATTTTTGAATTTTGAAATCAAACCACACAAGGTGAGCCACGTTTGTACTATCTCGTATGAATTCGAGCTAAATCAGCCGTGATTCACGGTGAAAAATGTTGGGACGCCACCTGTGCTTCTTCTAGAACCTTCTTGGTTCTTGACAGCTTGATTTCGATGGAGATTGGATGGCGTTTGGGAATTTTGATGGAGTTAGAGCTGATTTGAGGTTGTTGTTGTTGTTGAGCTAAGTTGTCAACGTTAAGGAATGTTGGGGAAATGTTTGGGGTTTGTTGAGAAAAGGTCGAAGAAGAGAGGGACGACTCCACGTAAATATTACAGTACCTTCGTGGTACGATCTACGTGCTGGACACATGATTTTGGTACGGAGAGATGAAGGGAGCGTTGGATGAGGGAGGTGGCGGCTAGGGTTTCTATGGGGTGTTGTCGTTTCGGAGTTGAGGAAGATGGGCAAAGGGTTGTTTGGTTTATCTGTTGAAGGTAAAGGGGAATAAGGGAAAGTGAAGTATAAGGGGTGAGTTGGGGCTGGGCCGGAGCAGGTCAAGCGCTTAAGGGGAGAAAAAAAAGAAGCGGGCCGGTTGGGTAATTGAGGTCGGCTGGTGTGAGCCCAAACGAGTTAGGGGAATTGGTTGGTAATGGGGAGTTATAAGGTGTATTTAGAATGTGCAAATGTGGCCACTTTAGGTTTAGGAATCACATTATGAGTGATTAGATGAAATTCGGCTAGGATTTAAATAGTTTATAGGATTAGGCTAAAATTAAAATAAGAATGAATTAAAAATCAATCTCGAGCTTTAATGAGTTTAACCAATTAAAAATTAAAAATAATTATCGCTTTCAGCACAGAATTACCTCTTTTATCGATTTGTTCAATTAATTTCTTCAATTAACTCTCATTTGAATTAATTTAGAGGAAAATCAAACGTTTATCTTTTAAAAGGACTTTCTTATGAAATTGAATTTTAAAATAATTCTTTAAGTAAACTTATATAAATTCTACATAATTAAATATGAAAATTTATAAATTCTTACTCAAGACTATTATAAAGCTAATTTGAAAAATATTTTATCCTTTTTCACAAATTAATTATTTCAAAAATTGTTTAAAAATTCAAAAAGACTCAAGATTAATTCGTAATATGGAGGGTAAAAATTGGGTGTCAACAGCTACGACGGACACGATGCTCTAAACTACCATCAAGCCAAATACATGAATAGTCTAGTATTAAGACACTCTCAACTACCTATTAACCTTCTACCCTTATCCACGACATCCACACTCCCTATCTAAGGTCATGTCCTCGGTAAGCTGAAGATACTCCATATCCAATCTAATCACCTCTCTCCAATGCTTTTTCCGGCCTATCTCTGCCTATCCTCGTTCCCACCATATCCAACCTCTCACACCTTTTTACTGGGCGAATTTCACACATCTTCTCTTCATATGCACAAACTATCCCAGTCACTCTTCCTTCATTTTATCCACCACATAGGTCACTCCCACTTTGTTTCGTATATCTTCATTCCTAATCCTATCGCTCCTAGTATGCCCACGCATTCATCTCAACATCCTCATTTTCACCACTTACATCTTTTGAACATGAAAATTCTTGATTGGCCAACACTCCACCCATACTACAAAGTTGGTCTAACCACCACTCTATAGAACTTACCTTTAAGTTTTAGTGGTATCTTCTTGTTACACAAGACTCTGAATGTCAACCTCCACTTCATCCATGCCGCACTAATACGATGTGTGACTCGCTCTAGTTCAAAATAAATGAAATTTTAGGGTGTTGCATGATAGCCCTTTAAAAAGTTAGTTAATTAATAAAACTTTGAATTTTGAAGAATTTATTTATTTTGGACCATAAAAAAAGAAAAAATTTAATTGTACTAACCAAAAAAAAATACTCCCTCCGTTTTAAAAAAAATGACCTACTTTTTTTTAGTCCGTTTAAAAGAGAATGACCATTTTCTTTTTTGACAACTCTTTAATTTTAATTTTCCACATGACATGTTTAAAATTATAAGATTAAATGATATTTTGGTACATTTGACATAACTTTAATTTAAGACCACAAAATTTAAAAGTCTTCTTTATTTTATTTTAAACTCTATATCAAATCAAAATAAATCATTCTTTTTAAAACAAAGAAAATATAATTTTTTAAAAAAAATATCAAGTTAAGATGATGTCAACTAAAATGAAACAGAAGGAGCAACACTTTCCCCAACTCCGATGGAAGATTCCAAGAAAGTAGCACCAAGGAATTATCCTTCTTAAGCTTAATTTCCTCGCCCTTGCTAATCTAACAACTGTCAGAAAATGGTCAGATGTTGCCACGTTTTATTCAACGAATTTAGTATTAATCTAATGGCTGTCCTTTTTCAGTGGCATATTAATTAATGCCTAAAAGGACTATATGACACAGTGAAAAAGGAATATGCTGAGAATTTCTCTTACTTCATCATCCTTTTTTATTCACTTTTCGTACCGCCATATCATCACCTCCAAGCATATGCTTTTTAAATATTCTAATTACCCACCCCTTATTTTACGTTATAAAACCAAAACCTAACTCTGATTTTCTCAATTTTTAATTACACACATTCTTCTACTCTTCTCTTCTCTGCATTTTTTGTTCAATTGGGTATAATTTTTTTGTATTTTCTAAAATAAAATCGATGAAATTTGGGAAGAGATTGAAGCAACATGTTGAAGAAACGTTGCCGGGGTGGGGGGATAAGTTCTTGTTATATAAAGATTTGAAGAAATTGGTGCGGCTAATTTCGTCGGCTCCTACGATGTTGAGTGGGTCGGAGGAGGCAGAATTTGTGTACTTGTTGAACAGTGAGATGGATAAGTTCAATGCTTTCTTCATGGAACAAGAAGAGGATTTTGTTATTCGACATAAGGTATTTTATTTACACTGTTCAATTCCTACTTGTATAAATTTATTTTCTGGGTGTTCTTTGCTTTGCATTTGGTAGCCCTTTTGTAGAGTGAGAAGGAGTTTGCAATATTCAATAGACTAGCTTTGAACAAGTCAAAGTGCAAAATAGTTTTAAAAAAAAAAATTATGACACTGGATCGGTTTCTTTCTTGACCTTGATTTACCCTCACGCATACAACTTCAATTTTTTATTAGTCGACATTTTGGTATTTTGCATTTTCCTTTCTCGACCTTTCTGCTACTTTACTAATTTATGTGTATTTTATGTTGACTAGTATTAGTATTTTTGGTACCTAAATTATTGATAAATTTTTCTTTTATTGCTTGTGATATATGACTTAGGATCGGTTTGGAAAGTCACCTGATAATCGAAATTGGTATAGTTACTAAGTAGTAATTAAGAGCCTAGTAATTACACAACCTACTAATCATAACGATTTATTTGTTTGTCACAATGTAATTACAGTTAATTACAAGTGTACTATTTGATTGCGTAATCACATGATTATATTAAATTTATAAATAAAGGTTTTTATAAATTATATTAAATTAGGTATAAGATATATATTGTCTTTTGTAAATATATTAATTAATAAACATATGTTCTTACTTAATATTATAAAAAAATAATTGATATATTATTTTTAAATTGACCTATTTTAATTAAATTAATTATAAAAATTAAAAGTACATGTGCATGTTTGACAAAAAATTAACATTATAAATATAATGTCATAAAATTATTAAAATATTTGACACAAAGATAATATATCAATTCTAACTGAAAAATGAATGGTTTGCAATGAGAAATATCAAGTCAATACTACTAAAATAAATAAATTGGAACAAAAAAAATAACATAAGTTTAAAATTCAAAATAAAAAAAGTTAACATAATAATCTTATGTCAAATTTCAACATAATGTACATAAATATAATTCAAAAGAAAAGAAAAATTAAGTCTATAACCCTATTCAACAATGAATTCTACTTTAATTTAAAAGTTAGAATACTAACACAATTATACTAAATGAAAATAAAATAAAATACGAACAACTGCATGAAATCACAAGAAGTAAATGTTGGAAAATAAGAAGTATGGAAATGAATTATAAAAGATGCGATCATACCAACACTAACACACCGGATCCCATCAGAACTCCAAAGTTAAGCGTGCAAGGAGTCTTGAGCCGGGGATCTATCGGAAACAGCCTCTCTACCTCACCTTTGAGGTAATGGTATGGACTGCATACACTCTACCCTCCCCAGACCCTACGTTGTGGGAATATACTGGGTATGTTGTTGTAGTTGTGAAAATGAATTATAAATACTGTAAAATAAAAATATAAAAAATTTAAAAAATATTTTTAAAAAAATATTACAATAAAAAAAATAATAGAAATAAAAAATAAATTATAACAAAAAGAAATTAAAATTAAAATAAAAGGAAGAAATTAAAATTAAACCTTGTAATTACACCATGTGATTACCAGCAATTCACAGTTCTCTCCCTGAAGCTCCCCTGAGAATTGAAGAGTGTAATTCTTCCTGTCAATTACACTCAATTACTTGCTAAGCAAGTAATTACTTAGCCAAACAAATAAGTCAAACAATGGAATTACACCCAATTAGATCAAATCTAATTCATAGGGTGACTTTTCAAACATTCCGTAAATTTAACCTTCAATTAAGTAAAATATATATTTTTGGTCACTTCATGTAGAGTATATATTATACTTACTATTTATAAAACTATATTACCGTCAAATATAAAGTAACATTATAAATTTAATATAACATATGAGTAATTAAGTGGTGAAAAGATTAATAATTATGATAAAATAGTGACTACATTCACACGCAAAGAGATAAAAAAAATCATATTTAATCAATTAAAAATTTAATATATTTAATTATATATCATTAGAACTAAAATTATAATTTAATAATAACTAAGGGACCAAAATACTACTATGAGCAAATTTCAAAAACACTAGCCTAACTGAAATTAATTGGGCAAAAATACCAAGAGATATGCTAATTACAAATTGTACCACATGTTTGAGAACAAATTGTATTTCGCACCAAATGTATTTCGCACCAATTGTATTTCGCGTCATTTTCTTTTTGTATTTCACGTTACTATTTTCACTGTTATACAATATATATTCAATTGTGTCAATGTGGATCACCGAATACAATTTACCAACGAAATGCAAAATACAATTCATATAAACGAATACAATTTGTATTTAATTGTATCAATGAATACAAAATACAATTCATATCAACGAATTGTATTCAGTTGTATTCAATTTGTATTCAGTTTATCAATTCGTATCAACTGAATACAAATTGTATTCAGTTGTATCAACGAATACAACTGAATACAAATTGTATCAACGAATACAACTAAATACAAAGTTGATTGATTTTGGTCGATTTGGATCAGGGAGAGGGAGGGAGAGGGAGAGATAGAGGGGAGAGAGTGAGGAGAGTGTCTAGCGAGAATGGGAGAGAGGAAGGAGAGTGGCGAGAGAGGGATAGATAGGAGAAGGAGAGGCTATAATTGTATATACCAATAGTTTTGACTAATTGACAAGGTGTGTAATTGAATTATACTATTGGCATGGAACGTAATTAAGCGTTCAATGTTGGTATGTTATGTAATCCCTTAATGCACCCGCTACCCTTTTTTTTGGCTACACCCGAATCCCGATATAGTAGTAATAACATAACACAATGGTATATTAAGATTTTTTTATTCCATAAAATTAGGAACAAACGTAGAGTTTCCTTGCTCTCTTTTTTTATATTGAAATTGCCTAGCTACTTCAACGAATACTAAATTAGATTGATCAGAAAATCCATATTTGATTATGCAGGAGTTGCAACAGAGGATACACATAGTGATGGACACATGGGGACCAAATGGGGATGAATCCTCAGAGACACATTACAGAGAGGAGATGGCAAAGATTAAAAAAGACATGGTCGATTTCCACGGTGAAATGGTCCTCTTAATCAACTATAGTAATATTAACTACACAGGTATATTACAAAGGACTCCATCCATTACTATATTATTATTTCCAAAAACCTATGTAGTAAAAAACATAATTTCATTACTGAACATTATTTTTAATAGGACATAAGTTATACTATACACTAATAACTCAAAAATCTTTTACACTATCAGTGAAGCTTAACTTGTGAAAATGGGTTAATTATCATTTTTATCAAGTTATCATTTTTATCAAGTTATCATTTAATATTTATCATAAATATTTACCTGTAATTACTTTATTATAAGTGATCTGACCGCATAAATAAGGAATAATTATTTGACGTGATAAATATTTAGACTGTATTTATAATATGTATACCTACAGTTTCGAAAAATTGCAAAACGTAGCTACATTTTGGGCCGCCCTCAAAAAGAAAAGCCGACAAATAGATATGTTTAGTATATCAGTATATAAATATACATATTGTACATTGATATAAATATAATATACATTAATATACATAATTACTGAATATATTCTGTATATTTTAGCTAGCGCCCATAATTAGTTTTGGCCGACGAGCCATTTAAAAAAATCTCATAATATTATTTACACTGTCAATATATATAGAAGGTAGACTTTTTTTTAATGAAAACTATGACTTGGGATTTCATAGGGTTGGCTAAGATATTGAAGAAGTATGATAAGAGAACTGGTGGATTACTTCGGTTGCCTTATATACAGAAGGTGCTTCAACAACCATTCTTCATAACTGATCTCATTTCAAAGCTGGTCAAAGAGTGTGAAAGCACCATAAATTCAGTGTTTCCAACTTGTGACAATGGAAAATCAATTAGCCGCCAAGGGGAAGAAAGAGGATCAACAATAACAGTAGTAGGAGAAGGAATATTTAGGAAGACAGTAGCAGCTCTTCTCACAATGAAAGAAATCAGAAAAGGCAGCTCTACTTATGGTCATTTCTCATTGCCACCTCTAAATTTGCCAGAATATGATGTGATTCAGCCTTTGCAGCTCAACTCAGCCATCGCTATACCTTGAGCTTCAGTGTATTATGTCACAATTTTATTAAGTCAGACACCTCTTTTTGTCTTTCTAATTAAGAGAAAGAAACACATGTCATTAATCCCCTTGTTTTTTTTACAACAGTGTTACATATAGGTATTTTTCCATAAGGGACACTCTCACATCCCTAATATGAATGAAGTGATTACTACTCCTAATATTGTAGTTGGCGAAATACATCTATAACCTCTTAAACTTGTCAGTATATCCTATTAGACGTTCGAATTATGATTTAATTTAATTGTGATGCAAGCAGAAAATGAATACGATATCATAAATTAAGAATAAGAAGGAAAAAATAGATAAATTGACACAAGAATTGAATTAATTGAAAACTAAAGCTCTTTGATAACTAAAAGTGGGTTGGCGTATAGTCCACTCCATTCTATCTATGACGTATCGGATCAACTGAGAGAAATCCTGAGTAAAGGGAGAGATTCTCCACACGAACGAACGACCCGTCAAGTTCGAACTGACATAGGTGAATCGGACCATTTAGACTGACCTGGCTCTGGCTTAGTAGATGGAATTTCATGAGATGTAACAGAAGTCGTAGAGATAAAAGTAGGACTAAGACTTGGATGTCACAGGACTTTCTCACAACTTCTTTTCTTGCGTTTTTTCCATCTTTAGCAGTTCCATATTAATCGATTTCATTCCAACAGTTTTCAATTAATGAAATCCGAACAAGCATCTCTTAAATAAATTTTAAGAGAATGGAATTCACCTTGCAATTAACCTCTCAAACAAGTAGCAACAAAAGCTTTAGCAAAGCCACTCAAAAGTCTAACAATAAGAACAATATTTGTTTTCATCAAAAATTAAGTCCAATTGAATTATTCTCAAATATTTATAGTTTAGGCTAACTATTATATAAATACCCAAAAAGTGACACTCCAAATCTGTATATGTATATTGAAACACAAATAACTGAAGTGTCCACTGTCACGTCCCGAGCATAGATTTTGAACGTGATCGACACCCAGTGTCATTATTGATCCGAGCATATTCGTAACATGGCATAAGACATGAGTGTACAGTAGACATTAGCGAAAACATGATTTAAAAGCATTTAAGAAATAAGTCTTATAAACAAAAATAGTTGTCTTAAAGCATAGTACTGAGTTTCGTGAAAGGCGATACGAAGGTCAAAACTGAAACTGGCTATATGTCTATCTATGAAGCCTCTAATTGAGTACTGACAACTAGGACAAGGTCTCCGACATACCTTTACCAATACTGCATAAGGTACTGATAACGCCCAAACTACACCTCAAATTACGAAGCGTAAGCGGTCGCTGTCAAATATAGAACCCAACAAAGGTTGGGGTCGATCCCACAGGGAATAAGGTGCAAATTAGGTCGTTTGTGAATTAGATGACTAGTAGTCGATAGTTTCCGGTAAATTGGGGGGGGAGGGGGGGTTGTGTGAACAATATTTGATCAAGCAAACAATAATGTGTAATTAATAATCAATATGAGAGTGAACTAGGGAAGTGTTCACCATGGCGTCGTAACAATTTCGACTCAAGGCTTAACCTGGTTCTTTCTATATGCATGTCACGATGTGATTGAATTCATGGTATCGTCTAAACGTTTCTCAACCAAATAGACGAATTTCCCTTTCAATTCTCTCGAACTTGAAAATGTGAGCTTTTATATTTCAATCCTAAACATCAAATAGATTAATCTAGTTACAGCATTAATCATAAGACGAGAGTTGGTAGTCTCGAATCCTTGTTATTAATCAAATTTCCTGGTTTTAATTTCTTTACTCAAGCAAATTGAACCTAGGCATGTTCTAATGTTTGCAACCACTAAAAAACGTGAAGAATGAATGATTAACAACGTGACAATCATAAATATTGAACCCGACACTACCCGGAATCTATATCGCTACTTTAGCCATAGCTCCCACAACCCTAGTTGTGGGAAGTTAGTTAATCATGCTTCGATGGAAAGAGAAGAAGATCATATTCATAATAAAGAAAAGATATTCTTACAATATAATGAAAACAAGCTTCAATTATCCAAGAACAAGAAAACCAAGATCCCAAGAACGATCAAGAACAAGATGATCAAGAAGAAAAACGTGATTGTGTAGTGTTTTTCTCTCAAATTCTCGCTCAAAACTCTCCTAAAACTATTGGGTAATGTATTGATAATCAATTGGTAATGGATCGGTAATGAATGCATAAAATAAACCTAACATAGGGTATTTATAGGAGTCCAGGAAGTAATCCCAAAAATGTTCGAAATTCGCGTCGCGTACTGCCTCAACTTGACGGTTTGGGCTGACGGACCGTCACCAGCTTGACGGACCATCACGGTGGCCGTCACCACTAGGCAGTGGTGTTGCCTCAAGTTGACGGCCGGGCTGACGGACCGTCACCTTAGTGACTGGCCGTCACTCAGGCCGTCATTCTTATCCAGAACTTTGTTTTGCTCGTATTTCCTTCCGTTTCTATGTTTGTCTCTCTTTCCTGAAAACATAACATAAAACATCAAAAACGAAGACGGTTGCTTGAAAACTTACGATTGTTCTTAGTTTAGAGGCGTCAAATGTGTCGTAGAATGGCGGCACATCAACACCCTCAACTTAAACGTTCGCTTGTCCTCAAGCAACATGACATAAAAGAAAACAATAAGACGACTCAACTAAGAAAACAAACTCGTGTCTGTAGCAACTCATGGTCATTCAATTTTAAATCAAGCTCCCTAGTAGCACACAAATGTATGAAACGTTAACTTGCAAGGATCCAAACATGTCATTCTGATATGATAGAATATTATGCATACACACGCACAGCTATCCTAACAGTCAATAGACAATACAGAAATCTTGGTGCCCTCACCACAAAGAAGTCCCACACACAAGATTTAGGACTAGGTAAGGCACTCACACTCGCAAACGATTTCAAACAATGCACATGCGATGCCATAGGCTTGCCCTTACTATTCTATTTCAGATTTTCAGAAAGCCACTCAGGATCGCTACAGGACTTGTTTTGGCTTGTAATGAGGCTTCGGGTGCAGGTAGGATACGTTTGGGGAATAGTGACTAAACCCTCCTTGGAATCACCGACCTACTATTTCCACATAACTTTACTTTGTCCATCCTTATTCACCTCTTTATTTCCTTCTTTCTAGCTACAGGTGCGGCCTCTTCATTTTGACACTTCTTTTTATTTCTTTTTTTCGTTCTTTTTCATCTTTTTTTTTCTTTATCTTTCTTTTCTAAGACACGCACCCGGAATTTTCATTCTATCCACAACCAATCTTATACATCCTATTTTTCTTATCACCTCTATAGTAGCCACCCTCAACTTAGGCTGATTGCCTGAGTTGAGGTGCACGATGTCCAAGGAAGGGCCAGGGCCAAAACAGGGATTCAAAGTTAAACAGGAACGGTGACAGGTTATTGAACGAACAGGGTCAATTATGGCTCAAACAGGGATCAAAGGGATTATTTACATTTGGACGGTCTTATAGTCTAAGTGGACTGCATACAAAAAGGGTTTGTGATCCTTTCCTAAGCAACCAACTTCAACCTTAACAAAATAGACCGGGCAAGTTCTAGATGCATGCACAGAGTAAGAATTTATAACAATAAGCTCACACACACTTGGCACCAAGAAGCCATACCACTACCAACTATCAAAACAACAGCTCGGCTTAAGCATACTTATTCCAATCATAACCACACAATGACATCCAAGGATCCAGACAGTCAATCGTTTCAAACATAAGTACAAAATCAACTTTTTCAGAGGGGGCTCCTTTTAGTATATTTTCCAACCAACAATGCCATGCTTGCTATAGACACTAAAAAAAACAACTAAAAATTTAAACGACAACCTAAACATGCCGGTTCTACTAGATAGCACACCGGAGGGAAAAGAAACTCGGCAACAAAAACCCTCGGTGGTGAAAGACTCACAGGTAACCCAACACCCTCAACTTAGACTCATGCATTGTCCCCAATGCATACATGTGAAAACTAAAGCTGTGAGAGAAAGGAATACCTGTGAAGTCCATGGGGCTCAGAGTCTGGCATGATGTTGGAGACCGACAGGGTCTCCAAAGCAGGCAAAATTGATGGAATAGGTGCCAGCTACCCCATCTCGTTGAGCTCCAACTTCCTCTTTTATCTGTTCCGCAGCTAGTCACGACAACTTCTTTACTCTTTCTTTGCTGGTTTTCTTGCGGTGTTTTCTCTTCCTTGATTTGTTTTCACCGCTTTCCTTGACATGTTTCCCTTCTTACGATTGCAACCTCATTCTTGTAACTGCTAGGGTCTCGACAGGACCCTTCTCCTCAATATGCAACTCTGCAGGGGCTTCATCAACCACCTCCATAACCGCGACCACTCTCATGTCTCTTGGTTGCTTTATCAACTTACACACATCAAACTTGACCAATTCATTGTTTAATCTGAACGTCAGTTTGTTTCTTTCCATATCGACCAACATTCTTGCAGTAGCTAACAATGGTCGTCCCAAGATTATGGGGACTTCAAAGTCCACTTTGCAGTCTAATATCACAAAGTCGGCAGAGCATATGAACTTACCAACCTTGAACCAGCACATCAGACAATATTCCCACTGGTCGTTTTACTGAACGGTCAGCCATTAGCACCCTCATGGTAGTTGGTTTGGGCGCTCCCAAACCCAATTGTTTGTATACTGCTAGCGGCATCAAGTTGATGCTAGCACCAAGATCACATAAGGCTTTTTCAAAGTTGATTTTCCCAATAGTACAGGGAACAGTAAAAGCACCTGGGTCTTCCTTCTTTTCCACTAATGATCTTGAAGAAATAGCACTGCAGTGGTGGAGGTTATCTTCTGGTTCAAAGCTTACTGACCTCTTCTTGGTAATCAAGTCCTTCATAAACTTGGCATATCCGGGCATTTGTTCAAGAGCGTCAACTAGAGGGATGTTGACTGATATCTGCTTCAGCATGGTCATGAAGTTCAGGAACTTTCTATCGTCCGCTTTCTTCTTCAAACGCTGTGGGAAAGGAGGTGGTGGCCGAGGTATCATAGTTGGAAGCTTTTTAACTTCCTTGCTTTCATCTGTGAGCCTTTGCATAGTATCCTCCGCCTCATTGTCATCCGCGATATCACCTTGAGTCTGAATTACCGGATGTGATTTCGGTAACGTTTTGCCGCTTCTTGTAGTGATTGCCATACAGCTCCCATCCTTCCTCGGATTTTGAACGGTGTCACTCGGCAAGGTACCTGTCCTCCTTTGATTTAGAGATGCCGAGATCTGACCCACTTGTTGTTCCAATTGCTTGATCGAGGTGGAATGTGAATCCACTACCTGACTCATTGTTGATAATTCAGTCTTCATTTCCTTTACTGCGAATTTGGTAGATTCCACTTTTAGCAGCATTTTAGCCATCATGTTCTCTAGTTTGGACGTCCCTGTCTCGGTGTTAGCTCTTTCCCGATTACCAAGTGGTACATACAACCCACCTCTATCAGTGTTATTCTTCCAGTTCCCTTGATCACGATCTCTGTAGCCAGCTTTTTCATAGTAGTTGTCCTTCTGATAGTTCCGACCTTGGTTTCCTTGGCCGTTGGCCTGGAAACCACCCAAATAATTCGCCTCCTCATCAGATTCAAACTCTGCTGCTCTACCTTGGGAACCAACAACTTTCACCTTTTCGATACCTCCTGACAACAAATGCTTTGTCAGTAGGTCCATTTGCGTCTTCAGATGGGCCATATCTTGGTCCCGCTCTTCCTCCTTCATGCGCTACTCTGCTGACATACCAACTGCATAAGTGCTAGCTGCTACCTCTGTATCACGTGTATGCCAGGCCCTGTTGGTTTTGGTGAGCCTGTCCAAAATAGCTGTGGCATCGGCAAAAGTGAGACCCATGAATGCTCCACTTGCTGCGTTGTCCAATGTCGGCTTGGTAGTCGAATTCAGTGCCCTGTAGAATGTCTGCATCAAAAAGTTGTCGGTAAGCTGATGGTTCGGGCATTGTGTCAGCTTCTTCTTGAACCGCAACCAAGTCTCATGTAAAGCTTCGTGAGGTTGTTGCCTGAAATTGCTAATCTCATCCCTCAACTGTATCATCCTAGAGGGAGGAAAGAACCTTTCTAGGAAAGCTCCTTTCAAATCTCCCCAAGTTGTGATAGAGTCGGGGGTCAGCTCTGTCAACCATAACGCTGCCTCATCAGACAGAGACAACGGAAATAACCTGAGCCTGATCGCTGTCTGACTTACTCCCGGCAATTCAAACTACTTGCAGATACCCACAAAATTCATCAGGTGTCGATTTGGATCATCACATGTAACACCACGGAACACTCCTCTCAAATTCAACAGCTGAATCATTGTGCTAGTGATGTTGAACTTGGCCCCGGGTGCTAGCGGAGGAAACGCAATAGCGCCCGTGGCACCAACTCCATCTAAGTCGATATCCTCATCATTCAACTCCATGTCGACCTCAAGACCACCAGCATTCAAGCGTTGTTGGGCTTGCTGAGCTGCAGCGAGTCTCGCTGCCTCTTGTTGTTGCTCAATCATGTTTTGCCTTATCGTTCTTGAAAGCTCGAGGTCGTAGGGTAATATTGGTTCACCCGAGCCTCGGGTACTTGGCATGCACAACTATGTACCCTGTAAAAACAAAAACAACAAATAAAAATAAAAGCAGGAAATATGACTAAGAGTCAAATAAACATACCAAACTTAATAAACAGTCGTATTCCCCGACAACGGCGCCAAAATTTGATAACGCCCAAACTACACCTCAAATTACAAAGCGTAAGCGGTCGCTGTCAAATATAGAACCCAACAAAGGTTGGGGTCGATCCCACAGGGAATAAGGTGCAAATTAGGTCGTTTGTGAATTAGATGACTAGTAGTCGATAGTTTCCGGTAAATTGGGGGGGGGGTTGTGTGAACAATATTTGATCAAGCAAACAATAATGTGTAATTAATAATCAATATGAGAGTGAACTAGGGAAGTGTTCACCATGACGTCGTAACAATTTCGACTCAAGGCTTAACCGGGTTCTTTCTATATGCATGTCACGATGTGATTGAATTCATGGTATCGTCTAAACGTTTCTCAACCAAATAGACGAATTTCCCTTTCAATTCTCTTGAACTTGAAAAGGTGAGCTTTTATATTTCAATCCTAAACATCAAGTAGATTAATCTAGTTACAGCATTAATCATAAGACGAGAGTTGGTAGTCTCGAATCCTTGTTATTAACCAAATTTCCCAGTTTTAATTTCTTTACTCAAGCAAATTGAACCTAGGCATGTTATAATGTTTGCAACCACTAGAAAACGTGAAGAATGAATGATTAACAACGTGACAATCATAAATATTGAACCCGACGCTACCCGGAATCTATATCGCTACTTTAGCCATAGCTCCCACAACCCTAGTTGTGGGAAGTTAGTTAATCATGCTTCGATGGAAAGAGAAGAAGATCATATTCATAATAAAGAAAAGAGATTCTTACAATATAATGAAAACAAGCTTCAATTATCCAAGAACAAGAAAACCAAGATCCCAAGAACGATCAAGAACAAGATAATCAAGAAGAAAAACGTGATTGTGTAGTGTTTTTCTCTCAAATTCTCGCTCAAAACTCTCCTAAAACTATTGGGTAATGTATTGGTAATGAATCGGTAATGAATGCATAAAATAAACCTAACATAGGGTATTTATAGGAGTCCAGGAAGTAATCCCAAAAACGCTCGGAATCCGCATCGCGTACTGCCTCAACTTGACGGTTTGGGCTGACGGACCGTCACCAGCTTGACGGACCGTCACGGTGGCCGTCACCACTAGGCAGTGGTGCTGCCTCAAGTTGACGGCCGGGCTGACGGACCGTCACCTTAGTGACTGGCCGTTACTCAGGCCGTCATTCTTATCCAGAACGTAGTTTTGCTCGTATTTCCTTCCGTTTCTATGTTTGTCTCTCTTTCCTGAAAACATAACATAAAACATCAAAAACGACGACGGTTGCTTGAAAACTTACGATTGTTCTTAGTTTAGAGGCGTCAAATGTGCCGTAGAATGGAGGCACATCAGGTACTTAAACCATAGACTTAAGCCCCCCAGGTCAGAGAAGGGCTCACCAAATGCAGAGAGTGTGGAACCTAGCATGCAACTTGATCACGTGTCTACGTACCTGAGTCTGCATCGATAAAAAAATACAGCACTTTCGATCAAGGGATATGAATATATATCAAATAGCACTATATGTAAAATGGCAGAATGAAACATGACATATATATCAATAGAAACAAGAACAAGAAACAAAGTAATAATCATGACATAGAAGGGATAAGAACTCAAATCAACTAGGTTGTTTAGTGCCGTGATTTTGTGATACTTTTGATGCCTAAAACTTAAAATTATTGCATATTCTCATTTTTTTAGTAGGTATGATGTGTTATGGGAGTTGTGAAGGAAAATAGAATCGGCGACCAAAAATTTAAAATTTGTACTGAAAATTAACTGGAGCGAAGTTGACGAGTGGAATGACTAGCTGTTATTCAAAATCACAGACCAGTGCTGATAACTGTGAAAAGAAACCTGCAGGATTGAAACTTCAAGAACAAATCACGAGCCACTCCATCGATCGTGGATTTAATCACGTGCCCGTGTTGTGACTCGTGGAACTGGGTTCCTGCAAATATGCTAAGTACAATTGGAAAATCACGAGTCATTTCACTGGCCGCAGTTTCAAATGATGGCCAGTATTGTGAGTCATGAAAATGATCACCTGCAGACATGCAACAAGACAACTGAAAACCATGAGTAAGTCTGATGGTCGTAGATCAAAATCACGTACCCGTTCTGTTGTCCGTGATAAATTATCAGAGAAAATGCAAAATGAAGTTCAAACTCACGGGTTCGTTGATCAGTCGTAGATTGATTTCATGACCTGTGGTTCTATCAGTGGATTCTGACAGCAGGAAGGTTTAACTCAGCAGAACCATGGTTGATCTCAGCAATTCATGAACCGTCATTCAGAATGATGGATCGTGAATCAACTAATGATCGCTGATGCGGCTATATTTTTCTAGTATACTTAGGATAGGATTTGTCATCTATAAATACTTTTCTTAGGATTTTATTTCATTTGTTACGCAATTTATTAAGAGAAACGACCTACTCTTAGTATAACATTGTTCTTACATACTTTTGAGAATTCAATCATTGATTCTTGGTAATTGAAGTGTTCTTGAGAATTCAAGATTTTGAATTTTTTTATTTCATACTGTAAGTTATAATTATGATTTCTTCATCTGAATATAATTATTTTCTTATGAATATGAGTAGTTAAATCCACAACTAGGGATGTGAAAACTATGACGGAATAACAAAGTAGGCAAAGTACTTAGTAATTTTAGAATGGTGTTCATGTATGTATTATTTTTCCCTTTGCTTTGATTACTTTTTAACAGTGCGCAATATTAGAACTCTCCTTATTATTACTTGCTTGACCAAAGGGGTAACAAATGAAAAAAAGTCTTATACAACAGATATTTGAGGCTATCAACCCTCATCTAATTAGCTTGGCCTTGTCAGAAAATAGCTAATCTGGAATCACTAGTAAGGGTTAGTAAAGAAAACACATGTGGACTAACCAAGTTGCCTGGTGACATTCTTCTATCTTGGTAACCATCCGTTTAGTTGAACTTAACTTACCGATCTTGCATGCTGAGCACTAGATTAGATTGCTAGTACAATGCCTTACTGCATTATGAACTCATGGAGAACACTATCCTAGTCACTTCTCTCACTGATTAACGATAATTAAAACTAATACTATGTTACTTGTTACACTTTTTTTTATGGATATTACTTGTTACATTAAATCTCCCACACTGGGAAAATAAGACAACTAAGAGAGCAAATACGTACAGTTTATCTAGGTCCAATCATATTCTCTGTGAGATTGATCCTAATCTTGATTAGGTTCTATATTTAAACATCGATCATTTTATACTTCTTATTGGAGGTGTAAATTGAGCGTATTATGATTTATGAGTATGTCATATGATTTTGTTTCATTTTAATAGAGAAAATATAAAAATATTTGTGTTATTTCTATTTTTAGTTTCTTAAGCGTCATGGCGTATCCATCCCTTAATTTTTTTAGGTCCTCAATTTTTTTTCAAGAGTGGACCTTTGAACTGGGTATATTTTTTATTTTAAGAGTAATATGGAGAGAAAAGAAAAGACCTTTTGATTTGTTTGATACTAGGATATATAGACCTGAGCTTGAGTAGTACTTTCCTGTGAATGCTTGAGTGTTTATAAAAGTAGACTTTCTAACACCTAGGCTCATGATTGTGACTTCGTATATAGATCTTTCTTATTTTGTAGTTCTCTATGACTGTCTGTCTTAGAAGTAAAATTAGTCTATCTTGATTGATACTTGTGCCATGAGAGGTGAAGATTTTTTTGTATATATTTCATATTTTGCACCTTAGTCTAGAATTTACTCCGCATATTATTGAACCAAAATAAAAATTATTGCTCTGTTTAGAAGATGATAATAGACTTTCTTTGACATATTTTGTGAATTTTAGCCTACTCGGATATTGTTACCACTAGTTAGACTCTTGGGCCTATGGCCTTTCGTTTGGTAGCCATATTTTAGTCTTGACCTCTTTTGTTGAATCCCTAGTTTTTGCACCCTCCATCCATGAGCACTATAGCATAAATTGTAATAAAATTATTAAATCTGAATAAAAGGGATGGTCGAGTGTAAAGATGACCAATGATAGTTGTTAAGTAATGAAAAGACTCTCTTTGAAAGAATATGACATAAAAAAAATACTTGAGAAAAAAATAATTAAAACTTTGTTGATATGATGAGAATTACTAGTTAAAATAATTGATGAAAAGATGGCTGAAAATAAAGAGAAGACAATAATGATTGATGATCTAAAAAGTGTAAAGTGCTTAGAGAAATATAAGTCAATAAAATATTATATAATTTTTCTACCCATTCCTTAGCTAATATTACAACCCATTAAAATCCTATTTGATTTTATTCGAGCATGTTTAATTAGTGGAGATGTACATAATAGGCAAGTTTATGGTTCTTCATGCATACATGTGAATTGTGAGTGCAAGAGTTATTCTTTGATTCTAAGTTCTTAATTTATATTTAATTATTTAAATTGAGTGTATGGACTATTTTTTTGTGTGATGACACTTGTTTCATGATAGATAGATGATGTTATTAGCTTTCTTTGATAGCGTAATTCCTGCTCTTTGAGTCTGACTTTGTCTCTCGCGCCACTCTCTTGCATAGCAAGAGTGGCGTGAGCACGATGAATTTTGTCCCAGTTCGACTTGAATTTATTTAAAAGTTCAGATCTTTTCATACTCTATAAATATATTCTAATCATGGGTTTTATATAAATTTTGAACTAAAAAGACCTCGAAGACACCGTGAAGATCAGAGAAAATTGGTTCTAGTCTTTCCTCTCAATTTTATTTATTTTTGTATTTTTTTAAGGATGATTTGTTGTGATTCTCCATGTCTATGTTGAGTTAAACTTCTTATCTAGGGTTATGATAGCTCATAATTATTGTCATATGAACGAAAATTCACTTGTTAAGATTATTATCATCGTGTATGGCTCGTTTGATTATTTACTTCTTCTTGATTCTAGTTAGTTACTTGTCTGACCAACTGTCGATTACTATTTATGGCTCGTGAATTAAACTTGAAAGAAAAAAATTGTGACCATAATAAGGAGAAGTATAGCTTGTTTATGAACCTTATATGCAAAGGATAATGATTAACTACTAGGATAGAAATATATCATTTAACCTTACTTAGTTGATAACGATGAAATCTACATGCACTTTATTATCGACCGATGATCGTAGAAATATAAGCTTTAGGAATAGTTGAGTAGTCTTAGAGTTGTCAAAAAGACGTTCAATAAGTGATATCAACCTACAACTAATAACCCAATAGAAAACCAGAGTTAGTTCAAGCGATAACTCAATATGACTGCTAGCGAATTCATAGCCCTAAATTAATTTTATCTCATCGATAACGAAAAAATTTCTTTTCTTTTGATTAATTATTCATTAGTTAACTTTTTTTTTACTTTTAAATTAGTTAATCATAAAAATAACTTTGAGATTTTATTGCTTGAATAAATAATTAGCATCAATTTAATTTAGTAAATAGTTAATCGATAAATCTCTATGGGTACGATATCTGAACTTAAAACTCTATATTACTTGTACGATCATATGCACTTGCGTGTGCGTTTGGACGCAACAAGTTTTTAGTGAGATTGTCAGGACTTAGAAGTTAAGTATTTTTAAAATTAATTTTTATTTTTTGTCTATTCAAGTCTATTTTTTTTAAAAAGTCAAAATAATTGTAAACTCAATTTATGCAAACCTAGACCTCATTTGTTTGTACTTAACAGAGGTCTGAATCTGAATGGTTTCAGACCTTAAGCCATTAAGTGCATTTATTTTTATTAAGATTTAAGCACTTAATATGTTTGAATAGGTCTTAATTATTAAGATCTGGAACAAAGTCTTAATATCATTAAGAGGTATTCTTGTGTGGATAATATTCACCACCACTCTATCCACAATCACCACTAACCATCTCTGTCACTATTACTTGTCAACCACCAACCACCTCTATCATTACAATCACCACTGACAACTAACACTGCTGATCAACCACTATTGTCAGCCGCTATCACAGATATCACTTTCATCATTATAATTGTATTTATTGCCACCGTTGTTATCTCCGCCACCACTAACAATCACGATCATCACTGTGGTAATATCTACTACCAACTAATTTCACTATCAAAACTAGCACCACCGCCAACTACCACCAACACATCGTCAACAACCACCATTGCCGTTGTCACAACCACCGCCACCTCCACCATCACTATCAGTCACTACCATCACTGCAGTCATTCTCCACTGCCAACTACTCCACCATCACAACTAGCACCCCCGTCACTATCATCAATACATCATCAACCAACGCATATTTTTTAGCTATCACCATCAACACCGTCAATTACTAACATCAATCAACTTCACCATCACAATTATCATCACTACCAATCGTCACCATCTTGACAGTAGCTACTACACCAACTACGTCCACCATCACAACTATCACCATTCACCACCATCATTACCACTACAAACCATCTCTAACATCACTAACAAATATAAAATATTTTATTTTTATCAAATAATCATTTTATTTTATTAAATTAATATTTTTTTAATAATTAATTATTTAAATTATGTATTTATTATATTTATAAATAAATAAATTGTGCATATTCAGATGTTGAAAAATAAATAGTTTTAATCATTCAGTGTTCAGATCTAGAAATAACGTCTTAATCATTTAGATGTGTATTCAAATTCAGACGTCTTAATCTATACTATTTTAAAAGTGTGAAGGTCCTTAAAAATGTTGATTGAACTTCTTACCCTTTATTAAATTACTCCACTTTAGACAAAATCATCGTTTATTATTTTTCCAATTATTATTTTAATTAAAGATATGAAATATTAATATTAATAGTTTTTTTTTGTGTGTACATGAAAAAGAGAGTCCTAAAATATACGGTAAAAGAAAAAAAAAGGAAAACCTAGAGTTAAGAAGTAACATGTCCAATTATTGGCTATTATGAGCTTAATTTTAAAAAAGAAATAGAGTAATAAAATCATATGTAGTGAGTACTACATTATTTTTTCCTTACATAATAAAAAAACTTTATTTATAACACGATATAGGGTTTAAACTAGACCTCTTTTTCGAGTAAGTAGGGATACGATGTTCATTATTGTCATGACCCGAATTATCGTGAGTGACATCCACCTAAAAACCCAAGATGAGTGAATCAATATTGATCCAATACTTAGCATTTCTAACAGCTCAAAACCAGTCGCATTTAAATAAACTATCATCCATAGTTAAAAACAAACACTAACATAATAATCTGCGGAAAATGCCCCTAGAATCTGAAAGTCACCATACCAAAACATCTATCAAAAGTCTAGAACGGGGATGCAACCCCAATCAAACAAGAGTTTAAGCCAGAAATAAATGGGCTACAACTAAAGGGGATGAATACAAGGTAGCCGGAAGAAGCAGCTCACCCTTGCAATCTGGAATCGCCGGGACTAGATCTGAGGTCACACAGGAACCGCCAAAAGATGTCATGTACTAACAAAAGAAAAGCAACTGCAGAATCAGTATACAACCACTGTGTACTGATAGGATCATCGGCCAACTCTAATAAATAATATATGAACAATAAACTAAAGCTGAGTAAAGTAAGGCAACTGTAAATACAAGCCAGCAATACAACTACACTCTAAGTCTTCCGTCTAACTTACCAACCACATGTAACAAGTTAACAATCACTGAACAATTTACTGTGACAATAAACATAAATCCTTTTCACATAACTCGGACCAACCAAGGATCCCTAGGACAACACCTACGTGTTCAATATGCAATCCCGGTCTACACTAAGACCAACCCCATATTTAATTACAACCACCCAGCCTCTCATGGACCATTATACAATAATCACAATTCAAGAATATGACCCGGTTCACTCATGGAACTATCTATGGAATACAATCAATGCAAGTAAAATTAAACCCGTACCAGGCGTGGTACTCGAGCCAACCATTATAGAACCTGTACCAAGTGTGATACTTGAGCCAATCGATAAGTATCCCGTACCAGGCATGGTACCTGAGCCAACCAATATGTAACTTGTACCAGGGGTGATACCCGAGCCAACTGAATGTCACACACAATCCAACAAGTCAATAAATAATGAAGAACATCACACTTGTAATCCAACAAGCAACCAAACTCAGTTCATTTCATATAATTGACACAAGATAGCTAGATATTCATAATCCCATCCTCTAAGCATGCAAACTCATACAATACTAAGCGATAGTACATGAACACATATTGCATATTGGGAAAAATAGTAACCATAACCTACCTCAAATAACTCGAAAGCTCTACTGGACCGGAGCCTTCCTATTTCCCGAAGCCTTTACTTGTTCTTGGTCTAAAAATGATTATAAGATATACTAAACTCAGTCCACCTAGCCTAATAATTACCAGGATTATACCCAAATCCAAATTCCTAGGCCAACCTATGATCATTTCACCCATCCTAGAGCTTTTTAACCATTAATTTGACTTAAGCTACCTTTTTTAAAGATAAAATAAGTGAATTATGGTAATTAAAGCATGAATGAACCATAACCAACATAATCCAAGAACTCAACACCCTAGAATCCCTTTTTTTCCCGGATTCTATTATTCCTAGGTTAATCCAAAACTTTCTCCAAGATCGTAACTATCAATTTTACTAACCGAGAATTGAAGTACTAGTGTAGGGGAGTGAAATCCTTACCTTTAGGATGAAAAATGGTGAAAATCGGAGTTGAAATCGTCCAAATCGCCTCTGCGCTTCTCCAAAATATTCTTGAGGAAAAATTGAACGTTTTGGAGAAGTTTTTGCATTAATACTGACTCAGTCTGCTATAGCAGTCCGTACACTGCTATAGCAACATTTCGATAGCAGAACTGACCGTTGTGGTGGTGCTGACCAATGTTGACTTCCGCTATAGTGGAAATTCTCTGCTTTAGCAGTGGTCGCTGTAGCACAGTGTTAACTGCTATAGCGGTTGACACGGTATAGAAACTCAAAAAATCCATAAAAGTTCCCATTTTATAACACACCTTAAATCATGACATTACAAAATAACCCTTTCACATCAACCTAAATATCGAGAGTTCTACTTACCCGAATTCATTTTTGAAAAGTCTCCCAAACTCCTTGACGTCTTAGCTAATGGAATAACTAGCTCAACGCAAGATATATCACCCAATCCTCACCCAGATTTTCCTAGACCATACCTCTCTTAGAAATCGATTGAGACTAGTCTAGCCTAAAATTTCCAACTCCTAAACCTGGAATTTTCTAACCCGAAACTTGGCACAAAAGGTTTTCCTATAATAACAGACCCAGTCATTATAACAGATATGAATTCACCCATTGTTCATCCCTGAATGATCAAACTTGAAAAGATGAAATAAAGGAGGTAACATGTAGTACCTGAATCCTCAAACAAGTGAGGGTACTTGTCTCGCATATCCTTCTTGGTTTCCCAAGTGGATTTCTCAATCGGATGATGCTTCCATTGAACTTTCACATATTTGATCTTCTTTGTCCTCAACTTCCAGATATCCCGATCAAGAATTGCAATTGGTTCTTCTTCATATTGAAGATCCTTGTGTAGCAAAATCGAATCCCACTTAATGATGTATTCCCCATCCCCATGGTATCGCTTCAACATGGATACATGAAAGACTGGATAGACTTCGGATAAAATGGGTGACAGTGCTAACCTGTAAGCCACTAGCCCTACAATCTCGAGAACCTCGAATGGCATGATATACTAAGTGTGAGTTTGCCCTTCTTGTCGAATCGCATAACCCCCTTCATTAGTGACACTTTCAATAACACCTGCTCACCAACCTGAAAATCCATGTCTCTTACCTTAGGATCTACATACTCTTTCTGTCTGCTTTGGGCTACTAGCAACTTGGTCTGAATCCCCCTCACTTTTTCATGTGCTTCACTAACCAAGTCTACACCCAACGATTTTACATCACCTATCTCAAACTACCCTATGGGTGATCTACATCCCCGCCTGTATAATGCCTCAAATGGTGCCATGTCGATACTAGAGTGGTAGCTATTATTGTATAAGAACTCACACAGTGGTAGAAATTAGTCCCAATGACCCCCAAAGTTGATCACACATGTTCTCAGCATGTCTTCCAATACCTGAATTATCCTCTCTGACTGATTGTTTGTCTGAGGATGAAAAGTTGTGCTGAAAGTGAGTTGAGTGCCCAACTCTTCGTGAAACTTACTCCAAAACTTGGAGGTAAACTGCATACCCCTGTCTAAAATGATTGAGAGTGGTATCCTGTGTAGTCTCACAATCTCCTTAACATAGATCTTAGCCAACTACTGCGAATTATAGTCCACTATGACCGCAATGAAATGAGCTGACTTGGTCAGCCTATCCACAATGACCCAAATAGAGTCATACTTTCCCAAGGTCTTAGGAAGACCCACCACAAAATCCATGGCTATCCTTTCCCACTTCCACTCAGGAATGGGCATTCTCTGAAGCAATCCCGCAGGCCTTTGGTGCTCTACTTGACCTGCTGACAATTCTGACACTTGGATACATAATTGGCTGTCTCTTTTCATCCTAAGCCACCAATAAAGTTGCCTCAAGTATCGATACATTTTGGTTACACCCGGATGAATTGAGTACCGAAAATCATGAGCATCTTCCAACACCTTCTGAATTATGTCATCAACTCGAACACAAATCCTTTCTTTGAAACTCAGCACTCCACACGTATCAAGCATGGTGTCCGGGGTCTCCTCAGACAATGCCTTGTTTTGAAGCATGTTTAACTGTGCATCCTGGAACTGCTTGGCCTTTATTTCTTTTATAAAGGCGGATTTGACCTCAATACTGGACAACAACCCGCCCTGTTCTAATATGCCTACTTGCATGAACTTAGATTCTAGTGCCCGAATCTCTTTAGCCAATGGTTGTTTAGACACCCTCAAATAAGCCAAACTGCCCATGATAACTGCTTTCTGGCTCAATGCGTCTGCCACCATATTAGCCTTGCCCAAATAATACTTGATGGTCACATCATAATCTTTCAGCAAATCCATCCACCTTCTCTGCCTCAGATTTAAGTTCTTCTGAGTAAACACATGCTCCATGCTGCGATGGTCCGTGAACACTTTGCACTTGACCCTAAAGAGGTAGTGCCTCCAAATCTTGAGTGCAAACACCACCACTTCAAACTCCAAGTCGTGGGTTGGGTAATTCTTCTCATGAGGCTTTAACTGTCTTGAACCATAAGATATAACATTCCTATCCTGCATTAACACAACACCTAAACCCGAATGTGAAGCATCATAATACATAATGAAATCCTTACCTTCAATCGGCAGTGTTAGGATGAGAGTTGTGGTAAGAAGTGTCTTGAGCATTTGGAAGCCACATTTGGAAGCCCTCCTCACACTTGTCAGACCATACAAAAGGTACCTCTTTCTGAGTCAACCTTATCAAGTGAGTAGTGATGGACACAAAGTCCTTGACAAATATGCGATAGTAGCCAGTAAGCCTCATAAAACTCTTAACCTCAGTCACTGAGCTAGGCCGGACCCAACTCTTAACTGCCTCAATCTTTTGGAGATCCACCATCACCCCCTTCTCTAACACCACATGCCCTAAAAATGCGACTGAAGTCAACCAAAATTCACACTTTGAAAACTTGGCATATAGTTTCTGGTGCCTCAAAATATCTAAAACAATGCGGAGATGCTCAGCATGCTCCTTCCTACTCTTGGAGTAAATCAAAATATCATCAATAAACACAATGATGAACGAATAGAGATAAGATTTGAATACCCCATTCATCAAACTCATAAATGTTGCCGGTGCATTAGTCAACCCAAACGACAGCACTAGGAACTCGTAATACCCATATCGAGTCTGGAATGCCATCTTAGGGATTTCTTTGGGCCTAATCTTTAGTTGATGGTACCCTAACCTTAAGTCAAATTTTGAGAATACGGATGCACCCTGCAACTGGTCGAAGAGGTCATCTATGTGGGGTAAAGGATACTTGTTTCGGATGGTGTCCTTGTTTAGTTGCATGTAGGATATGCACATCCTTATACTACCATCTTTCTTTTTCACAAATAAAACTGGAGCACCCCACGGTGAAGCACTGGGACAAATAAAGCCTTCATCTAGAAGTTCTTGAAGCTGAGTCTTAAGTTCTCTCAACTTTGTCGGAGCCATGCGATAGAGAAGAATAGAAATTGGGCGAGTGCCCGACTCCAAGTCTATACAAAAGTCAATGTCTCTATCCGGAGGCATGCCAGGCAAATCCGCCAAAAATACCTCCTAAAACTACCGAAACTGACTCAATCGATGGGGACTCCACACTATCATCCCAAAGATGAGCCAAGAAGGCCAAACACCCTCTTCCTAGCCTGAACAAAAGATATGATCTTAGTCAGCTTAGGCATGTATACACCTTCCCACTCTAGCCTATCCTTACCCAGAATCTCTAGAGTTACAGTCTTAGTATTACAATTCAAGTGAGCATGACATGGAGACAACCAGGTCATACCCAAAATAACATCAAAATCCAACATGTCCAGAATAACCAAATCTACCTAGGTCTGTAATCCCACAAACACCACAAGAAAAGTACAAAAAACATGGGTTACTATCACAGACTCTCCAACTGGGGTAGAAACATGAATAGGGGAATCAATGACATCACAAATCAGATCCAGACCCAGGGAAAATTTCATAGAAACATAAGAGTAAGTAGAACCTGGGTCAAACAATACAAAAGTCATCCTATCAAAAACTAGAATTGTACCTATGATCACTGCGTCTGACGCCTCAGCCTCAGACTTCCCTGGAAAAACATAACAATGGGCCGGTCATTAATCCGAGCAACTTCCCTGGCTGGCTGAACCACACCCCTTCCAGCGCCACCATTTTCTCTGTCTCCCCTGGCCTCCCTGAAAGTTACCTCGCCCACCCTGTGGACGACCCCTAGCATAGCCACATCTACCTACTAGAACCACCGCCTTTGACTGCTGCTGAGTCTGATTACCTGTCTGCCTGTGAGGGCAGTCCCTCTTAAAGTGACCTGGATTACCACAATGAAAACATTTGCGGTCAAGAGTAGGCCTGCTAGTAGAAGTATAAGAAGCCCCCTGGCCTCTAGGAGCTGAAAACTGCTGACTAGCACCCGGACAACCACCTGTAGAAGCTGGCAAGGCTGACTGAATAGGACGAACAGAATACACCTGCTGGTTGTGAACCCTGGAGTATGAACCACTGTAGTTACCTTTATTTTGGGACTTCTTGTCTAACACCTTAGTCTGCCCAACCTGTCTGACCCCCTCCAATTTCTTCACATAATCCATCACTTCATTAAAACTCTTCCTCGCGGAAGTCATATACAAAGACAACACATGTAACTCAGTATTCAGGCCCTTCATAAATAGACGAATCCTCTCCTCTTCTATACCTAAAAGTTGATTATCAAAGTGGGATAAGGCATGAAATTTGACCTCATAAGCTGAGACCGACATGTTACCCTACTCTAGAGCAAGAAACTCATCCTTTTTACGATCTCTCAAAGTGTAGGGCACATAATTCTCTAGGAAAAGAGCATGGAACTTCGTCCAAGTCAATGGAAGTAAAGTTGATGGCCGACACTCTACATGAGACCTCTACCACTGCTTAGCATTGCCCTAAAGCTGAAATGTGATGAACTCCACACCATGTTGTTGCACAATGCCCAACTTATGCAGCCTCTCATAACAATCTAAAATAAACTCATAGGCATCCTCTTTCTCAGTACCCTAAAACATAGGAGGTTTCAGTTTCAAGAACTATGTTAGCATATCATGCTCATTCCTAGTTATAACCAGACCTAGCATCGGATGGAAAAAGTCATCAGTGCTCGATGCCGCATCCATCCTAGAAGCCACTACAACTACTGACTAGGTGCCCAAAATTTAATCTGCAGTATCCATGGGGGTGGCTCCAGAACCAACCAGTCCACTCAGAAAAGTCCACACCTACTTAAAAGCCTCAGGTGATATAGGGGGAAGGCCTGCACCTTCAGCCGGTGCCGACTCCACTTACTCCGGCCCTCCTAAATAATAACTTCAACTTTCTTCTCAATCGGATCCTGGGGTGGGGGAGGGGTCACTGCCCTTGCACCTACAGCAGCCTGAGCTCCACCTGTAACACCCCAAAATTTGAATCAGTTGACAAACCTTGAACTAAGAAGCCTTGCTGTAACTGTTGATTACCACGGGTAGCTGCCACGGGCGTCGGAGCCCCGATGAGCCATGTGGCGCACCATGGGAGATAGCTATTGGCTTGAGCTAAGTCCCTTCCAGCCTGATGGGCTATACCACGGGCATTGTGGTTGTGATAGCCAATGGGAGCAAGCCGTCAAAATATTCCAGAAGGTTTCCCCTAGCTTACCCTTTCCTCCGACGGGCAATGCCATGGGTACCGCATCTGTGATGGGCCATGAGAGGGCGTCGTTGGAAAACTCCAAAAATAGTGAGTCTCAGCAATCCCACCTGATGCCTTAGCCGATGGTCCATCATGGGCATGATGCCCGTCGGGCAGCCCATGAGGCGAAGGAATTCCTACAACTTTCTATTTTTAAGTTAGGGGTAAATTGATCTTTTCCCCTATTCTTTAACTCCAAAGTGAGGTCATTTTGACCATTTTTAGTAGGTTTTTATCCCCTAATAGCCTAAGCTCTTCTCATTCTAAGTCATTCTATTCCAAAGAAGGAAGAGTTACTCTTCTCCAAGTCTCAAACTCCAAGCAAGAACATTCATCTTCAATCCTTCATTCTTTTCAATCTAGCATAGAAGGCTTCAATTCAGGTATGTGGGTATTTAATAAGGGATTCATTTTACCCTTATGCCCAAAACTCATGATTTTTACTTTGATTTATGAGTTGGTGAAATTATAGTTCTTACCCAAATTGGGAAAAGTTATGGGTTTTATTTTAAAGTATCAATTCATGATTTTCCATTCATTACCCATGTTTTAATTATGATTTCTTATATAATTTGAAAACCCCATACATTAAAGATGATTTGAACTCATTAATTTGCATGTCTTCAAGCATAATTAGCATGTTTAGATAACATGGCCTCTATAATCATAAAATTACATACCTAATTCTTCAAGTTATGAATTTAGAAAGAAAAGTTTGTTTTGAATTATGGCTATTCTAAGTTTTAAGGATTTTGAAGTATGAATTATATGACATCAGATACGTCTTTATGTTTTATGAAAGGTTTGGCATCTAGATATGTCTACCTAAGTTATGTGAATTGCATGGTATTAGATATACCCGTATGCTTTTCAAATAGATTTGGCATTAGATATGTCACAAGTATAAGTTGAGCTATAAGTATGTTTTGGGAGTAGTATTGAGGACCGAGTTGGATTGGGTGAGCGTACCCCTTGTATATCCCAGAACTACGTGCCACCATAGCTTCTTTAAGTCTCATTTATAGGCATCAGATATCGTGATCACACTAGTTATGCCTTTATATCCTGACAAGGTATATTGGGTTCTTTTGATGGGGTGGATACATCGAATTCCATGTAGCTCACATGGTCTATATCGGTTAGAGAACCTCCCACAGAAACAGTTTCAGTTATTTAAATGTATTGAGTCTTTGCTTTCAGATTTCACAAGTTCTACTATTACTTATGGTTTTCAAGTATATTTTGCCTATGATATTGCATTGAGTCTTTTGCATTCCAGCTTTCACAATCATAGCATGATTTCAGTTTTAAAGTATGTATAGCATGTTTACTTCAGATTTTGCATATCTCACATACTCAGTACATCCTATAGTACTTACGCATATCTTGCGTTGTATCCTCTTGATGATGCAGATTCAGGTTTGGGTCCTCAGATTCGTGGCTAGAAATTAGCCGGCGTTCCAACTTCAGTGGTGAGTCCTTATACTTCGAGGACTAGAATTAGTTATCCATCTTTATGGTTTCTGTTTAGTACTTGGAGTTAGCTGGGGTCTTGTCTAAGCAACTCATTATTCAGTTTAGAGTCTTTCAGACCTAGTAGAGATTCTGTATTTGGGTTTCAGATCTTGTTATGTTATGTTTGAAATGTTGATGACTCAGTCTATTTATCTCTTCAGTTTGATGCTTCCGTTAAGTTTATCTATGTTTGTTTAAGTCATGCTTTAGCCAAGGGTTAACTCGGCGCACTTGGGGTCCCGGGTCCCGTGTTACATCAAGGGGGTAGCCTCGGGGCATGACAAACTTAGTATCAGAGCATCAGGTTCAAGAGTCCTAGGGTGTCTGAAAGTCACATCGAGTAGAGTTTCTTTAATGTGTGTGAAGCGCGCCACACTTATGAGAGAGAAGCTATGAGGTGTCTTAGGAAAAACTTCACTTCTTTCTTGATCAATATCGTGTGATAGAGTTTAACTCTATTAACCCTCTAATCCATTATTTATGCATTTCAGATTATGACTCCGTGTAGTGCCATGTCTCACCAGGCCAATGCCCAAAATGTGAATCCTTTTATTCCAGACCCCGAGGTCACAAATACGGAGTTCAAAAATGCTATTCATATGCTAGCCCAAACTATGGCCGATCAGGACAATCATCAGGCTCCTATCCCCGTCCACTCTCAAGGTGGAGTAGCGGCCCGAGTTCGAGACTTTATTCGCATGAACCCACTTGAGTTTTGGGGTTCGAAAGTTGGTGAGCATCCCCAAAAATTTCTTGGATGAGGTAAAGAAGATCTTTGGAGTAATGCAAGTTTATGGTGTAGAGGGCGTTGAGCTAGCGTCCTATCAACTCAAGGACGTGGCTCATATTTGGTTTACTCAATGGAAAGATGCTAGGGTTAGGGATGTGGTCCCTATGACTCGGGAGTGTTTTGAGAAGACTTTCCTTGACTGGTTCTTTCCAAGGGAATTGAGACAAGCTAAGGCCGAAGAATTCGTGAATTTGAGGTAAGGTTCCATGACAGTTCAGGAGTATGGGTTAAAGTTCACCCAGCTTTCTAGGTATGTTCCTTCCATAGTGTCTGACCCGTGGGATGAGATAAGTAAGTGTGTTTACGGAGTATCAGATTTGGTAAAGAAGAAGTGTAGGTTCGCGATGCTTTTGGGTGACACATATATTTTCCGACTTATGACTCATGCCCAACAGATCGAGAGAGACAAATTAAAGGAGATCGCAAGGGAGAACAAGAGGGTTAGATTTGAGAGTTCAGGTTTTGGCCATCATAGGTCCGGAAGCGGATATCGCTCTTCGTTCCAAAAAAATTCATCAGGGCCCATTCACTTTTTAGCTTGTGTTCCTACCCAATCTCCCAGGCCTCGTCATGATTATACTGGTAGAGGATCTGGTTCCTATTCACAGGGGAGTCTCGCAAAGGGAACTCCTTACCCTTCTTGCAACAAGTGTGGTAGAAGCCACCGCGGTGAGTGTTTGGCTAGTAGAGAGGGATGTTTCGGATGTGGTCAGGTTAGACACAGAATTAAGGATTGCCCTTAAGCTACGAAGGGGAAGGGAGGTAGTAGGAGTCAGTCTGCTCCAGTAGCCCCAGGTGGTCGATCGACCCGGTAGGGCACTGCTTCTAATTCTGGTGGTCAGCGCCAGAACTACCTCTATGCCATGTTCTCACGCCAGGACTAGGAGAGTTCACCGGACGTTGTTACTGGTATGTTGAAAGTTTTCTCTCTTGATGTGTATGCTTTATTAGACCCCGGTGCCTTCTTATCTTTTGTGACTCTTTATGTTGCTTACAAGTTTGAAATTAGTCTTGATCAGCTCTTAGAACCCTTTTGTGTTTCTACTCTGGTTGGTGAGTCAGTCCTAGCCAAAAGAATCTACCAAAATTGCCCTATCTCAATCCTTCATAGAGTCACTTCTGCAAATCTAGTAGAGTTAGAGATGACTGATTTTGATGGTATTCTTGGTATAGATTGGTTGTATGCTTGTTATGCCTCGGTTAATTGTCGTACTCGAGTCATCAGTTTCAAGTTTCTTAATGAATCTGTCTTAGAGTGGAAAGGTAGTCCTCCATCATCAAAGGGTCATTTCATATCTCATCTTAAGGCTAGGAAGATGATTTCTAAGGGTTATGTCTATCATATAGTTTGGGTTATGGACACGAAGTCCGAAACCCCATCTCTTCAGTCAGTTTCTATTGTGAATGAATTCCCAGAAGTATTTTTTAAAGATTTGCCTGAAGTCCCTTCTGAGTGGAGATCGACTTTGGAATAGATCTTCTTCCAGATATGCATCCTATCTCTATTCCCCCCTATAGAATGGCTCCCGCAGAGCTTAAGGAATTAAAGAATCAGTTGAAAGACCTTCTTGATAAGGGTTTTATCTGACCCAGCATCTCTCCATGGGGTACTCAAGTATTATTCGTGCGAAAGAAAGATGGTTCCCTCAGAATGTGTGTTGAATACCATCAATTGAACAAGGTCACAATCAAGAATAAGTATACCATTCCTAGAATTGATGACTTGTTCGATCAGATTCAAGGCGCCAGTTACTACTTTAAGATCGACCTTCGATTCGGTTATCATCAGGTTCTTGTTCAAGAGTGTGACGTTCCAAAGACAGCCTTCAGAACTCAATATGGTCATTATGAATTTGTGGTTATGTCTTTTGGACTAATGGATCCTCCTGCAGCCTTTATGGATTTGATGAACCGGGTGTTCAACTAGTATTTGGATATGTTTGTGATTGTGTTCATTGATGATATCCTTATCTATTCTCGCAGTAAGGAGGAGCATGCGGACCATTTGAGAGTGGTATTTCAAACTCTCAAGGATCGGCAGTTATATGCTAAGTTTAGTAAGTGCGAGTTTTGGATGCAGCCTGTTGCCTTTCGGGGTCATATTGTGACTAGAGATGGTATTCGACTAGATTCTCAAAAGATTGAGGCAGTATAGAACTGGCCTAGACCCACTTCCCCGTCTAATATTAGGAGCTTTTTGGGTTTGGCTGGTTACTATAGGAGCTTTGTGGAAGGGTTTTCTTCCATTGCTGTCCCATTGACTCGGTTGACTCAGAAGAAGGTTACATTTCAGTGGTCTGATATATGTGAGAAGAACATTAGGGAATTGAAGACTAGGTTGACCACCGCTCCTCTGTTGACCCTATCTGAGGGTTCGGATGACTTTGTGGTGTATTGTGATACTTCTAGAATTGGTTTGGGTTGTGTGTTAATACTGTGTGGTAAGGTGATTTCTTATTCTTCGAGACAACTTAAGATTCATGAGAAGAACTACCTCACTCATGATTTTGAGTTAGCGATCGTGGTTTTTGCTTTGAAGATTTGCAGACACTACTTGTATGGTGTTTATATGGATGTATTCATCGATCATAAGAGTCTTCAGTATGTGTTCACTCAAAAGGAATTGAATTTTCGTCAAAGGAGATGGCTTGAGCTTCTTAAGGATTATGACATGAGTGTGCTTTACCATCCGGGTAAGGCCAATATTGTGGCGGACGCACTTAGTAGGTTGTCCATGGGTAGTGTGTCTTCGATTGAGGACGGAAAGAAAGAATTGGCCAAGGATGTTCATCGACTTTCTCGATTGGGAGTTTGCCTTATGGATTCGTCAGAAGGTGACATTATTATTCAAAACGGTTCTGAATCATCTTTGGTAGCTGAAGTGAAAGAAAAGAAAGACAATGATCCTATCTTGCTCCAGTTGAAGGGTGCAGTCCATCAACAAAGGGTAGAGGTTTTCTCCCAAGGGGGAGATGGTGTGCTTCGATATCTAGGTTGATTGTGTGTTCCGGACATAGATTGGTTGAGACAGCAGATTTTGACAGAGGCTCATAGCTCCAGGTAATCTATTTACCCTGGTGCCACAAAGATGTACCGTGATCTACGAGAAGTCTATTGGTGGAATAGCATAAAGAGAGACATAGCAGATTTCGTGGCTAAGCGCCCCAACATCAACAAGTGAAGGTAGAGCATCAACGATCGGTTGGTATGACTCAGGATATTGATCTTCCTACTTGAAAGTGGGAAGCGATCAATATGGACATCATTACTGGGTTGCCTCGTACTCAAAGGTAACATGATTCTATTTGGGTGATTATTGACAGGATAACTAAGTCATCCCACTTCTTAGCTATTAAGACTACTGATTCAGCAGATGATTATGCCAGACTCTATATTTGGGAGATTGTCAGATTGCATGGTATTCCATTATCTATCATTTCAGACAGGGGTGCTCAGTTTACATCTCAGTTTTGGAGATCATTTTAGAAGGGTCTTGTTACTCAGGTTAAGCTTAGCACAATTTTTCACCCACAGACGGATGGCCAGGTAGAGCGTACTATTCAAACTTTAGAGGATATGTTAAGAGCTTGTGTGATTGATTTCAAGGGTAATTGGGATGATCACTTACCTCTTATCGAGTTTGCCTACAATAACAGCTTTCATTTTAGCATCCAGATGGCTCCTTATGAGGCACTTTATGGGCAGAGGTGTAGATCTCCTATTGGTTAGTTTGAGGTAGGTGAGGCAACTTTGATTGGTCCAGATTTGATTCATGAGACTATGGAGAAGGTTTAGATTATTAGGGAGGGGTTGAAGACCGCTCAGAGTCATTAGAAATCATATGCGGATGTGAGGAGAAGAGTTTGGAGTTTGAGGTTGATGATTTGGTATTTCTAAAAGTGTCACCCATGAAGGGTGTGATGAGATTTGATAAGAAAGGGAAACTTAGTCCCCGCTATGTAGGTCCTTATTAGATTCTGAGGAGAGTCGATAGTGTTGCTTATGAGTTAGATTTGCCATCGGATTTAGAAATGGTTCATCCGATTTTCCAAATTTCTTTGTTGAAGAAGTATGTTGGTGATCCGACCTTGATTGTTCTTTTGGAAGATATGAGTGTGGAGGATAGCCTTACTTATGAGGAAGTCCCCGTGGAGATTCTTGATCATCAGATTTGATACTAGAGAAACAAAGAAGTCACTTCGGTAAAGGTCCTTCGGAGAAACCAGCTAGTTAAGGGAGCTACTTGGGAAGCAGAAGCATCCATGAAAGCCAAGTAACCTCATCTCTTTCCTTCTGATCCAGTTTCAGCTTGAGATATTAGTTTCCTCCTAGGTTTGCCCCTCTGACTCTTTTTTGTCAGTTTTCCTCATGATCATAGTGTGCATTTATGTTTTCCGAAGTTAGTTTTATTATGTTTTAAGTTGAAAAGCTCAGTTTCATATTTATCCTTCAGTTTTCCTGTTTGGTTACTTGGTTGGACTGTTTTCTCTCCAGTTTTTCTTGCTTAGTCTTCATTCGAGGATGAATGATCCCAAGGGGGAGATATTGTAACACTCCCAAAATTTGAATAAGCTAATGAACCTTGAACCCAGAAGCTTTGCTGCAACTGTTAATCACCACGGATAGCCACCACGGATGTCGGAGCCCCGATGGACTGTTGGTCACGCCGTGGGAGATAGCTAGTGGCTTGAGCCAAGTCCCTTCCAGCCTGATAGGCTACACCACGGGCGTTGTGGCTGTGACAGCCTATGGGAGCAACTCGTTGAAATGTTCCAGAGGGTTTCCCCCAGCTTTCCCTTTCCTTCGACGGGTAATGCCATGGGCATTGCATCTGCGACGGGCCGGCGAAGGGCATCATTGGAAAACTCCAGAAACCCTGAGTCTCAGCAATCCTACCCGACGCTTTGGCCAATGGACCGTCGTGGGAACGATGCCCATCGGGCAGCCCGTGAGGCGAAGGAATTCCTGCAGCTTTCTATTTTTAAGTTAGGCGTAAATTGGTCTTTTCTCTTATTCTTTAACTCCTAAATGAGATCGTTTTGACCATTTTTAGTAGGTTATTATCCCCTAAAGCCTAAGTTTTTCTCATTCTAAGTCATTCTATTCCAAAAGAAGGAAGAGTTCTTCTTTTCCAAGTCTCAATCTCCAAGCAAGAACATCCATCTTCAATCCTCCATTCTTTTCAATCTAGCATAGAAAGCTTTAATTCAGGTATGTGGATATTTAATAAGGGATTTCTTTCACCCTTATGCCCAAAACTCATGATTTTTACTTTGATTTATGAGTTGGTGAAATTAGGGTTCTTACCCAAATTGGGAAAAAGTTTTGGGTTTTATTTTAAAGTATCAATTCATGATTTCCCATTCATTACCCATGTTTTAATTATGATTTCTTGCATAATTTCAAAAGCCCATGCATTGAAGATGAATTCTAGCATGATCTCATTGATGTGTATGTCTTCAAGCAAAATTAGCATGTTTAGATAACATGGCCTCTATTATCATGAAATTGCATGCCCAATTCTTCAAGTTATGAATTTAAAAAGAAAAGTATGTTTTGAATTATGGCTATGCTAAGTTTTAAGGATTTTAAAGTATGAATTATATGACATCAAATATGTCTTTATGTTTTATGAAAGGTTTGGCATCTAGATATGTCTACCTAAGCTATGTGAATTGCATGGTATTAGATATACCCATATGCTTTTCAAACAAATTTGGCATTAGATATGTCATAAGTATAAGTTGAGCTATAAGTATGTTTTGGGAGTAGTATTGAGCACCGAGTTGAATTGGGTGAGCGTACCCCTTGGATATCCCAGAACTACGTGCCACCGTAGGTTCTTTAAGTCCCCTCTGTGGGCATCAGACATCGTGGTCACACTAGTTATGCCTTTATATCCTGGCAAGGTATACTGGGTCCTTTCGATGGGGTGGATACATCGGATTCCATGTAGCTCACATGGTCTATGTCGGTTAGAGAACCTCCCACAGAAACAGTTTCAGTTATTTAAATGCATTGACTCTTTGCTTTCAGATTTCAGAAGTTCTACTATTACTTATGGTTTTCAAGTATATTTTGCCTATGATATTGCATTGAGTCTTTCGCATTCCAGCTTTCACAATCATAGCATGATTTTAGTTTTAAAGTATGTATAACATGTTTACTTCAGATTTTTCATATCTCACATACTCAGTACATCCTATAGTACTGATGCATATATTGCGTTGCATCCTCTTGATGATGCAGATTCCGGTTCGGGTCCTCAAATTCGTGGCTATAGATTACCCGGTGTTCCAGCTTCGAGTTGTGAGTCCTCATATTTCGAGGACTAGCATCAGTTGTCTATCTTTATGGTTTCTGTTTAGTACTTGGAGTTAGCTGGGGTCTTGTCCCAACAACTCATTATTCCGTTTAGAGGCTTTCAGACTTAGTAGAGATTCTGTATTTGGGTTTTAGATCTTGTTATGTTATGTTCGAAATGTTGATGACTCAGTCTATTTATCTCTTCAGCTTGATGCTTCCGTTAAGTTTATCTATGTTTGTATAAGTAATGCTTTAGCCAAGGGTTACCTCGGGGAACTTGTGGTCCCGGGTCCCATGTTACATCAAGGAGGTAGCCTCGAGGCGTGCCACCACCCCTGACGGGTGTTGCCTGCCTCGGCCCCTGCCCCTGCCCCTTCCTCTCCCTCTAACCGTTGGGACCGCCGCTCTCACTCTATTATTTCTCGTGTTAAGCATCTGTGAATAAAAGAGTGAAGGGAGTTAGATACCAATTTGTATCACCAGATACCAATTGGAATCGAGTTATAGCACGGAGGAAGAAAGAAGTGATAGTTTCCGAAAGTCCTATAGCCTCTCGAAGAAAAGTACAGACTTCTCCGTACCATTTCGCAAAACTCTACTAAACCCATTTTGGTACGACGAGATCAACGAACCTAGGGCTCTGTACCATCTTTGTCACGATCTAAACCGTCGTGAATGGCACCTACCCAAAAATCCCGGATAAGCGAACCAATATTGACTCAACACTTAGCAATTCTAACAGCTCAAAACCAGTTGCATTTAAATAAACTATCATCCATAGTTAAAAACAAACACTAACATAATAATTTGTGAAAAATGCCCCTAAAATCTAAAAGTCACCGTACCAAAACATCTAGCAAAAGTCTAGAACGGGGATGCAATCCCAATCAAACAAGAGTTTAATCCCGAAATAAATGGGCTATAACTAAATGGGATGAAGACAAGGTAGCTCGGAAGAAGCAACCCACCCTTGCAATCTGGAATCGCCGGGACTAGATCTGAGGTCGCGTAAGAGCCGCAGAATCAGTACACAACCACCGTGTACTGGTAGGATCATCGGCCAACTCAAATAAATAATATATGAACAATACAAAGCTGAGTAAAGTAAGGCAACCATGAATACAAGCCAGCAATACAACTAGACTCTAAGTTTTCCCTCTAGCTTACCAACCACATGTAACAAGTTAACAACCACTGAACAATTTGCCGTGACAATAGACATATATTCTTTTCACATAACCCGGACCAACCAAGGATCCCTAGGACAACACTTACGTATTCAACATGCAATTTTGGTCTACACTAAGACCAACACCACATTTAATTACAATCACCCGGCCTCTCATGGACCATTATGCAATAAAACAATTCAAGAATATGACCCGGTCCACTCATAGAACCATCGATGGAATACAATCAATGCAAGTAAAATCAAACCCGTACCAGGTATAGTACCCGAGCCAGCCATTATAGAACCTATACCAGGCATGGTACCCGAGCCAACCAATAAGTATCTCATATCAGGTGTGGTACCCGAGCCAACCAATATGTAACATATACCAAACGTGGCACCCGAGCCAATCTAATGTCACACACAATCCAACAAGTCAATAAATAATGAACAACATCACACTTGTAATTCAATAAGCAACCAAATCCAGTTCATTTCACATAATTGACACAAGATAGCTAGACATTCATAATCGCATTCCCTAAGAATGCAAACTCATACAATACTAAGCGATAGTACATGAACACATATTGCATATTGAAAAAAAATAGTAACCATCATCTACCTCTAATAACTCGAAAGCTCTATTGGACGGGAGCCTTCCCATTTACCGAAGCCTTTGGTTGTTCTTGGTCTAAAAATAATTATAAGATATACTAAAATCAGTTCACCTGGCCTAATAATTACCCGGATTATACCCAAAATTAAATCTCCAGGTCAACCTATGATCATTTCACCTATCCCAGAGTTTTCTCCATCATTAATTCGCCTTAAGCTACCTTTTTTACGGATAAAATAAGCGAATTATGGTCATTAAAGCATGAATGAACCATAACCCAAGAACTCAACACCCTAGAATCCCCTTCTTTTCTGGATTTTACCATTCCTAGGTTAATCTAAACCTTTTTCCAATCCCGTAACTATAAATTCTACTAATCGAGAATTGAAGTACTAGTGTAGGGGAGTGAAATCCTTACCTTTAGGACAGAAAATGGTAAAAAATGGAGTCAAAATCACCCAAATCACCTCTGCCCTTCTCGAAAACATTCTTGAGAAAAAATTGAACGTTTTGGAGAAGTTTCTGCATTAATCCCGACTCAGTTCGCTATAGCGGTCCGTACACCACTATAGCAGCACCACCTAGCGGAATCGATCGTTATGCCGGTGCTGACCGACGTTGACTTCCGCTATGGCGGTACTGACCAACGTTGACTTTCACTATGGCGGTGCTGACCGACGTTGACTTCCGCTATGGCGGTGCTGACTGACGTTGACTTTCGCTATAGCGGGAATTTCTTCACTGTAGCGGTGGCCATTGTAGCGCAGTGTCAACCGTTATAGCGGTTAACACGGGACAAAAACTCAGAAAATCTCACAAAAGTGCCCATTTTATAACACACCTTAAATCCTGACGTTTTAGAATAACCCCTTCACGTTAATCTAAATACCGGGAGTTCTACTTACCCGAATTTATTTTTGAAAAGTTTTCCGGACTCCCTGACGTATGAGCTAATGGAAAAACTAGCTCAACGCAAGACATGTCACCCAATCTTCACCCAGATTTTCCTACATCATAACTCGCTCAGAAACCGACCGAGACTAGCCTAGCCCAAATTTTCAACTCCCAAATCTGGAAGTTTTCTAACCCGAAACTTGGCACGAAAAGTTTATCCGTAGCGACGGACCCGATCGTTACAAATGTATGAGTTTAGTTTATTCTAGAACCCATGTTATTCTAATATTGGTAAATAATTTATGGAAGAAAAATAAAAATCTTTCATATTTAGGTAATTATTTTTTGAAGAAAAAGATTTTGGACTTCTATAAATTGATAATCATTCCTTTTTATCACCATACAATAACATTCATAATATGTACTCCTCAAATTGTCAGCTGTTAGGTAAACATTAACTTAATGGGTTGTGGCTTTGGGCCTGTCCAGGCTTGTTCTTTTTTTTCTTGGTTTATTTTATATAAAATCCGATCCATTGGGTCTTTGAATTAAAAAAAAAGTACTCCTCAAATGAAGTTTTGTTTAGGAGAAATTATTTTTTCAATAGTTTTTTTATATTTCATATGTAGGTCAATTGACCAAATTAATTTAATATACTATGAGTCTTTGTATAATTTCTCTTTGTTATTGTCGTTCATAGTTTTTTTGTTAGCTTTCGCACGATGCCGTGTTGTTATGATCCCAACAACATGCTCATAGTTTAAGTTCAGTCGTATTCTAAAGGTACATCAAGAGAGTGGACTCACTGGATGATGCAGTTCGCGCGTGCATGAAATTACATAAAGTGTCCCTCAAAGTGAGTGGTCTTCATTTTTTATCCTCCATAAGAAAAATCTTTAGAGACTAAGTTTTCTTTCTTTTTATGTATAGCACAAATACATTGTTGCCCCTCTACATCACAACTCTCCATGTTCATTTGTCTCTCAACTTTTTTTTAATTTCATTTTTCTTTTATTTTTTTTATTTTTTTTGTTTTTTCATTTTTTCTCAAACTTTATTTTTCTTTTTCTTCTCATTTTATTTTTTTCTTAACCTTTATTTTTTTTTATTTTTTTTTATTTTGGTTTTGTCTTTTTCCTCTCTTTTTTTTCTCAATTTTTATTTTTTTCTTCTCTTTTTTTCCCTTTTCTTCGTATCTTTTTTTTTCTTTTTTTTTCTTCTCTTCTTTTTCTTTTTTCTTAACTTCTATTTTTTTTTGCTAATGAACAGAAAGTTGGATAATCCGCAAAGAAGATCTTCTTTCTTTGACATCGAAGTAAACTTAAGAGCGTGCTTTGTTGTTTGAAAGTCCTTTGGAACAAGACTTGCCTCTAAGGCAAAAGTTATAGAACATCTCATAAATCAAGACACAGTGAGGTAGTGTCAAGTCTTGCTCATGGCACATAATTTGTTGTTTGGAAATTCTTGAGCTAAGTCTTGTCTCTCAGGCAACCGTTATAGAGCATATCATAAATCAAGACATAGTGTAGTAGTGTCAACTCTTTCCCATGGGGCGTAACTTGTTGTTTGAAAGTCTTTGGGCTAAGTCTTGCCTCTAAAGCAAGAGTTATAGAATATCTCATAAATCAAGACACAATGTGTTAGTGTCAACTCTTGCCCATGGGGCATAACTTGTTGTTTGAAAATTCTTGAGCTAAGTCTTGCCTCTAAGGCAAAAGTTATAGAGTATCTCATAAATTAAGACACAATGAAGTAGCGTGAACTTTTGCTCATGGGGCGTAACTTATTTTTTTGGGAGGTCCTTGAGCTAAGTCTTGTCTCTAAGACAAGCGTTATAGAGCATCTCATAAATCAAGACACAATGTACTAGTGTTAAGTTTTGCTCATGGGGCGTAATTTGTTGTTTGAAAGTTCTTGGGCTAAGTCTTGCCTCTAAAGCAAGAGTTATAGAATATGTCATAAGTAAAAAATAAAAAATAAAGGTTGAGAAAAATAACCAAAAAAATGTGAAAAGAAAATGAAAAAGAGAAAAATAAATAAATAGAAGTTGAGAGGAGAAAAGGAAAAAAAATAAAGATTGACAGAAAAAGGAAGAAACGAAGAAAAAAATGATAAAAGAAAAAATAAAGGTTTAGAAAAAAAATAAAAGAAAAAATAAAAAAGAGAATAAAAATAGAATTGAGAGGAGAAAAGAAAAAAAAATAAAGGTTGAGAAAAAAGAAAAAAACACATAGAAGACAAAAATAAAAACAAAAAATAAAAGAAAAATAAAGATGAGACAAAAGAAGGAAAAAAAGAGGAAAAAAAATATAAAAAAATATAAATTGAGAGACAAATGAGCATGGAGAGTTGTTGAAAAATATTTGAGGTATAGAGGAGCAAAAATGTAGTTATTCTATACATAAAAAGAAAGGAAGACTAGTTTTGTAAGATTTTTCGTATGAGGGACAAAATAGCAAGACCAGCTCCTATGAGGGCCATTTATGTACTTCACTCGTCCGCGTGAACATCGTTATGCTTCCTTCTGAGATTCAAAAGAGATGAACAAGAGTACGGAAAAAGATTTTTTTTAAAAAAAAGAGGAGGTGAACAAGAGACCATTGCGTAGCTCTAACCAAATTTATTTTACATTAATAATTTATTGCCCAATTTTTAGATAGGTATGTTATGCAATATGTAATTTTTTTTAGAAATTCTCTTCTTATCTATGATATGTTTCTCTTTTTTTATTTGTTTGTTATTGAGTGTGTAATTCAATAGATTAATATTAGGGATAATTTCATATATATACAATAAAGTAATTAGTTTACAACAAATATAACCATATTTTTATTTACATAAAAAATAATCAAAAGTTTAAAAAAAATATGGGTTTTAGCCATGGTTCACGCGTGGCTAAATGGTAGAGAAATCTGTGGCTAAAATCGTGCTAATAATTGTATTTTTTGGTAGTGAGTATCGCTATTATATACACGACTTCTCAACGTATTTCTCGTATTAAAAAATAGAAACAATGTGATGGAGCAAATTTTTACCTCTTCCATACAGGTGACAAAAAATCTTCAACAAAAATAATCATTATATATGTAATGTATATAAAATATATATGTAATGTATCAATATTGTATAAATAGATATGTAACATATCGATATTGTATAAATAGTTATGCAATATATCGATATTGTATAAATAATGTATAATCATGTGTGTGTGTGTGTATATATATATATATGTGTGAGTGTGTGTGTGTGTGTGTGTGTCAAAGATGTATATACATTCATAATCACTCTTTATACAAATACATATTATATAAATAGTTATTTAATGTATCAATATTATAAATAGTTATGCAATGTATCAATATTGAATAAATAGTGTATAATCATGTATATACGATGTATAGCTATGTATAAAAAATGTATATTATATTCATATGCACTATCTATACAATACATATATATTATATAAATAGTTATGTAATGAATCGATATTGTATATAGAAATGAAGATTGAGAAACTTTTTATAAGAAATTCAAAAACAAAAAATAAATTTTATTTAAACAAAAAAAAGGACAAATTTATCCTTGGACTATCTGAAATTGAGCAACTTTGTCCTCCATTTAACTTTTGATCTAATATTATCTATTAGGAACAAATATCATTTTTGCTTTTAACCCCTAATGGAGCTCACATCCGAAGGTAATTTTAAACCATAGTTAAAAGTGAGGTAAATGTGAGCCCAAAGAAAATGGACAATTATCATGCTGGAGCTCCGTTAGTAACAAGAAAAATATGAGATGATTTGTTGATGACAAAGGCATAAGTAGACCAAAAGTGTAAAATGGAGGGCAAATTTAAGTCATTTTGGATACTACAAGGTTAAATTTGAACGTTTTGCCTTCACGCAATTACTTCTTGTAAGAAGCGAAAAACTGCAAGCTCCAAATTCAATATTCAAAACAAAGGCAATAATTTTGAGAACCAACAACTTTTTAACTGTTGAGCTGAAATTTCTATGGATATTCCCCTTGTTTCTGTTTCTATTTTTTCTTCTTCCCATTTTTCTCCCTGTCTTTGTTCCAGCATAAGCACATGGTATTTGCGATGCATCTCTAATATCTTTTCGTGAAATAAAGGGTGAAGTTAGATCAGGCTTAAATTCAAGTGCAACAATCATTAAAGAACTTGATTTATAAATTTTTTCAATTCCGCCCAATTCAAAATCTCCTCTAAGCAGTCTCAAATTTTAGATATGAGCTCTTCTCAATGTTTCAAATCTTTTGGTATATAATTCGCTCAAAATGATTCACATTTGTGGTATGTCAAGTTTTTTAAAAAAGCGAAAAAGCAACGATGAAAGAGGAGGAGGCGGAAGAGGAGGAGTAGGAGAGGGGGCGGAGGAGGAGGAGGGGGGGGGGAAACGGCGGCGGCGACGGAGGCGGAGGAGGAGGAGGTGGAGGGGGGAGGAGGCGGAGGAGGGGGAGGGAGAGGGAGAGGAGGAGGGGAGGAGAAAGGCCGAGGGGATGTGCCCGAAGTGTATAAATTTACCTATTTTGGACTATTTCGGGTAATTTGGAGTAAGTTGGGCCAATTTGAGTGTAAATAAGTTTGATGGGCTGAAGTTCTGTCTAATTTTTCCTAAATATTATTTATAATTATACATTGATTATTGTGTAATTCTCTTAAATATATATCTTTCAAAGTACGTAATTTTGTTAATTATTTATTATCAATAGCGTTAGAATATTTTCAAAGTAAACTTTTACGTTCCTCTTAGTATAAGAAATAATTTTTTATCTTAAAGAGAAACATACATAAAATTAAAGAGGGACATATCTTTAAGTACATTTTTTATCTTAAATTTTTTATACTTATTTATTTTTAAACACATAAGAATTTATTATTTTCACATACATTTATTATTAATTAACGTGATACACACGTGCAAAGCTTTGTCATTAACTATTTTTTTCAAATTATTATTATTTAATTATTATTCTAATATTTAGGATTTTGAAATTAATTAAAGTTACAACTATTAAATCTTTTTTATATGTAAGATGTAAGTAGTACTTTAAAATTTATTAAAATTTTACATCTTAAATCTTTTTATTTGAACTATGGAGAAGGGTCAAATATACCTCTGTACTAATAAAAATAATTTAAATGTACCCTCATTATACTTTTGGTCCAGATATACCCTTTCCGTTATACTTTGGGTCCAGATATACTCTTGTACTATTTGAAATAGTTGAAATATACCCCTCGTTATACTTTCAGACCAAATATACTCCTCTCAATATACTTTGTATTTAAATATACCCATCTCATTATATTTTCGGTTCAAATATACCCTTCATTATACTTTTATGTTGATTTACCTCTCCCCCCACCCCCCACCCTCAATTTTTTTTTATAAAAGTGATTCACCCTTAGTTTTAACAAACGAACACGTCATGAGCTTCAAAATAAAAATAACTCATCATCAAATGTAAATATTTGCGCGATTCACTTTACAAACTCAACCATTTAATCTATCTTCAACCCACTCCCTCGATTGATTTATATAAAAATAATACATATATTCATAATTTATACCCCTATCATCTGAATCTTTCCTTGGCCTCATAGCAGATAAATTTTTTTACAGGAAATTTTTGAAATTTTGATATATAAGAAAAATTATTTTCTTTTTGCCATCATCTTTTGGTCTAATATTAGATCTTAAAATTTATACTTGAAATAATCAACTAAGAAAGATTACCATATATAAATGCAGGATTTTTTTTTATTGATAAACAGATCATTAATGTCAACGAAAAAGTATTCAAAAATAAGTGGAGCAAAGACTTTAAAGAGTTTGGATTCATGAGAAAAGCATCATTAAAAAAGAGAAGAAAAGATAATAGAAGATGACAAGAAAAGAAGAGAACTTAAAGTTGAGGGAATTTAGGGTGAATGTAAAAAATAAGGGTAAATCAACATAAAAGTATAATGGGAGGGGTATATTTGAGCACAAAGTATATCGGGAGGGGTATATTAGGACTGAAAGTATAACGAGGGGTATATTTAAACTATTTCTAATAGTACATAGGTATATCTGAACCCAAAGTATAATGGAAAAAGGTATATCCAAACCAAAAGTATAACGAAGTGTATATTTAAATCATTCTAATAATACAGGGATTTATTTGACCCTTCTTCGTTTGAACTATATTAAAAGTCTTAATATTTAAGACTTTATAATCAATTACAATTTTATTAACTTACTAATAAGAGCATGAGATTTAACCAAGACATGGCAACTAAATATGACCCTACTTTTAGCAAGTTCACCAATTATAATAAGAAAAACATACCATAAATGATATATATTTGTACCAATCAAGTTACTTTAACTATAAAAGAGATCTTAATTATACATTAAAGTAAAATGCATATTTGATAATTATAACTTCATAAGCTATGAGTACAAGAGAAAAAACATAAACTTCGTTTGACACATTATTTCCTTTATATGGGTGCACAAATAATTGGGTACTAACTCTAGATATAGAGAAATCACAGAGAGAGATTAAATGTAATACTCATTTTAATCCGTTCTTGACTAGAAAATATAGAAACAAAATTATTTAATTGATTCTTAATATTTAACAATAGTCATGTCATTTAATTATTTCCTAATATTAGAAATAATTATTTAATTATTTGCATAATATTTATGACTTTTAAATTGATAAAATAAATTGGTACTTTTTAATAATTTTATTCTTTTTATAAATAGTATTATTTTTTAACGTGAAATACACATGTAAATCATATATTCTGAACTAATTTTTAATAAAAATAAATGAGGCCTCGTAAACATACATACATTTGACGAAGAAAAATACACACGAGTTCCTCACCAAACAAGAAAACACTTGCCGCATTTAAACGCAGCGAACACCAAACCCAGACAAACTGCAGTGTTATCACGTTTTGCTTATTGGCACCCATCACTCACCCGGGTCACGCTGTCTCTTTCCAACTTTGTTTTCCCCAAATTTCGAAAACCCCTCGCTCTTCCAGATCCTCGCCGTGAAAATCATTTCTAAATTCAAAACTTCCGGCACCGGAAAATCGCTTCTCCGGCCGATTACAAGATCGCGTCGGTATGACTAACGGTGGAGAGCTGCTTCAAATCGAGCCTGTTGAGCTTCAGTTTCCCTGTAACTTTCTCTACTTCTAGAAATAGTTACCCTTTTTCCTCACTTCTCAGATCCGTAGTACACTTTCCTCTGTTTTTAATTTATTTATTTTTGGTTCTGTGCTCTTGGATAGTTGAATTGAAGAAGCAGATCTCATGCTCCATGCAGTTGACGAACAACTCCGATAATTATGTTGCTTTCAAGGTATTTACTAATTTTGAAGGTGTAGTTAGCAATTTTTAATTTTTGCTTTTTCGAAATTGTGAAGGTTGGAATTTCCCTTTTTTTAGGTGAAGACAACGAATCCAAAGAAGTATTGTGTAAGGCCCAACACTGGAATTGTCATGCCTCACTCTGCCAGCGATGTCATAGGTAGAGCACTATACAACTATACAACTTTTAAATTTGATGTGATGTTTTCTCTATCAAGCTTAGGTTTTAGCGATTATTTGAATAATTTCCCTTTATTATTACTAATGTAACATGTAAGTGAATTTTAATATAACTTCTTGTCATGTGATGGAGAAAGTAATTTCTTTTACCAATTTATGGTTTAGTTACAATGCAAGCGCAGAAAGAGGCTCCACCAGACATGCAATGCAAAGATAAATTCCTGCTTCAAAGTGTTGTTGCAAGCCCTGGAGCTACTGCAAAGGACATTACTCCCGAGATGGTAAAACATAAAGTTGTTGTAAGAATAATTAGTGGCCTTCTTCCATATTCATGAATCATGAGAACTAGCGTGGTTTATCATATGCACTTTTTGATTTTAGTTCAATAAGGAGTCAGGGAATTATGTGGAGGACTGCAAGTTGAAAGTGGTTTATGTTCCACCTCAAATGCCATCGCCGGTGAGGGAGGGGTCTGAGGAAGGTTCCTCTCCTAGGGCTTCAGTATCTGAAAATGGAGCTGTAAATACATCCGAGTTTAATAATGTGAGTTTTTAGATGCCTTGTCTTTGATGTTGTTAAATATAAATCTCTCCTTTCTGGAAAGCAGAACTGAAGTGAATGTAAAATTCCTGGGTTCTTTGGCTACAGATTTCAAGGGCATATAATGAGCAGCAAGACAGCTCGGCGGAGGTAATCTTCATGTTTAAGTACTTGTTTGCTAGTTTTAGTATCAGTATTATTACCATATATGGACTTCAGCCTGAATGAAAAGTTCTGGTATCAGAAACCATAGGATTTCATGTATTTGTCTTTCTATGTTTCCTTACTACTTATTGTTGGTCCTGCACTCTTTAACAGTGTCTGTTGGTTTAATCATGTGAGGCATTAATCTTTCTAGTTCACTTTGTGCACTCATTGGGAAATGCCTGTTCATCTTCATGACTTGATCATTATGAACTTAGTTGTTCTGTTGATACCAATATTTGATCCAGACCAATGCGTTTTATTCTATATGTTTGTTTGGCCTTTGGGTGTCGTTGTTTATCCAAAAGGATGGTCCAAGTCTGGTCACTGATCTACATTCTAGCCAGTGCCATCCTTGGTTAGTAGGATAGCCTCTGCTGATCGTGTTTAATTTGTCTATTTCTTCACTGTTGTCAACTTTGTGTAAGCATTTTGCTAATTTCTGATTCATCTAGAGGGACATCGTACTCCCCCCTTTCCTGCCCCCTGGCATCCGCCAGAAATATCCCACTTTGGGGTCGTTTGGTGGAGTGTATTAGAAAATCTAATGCATGCATTAGCTTTTTGTATTACTAATACCTTGTTTGGTATGATTTTTCTACCTATGTATAACTAATGCAATTAGTTATACACTCTATTGTGTATTGAGCTATGCATTACTAATATCATGGATTTCCATGTATTAGTAATGCAATGGGTTCTAATGCATGCATTAGAATGACTAAAGACACAATTGTCCCTCAAAACACTTTCCACATCATTTCTACCATATTTGTGGAGGGTATTTTTGTAAATATATATATTTTTTTTTAGAAATTATACAATGCATGTTATTTTTAATACACTAAACCAAACACTGCATAAGAAAAATCTCAGCATAACTAATGCAAGCATAACTAATACAAGCATTACTAATACACCATATTATGCATTATTCTTATACACTCTACCAAACGACCCCTTTGAGTAGTTTGGTATTAGGGAACCTATCTGTAGCAATATAAGAAATTAATTCCTAGTCGAGTGTGTGCAAACTGGCCCGGACACCACGGTTATAAAAAAAAGGAAATTAATTCCAGAAGGAAATTACACTCAAGATGTTCTGTCTTACAGATTTCCAATTTAGTCTGTGATGATTTGATCTGCTAAGATGAACAACATGCATAACAAATACAGCTATCATGAAATTAAGAAGAATGCAGGGAGTCCTAAGACTAATATGACTTGGAAACTAGAGGAGATGAGTTACTTTATGAGTTAATGGAATAGTAAATGGAGAAAATTATGGTTATTACTATACTCTTTTACTGAAAGTCTAAATGAGCCCTCGTCAGGTTGTTGTCCATTTTGCATATGTAATTGTTGAATTGAGGGTCAAATAGCATAATGAGTTCGATGAATAGGGGATCTTCATGATTCCAGTATTCATGCTTTTGAGAATAATTAGCATCCACTGCTTTGCATTTCCCATTATTTTTGGAAAAATCAAATTGAATCAAATCGACTTAACATTGGTTTGCACTGCATTTGGTCGACCTAACTCGTATGCTTTGACTATACCTATAGCCAAGAAGTATAGGTTGATAGCCTATTTGGTTTGTTTGTGGGTTTACGTTTTGCTCTATCCAGAAATTGAAGATGAAGTACCAAGCCTTTCCTATTTTTGGTGTAAACATGAATATATGGAAGACGTAGAGTCTTCTGTTGATGTTGTAGGATCTCTGTAAGTAGGTTATAGCTTAGTACATCTTCCTATATTCCCTTGTACAAGTATGGACAACTGCAGTTTTTATGCAGCAAATAGTTATACAAAAAATCTTACCTTCTCAAACAAATATATATACACACACACAAAAAAAAAATAAAAAAAAATAAAAAAAAATAAAAAAAATAAAAAAATTAAAGTACTAGAATACTTTGCCATTATACGAGATAATTTACGAATAAAATGTTAAATGCTTATAAAGAATTTAATTATTCTAGCTTAAGTTTAATAGCTTCAATCAATTGTCAAAGTATATACTTATAAATGTTCTGATATACGTTTATTAGTTGTTCTTAATACCTGTATCCATATTCCTATTTGTATCCCTAAATGCTAAGATTTAGGTGATGATGAATCCGACTTCTAGATACGTATCTGTGTGGGGTGCCACACCCATATCCGAGCAACATAGTGTTTTCGTCTAGGCCTAACTCATGATTTTTCCTTAGAATGTAGTGTTAATATGACTAGTATAGAGGATCTTTTTTATTTTTTTCAAATGCTTGATCCTAATGTGTATGGTCACTTTTTATTAGGATGTTGAAATACTTGACTTTCCCTTTTCTTTCATGTTCACAAACCAAACCAAGATTTTTTAAGTTCGCGTCTTTTCTGATTTGAGATAGTGTTTTATCGTCAATTTTTTTGATAAACAAAGCAAATTATTGTTTAAGTTTCATATTAAATATTGTATTCTATGTTGAGTTTTTAGGAGTCATTTATTTATTCTTTTAATTATTAAATTTTGGTAATCATATATTCATATATTTGTGTAAGATTGTTGTTAGATTAATGAAAGGGTAATGATTATCACGTCTTGCAGAAAGCATTTCTCATATAAGGATGTTCCCTTGGATCATTGTTCATCCATCTGTTCAATTCTTTCTAAAGATGTATTAACTTATGGGAAATTTTATCTGTAACTCTAAAAGATTGAATGGATTGAATTTGTAGTTCAGACTGATAAAGCAGGTGTTTTTTTTGTTTTCTAAAGGTAATGGTTCCAATTGAATCATGAACACCACTAGTTTCCCTTAATAGATTTGCTTTTATATTTGAGGCTACTATTTTCATCTGTTTTTTCAAGGTTTTATTTGCCTGACTGGTTGTCCTCATAGTTTAGTCAGAATGCTAATGGGAAAATCCATCCGACTTCACATATGCTGTGCCCGTTGCATTTCGTAGAAGATTATGACTTCAATATTTACTCTTCATTTGACCGCACTTCCTGTAAATACACTGTACAGGACATAATTGCCGAAGTACTGAAACATTGTTATCAGACGATTAAAAAGTCTTTACCTCCAAATATTTCAGCCTTTGTAATCCCATTTGAATATGTATAATATGGTCATTCCAAATCTGTAATATCAAAGTGATATTTACTTGAAATCTTGTTCAGCTTATAATTAATATGAAAGGGCAGCCCGGTGCACTAAAGCTCCCGCTATGCGCGGGGTTTGGGGAAGGTTAGTTCAAATCTTGCATATCAAAAGGACATTATAATGAGGTGGAGCCATAGAACTTTAGTTAGAGGAAGGATGCTAAACCTTTCGAGATTAGCTGCTATTAATTGCTCCTTGAAAAAGAGCCAATAGAGTATCTTTCTTGATTCTCATATAAATATTCTAAAAGTTGATTAATGAAGCTTCCGTTAATTAAGACTATCCTCGTTCTAGGAATTGCTGTAAGCTCATAGCTTCTTCCTACTATTTCATTTCCGCGTGGTTCATTCCACCTGAAAAGGTTCTCCTGGTGAAGCGTGTTGATTTTAGACATGACAAAGTAATTATTAATTTTGTGCAAGTTTCCTTGTGAGTTCACACGCAGCTTCCGATCTGTCCCATGACTTTTTCATGAGCCACTACTGCTGCATTTCTTCTTCATTTTGGCTAAAATTGTTGTTATAAATTATGTACTCCCTCTTCTCTAAATTATCTGTCCTGCTTTCCATTTTAGTTTGTCCCAAAAAGTGTTCTCTGTCTCACGAAGAAAGCTTTTCCTCTAAACTGTTTATGCATTTTCAATATCTTTTTCTACTTGGTTTTAAAAACCAAGTGACTGACTTCTATAGACAAAGAGGCCGAATTCTTCAAAGGTAACTCTATTTCCACTTTCGTATCCATTTTTATCAATTGAATAAAACTTCAGCTTTTTGTCTTAATAACTGTCCCCAGACAAATGAAGACACTTAAATTGTGAGGGTCAGGGTAATAAGTCGTCGATATATATACTACTTATAAAAGAAGAAAAAGTTGAAAGGGCGAAAATGGAGCGGAACGACGTAGATGATTCTAATAGCCTAGCTAAGTAGTTTAGAGTTGAAACATGATCTGTAAGAAAAAGGAGAGAGATATGTTTAAAGAATAGATGTGGAAGAGAAAAGCCAATAGGACACCATTCCTCTGATCTCTTGTATTTGACGGCGCTGGATTTGAGGTTGCTCTATCTGCTGCTCATAAAACAGACAGTGGTGAACATTTCTTCAACTCATTTTTCCTCCAAATCTACCAAGACAATTGCAAAATGGAGCCTTTCATGTTGAAAGTTGTATGAAGCCCTTGTAGATCAAATTGTTGTACGATGCTTATGCACTAGTTGGTACTGCATATCTTATTTATTCATTCTTATTAGAAAATCCCTGTGGAATCTCTTCTTCCCAGAAGAATTAGGACATGATATTCTCACTTATGTTGCATTGATCATTTCTTACACTTGAGAGATAAGAGTAAATAAACAATGCACTATTCATATACGATTTTTTTTTCTTGATAGAAGAAAAGAGTAGTATATTAATAGTGCATTGCTTATTTATTTCTGTCACGAACTTGATTCAAATCAACATAGCATGTTGCCTCCATGTTTCATTGTTTTTTGTACAAAAATGTTGCAAGTATATATCTGCTGAGAATAACCTACGTCATTTTTGCACCAAGTTGGGATGATTTATGATTCCTTCAAATTTGGTTCGACTATCTATTACTTTTTGTTTTGGGGGTAACCTTTCCACTTTTAGCCATTTAGTCTCAGCTCTCATGATCAATACAATTTGAGACATGGCTAATTATTATTTGATAAGATAAGGTAAAATTCAGTAATTGAGTACCAAGGACGTACTCCAAAAAGTACAAAGATACAAAAGAAACATATCTGTCACAGTTACATGGATAGAATCTATACAACTGAGATACTGAGCCATATCTTCTACCATACTATTTTGACACCAAAAATATAAATTCTGTATACATCTGTTTTTGACAAAAGAGGTGCTGTTTTCAGTTTTCCTACAAAACATCTTTTCTCTCTTTCCAACCAAATGGTCCACAGGATGCACAAGGGGGTGGTCTTCCAGATCTGCTTCCTCCTCCTTCCAACCTTTTGAAACTGCCAACTACTCAGAACTCCTTTTATATCTTGAGGCATCACCCACTGTACACCAAAAATACTTAAGAAAAGTGCCCAGATTTGCCGAGTCTGGGTGCAATAAAGGAATAGATGACTAGTGGACTCCACAGATTTCTCACAATTAGAGCATCTACTACACATGGCATAACCCCATTCTCTGTAAATTTTCCTGTGTTAAACAGACATTTTAAGGCAGCAGTCCAGCCAAAACATGCTACCTTTTTTTTTTCTTCCACAACATTTTCAAAGACCACTCCCTATCCAAGTCAGCTTCATGCTTCTGTAGAAGACTATAGCAACTCTTCACTGAGAACTTACAATCTTTGCGTGCAACCCAGATTTAAAATCCTCTCTACTAACATCATTATAGGTTCCAACAATTGTAAGAATTGACTGATATCCTCTAATTCCCGATCGTTAAAATTTCTTCTGAAGTCAATTTGCCAAATAGCTTCAGGAAAACAATCAGCTAACAAGCTATGTTTGTTTACTGCTAAACTTTACAGCACAGTAACTTATCTTTTAGTGTTCCATCACCAAGCCAGAAATTGGTTCAGAATTTGATCTACATCCATTACAGCACTAAGTTTCAACTGCTGTTGAAATTCAGACCAGAGTAAGCTCATATGTTTCCAACAGCCTAGTAGTAGATGTAGACACAGTAAATGGCCTCCAGAAACCTTCTTGACCATATTTAGCAATTATAATTTCTCTCCATACGTCTTCACCATCCTCATTTAGTCTCCAAAGCCATTTAAACAAAAGGCATTTGTTATGCATCTTCAAATCTTTTATGCCTATCCCACCTCCTTTTTATCTTTAATGACTCTACTCCATTTAACCAAATGCCATCTCCTCCTTTCAGCATATCCTTCCCAGAGAAAATGATTCCAAAAGGAATTGATCCTCTGTTAAACTTTTGACGGAATGGGAATTAGGGACATGAAATAGTAGAAATGCCATCTAGTCCATTATTTATGAGTGTAAGTCTTCCACCAAAGAAGAGATATTGCTTCTTCCATGGGGACAATTTCTTGATGCATGTATGATCTATCTATAACACCCTGCCGCACCTCTTGATCATTCTTTTTTTGCACCCAATTGAAGCCCTAAATAGACATTAGGAAAATTCTCAACCTTGCAACCCAAAATTGAAGCTAGATCTGCAATAACATTGTCTGCATTGACACCAAACATACTGCTTTATGCCATGTTTATCTTTATGCCAGAAACAGTTTCAAAGGTCACAGGATTACTCTGTTCTTTGCTTGCTTCACACAACATTAAAGTGTCATTCATAAAGTATGTGAAATGGTCATATTTCTATTTCCTCTCCTGAATTTTAAAGCTCTAATCCAGCCAGATCTTCAGCTTTCTTGAGCATCAAGCTTAGCCACTTCCATCACCAAAACAAATAGGTAATGAGAAAGGGTAACCTTATCCCAATCCTCTTTGGCGACTTAAAGAAACCAACAGGATCTCCATTAGTTAACACTGAGAAACATACTGTAGACAGACAATTGTGTATTCATTGAATCCATCTAGTACCAAAGTTCATCTGCTTCAGGATATCCAAAAGAAAGGGCCAGCTTACATGGTCATAAGCTTTTTCCAAATCAAGTTTGCAGGCAACTCCTGTTAGGCCTCTTTAAGTGGCGATCGATGCATTCATTTGCCACTAACGCAGCATCCACTATTTTTCTACCCTTTATGAATGCATCCTGACTGCCTGAAACTAACTGGGTCTGAAGTGTTTCACATTCACAGTACATTTCTCTTTTGGAATTGAAGCATTAAAAGTGGAATTAAATCTCTTCGTAAAACTGACTTCTCCTATAGAACAATTCCAGTCCTCCACAAATCATCTTTAACAATATGCCAACACTTCTGGTAAAAATCATGGGGGTTACAGGTCTAGTGCTAGTATATCGTATGTGGTCTGTGATTTTAACCTAGATCACAATTAACTAGTTTAGATGCTATGTGAATGAGTTTTTATTTGGAGAAAAAACTATCAATCTTTCAGTGCTCTTAGAAGTTCTTGAGTGGAATCATTTGGCTCAAGGCAGCCATTTATATAGTAAACTTTTACTTGCTTGCAACTATTTTGTATTATTTTTTCTTTTCGAAGGGTAGTTTTTAGGCTTTGCAAAGTATAGTTTGTCATTGCTCTGTTCCAAACATTATTTGGTTGACTTAGATGAATCTTTGATGTTATACCTATAGTCTAAGTTGCGCGGACTCTTCAATTTCGATGCTGCACCCGTGTCGGATTCTCCAAAAATACACTACTTTTGAAGAATCCGACACGCACCCGTTGACATTTTTGAAGAGTCCGAGCAACATAGCCTATAGCTAGGTTCTTTTCTTCATCAACTGGTGATTGTTTGTCCCTTCAGGATGTACTTCCAATATTTCCTACATCACTATTTTCGTGTCATCTTATTGAGTACTTGTTTCGTTATAAAGGTGGTCCCAATATTTAAAGTTTGCTAATTTGGACAAACCTTTGATAGGTGTAGTTTCCATTCTTCCATTTGTATTGTTTTATCTATTATGAATGAAGGCTGAGGGTTCTTTCTCTTGTTTGCAGACAAAAGCACTAATTTCGAAGCTGACAGAGGAGAAAATTTCTGTTATGCAGCAAAATAACAAGCTTCAGCAAGAATTGGTAAGGGCTCTTATATATGAAATATTCTATGACTTACTTTCCCCCCTCCTCAAAATTATGTACTTCTCACCACTACTTACGGGCATATTGACAATTTCACATGATCATTCATTTCTTTCTAAAGTTAGACTCGGATTGTACTGGAGAAAATTGCTGAACTCAATTGCACAATGATAAAAAATTTGAAACACAGAACTGATCAGAAAAATAAATAAATATAAGAGACAAATGAAAAGGAGGACATAAACTGCATTTATTGGTTGGTTCGCAAGGAGAGGTCTGGCTTTGGGATTTGGGGATAATACAATCGTTCTGTGAAATATGCCTTTTTCTGTTATTGTTGTCAGAGTATTGTAAGTACTGTACCTAAGTAGTTTCAATGGTCAGGTGTGTCCAAAGAAACCATGTGGTAAGGTCAAACACTTCTGCTATCTTCTTGACATTGGTGACATTTTTCTTGGACAAGCCTCCCGCCTCTTACTTGACTTTTCCCTTTTGAATTTGAATGAGTTGTTCTCTATTGATATCCATTTCTCCATGAATTGCTGTCCACTCCACATGTGATTTCATTGATTGAGGTGGTAGAAAGTGATTCAGGATAGGAACAAAGGGCCATGATTAGCCTGATATGCTTTTGGGTAGAGAAAAAGAGAGAATTAGAAAATGCAGTGCATTGCTGTTTGCATGGGTAAAATTAACTCAGCGATCCCACACTCTAGGTTAGGATTTTGATGAACCTGCTTATATTAGTTTTCTAGCGAATAACTCCCTCCGTTTCAATTTGTTTGGCCTACTTTCCTATTTAGTAAGTTTCTAAAAGAATGCCTCTTTCCTTTTTTAGCAACTTTTCAATTTCAACTTTCCACATGGCATGTTTAAGACCATAAAATTAAAGGGCATTTTGGTACATTTGACATCTTTATTTTTTAACCACAAGATCTAAAAGTCTTCTTTACTTTCTTAAACTCCGTGCCAAGTCAAAATAGGTCGAACAAATTGAAACGGTGGGAGTATTAGTTATCATCACTTGGTTAGTTTTTGGTGATTATTTATTGAGCAACTTGTTATCTTCAGTTCTCTTAGGAGATAGGAAGTGATCTCAATGATAGTGTTGTGTTGATATCTAATACTTATTTTATATACATTTGAAAATAAAAATCGTGACGATGAGTAAGTAAGAATATTCAATTTTTCTACTTAAAACTTATTGCAATGCTATCAGTGTAATAGCTCAGCCCACTAGTTATATTGTCCGCTTTATGCCTAGGCCCTTGCGACTTTAAAACACGTCTCTAGGTCTAACATTTATATACCCAACACCTCTCCCGTGTGTCAAACAAAGAAGGGTCAGGCTGGGTTGTGTTTTTGAACTTTCGAGTTCAACACTCTATTTGCATTGAAATGAATGGCATATAAAAGAGTGGCTTTTGCCTGCTCTGACTCCGCAAGAAGCTAAAATATTGCCTTTTCAGTTTTTTGTCTTTAAACTTCATGAGCTTTGCCCTATGCAGGAGCTCTTGAGACGGGAACGGAACAGAAGTCGTGGTGGTATCCCAACTATATATGTTCTCATCATTGCATTGCTGGGAATCCTTCTGGGCTATCTTCTCAAAAAGACATAATCTTTAGACATGCTTGCTATATTCTCAATGCTCCAGCTGTTTGAAATATTTCAGAACCTTAAGTCAATCAGTTGTCTGGTTGACTTAAATGTGTACAAGTCAGTTTCATTGGTTTTGTTATGGCCTTGAGCTTGAAGAGCAATCATCATATGACCAACTGGTTTGACATCCTCCTTTTGGCAACTCAGAAGACCAACATTAGTTTATTTATCAAGTGTATTTCTTAAGTTATGAATGCAACCAAGTGTTGGACAATACTGTAAGTCATTGTAGTAGAGTGATCTTATTGGCATGAAGCGTTACTTGGATTCACTTTCTCAACTATTTTGCTTGGTTACCTTTCGAAACCGTTCATATATTTTTTTTCCCGGAGATCTCATCATGTCTCTATAGGTATCGAAATACAGGAAATTACATGGAGTATCCTCAAAAGTGAGTGATTTTCAAGTTTTCCCCCATAAGAAAAGTTTTTAAAAAATACTCTTCCTTCCTTTTTATTTATAGAACAAATAGATTTTTGTCTCTCTACATCACAACTCTTCATGTTCATTTGTCTTTCAACTTTTAATTTTCATTTTCCCTTTTTCTTTTATCTTTTTAATATTTTTTCTTTTTTCTTTTTTGTTTCTTTTTTCTCAACATTTATTTTTATTTTTTCTTTTTCTCTCAACTTTTTTTTGTTCTTTTTTTCTCAACTTTTATTTTTTTATTCTTTTTTTCTCTTTTTTCTTCTTTTTCTCAACTTTTTTTTTTTTTTCTCTTTTTTTTTTTTCTTCTTTTTTTTTTTTTCCTCTTTTTTTTTAATCTTTTTTTTTCTTCTTAACCTCTATTATTTTTTGCTAATGAACAAAAAGTTGGATAATTCGCAAAGAGGATCTTCTTTCTTCGAAATTGAAGTAAACTTAAGGGCGTGCTTTGTTGTTTGGAAGTCCTTTGCTACAAGTCTTGCCTCTAAGGCAAATGTTATAGAGCATCTCATAAATCAAGACACAATGATGTAGTGTCAAGTCTTGCTCGTGGGGCATAATTTGTTGTTTGAAAATTCTTGAGCTAAGTCTTGCCTCTAAGGCAAGAGTTATAAAACATCTCATAAATTAAGACACAATGAAGTAGTGTTAACTCTTGCCCATGGGACATAACTTGTTTTCTGGGAGACCCTTGTGCTAAGTCTTGCCTCTAAGGCAACATTATAGAGCATCTCATGATTAAGACACAATGTGCTAGTGTCAACTCTTGCCAATGAGGCGTAACTTATTGTTTGAAAATCTTTGAGCTAAGTCTTGCCTCTAAGACAAGAGTTATAGAGCATCGCATAAATCAAGACACAATGTGGTAGTGTCAACTCTTGCCCATGAGACACAACTTGTTATTTGGAAGTCCTTGGGATAAGTCTTGCCTCTTAGGCAAGCGTTATAGAGCATCTCATAAATCAAGCACAATGTGATAGTGTCAACTCTTGCCCATGGGGCGTAACTTGTTGTTTGAAAGTCCTTGGGCTAAGTCTTGTCTCTAAGGCAAGAGTTATAGAATGTCTCATAAATCAAGGCACAATGAGGTAGTGTCAAGCCTTGCTCATGGGACATAACTTGTTGTTTGAAAATCCTTGAGCTAAGTCTTGGCTCTAAGGCAAGAGTTATAGAGTATCTCATAAATTAAGACACAATGAAGTAGTGTGAACTCTTGCCCATGGAGCGTAACTTGTATTTTTGAGAGGTCCTTGGGCTAAGTCTTGCCTCTGAGGCAAGTGTTATAAAACATCTCATAAATCAAGACACAATGTACTAGTGTCAAGTCTTACTCATGGGGCGTAATTTGTTGTTTGGAAGTCCTTGGGCTAAGTCTTGCCTCTAAAGCAAGAGTTATAGAACATCTCATATAAAAATAAAGGTAAAAAAAATGATTAAAAAAAAGAGAAAAGAAAAATTAAAAATCAAAGAAAAAATAAAAAAATAAAAAAATAGAAGTTGAGAGGAAAAAAATAAAAATTGAAAAAAAAAGAAAAAAATGAAGAAAAAAAGACAAAACAAAAAATAAATGAAAAAATAAAGGTTGAGAAAAATAAAGGTTGAGAAAAATAAAAAGGAGAAAAAAAAGAGAATTGAGAGGAGAAAAGGAAAAAAAATAAAGATGGAGAAAAAAGAAAAAAACGTAGAAAAAAGAATAAAATAAAAAATAAAAGAAAAATAAAGATGGAGAAAAAAAGAAAAAAAAAGATAAAAGAAAAAAGAAAAATAAAACAAATAAAAAAGAGAAAAAGAAATAAATATAAAAGTTGAGAGGCAAATAAGCATGGATAGTTGTTTAAAAATATTTGAGGTAATAGAGGGGCAAAAAAATAGTTATTCTATACATAAAAACAAGAAAAACTATTTTAGTAAAACCTTTCTTATGAGGGGCAAAAATACAAAGCCACTCCCTTTGAGGGGCATTTGTATAGTTGTCCCATCGAAATAATCTCGATATTAAAGTTGGGTAAATTACATAAATCCCCAAACATCCTTATCATATCTACTTATTTTCACTACTTTAAATTAATTACATAATATCTTACAATAACTTCAGATACGCGGATACATGCTGTAACCATGCGGATACATGCTATAACACTCAGATACTTGTGGATGCATGTTGTAACCCCTCAGATACATGCATATACATGCGACAAAACTCAGATACATGTGGATTATGCGATGCATTTGAGACTAAATCATGTATCCGAATATCTTAACCATGTATTTGGACGCCTTAACATGTATCTGGAGGGTTACTTGTCTACAATGTATCCGCGACTAACCATGTATCGTGACTACACAATGTATCTGCCCCACTTTTTAATTAGATATTATGTAATATTGAAAACTTATACGAGATGGAGTAATTAATTCCTATAGTAGTGAGATTTATGTTATTTACCCATTTAAGTTCGTATTACTAGAAGTGTTCTTTTCAGACTAAAGTGAAAGATCTGGAAGCCCACATTAGTAATATTTTGGGGGCTCTGGCTAATGAAACTCATAAAAATGATACTAGGTTGTGACAACAATTTAGACGAGAGGGAGTTGCTCGGATGATAAGCACCCCTCACTTTCAATTTGAAGGTTGTGCGTTTGAGCCACCAAGGAAACAAAAAGGGTGGGAGCTCCTAGAGAGGAGTAAAAAAAGAAGAAGCTAGCAACAAATTGCTAATTAAAATATAATCCGCATTTAAAAGTAATAAGAAAATGGCCACAATTTTAAAAAGCAGTTTCATCATCTTTGGTTTTTTCATACTTTTGGACACAGTCTTGGAGTTTGAAATTTTTACATGTGAAATTCTAGCATAGTGTACTGAAATTCGAAACTCTCAATATGTGAGGGAAACTTCAATTTAGTGTGTTGGAATTTCAAACTTCTATAAGTGAAATTTCAGTGTGCTTAAGGGTGTGTTTGGAATGTTTTCCTATTTTCTCATGTTCGTTTGACTTAAAAATTTTGGAAAATATTTTCCCTAGGAAAACAAGTTCCTTCAAAATAAGGAAAATGACTTCCTTAATCAAAGTAGGAAAAACAAGTTCAATTTTCATACCACCCCGACCACCACCTCCTACTAGCCCCCTCAACCCAACCCCCCCCAAAAAAAATTAAATTTTTTAAAATTTATTTTTTTTACAAATTCAAATATTTTTTCTTACCCCACCTCCACCCCTACCCGACCGCCCTACCAGCCCCCTACCCCCCACCCTCCACCCCAAAATATTTTTTAAATTTTTTTAAAGAATTCAATTTTTTTCTTACCCCACCTCCACTCTCTACCCGCCACACCCCACCCCCACCCCCACCACACCTCCCCCCCTAATTTTTTTTTTAATTTTTAAAATTTATTTTTTTAAAAAATTCAATTTTTTTTTCTTATCCTACCTCCACCCCCTACCCCAACGCCCCCACCCCCACCTCTCTCCCCCCACAAAAAAAACTTAAAATTTATTTTTTAAAAAATATCATTTTTTTTACCCCACTTCCACCTCCACCCCCTACCCCGACCCCACCCCCTATCAGCCCCCCTCCCTCCCCCCTCCCAACTCCAAAAAAAAAATTAATTTTTTAATTTTATTTTTTAAGAAATTCAAATTCTTTTCTTATCACCACCCCTACCACCCCCAACCCCCTACCAGGCCCCCACCCCCATATTTGTTTTTGATTTTTTTTTTAAATTATAATTTTTTCATTATCGCACCCCTTTACCCTATGCGTTCTCATTGTTTTGTGTTAAATATATACAAATGCTTTTAGAATTTTTTTTCCTATTTGCGTACCGAACACAAGAAAATAAGTAAGAAACAATTTGTTTTCCTAGAAAATATTTTCCTCCATACCGAACACACCCTAAGCTTTTAGCCTTCTACTTCTCAACCGCTGATTTCACCTACAAAATCTTGATTTTCAGAAGGCTGAAAATACATAGAAGCAAATTTGAACCAAAAGCTAAGGAATGTGTTTTTCTTGGTTATCCTATTGGGCGAAAGGGTTACGAGCAAATAGAATTGGACATCAAAAAGATTTTTTTTTAAGAGATGTCCAAATTCATGAAAGTATTTTCCTTTTTGCAAGCACAATGCAATCCACCATCAACCACTTTTCCTTTTCTTCATTCTCTGATTCATTCAGTCTATCTGATTTTCCTATATCTGATCAACATGCTCCTCAACAACCACCAAAAGCCACAGAATCATGCCTTCTTCCCCTGATCATTCTACAACATCATATCCCATTCTTTCTGATACCTTATTCTCAAGTCCTACTAATTAGTGACCTCCTTTATCCATACTATCTAGCCTTGTGACTTATCGTGATATTTCTGATCAACCCAACACATTTTTCAAAAAATCGAATAGACACTACATAGGAGTTCACCCTAAATATTTACAGTACTATGTGTGTAACAATATCTTTCTTAGTTATGTGACTGATTTCTATTCTCCTGCACCTCCTGAAGCTTTTAGAGTATATACCACCAATCTTTTTCATACTAATCAATTCATTATGAATTCTGTTTCCTCAGTCATTGAACCCACTAATTATCTTCAAGCATCTAAACACCCTGGTTGGATAGAAGCTATGAACAAGGAACTAGAGGCTCTAAAATCTATCACACTTGGGATGAAGTGTCTTTGCTTCACAATAGGAAAGCCTTACCATGTAAATGGGTATATGATGTGTCGGGATCTCACGATACTTATAACGAAGGTTTTTGTAATTCTTAGGTGTGTTTTTGTTAGATATGATGTTCATGGAAACTGGTTGTGGATACGAAAGTTAGAATTTCTGGTGAAAATAAGTGAAGTAACGAGTTGTGGAGTGCACCACGAATTATGAGATGACTCATGGAGTGAAAGATGGATCGTGAAAGTGAATCATGGACCAAGTTGAAAGAATTTTCTAAGTTCCAGAGGCCCACGAAAGAGGCGATGAGCCGTCGAGCTAAGTCGCAAGTTTGCTCCAGAGAGTATTGAAATCCAGATCTTAGCCGATGGATGCATTTGATGAATCGTGGGGTATGTCACGATTCATCATACCAAATTGTGGGATCAAAGCAGTGAAGATTGAAGAAAAGCTGAGAAAAACCCACGATTCACAGCGACGAATCGTGAACCTGCCGGCGAGTTGTGAGATGAGTCGTGGGACGCATCGCAACAAAGTTTCCCTGTTCAGTTAGATTTGATTTTTATGTCTATAAATATTTTCCTTAAGGTTTATTTTATTAGTTAATCATTATTTTGGATTTGTTACGCATGTTTGAGATCTAAGAACGTACATTGATCTTTGTTCTTAGTTTTCTTGGTTACTTTGCTACTATTTTGGATTATTTCTTAGATAATACAATTCAATTTTCTCTACTCTTCTCTTGTAAGTTATTTATTATGAATTCTTCTACGTCTTATGATTTGATTCTTGCAAGCACGAGTAGCTAAATATCTTAACTAGGGTTGTGAGAACCATGATAGATTAAGGAACGTATATTAAACAAAATAGATTCTTGAATGATGAATTTGCATGTATTGTTAATCTCTTTGCTTTGATTGCTTTTTAGCAGTTGCAAACATTAAAACTTTCCATAAATCTTGACTTGCTTAATAAAAGAAGTAAATGTTAGGAAAAGAGATTAACATCAAAGATTTAAGGTTTCTAACCCTCATCTAATGATTTAAGATCTCACGAGAAAAATAAATTCGAAACCATTGACGAAGCTAACACTTAAACACTTGAAGGTCGAAAGGATTTCAAGAGACATTCTTCTAATTAGGTCGAAAGACTTTAGTTGAACCTTAAGTAAGTTTTGTACGTAAATCACCGGGATAGATCATTAATTAACTAAACCTACTAAGTTAAGAAATCATGGGGAACACACTCCTTATTTTTTCTCGTAATTTGAACACAACAACAGTAAACTCTCATCAATTGGTTACTGATAACTCAAAATACTTGTTACTTTACTTTTCATGTTAAACCCCATCGAAATTAAGACTACTAATCGGATAACCACTATTGACATAATTCTCACCATATTCTCTATGAGATTTGACCCCAACCGTGTTTGAGTTCTATATTTGGCAGCAAGTGCTTTATATCTCTTTTGGAGGTGTGATTTAGGCGTATAAAATTTTGGCACCATTACCAGATAATATGATTTAGAAATTATTTTTAGTGTTGATTTCTACTTGTTGTCCTTATTTCTTAATTTATATATTTTTTTATTTTTGTTTTTCTTCAAAAGCAATGGACCAATGTGGAATCATCGATGGTGTTAAGAAAACTAAAGCTCAATATGTTGTTGCTGCAGCTAATCCTAACATAACCGACCCCCTAGAGATGATGCTGAGAATCAGCGCCTTGCTCCTATTGCAGCCGCTGTTGGCCTAAATTCGAGAGGTTTGCTATAGAGCAAGCTCATCTGCACCGCTAGCCCTTGAGATATGCACAACCAGAGAAGGATGCAAATATGGAACTGACAGGATTTGCAGGTGCTATTGTGTTGCCCCCACTTGGTGCAAATGCCAAGTTTGATGTTACCACTACCATGCTGCACCTACTGACACCGAAAAGAGCATTAAGGGGTTTACCATCTGATGGCCTAACTCAATATCTACTGAAGTTTATAGAAGTCTACAAGGAATACAGGATACCCGGTGTTTCACAAGAGGCCATCAGACTCAGACTCTTCCCATTCTCTTTAATTGGGAAAGCCACTACTTGGTTGAATGAGATGTCAGACCAGTCGATCACTACTTGGGCTGAACTGACAGAGGCATTCCTTGAATGATTCTTTCCACCATCTTGGATGTTGAAATTGAGAAATAAGATCAACAACTTCAGACAGCTATTGGGAGAGACATTGCATGAAGCTTGGTTGAGGTTTAAGAAGAAGATTAAACAGTGCCCAAACCACAACTTACCCAATCAGGTGCTACTCGAGAGTTTCTATAGGTCATTGGATATAGTAAACAAGTCTGTGGCTGAAAATATTGCTGGAGGTACTTTGATGGGGCATACATATGCTCAAGCTACAGAGTTTCTGGATTAGCTGTCTAAGACTATCAGGGAATGTCTGCAGAGCAGTTAGCTAGAGAAGAAGCACGTGATCAGCACATGGCTTAGCTAAAACACAAATGGATCTGATCACAAAGCATATCATAAGGGTTGGTGTTCATAAGGTTAATGCTGTGGATTCTCAAGGTAAGGTGCCTCGACCATAAGAATATTATTTAGTCTCTAAGGATGAGGCAAATTATCTGGAAAATCAAGTAGTGGGTTTCCGTCCTAACGCTCAAGGGTCTACTCAAGATTTTTGGCGTAGGGACCAAGGAAATCAAGGTCAAAACAACTACAAAGATAACAACTTTGAGAGACACAATATAGATCAAGGAAACTAGAGAGATAGCGACGGCTACAGAAACAACCAAAGTGGTCCATATGTTCCTCCTAAGGGAAGAGATACTTAGTCAACAACTAATAATCTTGCTGGGTCAAAAGTTGAAGAGATGTTGAAAAAGTTGCTTACCAGAGCTGAGTCCACTGATTCCAGAATCAAAGAGATTCGAGGTGATGTATCAAGCATGAATCAGATAGTGAACTCCCACTCTATTTCTATAAAATAGCTAGAAAAATAGATTAATCAAATTTCAGTAGCCTTGAATCCACGATAGAGAGATACATTGCCTAGAGACACATTACCCAATCCAAAAAATAATAGTCAATGCATGACGGTTACTACACAAAGTGGTAAGATAATAGTGGATGAGATAAAAGAGGTTGTTGAAGTTGAAAATCAAAAAGAGAAGGTTACTACAAAGTCATGGGTCATAGTGAATGAAGATGGTGAGGAGAAAGAGTCGACTGATGTTGATAAGCCGATAATTATTGAGGTTGAGAATGAATAAACCAGTAAGCCTCCAGTTTATGCAGAAAAAAACTCTAGAGAAAAAGGGAAAGAGAAGGCGATTCCAAAAGTGTTGAGCCCAATTCCTCCATCCCTCTATAGGTTAAAGAAGAAGGCAGACGATGGTAAGTTCCATAAGTTTATTTTTATGTTGAAGCAACTGTCCATAAATAGTCTGTTAGTGGAAGAGCTAGAGCAGAAGCCATGTTATGCTAAGTTTATGAAAGATTTGGTGATGAAGAAGAGAACGATGAGTTTTGAGCTGAAAGATAATGTTCACCACTATAGTGCCATCACATCATGCTCTATGGTTGAGAAGAAGAAAGAACTTAGTGCTTTCACTATTCCATGCACTATTAGAGCTTATAATTTGCTAAGGCTCTCTGTGATCTGGGTGCAAGCATAAATCTGATGCCACTTTCCATTTACAAGAAGTTGGGCTTGAGAGCCCCCAGACCGACTATTATGCGACTATTGGTAGCTGATCATATTGTTAAGCAGCCGGTTGAGATATTGTATGATATGTTGTAAAGGTGGCAGATTTTATCTTTCAATTAATTTTGTCATCTTGGATTGTGAGGTTGATTTCAAATTCCCAATCATCTTGGGGCGACCTTTCTTGGCTACTGGGAGAGCACTTGTTGATGTAGAGTGTGGCAAACTGAGGTTTATATTGAAGTATGAGGAGGTTATGTTCAACCTCTACAAATTTATATGGTGATATTGAAATCTGTTATGTGGTGATATTGAAATCTTTCTTGGATTTATGTGTTTATATTATTGTGTTCACCCTCGGATAATTGGCTAATAGGGTAGGGTCTTGAACCTAGAAATGACTTGAATGTAAGGGTTGCTAGATAATAACGGAATCCACGGTCTCGATATAAATAAAGAAGGATTGGATTAGTGAATGAATTTATGAATGTTGAACTAGAGTTTAGACTCCATTGGATTGAATGTACACTCCTAAAATGAGTACTTGAATTTATTGAATATGGCTTGATAATGCTTACTTGAATAATCCATAAATTGGTCTTCGGACATGTTGTAATTGATGAAACCAATGAATCATATTTACTTGTAATTTGGTGTGTTAAAGAATGATCGTTGTTTACATGAAATGATTAACTCGAGTTGACCAAGTGTTTGGATGGTTGTCTATGTTGCAATTCATGCTTAAGGAAGGTAATTGTTAAATGATATCCTAAGTGTTAATGACATATAATGAGGTTATATTAAAGGCTTGTTGATTGTACAAGTATGATTGCTTATTCTTATTGTGGTTTTGATTATTATGATATCTGTCATTATTGTGGGATGTACCAGTACTTGTACATCTTTATGGGATTGGTTGATGTTATTCATTGGTTAACTCGAGTACCATGCTGGTATAAAATCTATGATTCATTGGTTGGCTCGGATACCACGTCGGTATAGTACATGGACAAGAGCTTGTCCCCTGCATGTCATGGCTAGTGGGAGATCATAAGACCCTTAGCATGTGTGTATAGGTATTTAGAAAGTGTGTTGGTTCCTTGAGGGAATTGTACTTAGCTGTTTACTTGATATTCACATATGTTGATGCCTTGAGTGAACTGGGCTTAATTGTTTACTTGATATTCACATATGTTGGTTCCTTGAGTGAACTGGGCTTAACTATTTACTTGATATTCACATTGTCGCGCCCCATTTTTCTCGCGAAAAGCGGGATTCGACGTGACAACTCTCTTTTAGGAAGAGAGCGTGAAGAGTCGCCACCTAACGAATTTAAGGCGCGTTAGGGCACCGTTCTAACTAATTACAATTAAAATTTTAAGTCTACGCAACCAGAAATCGGGTAAGGGTTCAAGTTACCTCGAAAGGAAGGTGTTAAGCACCTTTCGAGGTCCACAAATGTGGGTCCCTGCCGGATTCGTTATTTATGTGGAAATAGGTGATAAATAATAGGTCGATTAATTAAACTAAAGACTATGTAATTAAACAAGTAAAAACTTTATTTTAAACAAGTATCTAGGCTAATTTAATTACTAAAATCTAAGTGAGAAAATCATGCATGAATTAACGCAAGTAAATAAATAAACGAAAAAGATCAGATAAGCGAGAAGTCAGAAGTGACACAATGATATATGAAAAGAGACCTAATTACTAAGTGACTTAGTTAATTACCCCAAACAAATAGAAAGAAAGAAACTTAGGTTAATTTTAACCTATTCGGATCAGCGCCCGACTTATTATCGGAGACAATTCCAAAGACATTGTCGTATTCTGCTCGGGTCGATTTCCATCATATCCGTCTATCTACCCGCCTAAGTTGGTTATTAGGATTATTTTACCTAAGTGCGTACTGAAGAAATGAGAAATGTCTATCGTACCCTGGTATGCCTACTCGTCCCACTTAATGTCCAAGAGGCATTGGACTACTATTTTGGATATGGGTCTAGAAAATAAAATTCCAAGGCTACTTAATTAGACTCGGGATTAACGTCAATCAAAACATACATGGACTGGAAAACAAGTAGCACATAAATGATCTCACATAGGCCTCGCAATTCATACAATTAACACTTTATATAGCATGATATCTGGAGAACGTGCAAAACCACTTATTAATTAGTCCTATGAACAAAGTTTCTAATTATTTAACATGCTGAAAATAAATCTAATCCTACAAACAGGATGATTGATTATTTAACCTGCTAAAACTATTTTTTTAGCTATAGGCATGAGAGCTAATTAAATTAAACGTATAAGCAGAATTTTTAACCTAACATGCTGGGCCTGATTTTAACATGCTGAAACGATTTTAACATGCTGAATCCTATAGGCATGACTTCTAGTCGTGTTACATGCAGAACATATTCAATACTATAGGCATGATTTCTAACATCATTATGCAGAAGTGGATCCTAAATTTAACATGTTGAAACTTGATTCCTATAAACAAAATGATCACTTTAACAATCTGCAGTTTTAATCCTATAAACAAACTGGTTATTTAGCATGCTGAAAATTAACAAGTCCTATAGGCATGATATCTACTTAGTTTAAAAATGCTGAAACATACTGAACCAGGTTTAACATTCAGAAACAGTTTCTAACGTGTTGAACTGATTTTAACATAATGAAACAGTTTCAACGTGCTGAATCCCATAGGCATGATTTCTAGTCATTGTATATGCAGAAACTAAATTAACCCTATAGGCATGCTATCTAAAATACACGAAACACTGATGCTGAAATCAATTTTTTTTTTAAAACTAGACATGATTTTGATTTTGTTTGAAAGATGAAGCTGATTTTAAACGTGGTAACTAGCTTTGTTATTTATATGCTGAAACTGATCTTTACAACTTAAAACATGGTGACTAACTATCATAAATGCCGAAACATATTTAACTTATAACATGGCAACATGAACAGAATTGAAAACTGGTTTTAAGCCGTAGAGCATGCTAATTATTTTAAAGCTGAAACGAACTTAAAACTATAGGCATATTTTCTAGGCGTTTTCAAACAACTAAGGCAAATAGCACGTAGTTTGCCCCTCCCCCATAGCAGTCCCCCTAATGTATTTTATTACATCATCAAAGTTTTTTACAATAAATTATTACAGAATCAATGAAATAAGTAAAAAAAAGAACTAATACAATATATAAGTCTAGCGAGATCTCCAAATTCCGAGCAACTCTTCACGATAAGACCCATATTTTAATAGATCACCTGTCAAACATAGTAAACATAGGATTCGGAGGACCTTTTTACCACCCATAGGATTGCCCCGACATGTCAGAGTTCCTGAGGATCTCAAGGATCCTAGGCAGTGCTTATGTCGGAGAATGAGGTGCATTAGGCCCTCCATAATTCACCCAAATACCACAGAACAACCAAAGTGGAGCCAAATATAGTTGTATTAGCCAACAAAACTGCCAAACATACAACTAATTGGTTCGTGCTAACAGAAGATTAATGCAACAAAAACCAAACCAAACAGAAATATAAGTTCATGCTTTTATGAACAACTCACCGATAATCATGGATAACACAGACGATTACACGTTCTAAAGGTAAACATGCATATGAATTGATATATACATAGGTAGAACACTAACCAGTTATCCACAAATAACAAGAAAATATTCAAAGTCGTCACTTTTAGCAATCAGTACCACTTTAGCAGCCAGAAAGAGAAGTTAAAAGAAAGGAGTATTATCGTGTAAAAGTCTGAGTATGTCAATTCTGGATCCTTAATAGAGAGGAGAAGAGTTCCTTATATATTAGAGGAGCATATCAGTTAAGGGATGTGGAGTGCTCAATCATAGGAATCAATTCAGTGCCAAATCATATCAAGGCTACCAAAAATAAGCAAGTAAGAAGCTGTAACAAGATTAAAGGAATTTCATTAAGTAAGGAAATATTCAATAAAGAAAAGAAATAACATAGGAAGGCTATTACGGATCAATTTTAGGAAGGCAATCATGGAGATCTTTTTCCTTAAAAGAGAGAAGCAAAAATAAGCAAGGAGCATAACAGATTGATATTTACCCAAATTAGTCAAGTAAGAATATGTCTAGGTTATGTGGAATCAGTTAATATGCCAAGTTTTCCTTTTATGAATAGGCAAATCAATTAGCATAACTTACTCAAAATTTACCAAAACTACTCAAGAGCACAAAGAGTTGAATACATGTTCATAATAACGGAGCTTGCAACTGTCACGAGTTACCATACAAGTCTATTACAAATCTTACAAACTAATATTCCAAATACACCATGATTAGCATATGAAGATAATTGCTATAGACCAAACTTGATAGGGAAAGGAATCATATTGTATAACTATTGTAGAATACAAAACACAAATCACAACATACCAAACTAAAATTCACAATAGACATAATAAGAGATCAAAGTTTTGCTAGAACCCATGAATTATGAAGATTTGATTTTTTTGCCTATGATAATGCGCGGCCACAAAGAATAAAACACAACCAATTTTGCACTCAAATTGCTAATTAATTTCAACATGATTCAAATCTGAAAACAAGTACGACGGAAAGGCCTTACCGGAGACGAATTCATATCTGCCATAAGATCCAAGTAATTTTAATCTGGAGACTGAATGGTGATGCTCTTTCTTGCTCAAATCATCCCAAAATTGATGTTTTTATCTCGCTCACTGGGCATACTTCTATCGGAGTCTCATCTGTGTCGGGTGGAGTGAAATGAGAGAGAAGAGGAAAATGAGGGGTTTGTTGGTGGTGGTGAGGCCGGTTTGCTGGTGGCGGAGTTCACCAGTGGTGAACACGAGAATCAGAGGTGGTGTTGGGGTTGCGAAAGAGAAGAGATGAAAAAGGGAGAGGAGGGGCGGCATTTGGTGGAGGAGAGTGGAGAGGCAGCGGTGGAAGCACCGGTGGGGCTTCGTCGCTGTCGATGGGTTTTCTGGTCAGGACAAGGGTGGCTGTTTGTGGGTCTTGGTGGTGGTTTGGGTGACTGTTTCACCGGTGAAACGAGGCAGCGACAGAGGGAATTGAGAGATGAGATGATGACAGCGACGTTGAGGCGGTGGGGTTTCGCCGCTGCTGGTGGGGTCACGGAGAGGAGATTTGGGGTTAGGGAGGCTAGCCGACAAGCACGGACTGCTGATGGTTCCGACAGAGAGGGAGAGAGAGAGTTGAGGGAGATGGGGGTGGCGTTTATGGTGGTGGCTGGCAGAGAGAGAAATGGAGAAGTGGAGTGTGGTGGTGGTGAGATGATGAGAGGAGAGAGTGAGCTTTGGGGGGTGAGGGGTTGAGGCGACGGCTGGTCGAGGGTAGAAGTGATTAGGGTTTTGGTCTTAGGGTGAGGGGGTAATTTAAAAAGGAAATAAAGGGGAGAGTTGATCCTGGCCATTGATCACATTTGATCAACGGTTGGGATTAGATCTGATGTGGGTCGGGTTTTTGAGTGGGTCAAACGAATTTGGATAATTGGAATTGAAATGGAGCATTTGAAATTGAGTCCAAATTGACTCAATTTTAGGCTAGAATTGAAATAAATTGAATAAAAGGAGGCTAGAATTTAAGTAAATTGGGAAGAATATTGAAATTGGGTTGCTATTTAATAAATAAAATACTACGTATATATAATTTAATAGATAAAATAATAACTGACGATAATTATCGAGCAAAGAATTTTATTTAAAATTAATTACGTATATATATTGTACGTAAAATTAATGACATGTAATATTATACAAAATTTATGATAAAATAGTAATAATTAAGAAATAAATTATATTTTTATAAATTGCATACGAATTTAAAAAGTGTCAAGATGACGATAAAATACATGATTTATTTAGTAAATAAAAGCAATACGCGAGAAAAATTAAGCTTAAAAATAAGAATAACTAGTAAAATAACAGCCCGTGAGAGGTATACGGAGGTCAAAATTGGGTGTCAACAGCTGCCCCTTCCTTGCTCGAGAATGAAGGATGAATTATCGGGCAAGGAACATTGACTTAGTAGCTAATTTTGTCCGATCGGAGGCGTAGTTTTTTGAAATCGGAGAAACAAGGGGAGATTATAAAAGAGTTGCGGCCGAGACTTCGGTTTTCAAGTCGCCTACATATCCCTGTTTTTACGGGAATCAGGCCATGTGTAGTTCTAGATTTAGAAAAGAACGAGGCTTCTAGAGAAGATATATAATCGAACTTCTGGACGAAGACGTAGTTGGCACGAGTTGGCAAGGTTAGAGTATGAGCAAAATGGAATGTGAATATGATTTACGAATAAAGAATTATGCTTTGAGGAATTTCTCTTAGCCGTTTCTTGTCTTGCCTGCACAACTAGATAAAATTGTTAGCTCATTAATATAGAGAAGTATTGACTAATGTGGCGCAAAATAGTAATAAATAATAATAATGAAGAAAAGAGGTGAGAAAGCTTATCAATTTAATGTTGTTGCAGTATTTTTGAGGAACCTCAAAAATTCTGCCCCAGTTTAAACCTTTGAAGAGAAATCATCAGTTGTTAAACCTGTAGATGTTAGTACGTAAGGATTTTATAAAAAAAAATAATTTATATATTTTGTAGGGCCAAAAGAAGATGTCTTATTGTAAGGCGAACGAGCCTAAGTGTACGTTTGTAAGGCGAACGAGCCTGAAAGTTCATTTGTAAGGTGAGCGAGCCTAAAAATATTTCTTTGTAAGACGAACGAGCCTGAATGTTCATTTGTAAGGCGAACAAGCCTGAATGTCCCTTTGTAAGGCGAACGAGCCTGAATGTTCATTTGTAAGGCGAACAAGCCTGAAGTGTTCCTTTGTAAGGCGAACGAGCCTGAATGTTCATTTGTAAGGCGAACAAGCCTGAAGTGTTCCTTTGTAAGGCGAACGAGCCTGAATGTTCATTTGTAAGGCGAACAAGCCTGAAGTGTTCCTTTTGTAAGGCGGACCAACCTTTGGTGTCCCATTTGTAAGGCGGGATAACCTTAGATGTCCTTTTAAGGTGAACGAGCCTACATATTAGTAGCTCAGTAGCAATAATAATCTGATTTCCATATTCAATGGATCAAAAGTAGCTTACTAAATGGTAGTGGCTCAATTCCAGTATTTAGTGGCCAAAAGTAGCATAATTCGGAAGTATAAGGATAGAATATCTTAGCCTTTGCGTCAGATGCGAGAGGAAGCAGAGCATCTCTTGGTGACGATTTTTTCTTGATTGCAAAAATAATTTTGTGATTTACACTTGTTATTCCTGTATTCAAAGAAAAGCTGTAAGTTTTAAAAAAGCGAGATTGATACGTACCTTAACTTGTCTTTGCCCCTTTGCATTGTTTTGATTTTGTGAATTCTAGCTCGCCATGTATTTTGGTAAATTTTTTGAGGACTTCTCAAAAATTTCTGCCCCAGTTTAAAATAAAATACTTTGTGCAGGTCTTCCCATATCGAAAGATTGCCTCTGGTTTGCAGAAATTTTTAAGGTTTCTCAAAACTCAGACAATATTTTCATGTAAAGAGTCATGTATTCCTGCTTTACTCAAAGAAATTATTAGCACAAAAGATATGGTTGCCTTGCGCTTGACCATCACGATCCTAATTTTGAATCTGCATTATGATACTATTGGCCGCTTGACAGATTAAAAGAATTTAGGCTTAATGAGTGGATAGCTTGGTCAAGGCCAATTCGATTTGAAAGTGAAAGGAGAAGAAATTTTTATTAGATTAAGACCGAACCTAATAATGAGCTGCCTACATATCCAAATGAAAATCAGGTCAAATGTAGTTCAGGAGTACAAAAGAGAGTGAATAAAAGCAGAAAAAGTTTATTGAACATAAGACGGACAAATAGAGGATAATAACACTTTGCATATGAGAGTCTTGTTCTCGTCAATTCCTTTGATGTAGCCTGCGCTTCTTTGTTAAATGTCTTGAAAATATTTTTGTTGAATCACCTTGAACAATGACTGCATTTATCATGACAGGATTACTATTTGGTGATCTTTGCACTTTTATTTTGCCCTTCTCAATCAGAGTCTGAATTTTGTGCCTCAATGCTGAACAGTACTCGATATCATGACCTTGAACATTTGAGTGATAAACACAACTTTTGAATGGATCAAAACACGGAGATGAGTACCTAGGAATCCATCCCCTTATTGGTTTCAACACTCCTTGAGCCCACAATCTTTAAAATATACTCGACAAAATTTCCGTTAAAGGAGTAAAGGTACGAGGTTTTCTCCTTTTTTGTGGAGAAGAATCGGGTGCCTGATACACCTCTGGAGAACTTTGTGGGTTATATGACTGGGGACGCTCATCGAAAATGGCATGGACTTGTTCATAATTTTGATGATATTGTGTTTGTGGTATAGGGGTCAATATCTTATTTTCTTTTTCATCCTGTGAGCTCTTCGATGTTTGAAAGGCGGCTTGTATTGTAGAAACATCATTGATTCTCCCCGACTGAATGCCATATTCTAATTCCTTTCCAATTCGAATCATATTATCAAAGCTTTGAATACTTGCGAAGTATAATGATTCGTAATATACACCATCGAGTGACCTTATGAAGGTTTGTACCAATTCCTATTCAGGTACTGAAGGACGCACTTTAGAAGCTTCTAATCTCCATCGTGTTACATATTCCTCAAAAGACTCGTGATTCAATTTTCTTAATCCGAGCAAATTTAGCATAGTTGCATCGGCCTTAATGTTGAACTTATATTGTTCTACAAAGTCTCGAGCCATATCTTCCCACGAATACCATTTGTCAAAGTCTTGTTTGACATACCATGTGAGTGCTATTCCCGATACACTCTGAATAAATAACCTCATAAGAAGAGCCTCGTTATGTCCTGTTCCAACCAGTCTGCTGCAATAATCCTTAAGATGTGTGATTGGATCTCCATGCCCATCAAACACATTGAATCTTGGAACATTGTACCCTAGCGGCAATTCAATTCCTGGATGTAGACATAACTTCTTATATCTCAGGTCATAAACATTTTCAGAGCGTTATTTTTCATCCACCCTCTCCTCTAAATCATGAATCTTTTTTTGCAATGCACCTAGCTTGTTGTTCTCATTTTTGCCAGATATAATCATGCTCGGTAAAGTACCATGATCAATGTGGGCTGAAGATATTTGTTCAGGGAGTGTATGAGTAGGGACGGAGAGAGGAGATATAGTCCAAAAAGTGTTTTGCCTGGAGCTAGAAGGAAGAAGACTAGTTTTCTTTCGAATACTGAGCATATTTGTCATATTGCAGATTCTTAGTCGAATCGATGTTCAAACGCTAGACAACCTTTGAGCAAAATTAAACACAAATAAAATTATCATGTAGCATACTTAAGCTTGAAACATTGAATAATAATGATGATAATGATACTTAAAATAAAGAACGCCCAAAATGGACGAGAATTAAAATTTAAAGAGTGATCTAAACACAGAGATTTGAGCTTTGCACGAAATTTATGATAGTAACAAAACTTATGATTTCGAAGGTTCGGCACGATACTAGGATGAAATCTTAAGAGACAAGGGAGTCGTAGGATGAACAAAGTTGATTATTGTTTAACACTAGAGCTCTCTCCACATTATTCTTTTCATCTAACGTTCAACTTTAGTCAGCCTTAGGAGAAGTAGATTCATGATTAACAAAGGAGGAATGCACGAAAGAAAATATCTTATGAAGAACAATATTATGGAGTCATAGAGTGGAATGCCTTATTTATCTGAGTAACAGATTACGATTTATTCAGAATTGAATTAAGGTTATGAAGGATCTATACAACTCAAAAGTTGCGAGAGTTGAAAGATGACTCGAATGTTGATGATTGCAAGTCAAACTTACGATGAAATATGGACCCAAATAAATAAGATTTTGACAGAGAAAATAATATGTCCATGTAGAACGCGACGAGTCAAGGATATTCTAAAGGTAACAAATTACCCTAAGAGGTTAGAAAGGTGTCTAGGATATCCTATCAAGAAATAGATCAAATCAAGAGATGATTTGTATGTCAAAAGAAGATTTCTAGAGGACAAGCTCAAATCATAACGTTAGAATAAAGGAGGGTTTGACTAGGCCCTAAGATTGTATGATTTGGGCCTAAAGGAAAAAGGTACGGTACTATAAAATTACTTGCACTAAGTGTAAATAAATAAATTTTAACATCGCTTGGAGCTTGAAATTCTAAGAGTAAGGGATAGCTAGGACACGAATTAAATAATCGAGTAGGTAAAATAATAACGTAAACGTAAAGATTAACATATATGCATCATTTTTGTGTTACGAACACGCATTTAGTTAATACATGCATGACTCAAGTATAAGGGGTGGGTACAACGCTATCTTAGGTTTTCAAGATTTGGATGGACACAAACTCAAGGTTTTCCTATGCGAGGAGGCACGTGGTCACACGATAGCAAAACTATCCGCTCACCCCACGTCTATGCCAACTCTTTAAAATGGGTATTTGAAAGAATTTTGGAGAAGTGCAAAGGCACAACTCACGTGTATGGTGTGTGAAAGTGTGAAGTTCCCAAGTGGGGGAAGTATGAACGGAATGCCAGTTATGAAAAGCGATAACATGTAGCATATAAAAAAAAGAAATTAACATATTGAACAGTTAATGAAAGAAGTAAAGAAAAAAGCAAGTAAACAAATTAATAAAGAATCACAAGTAATTTGTCAAAAGAGCAAGCTAAACATGAAAAATAAAAATAACGAAATTAATTAGGAAGAAAAAATTATTTTTTTTTAAAAAAATAAATAAAATAAGGTAACACAAATTCCCACATAACATAAAATCCGTAATGGTTAGAACCTAAGCTATCCCCAGCAGAGTCGCCATTCTGTCGCGCCCCATTTTTCTCTCGAAAAGCAGGATTTGACGTGACAACTCTCTTTTAGGAAGAGAGCGTGAAGAGTCGCCACCTAACAAATTTAAGGCGCGTTAGGGCACCGTTCTAACTAATTACAATTTAATTAAATTTTAAGTCTACGCAACCAGAAATCGGGTAAGGGTTCAAGTTACCTCGAAAGGAAGGTGTTAAGCACCTTTCGAGGTCCACAAATATGGGTCCCTGCCGGATTCGTTATTTATGTGGGAATAGGTGATAAATAATAGGTCGATTTATTAAACTAAAGACTATGTAATTAAACAAGTAAAAACTTTATTTTAAACAAGTATCTAGGCTAATTTAATTACTAAAATCTAAGTGAGAAAATCATGCATGAATTAACGCAAGTAAATAAATAAACGAAAAAGATCAGATAAGCGAGAAGTCAGAAGTGACACAATGATATATGAAAAGAGACCTAATTACTAAGTGACTTAGTTAACTACCCCAAACAAATAGAAAGAAAGAAACTTAGGTTAATTTTAACCTATTCGGATCAGCGCCCGACTTATTATCGGAGACAATTCCAAAGACATTGTCGTATTCTGCTCGGGTCGATTTCCATCATATCCGTCTATCTACCCGCCTAAGTTGGTTATTAGGATTATTTTACCTAAGTGCGTACTAAAGAAATGAGAAATGTCTATCGTACCCTGGTATGCCTACTCGTCCCACTTAATGTCCAAGAGGCATTGGACTACTATTTTGGATATGGGTCTAGAAAATAAAATTCCAAGGCTACTTAATTAGACTCGGAATTAACGTCAATCAAAACATACATGGACTGGAAAACAAGTAGCACATAAATGATCTCACATAGGCCTCGCAATTCATACAATTAACACTTTATATAGCATGATATCTGGAGAACGTGCAAAACCACTTATTAATTAGTCCTATGAACAAAGTTTCTAATTATTTAACATGCTGAAAATAAATCTAATCCTACAAACAGGATGATTGATTATTTAACCTGCTAAAACTATTTTTTTAGCTATAGGCATGAGAGCTAATTAAATTAAACGTATAAGCAGAATCTTTAACCTAACATGCTGGGCCTGATTTTAACATGCTGAAACGATTTTAACATGCTGAATCCTATAGGCATGACTTCTAGTCGTGTTACATGCAGAACATATTCAATACTATAGGCATGATTTCTAACATCATTATGCAGAAGTGGATCCTAAATTTAACATGTTGAAACTTGATTCCTATAAACAAAATGATCACTTTAACAATCTGCAGTTTTAATCCTATAAACAAACTGGTTATTTAGCATGCTGAAAATTAACAAGTCCTATAGGCATGATATCTACTTAGTTTAAAAATGCTGAAACATACTGAACCAGGTTTAACATTCAGAAATAGTTTCTAACGTGTTGAACTGATTTTAACATAATGAAACAGTTTCAACGTGCTGAATCCCATAGGCATGATTTCTAGTCATTGTATATGCAGAAACTAAATTAACCCTATAGGCATGCTATCTAAAATACACGAAACACTGATGCTGAAATCAATTTTTTTTTTTAAAACTAGATATGATTTTGATTTTGTTTGAAAGATGAAGCTGATTTTAAACGTGGTAACTAGCTTTGTTATTTATATGCTGAAACTGATCTTTACAACTTAAAACATAGTGACTAACTATCATAAATGCCGAAACATATTTAACTTATAACATGGCAACATGAATAGAATTGAAAACTGGTTTTAAGCCGTAGAGCATGCTAATTATTTTAAAGCTGAAACGAACTTAAAACTATAGGCATGTTTTCTAGGCGTTTTCAAACAACTAAGGCAAATAGCACGTAGTTTGCCCCTCCCCCATAGCAGTCCCCCTAATGTATTTTATTACATCATCGAAGTTTTTTACAATAAATTATTACAGAATCAATGAAATAAGTAAAAAAAAGAACTAATACAATATATAAGTCTAGCGAGATCTCCAAATTCCGAGCAACTCTTCACGATAAGACCCATATTTTAATAGATCACCTGTCAAACATAGTAAACATAGGATTCGGAGGACCTTTTTACCACCCATAGGATTGCCTCGATATGTCAGAGTTCCTGAGGATCTCAAGGATCCTAGGCAGTGCTTATGTCGGAGAATGAGGTGCATTAGGCCCTCCATAATTCACCCAAGTACCACAGAACAGCCAAAGTGGAGCCAAATATAGTTGTATTAGCCAACAAAACTGCCAAACATACAACTAATTGGTTCGTGCTAACAGAAGATTAATGCAACAAAAACCAAACCAAACAGAAATATAAGTTCATGCTTTTATGAACAACTCACCGATAATCATGGATAACACAGACGATTACACGTTCTAAAGGTAAACATGCATATGAATTGATATATACATAGGTAGAACACTAACCAATTATACGCAAATAACAAGAAAATATTCAAAGTCGTCACTTTTAGCAATCAGTACCACTTTAGCAGCCAGAAAGAGAAGTTAAAAGAAAGGAGTATTATTGTGTAAAAGTCTGAGTATGTCAATTCTGGATCCTTAATAGAGAGGAGAAGAGTTCCTTATATATTAGAGGAGCATATCTGTTAATGGATGTGGAGTGCTCAATCATAGGAATCAATTCAGTGCCAAATCATATCAAGGCTACCAAAAATAAGCAAGTAAGAAGCTGTAACAAGATTAAAGGAATTTCATTAAGTAAGGAAATATTCAATAAAGAAAAGAAATAGCATAGGAAGGCTATTACGGATCAATTTTAGGAAGGCAATCATGGAGATCTTTTTCCTTAAAAGAGAGAAGCAAAAATAAGCAAGGAGCATAACAGATTGATATTTACCCAAATTAGTCAAGTAAGAATCTGTCTAGGTTATGTGGAATCAATTAATATGCCAAGTTTTCCTTTTATGAATAGGCAAATCAATTAGCATAACTTAATCAAAATTTACCAAAAATACTCAAGAGCACAAAGAGTTGAATACATGTTCATAATAACGGAGCTTGCAACTGTCACAAGTTACCATACAAGTCTATTACAAATCTTACAAACTAATATTCCAAATACACCATGATTAGCATATGAAGATAATTGCTATGGACCAAACTTGATAGGGAAAGGAATCATATTGTATAACTATTGTAGAATACAAAACACAAATCACAACATACCAAACTAAAATTCACAATAGACATAATAAGAGATCAAAGTTTTGCTAGAACCCATGAATTATGAAGATTTGATTTTTTTGCCTATGATAATGCGCGGCCACAAAGAATAAAACACAACCAATTTTGCACTCAAATTGCTAATTAATTTCAACATGATTCAAATCTGAAAACAAGTACGACGGAAAGGCCTTACCGGAGACGAATTCATATCTGCCATAAGATCCAAGTAATTTTAATCTGGAGACTGAATGGTGATGCTCTTTCTTGCTCAAATCATCCCAAAATTGATGTTGTTATCTCGCTCACTGGGCATACTTCTATCGGAGTCTCATCTGTGTCGGGTGGAGTGAAATGAGAGAGAAGAGGAAAAGGAGGGGTTTGATGGTGGTGGTGAGGCCGGTTTGCTGGTGGCAGAGTTCACCAGTGGTGAACAGGAGAAGCAGAGGTGGTGTTGGGGTTGCGAAAGAAAAGAGATGAAAAAGGGAGAGGAGGGGCGGCGTTTGGTGGAGGAGAGTGGAGAGGCAGCGGTGGAAGCACCGGTGGGGCTTCGTCGCTGTCGATGGGTTTTCTGGTCAGGACAAGGGTGGCTATTTGTGGGTCTTGGTGGTGGTTTGGGTGACTGTTTCACCGGTGAAACGAGGCAGCGACAGAGGGAATTGAGAGATGAGATGATGACAGCGGCGTTGAGGCGGTGGGATTTTGCCGCTGCTGGTGGGGTCACGGAGAGGAGATTTGGGGGTGAGGGAGGCTAGCCGACAAGCGCGGATGGTTGATGGTTCCGGCTGAGAGGGAGAGAGAGAGTTGAGGGAGATGGGGGTGGCGTTTATGGTGGTGGCTGACGGAGAGAGAAAGGGAGAAGTGGAGTGTGGTGGTGGTGAGATGATGAGAGGAGAGAGTGAGCTTTGGGGGGTGAGGGGTTGAGGCGGCGGCTGGTCGAGGGTAGAAGTGATTAGGGTTTTCGTCTTAGGGTGAGGGGGTAGTTTAAAAAGGAAATAAAGGGGAGAGTTGATCCTGGCCATTGATCACATTTGATCAACGGTTGGGATTAGATCTGATGCGGGTCGGGTTTTGGAGTGGGTCAAACGAATTTGGATAATTGGAATTGAAAAGGAGCATTTGAAATTGAGTCCAAATTGACTCAATTTTAGGCTAGAATTGAAATAAATTGAATAAAAGGAGGCTAGAATTTAAGTAAATTGGGAAGAATATTGAAATTGGGTTGCTATTTAATAAATAAAATACTACGTATATATAATTTAATAGATAAAATAATAACTGACGATAATTATCGAGCAAAGAATTTTATTTAAAATTAATTACGTATATATATTGTACGTAAAATTAATGACATGTAATATTATACAAAATTTATGATAAAATAGTAATAATTAAGAAATAAATTATATATTTATAAATTGCATACGAATTTAAAAAGTGTCAAGACGACGATAAAATACATGATTTATTTAGTAAATAAAAGCAATACGCGAGAAAAATTAAGCTTAAAAATAAGAATAACTAGTAAAATAACAGCCCGTGAGAGGTATACGGAGGTCAAAATTGTGTGTTGATAGTAAAATAACAGCCCGTGAGAGGTATACGGAGGTCAAAATTGGGTGTCAACACACATATGTTGTTTCCTTGAGTGAATCGGGCTTAACTATTTACTTGATATTCACATATATTGGTTCCTTGAGTGAACCGGGCTTAACTGTTTATGTGATATTCATATGTGTTTGTTCCTTGAGTGAACCGAGCTTAGCTGTTTACTTGGTATTCGTATATGTTGGTTCCTTGAGTGAATTGTGCTTATTAGTTTATCTAACTATATGCTTAAATGTAAAGGGTGGTTTCGTGATGCAACTGGTATGCTTGTGAATTGCCATAGTTATTGTCTTAGGGGCCCTTGGGAGGTCCGGGTTAATGGTATGATGTGACACAATTCCAAGTGGCCTGCTACTAGTGTAGTTGGTATAAGGTTTAGGTTTTTATTGTAGAACCATGGTCGTTGACTTGGTTAATGACTGGTAATCAGGTTTTGTTGACTTAGAATCTTATTAGGAGTGGTATGTCGACTAGAGGCGAAGTCAGGGCTAGTTGGTATCAGGGCTGATGAGTGTGAGGTGTCACCTTCTTAATTATTATGGCATATAGACTTAGATGAATCTAAAGATGGTAGGATGTTAAGGGTAAGGAACCTAGGGTGTTGAATATGTAGGACTTACAGGTAATCTTATGATGAGATCCGGCTAATAACGAGGAAGAATTCCCTTTTTTATAATAAGGCTAGCAGTATATCAAGGTATTAAGGAATTGTTTATTAAAAGACCTTGGGCTAAATACTTTTAAGTTGTGTGTTTTCTTCTGGATGTTTATGTGCTGTTATGTGATTTAATTCGGGTCGACTAATGATGCTTACCAATACGTACTATTTGTACTAAAACTACTCTTGCTATACCCTTTTTGGGGTATAGTCTGGTTACAGGATTCATTAGACGTTTCAGGCGTGACACGGTAAAGATCTCTGGCAGCTTCTATTTTTGTTCCTATAGTAGAAGCTGTGTCTTGCTTTTGCACTTCTTCTTAGTAGATATTATACCTGATTAGACTAGATCCTTGGGAAGGGTTTAGTTGTAATTAAAAGGTTTCATTGTATCCAAAGGTTTTATAACTGGTTGTAATATTTTTAAAGGCAATTTTTATGGTTTGTTATGGACTTCCAAATATCAGGTTTAGTGGTTGGCAAGGGTTCTCCTATCTAGTGGATTAGAGTAGGTGCCTGCACGAGCTAAGTAGTTGGGTCGTGACACAATCAAGAGATATGAGTGTCATTTCTGTGATTGATGGCGGGTTTATATGAACTATAGGAAGTTAAACTCTGGACCAAGAAAGACCACTTCCATATGCCATTTATAGATCAAATGCTTGATAAACTTGCAAGTAGAGGATGATATTGTTTTCTTGATGGTTATTAGGGTTATAATCAAATTTCTATTACTCCAAAAGATCAGGAGAAGACCGCCTTTACTTATCCTTATGTGACTTTTGGTTTCAAGAGGATGCCCTTTGGTCTATGCAATGCACATGCCACTTTTTAGAGGTGTATGATGTCTATCTTATTGTACATGGTAGAAGAAACAATCGAGCACTTTTTGATAACGCTCAAACTACACCTCGAATTAACGAAGCGTAAGCGATCGTTGTCAAGTAAAGAACCCAACAAAGGTTGGGGTCGAATCCCACAGAGAATATGGTGATGATTAAGACTTTAGTGAAGTAGATGACTAGTTGTCAATAGTTTCCAGTAAATAGGGGGGTTTTGTAATCAACGTGAACAAAAGCAACAATTATGTAAGAGAAATAATCAGTAGGAGAGAATGAACTAGGGATGTGTTCACCATGGCGTTGTAACAATGTCGATTCTAGGCTTAACCGGGTTCTTTCTATATGCTTGTCACGATGTGATTGCGTCAATTGTATCGTCTAAACGTCTCTCGACCAAATAAACAAATTTCCTTTTATCTTCTTTCGATCTCAAAAAGATGTGCTTTTTTAGCTCTCAATCCTAACATCAAGTAGACTAATCCAGTTACGGCATTAATCTTTAAGACGAGAGTTGGTAGTCTCGAATCCTTGTTGTTAATCAAGTTTCCCGGTTTTAATCTCTTTCTCAAGCAAATTAAACCTAGGCATGTTCTAATGTTTGCAACCCACTAGAAAACGTGACATAACGTATGATTAACAACGTGACAATACATAAATCTAACCCAATGCTACCCGGAATCTATATTGCTACGTTTGCCATGGCTCCCACAACCCTAGTTGCGGGAGTTTTAGTTACTCATGCTCGAAGAAAAAAAGAAGTAATTCATTATAAAGGAAAGAAGATTCTTACAATATGATGAAAATACTCTTCAATAATCCAAGAACAAGAACAACCAAGAACTCAAGAACACGAATTCAAGAATCCGAAAACGTGTTGTTGCTCTCAAAAAATGACTAAAAACTCTTCTAAAACTATTGGGTGAATTCTTATTACATAAACCTATCATAGGGTATTTATAGGAGTCAAAGAAACCAAATCCAAAACGGGCTAGGAATCCCCAAAACGCGGGTCGCCGACTTAAGCTACTGCCTTAGCGTGACGGTCAGGCTGACGGACCGTCACTGCCTTGACGGACCGTCGCCTGGACGTCAGCCTTAGGCAGTGGCACTGCCCTTTTGCTGCCTTGGTGTGACGGTCACTTGTGACGGTCCGTCACATTTGTGACAGGCCGTCACTCAGGCCGTCACACTTAGGCAGATTGCTCTTTTTCGCGTATTTCCGTCCGTTTCCGTGTTTGTTTCCATTTCCTACAAATACAACATAAAAACATCAAAAACAACAATGGTTGCTTGAAAATGTACGATTGTTCTTAGTAAAAAGGAGTTGAAAGTGACGTAAATTAGTGTCACATCAACACCCTCAACTTAAAACGTTCGCTTGTCCTCAAGCAACATGACATAAAACAATAATACGACTCACCTAAGAACACGAACTCATGTCTATAGCACTTCATGGTCATTCAAAACTTATTCAATTAAATCAAGCTCCCTCGTAGCACACGTATGAATGAAACACTAACTTGCAAGGATCCAAACATGTCATTCCGATATGATAGAATATTATGCATACACATACGCAGCTATCCTAACAATCAATAGACAATATAGACATCTTGGTGCCCTCACCACAAAGAAATCCCACACACAAGATTTGGGACTAGGTAAGCGCTCACACTCACAAACGATTTCAAACAATGCACATGCGATACCATAGGCTTGCCCTTACTATTCTATTTCAGGTTCTTCAGAAAGCTACTCAGGATCACTACAGGACTTGTTTAGGCTTGTAATGAGGCTTCGGGTGCAGGTATGATACATTTAGGGGTTAGTGACTAAGCCCTCCTTGGAACCACCGACATCTTATTTCTACTTTACTTACACTTACTTTCGTCCATCCTTATTCACCTTTTATTTCCTTGATTCTAGCTACAGGTGCAGCCTCTTTATTGACAATTCTTTTTGTTTCTTTTTCGATCTTTTTCATCTTTCTTTATTTTTCTTTTCTTTTCTTAAGCGCACACCCGGATTTTCATTCTATTCAAAAACCAATCTTCTCCATCATCTTTTTCTTATCATTCACCTCTGTAGTAGCCACCCCCAACTTAGGCTGATTGCCTGCATTAAGGTGCACAATGTCCATGGCAGGACCAGGGCCAAAACAGGGTTTACCTCTATAATAGCCACCCTCAACTTAGGCGAAATGCCTGCGTTGAGGTGCACGATGTCCAAGGAAGGACCAGGGCCAAAATAGGGATTCAACGTTAAACAGAAATGGTGAGAGGTTATTGAAAGAACAAGGTCAATTATGGCTCAAACAGGGATCAAGGGATTATTTATATTTGGACGGTCTTTTTAGGTTAAGTGGACTGCACACAAAAAGGGCCTGTGATCCTTTCCTAAGCAACCAACTTCAAACTTAACAAAATAGACCGGGCAAGTTCTAGATGCATGCACAGAGTAAGAATTTATAACAATTAATCTCACACACTCTTAGCACCAAGAACTATATCGCTACCAACTATCAAACAACCGCTCGGCTTAAGCATACTCATTCTAATCATATTCACACAATGACATTCAAGGATCCAGACAGTCAATCGTTTCAACATAAGCTCAAAACCAGAAAATTTTTAAAGGGGCGCTACTTTGATAAGAAATCTCATGCTTTGCTATAGACACTAAAAAAAATTTAAAACAACAACCTAAACATGCCGGTTCTACTAGATAGCACACCGGAGGGAAAAGAAACACGGCAACAAAAACCCTCGGTGGTGACTCACAGGTTTCCCAACACCCTCAACTTAGACTCATGCATTGTCCCCAATGCATATATGCGCAAGCTAAAAACTGTGAGAATAAAGGAATACCTGTGAAGTCGATATGACTCAAATTCCGGAATGATGTTGGAGACCGCCTGGGTCTCCAAAACAAGAGAACTCGATGGAGTGTTTGCACGCGCTGCTGATTCGATGTTGCTGTCCAACTTCTTCTTTTGTTGGCTCCGCAGCTAGTCGCGACAACTTCTTCGCTCTTTCTTTGCAGATTCTCTTGCGGTGTTTTCGTTTCTTTGCTCTATTTTCACCGCCTTTCTCTGCCTGTCTCACCACAACATTCGATCCCAACTTCATAGCAGCTCGGGTCTCAACCACACCCTTTTGCTTAAGATGCACATTCGCAGGAGCTTCCTCAATAGCATTGATGACCGCGACCACCCTCATGTCACTTGGTTGCTTCATCAATTTAGACACATCGAACTTGACCACTTCATTGTTCAATCGGAAGGTCAGTTCGTTTTTCTCCATGTCAACCAATGCTCTTGCTGTGGCTAGCAATGGTCGTCCCAAGATTATGGGAACTTCGAAATCCACTTCGCAATCCAAGATCACAAAGTCGGCTGGGAAGATAAGCTTACCGATCTTTACAAGCACATCAGACAATATTCCCACAGGTCGCTTTACTGAGCGGTCAGCCATCATCACTCTTATGGACGTTGGTTTAGGAGCTCCCAAACCCAATTTGTTATACACTGCTAGCGGCATCAAATTTATACTAGCACCAAGATCACACATAGCTCTTCCGAAGTTGAGCTTCCCGATAGTACATGGAACAGTGAACGCACCTGGATCATCCTTCTTTTCAACTAATGACCTTGAAGAGATGGCGCCGCAGTGGTGGAGGTTGTCTTCTGGTTCAAAACTCACCGACCTCTTCTTTGTAATCAAGTCCTTCATGAACTTGGCATAACCGGGCATTTGTTCCAGAGCTTCCACCAATGATATGTTTATTGAAATCTGTTTCAACATGGTCATGAAGTTCAGGAACTTACAATCGTCAGCTTTCTTCTTTAACCTCTGGGGGAAAGGAGGTGGGTGTCGAAACATCATAGTTGGAAGCTTTTCAGCTTCCTTGCGTTTCTCCGCGGGCTTTGGAGTTTCCTCCTCTACCGCCTCTTCCTCATCCGCGATATCACCTTGAGTTTGAGTTACCGGATGTGATTTCGGTAATATTCTACCGCTTCTGGTAGTGATCGCCATACAACTTGCATCGTTCTGCGGATTTTGGATGGTGTCGCTCGGCAAGGTACCCATTTTCCTTGGGTTTAGAGATGCCGAGATGTGACCCACTTGCTGCTCTAGTTGCTTGATCGCGGTTGAGTGTGACTCCACTACCAGACTCAATGTTGATAACTCATTCTGCATTGCCTTTACCCCAGAGTCAGTCGATTCCACCTTAAGCAGCATCTTCGCCATCATATTCTCTAGTTTGGATGTCTCAGCCTCGCTGCCGGTCTTATCCCGATTACCAGGTGGTATATACAACCCACTTCTCTCGGTGTTGTTCCTCCAGCTTCCTTGGTCGCGATTTTTGTAGCCACCATTCTCATAGTGGTTTGGATAGTTCCGACCTTGGTTTCCCTGGCCATTGGCCTGGAAACCCCCCAAGTAATTGGCCTCCTCAGTCTCTATACCTTGGGAACCCACAGCTTGTACCTTCTCTATACTTCCTGACGTCAAGTGCCTTGTCAGGAGATCCAACTGCGTTTTCAAGTGTGCCATGTCTTGGTCGCGCTCCTCCTCTTTCCTTCGCTGCTCTGCTGGCATGCCAACGGTATAGGTGCTAGCTGCAACCTCTGAATCCCGTGTGTGCCAGGCTCTGTTGGTTTTGGTGAGCCTGTCCAAAATAGCTGTGGCGTCGGCAAAAGTGCGACCCATAAACGCTCCACCTGCTGCGTTGTCCAACGTCGGCTTGGTAGCCGAATTCAGTGCCCTATAAAATGTCTGCATCAAGACGTTGTCGGCCAACTGATGGTTCGGGCACTGTGTCAGCTTCTTCTTGAATCGCAGCCAGGTCTCGTGTAATGCTTCGTGCGGTTGCTGCCTGAAGTTGCTGATCTCGTCCCTCAACTGTATCATCCGAGAGGGAGGAAAGAACCTTTCTAGGAAAGCTCCTCTCAACTCTCCCCACGTTGCGATAGAGTCAGGGGTCAGCTCTGTCAACCACAATGCTGCCTCCTCAGACAGAGACAACGGAAACAACCTGAGCCTGATCACTGTCTGACTCACGCCTGGCAGCTCAAATGATTTGCAGATCCCGACGAAATTCATCAAGTGCTGGTTTGGATCATCACTAGCAGCACCTCGGAACACTCCTCTCAAGTTCAACAGCTGGATCATCGTGCTAGTGATGTAGAACTTTGCTCCGAGCGCTAGCGGTGGAAGAATAATGGCGCCTGTAGCGCCAGCTTCATCTAAGTCGAGATCCTCATCGTTCATCATAACATCGTCTTGCCGACCCTCAGTATTTAAATTTTGTTGGGCCAGCAGTTCTGCAGCGATTCTCGCTGCCTCTAGTTGTGCGGCCATATTCCGCCTCAATGTTCTAGCAAGTTCGGGGTCGTAAGGTAAAATTTGTTCCCCCGAACTTCGGGTACTTGGCATGCACAACTGTGTACCCTGTCAACGACAAAAACAACAAATAAATGTAAAACAGGAAATTATGACTAATAGTCAAATAAACACACCGGACTTAATAATCAACCGTATTCCCCGGCAACGGCGCCACTTTTTGATAACGCTCAAACTACACCTCAAATTAATGAAGCGTAAGCGATCGTTGTCAAGTAAAGAACCCAACAAGGTTGGGGTCGAATCCCACAGAGAATATGGTGAAGATTAAGACTTTAGTGAAGTATGAGACTAGTTGTCAATCGTTTCCAGTAAATAAAAGAGGGGGGTTTTGTAATCAACGTGAACAAAAGCAACAATAATGTAAGAGAATAATCAGTAGGAGAGAATGAACTAGGGATGTGTTCACCATGGCTTTTGTAACAATGTCGATCCTAGGCTTAACCGGGTTCTTTCTATATGCGTGTCACGATGTGATTGCGTCAATTGTATCGTCTAAACGTCTCTCGACCAAATAAACAAACTTCCTTTTATCTTCTCTCGATCTCAAAAAGATGTGCTTTTTAGCTCTCAATCCTAACATCAAGTAGATTAATCCAGTTACGGCATTAATCTTTAAGACGAAAGTTGGTAGTCTCGAATCCTTGTTGTTAATCAAGTTTCCCGGTTTTAATCTCTTTCTCAAGCAAATTAAACCTAGGCATGTTCTAATGTTTGCAACCCACTAGAAAACGTGACATAATGTATGATTAACAGCGTGACAATACATAAATCGAACCCAACGCTACCCGGAATCTATATTGCTACGTTTGCCATGGCTCCCACAACCCTAGTTGCGGGAGTTTTAGTTACTCATGCTCGAAGAAGAAAAGAAGTAATTCATGATAAAGGAAAGAAGATTCTTACAATATGATGAAAATACTCTTCAATAATCCAAGAACAAGAACAACCAAGAACTCAAGAACACGAATTCAAGAATCCGAAAACGTGTTGTTGCTCTCAAAAAATGACTAAAAACTCTTCTAAAACTATTGGGTGAATTCTTATTACATAAACCTATCATAGGGTATTTATAGGAGTCAAAGAAACCAAATCCAAAATGGGCTAGGAATCCCCAAAACGCGGGTCACCGACTTAAGCTACTGCCTTAGCGTGACGGTCAGGCTGACGGACCGTCACTGCCTTGACGAACCGTCGCCTGGACCGTCAGCCTTAGGCAGTGGCACTGCCCCTTTGCTGCCTTGGTGTGACGGTCACTTGTGACGGTCCGTCACATTTGTGACGGGCCGTCACTCAGGCCGTCACACTTAGGCAGATTGCTCTTTTTCGCGTATTTCCGTCCGTTTCCGTGTTTGTTTCCATTTCCTACAAATACAACATAAAAACATCAAAAACAACAATGGTTGCTTGAAAACGTACGATTGTTCTTAGTAAAAAGGAGTTGAAAGTGACGTAAATTAGCGTCACATCAATCTTTATGGATGATTTCTCAGTAGTTGGTGACTTCTTTGAAGATTTCCTAGTTCATTTGGGAAAGGTGCTAAAACGGTGTGAGGAGACCAACCTTGTTCTTAACTGGGAGAAATGCCACTTCATGGTAACAAAAAAGGATTTTGTTAGGCGACAAACCTGAAAGAGGAATAGAGGTAGATAAAGTGAAAATTAAAGTTATTGCCAAGCTGCCTCCTTCGATTTTTGTGAAGGGTGTTCGTAGTTTTCTTAGGCATGCTAGGTTCTACCGGTGATTCATCAAGGATTTTTCAAAGATTGCGAGTCCTTTGTGCAAGCTGCTAGAGAAGGAGACTAAGTTTGTGTTTGATGATGCATGTTTGAAGGCATTTGAATGCCTGAAAGAGAAGCTCACTTCAACTCCTATTATTATTGTACCTGATTGGTCTAATCCATTTAAGGTGATGTTCGATGCTAGTGGGGTGGCTCTAGGTGTTGTTTTTGGGAAAAGAAGAGAGAAGATTTTCTATCCAATCTACTATGCCAACAAAGCATTAAATATGATCCAAAAAACTACACGGTGATTAAGCAGGAGTTGTTAGCTATAGTGTATACATTTGAGAAGTTCAGAGCTTTTTTGTTGGGTACTAAGATTGTTGTTCACACTGACCATGCAACGGTCTGGTATCTCATAGTTAAGAAAGATGGAAAGCTAAGGTTTATTAGATGGGTGCTTCTGTTGTAAGAATTTAACTTTGACATTAAGGATCGAAAAGGGACTGAAAATCAAGGTGCAAATCACTTGTCTGGGTTAGAAAAAGAGGGGAGGCCAAAAGGTGAGCTAGAGATTAATGAATCCTTCCCTGATGAGTAGGTATTAACAGCCTCCCATGATCTTATTCCTTGGTTTGCTGACTACACACATTTTCTGGTTAGTGACTTGATGCCTAAAGACTTGCACTTCTATCAGAAAAGGAAGTTCCTTCATGATGTGAGGAAGTTCTATTGGGATGAGCCATATTTGTTCCAGATTTATGCTGATAATGTGATCCAGAGATGTGTATCGGAGGCGGAGATGATGGATATTCTGGAAGCATATCATTCCTCTCCTATGGAAGGACATTATGGTGCCATTCGGACTGTGCAGAAAATTCTTCAGAGTAGGTACCATTGACCCACAATCCATCAAGATACCTATGACCTTGTTAGGTCGTGTGACCAGTGCCAGCACTATGGTGGTATATCTAGAAAGCATGAGCTACTGATGAACCCTATTCTTGAAGTTTGAGCTATTTGATGTGTGAGGTATAGACTTCATGGGTCCCTTTGTTAGCTCACATGGTTAGAAGTACATCTTGGTAGCTGTTGATTATGTGTTAAATTAGGTGGAAGATGTTGCGCTTCCCAATAATGAAGATAAAAGTGTCACTACATTCTTGAAAAAGAATATATTCTCAAGGTTTGGCACTCCGTGGGGTATCATCAGTGATGGAGGTTCTCACTTTTGCAATTGGCTGTTTAGTGCATTCTTGGCCAAGTATGAGGTCAAGCACAATGTTGCAACTCCTTATCATCCTCGGACCAGTGGGAAAGTTGAGGTCTCCAATCAGAGATAAAGACCATCTTAGAAAAGACTGTGAATGCTAATACAACAAATTGGTCCCGCAAGTTTGATGATGCTCTATGGGATTATCAGACAGATTTCAAAACTCCAATAGGGATGTCTCTCTATTAGTTGGTGTTTGGTAAAGTATGTCATCTGCCGGTCAAGCTTGAGCATAAGGCATTATGGGTACTTAAGAAGCTAAACTTAAACTGGAATGATGCCTCTAACTTAAGGCTTGAGCATCTAAATGAGATGGATGAGTTCATACCTCGTGCATATGAGAGTGCGACTTTGTACAAGGAGCGAATGAAGCTATATCATGATAAGAAGATTCTGAAAAGAGAGACCAGTACTGGGGACTTAATCTGGTTGTTCAACTCCAGACTTTGCTTGTTTCCTGGTAAGTTGAAGTCAAAGTGGTCTGGCCCTTTAAAGTGACCTAGATGTTTACATATGGTGCCATTGAACTTGAAGATCCAGACGAGAACATGTTCAAGGTAAATAAACAACAAGTTAAGCAATATTTGGGAACAACTGATGAGGTGAAGGTTATCCATGAGGTGTATCTTGATGAAGTCTGAGTAATCAAGGTACCCGCGTTGTTCTACGATGTTAAATAAGGAACTGCTTGGTAGGCAACTGAAGGAGTATGTTGATAAAGTCTGAGTAATAAAGGTACCCGCATCATGTCGCGATGTTAAATCAAGCACTGCTTGGGAGGCAACCCAAGATTATTGTTGTATTTGTTTTTATTCTTTGGTTGGGATGTTTTTTATGTGTGTTGTACTGTGCAGGAACAAATAAGCCAAAAGAGAACAAATATTGGAGAAAAAAAGCCCCACGAATTAGGACACGGATCGTGAAATGGCCCACAATTCATGGCTCACATTCGTGAACTTGAAATGGAGGTTCCAAAAGCTCACTAAAAGGAAATCATGGTTGATGTCATGAATTGTGAACTTGTTAATGGTTCGTGATATCAATCGTCATTTTCTCACCAAGAAACTTCCATCCCACGACTTGGATGACAGACCATAGCTCATGTGATGGTCCATGGGATTTCAACTTAAAGGACCCATGTAAGGGATCCATGGTGCCTTCCATCACATGTCCCATAGATCGTGCGATTGAGTCGTGGTTGGGGTTTAATACATTTAAAAAAAAAATTCAAATCAACCCAACCCGACCCGGTTCTATTTCCCCAATTGCATTTAATTAAAAAAATCACTTTTGAATTGTAGTTGAACTATCTCAAAATTCTTCAACTCCTCAACTCCTAAAATTCCTAAACTCCCAAATTCAAAAGTCCATAACCGTCGACCTCAACTTCACCCACAAGTCAATCAATCACTTCCTCCTTCATCACTGTCGCGATCTCACCGGCACCACACACACACAAGTTTCAATTCTAAATCTTAAGGTCCAAAAAAATCTCCATTAAAGGTAAGGTTTCACCAAAACTTCACCCTTGTTCAAGACTTCTCGTCGAGGTTAAGTACCTATGGGTTCATATTTGTGAAAGTACAATTTGTGTTAATAGTTAAACTTAGATTTGCATTTATTTGAATTTTAGGGAAATTGATATTTGGGATACTTGTGTGGAAATCATGTGATTAAATTTTTTAGTATTGTGGAGTGATCAATGGGCTAAGATTGTGTTAACGTTAGTTTGGGTGTTCACACCCATTGAGTCGGAGGGTATTACGACACTTGAATTTCAGAAATGAATTTTGAAAGTTGTTTTGCTCACCAACTCCCAATGATATGTTTATGATATAATTGAGGGTGAAGTCTGAGTACCCATTTGAGTTTTTATTTATTATGTGAATATTACGTTAGCGTACGTCTAATGATCGTGAAGGTTTGATTTTGATAATCGAAGGGATGCTTATTGCTTTAAGCTTGTCAGTTTCACTAAGCACTGAGATTTATGCCCCATCATGGTTCGTAACCTCAAGTGTCTAATGAAGAAACCAAGTTTTGGATCACAAATGGTATTGATGGGAAAAGCCACAAATCGTGAACTAGCTCATGACTCGTTGTCTGGCTCGTCATGAGCATCTCCAATAACAGAGGTCACTGCCTCAATCCCATGTATGGGTTCATGGGTCATCACCCAAGGTGATGAATCGTGACTCTATCCGTGGGTCACTAAAATTGCTGAATCATGCTACTGTCTCAATCTCACGAGTCACTTTATGAATCATGGTCCATTTCACGATTCATCTCATGAATCATCGACCACTTGATGGTTCATGACTTATAAGAAAAAATATTTCCTTTTTGTTTTATTGCTTTCCTTTTGTACTTAGTGTGTACTAACGTTGTTCGCCTACATGTACTTATGGCTCCAAACAACCACCACGCAGGTGAGTGACTGTAAAGCAAAGGATACTACTCCCACTTGCCTCAAAGATCTACCCACTGACTCCAAGGACGAGGTTGAGGACGTGAAAGCATCTCCCCTTTTCCAAAAATCTAGACAACCTGCTCACACATAGCAAACTCCTCGCCAGTCTAACAAGGGAGGGGATTCATCAGCGGAGTCACAAGGGTCGGGTCCTAAGACCCAAAGCAGTACACAAAAAAATGAGAGTCCAAAGGCTGATGATGAACCAAAAAGGGGCCTCATCCTAAAGAGAAAAAACCCAGAGTTTAGAGAACAACTCCGATGGCAAGTAAAAGGGGACAAATAGATCTTTCATGATGGTGTTTCTCCCATCAGCAAGGGACACATCCAGAGGAGTATAGCGGAGGAAGTAAGAATCAATTCTTTTGAGCTATCTGAGTATCCATACATCAAAGCAATGTTCTGATGTTATCGTCTAGATTGGGTTAGTTAGATGCTGGAGACTAGCCCACCATGGTTAGAGAGTTCTATGCAAACAATGTAGCCACCCTAGATAATATCTGCAAAAAGGGCCAGAAAATCAAAGATTCGTCAGCACTCGATAGTGTCCCAATTCGCGGCCTAAATGTTGATATCTCCGAGAAAACTATCAACTAATTCTTTTACGGGCTAGATTATATAGATCTAAAGAATATGTTTGAGTATGACAATCAGTATAAGTAAAGTGGATATAAAATGGTTGGCACAAGTACTGACAGACACAGAGCCTGAGTGGCTGACAAGTGACAAGCCTAAGATCTAAAAAGACTCTTTGAGCTTCATAGCCAAGTTTTTGTGGGACATGATTCAGTTTCATCTCATGACTACGGGGGAGATAATCATCTAAATGAAAAGATAGAGACATTGTTTGCAAGCATCACGTCAATGTACAAGTTAATGTTCGGGCATATTATTGCGGAGGAAATCCGGCAACGAGCAATTAAGCTTGTCATATCTTTGCCTTTCCTATTTTTAATCACTCACTTATATCTAGAGTTTGATATTCACATCCTAGTTGGCATTGGCCATTCTATCATAGATACTAAAATGCAAGACATTGACAAGATGGAAGATGTGGCCAAACCCCTAGTTTGAGGAAAAAAAGAAATATTTGGGTCAGGAGAGGCCACTACTATCCATGATGCATTTGTGATACTACCAGAAATGACACCATATTTAGCTGGCATGGTAACACCCTCGGTAAGTCAAAATGAGACTACCCCATTAGCTAGAAGAGAGGAGCCTGCTATCATATTAGGTGTACCGCCCATCGAAACCAGTACTGGTTCAGCTCCCGCAGTGGCTCCTGCTCCTACCACCACTCCTGTTGCTACTGTTAGTTTTGTTCATCCTCCTGCCCCAACATCAATATATGCATTTACTATATCGAACTTTACAAAGTTGGTCAAGAAAGCTGAGATGGTAGAGCACCAATTTAAGCTATTTGCATGGCAGTTGAAGTCATTTACTAATCAGGCCATCGCTGATGCACTTGCCCCATATATGACTCTGCATGGTCGACTTGATACTATAGAGGAGCAGGTAAATGAGATATTGAAGGAAATTGTCGCTCCTGATTTGGGCAAGTTTATTGAGGAGTTAGCACATATGCGGGCTAATATTACTGAGTTGCGCTCATTGCCTGCGCCATCATATGATGTGCATTCCACTGAGAAATCGGAGTAGCCAGAGGATGATACACCCTTGCTTGATCTTATGGAGTTAGCTATTCCGGCTACCAAAAAGAGAGTGCATAAGGTGGATAATGATGATAAGGCTCCTACTGAGAGACAGTGCAAGAGAAAAAAGCAAGAGAACAAAGAGATCAGGGAGACTATGCGATGCTCGAGGGATGATTATCACATGGTTAGAGAGCCTGGAGCTTCTTTGAACAGGACATCTGAGGGTGACAACCCTTCTTTAACCATAATTTTGGGTGCGGCAGTCACTGGCGATGTCGTTGATTCTGAGGTTGCTGATGATACTACAAGTGCTGCACTTACAACCCCGTCTTTGACATTAGACACCGGCGCTTAAGTGCCATAGATAAGTTCTCGCCTCCCATGCATTTCTTTTAGTGCACCGAGGATAATGCACAATTCTTTTTGGTGGAGTGGGAGTAGTCCGTGTTCATCCTTAGGTTTTTCTTGTTGGGTTCTTTTCCTGAGAATGTTTATTTCTATTGAGGATGTTTTTCTTGCTAGGAAGACTTTCAGCATATTAACTATTTTTGTGTATGAATTTGGTACCCCTCCAAAATTTTGGTATGGTACTTCATTGCTTCATATGTTGACTTGTTAGACTCAGTTTGTTACATTATGCATATTGATTCTGATGACTGTTGCTAAGTTAGTATACCAACTGAATAACTTTTAGTTGATAATGAAACTTTGTGCCATGTATGAGTGAGATGCTTTAGTTTGGTTCTTACTTTGTGTGTACAATCTAGAAATTTTTAGGTTAATCTTTCTACTGTTGTAGGATATTTTGGTTAATAAAGGATCATAGCTTTCTTTGTATAGTCACTCAGACCCAAAATTGACTGATCAAATAAAGTATACGGTCCCTAGATCCCTAATATGAGCCTTAGACATTTCTTTGATTATCTAGATTGCCATACTATTTTCTTGTAAGTAAATCCCTTTCTTTTGGCCCTGGTCCCTTCTTGGACACTAGATTTCAACTTAGGCGAAGCACATGAATTGAGGGTGGCTGGCGTTAGAAAAAGCAAAAAGGAAAGTTGGGTAGAAAAAGGAAGGAACTAATAAAAAAAAGGTGTGGTAAGCTTGTAAGAAAAGAGAAAAAGTTAGAAAATCTGTAATAGAAAAAAGAAGAAGTTAGTTTAAAGTTAGAAATAAAACCACACCCGAGCTGACGGAAAGAAAAAAGAAGGGAAGAAAAGGGTTGAGAAATAAATAGTGAAGAAATAGTGTAGTATTCAGAGAGGGTTGAGTCATTTATCCAAATCTACCATACCTCATCCCCAAGCCTACATCACAAGCCAAACAAAGTCCTATAGTGATTCTAATCTGACTGTCCGATGACGGAAGCATAGAAAATAAGGGTAATTATATAGTATGTGTACATGCATTGTTTGAACTTATATGTGAGTGTCAGCACACCTTGTTTATACCGTCCGATCTTCCTTGAATATCTGTGTGAGGGACATTCTTTGGTATGTGAGGGCACTATCATGACATTGTCTAATTGCTAAGTGTAAAGTTGTGTATCACTGGTGTATGCATAGTCATTTGTCAATAGCATAATGCCAATCTTTGTCCGTAGTTGTTAGCTTGAGATGCTATGAACCATGCACATCTCTTTTAACTAAAAGAGAAGGGTTAAATTTTGAGACTGTATGTTGCCAAAGTGTTTATATACTTACCATATGCTTCTTAGTTTTCCAATGCCTAAGCTTCGTATAGTTGAGTCTTATTTTAGTTGCGTCATAGCCCAAACTAGGGGTGGTGCGACTGGCACACGATACCTTATCCGACTGAGTTAGACATTGAAACATACTAGCTGACTAAACTGTGGGTCGATAAAATTAGGCAGTACAACATCTGAAATACTAAGCCTCTACCTTTAAGGTCATAACCTGAACAATTTTAAGTCATATAGACCAAAGTAAACAAGCCAAAAATAATGAAGTACTAGCTAGCCAACGAGGCCGCAACTGAAGACATACATACATACCTACGTATACATGCCAAGCCTAAGGGACTGTAGACTGGAAGCTATAAAAAGAAATCCAGAATATTATGTCCACAATAGCCTCTAAGAGTGTCATAAGCACCGGTCAGGACAAGTCCCCACTATGTCCAAATTGTAAAAAAAGCAAATATCCTATGATAGCTCCAGAAAAAGGTAGAGCTTACCAACTCATGTTTGAACCTTGGATCCTAGTGGAGGGATCGATCAGAATCCCTACCTGGACCTGCAAGCATGAAATAAAAATACAGCGTCCCCAGGCAACGGATATCAGTACGAATAAAAATGTACTGATATGTAAGGCAGAAAGTAGGAATAATAAATAGCTGCCGTAAAAAGGGTAATAGAGATACCACCTGAAACTGAAACTCTGATAGCCTCCATGACCAACATCTGACCTTATAAAAATCAAATATGCATTATGCTTATGTAATCATATGTCGGGAATACATATACATATACCAATGCAAATTCATGTCATATCCAACCAAATGCTAGCAATTGTGGTATCTTCCGGTGGCTAATCAGCATCATATTTGCCAACTTGTGGCCATCTGTTTCTCATACGTATAAATATAGGTAATAGGCCTCATACCTTCTGATTATAGCTCGAGAGTAGAATGCATTAACATATGATGTCACAGATTCATAATGCATATTTGTTACCATAATCATGTTGCCAATCTTTGCCCATCGATACTTTTATTCTCATAATCTCGTAATCACTTTTGTATAACATGTAAATGTCTCATAGAACCTTATATGCTTGTATAATAAACTGGAACACTTAACTCGACTTTAGAAAGGTAACTTAAACCCGTGGATGTTCATAAAGAGCTTAAGGTGCTTCACTTAATTTCTATATATGTTATGCTAAATAATTTGTAAAAGAAAGTATTTCAAAAAACACATGTCCTTTTGTAGTTTAAACATACGAGTTACATTTGAGAGTTTTAGAAATCGACATATTATTTTAAAGTTTTTCGAAAAACACTTTAGCGAGGAAGGAGGACTAGTTGCGAATTTTTAATATTCCTCCATAATATTTTTAAGTCACAATACCCAAAGAACAAAAAAATTTGATACATATGGACCTATAGTCAAGGAAGTCAACAAAATAATATATAGATATCAAATACTCTATATAATCGAACGAGTGGAATATCAATACAATAGAATCATGAAAATACTTCAACTGTGATCCCAATGCCTTTCGCAGAAGGTCTTTCTAGCAATAGAATAATAAAATATCGCATTTGACGATTTAGGAATTTTCTAAAAATTCGTGCTCAAAGGAAGGACGATGCTTAGCCTTACATACCTTTCCAACAAACGTCCAAATGCCCATAGTTCCTTCACGGAAGTTGTTCCTTACGTCCTAAGCTTTACAAACACTATATATATACTGCTTATACGCATTGATAAATAGTTCATAATTAAGCTTTAATTGGCAAATTTTCTATAGGATCACAACTTGATGAAACATCCGTAGAACTTTGTAAAAATAATCATAAAAGAGTCCCGAGATGGTTACCTTAGAAAACTAAGTGTAAAGATTGAAGAACCACAAAGAATTACCAAGTTCTATCTTTTGGAACTAGCTCCAAACAGGCTAATCAAAGAGAAAAATGATTGTCATGCGTAGAGATTGCATTTCTAGGTACGGGACAAACTTTAGCGATAGAAATCACCAAAAATATACCTTGATCACTCAAAATCTCCCTTGCAACTCTACCCTACATTTCTCTCTGTCTCAGAATTGTTTGAAGTGTTTTTTTTCAACTTAAAATGTCAATAGAAAGATATATTCTTATTTTGACCCGACGCAGTTCGCAACTCAGCTTTAGCCTAGACAGTCCGCAGTAAAACAGTCATAACGTTTTAGTCTGATGTCAGTTTGATGTGAGGTAGTGTGTGTTGGAAACTAGACTTGTAGACCTTCGAATTGGTAGGTTGGGGACCCTCTAACTCTTTATATATTGGGAGAAAATCTCCAAGACATTTGACCCAAAGTTCATAAAATTTATTAAAGAAACCTAAAAAAACATTTGCCGACTTTTATCTCACAACTTGCTTGACTTCAAAACTTAACATACGACCATTTTGCGATTATAATACCTTATAAAAAATCCTTCTTAGCATATTAGACATTATTAGTCTTACCCCGAAGGTACGGGTTAATCTAAACCTTCTGAATGAGCGATGTGTTACCATTTGTTTAACTCGAACTTTTATTTAAGGGCTTTCTTTGACATAAAACCTTAGTTTAATTCATTGATATTATCAACCATTTGCAACCTTATTCTCCTGACGTGCTATACCAAGTTATATGCACATTATACACTCATGCCACACAATGTATATTATGTGAAAAAAATACGAGGTCTCACATTATCCCCCTCCCCCCCTTAAGAATATTCGTCCGCAAATGGATCAAAATAATTCCTTAGTTGCATTCCATTGCTGCTAATATGTTATTTGCGAGGCAATATTTGTTATGATCGCAAACCTTAAATCCAATTCTGAAAATTCAATTACAAGGCTTCGTATAGCTACCTCGCGACAAGACATATAAATTTCACTTTCAAGTTATTTAAAATCCAATCAAGTTGCTGTAAAGGAATAATTTTCAATTATTGAAATTCGACTCACCTTAAGTCATAAATAGTTGGGGGTACTTCTTCCTTATTTCCTCCTTGGCTTCCCAAGTCATTTCCTCGACGTTGTTATTCTGCCATAACACTTTGACGGAAGCCACTTCTTTAGTCCGAAGCTTTCTTACTTGCCGGTCTAAAAGAGCCACTGGTACCTCAACATAATACAAGTCTTCAGCGATGCTAATATCCTCAGCAGGCATAATACGTGAAGGATACCCAATGCACTTTTGCAACATAGATATATGAAACACAGGATGGACCGCTTCTAATTTTGAAGGTAAATCAAGCTCATACGCCACCCTGACGATCCTCTGAATAATATTATATGGCCCAACATACCTATATTGAGCTTCCCTTTCTTGACAAATCACATGACACCCTACATAGGTGATACTTTCAGGAAATCCCAATCTTCTCTATCAAATGCTAAGTCTCACCGTCGAACATTTGCATAGGACTTTGTCCGACTCTGTGCTGTCTACAACCGATCACTAATAGGCTTTACCTTCTCTATAGCTTGTTGGACTAGATTGGGACCTAGAAACTCAACTTCCCTGACCTTGAACCAACCAATCGACGATCTGCACTTCTTCTTGTATAGGTGCTTCGTAAGGAGCCATCTGAATACTAGCTTGGAAGCTGTTATTATAAGCGAACTCAATAAGGGGTAGACAATCATTCCAACTTTATTTAAAATTCAGTATGCAAGCACGTAGCATATCCTCAACGGTCTGAATAGTATGCTCAGCTTGTCAGTAAGTCTGTGGATGAAAAGCAATGGATTTACCCGAGTGCCTAGACCCTTCTGAAAGGATCTATAGAAATCTGTTGTAAATTAAAGCCCTTCGGTCAAAGATCATAGATAATGGAACTCTGTGAAGGCGCACAATCTCTCGAATGTAAAGCCTGGCATAATCCTCCGCTGAATATGTCATCCTGACTGGTAGGAAATGAGCAGATTTTGTCAGCCTATTAATAATTATCCAAATAGAATCATACCTCCGTGGTGTTCGAGGCAAATCGGTTATGAAGTCCATATTTATCATGTCCTATTTCCATAACAGAAGCTTTATATACTGAGTTAGGCCTCCAGGCCATTCTGCTTTAACTTGTTGGCGGTTGCAGAATTAGGCTGCCATCTTGATGATATCACTTTTCATGCCATTTCACCAATACATCTGATGAAAGTCCATGCATATTTTTGTCGCTCTAGGGTGAGCTACATATCTAGAATAATGGGCCCTTGAAAGAATCCTCGCATGGAGCTCTCTTATTGTAGACACACATAAGCGGCCCTCCTATCTAAGGACCCTATCTAAGGACCCTATCTCCAATCATAAATAGCTGTTGTAAAAAGGGTAATAGATATACCACCTGAAACTGAAAGTCTAATAGCCTCCATGACCGACATCTGACCTTATAGAAATCAAATATGCATGGTATGCTCGTGTAATCATTTGTCTTGAATACATATACATATACTAATATAAATGTATGTCATACCCAACCAAATGCTAGCAATGGTGGTGTCTTTCGGTAGCTAACAGACATTATATTTTCCAACTTGTGGTTATCTGTGTCTCATACGTATAAATATAGTAAATAGGCCTCATACCTCCCGATTATAGCTTTGGGATTAGAATGCATAGCATGTCATGTTATGAATTCGTAATGCATATATGTTACCATAATTACGTTACCAATCTTGGCCCATCATACTCTTATTCTCATAATCTCGTAATCAGTTTTGTATAACATGTAAATGCCTCGTAGAACCTCATATGCTTATAGAATAAACTGGAATACTTAACTTGACTTTAAAAAGGTAACTTAAACATGTGGATGTTCATAAAGAGCTTAAGGTGCTTCACTTAGTTTCTATATATGTTTTCTTAATAGTTTATATAAGAAAGTATTTAAAAAAAACATGTCCTTTAGTAGTTTAATCATACGAGTTACATTTGAGAGTTTTGTAAATCGACGTATTATTTTAAAGCTTTAGTGATGAAGGAGGACTGGTTGCAAATTTTAAATATTTCTCCATAATCTTTTTAAGTCACAATACCCAAAGAAGAATAAAAATTGATACATATGGACATATAGTCAAGAAAGTCGATAAAATGACATACAGATGTCGAATACCCTATATAACCAAACGAGTAGAATATCAATATAATAGAATCACAAAAATGCTTCAGCTGTGATCTCAATGCTTTTCACAGAAGGTCTTTCTAGCAATAGAATAGTAAAATATCGCATTTGACAATTTAGAAATTTTCTAAAATTTGTGCTCAAAGGAAGGACGACGCTTAGCCTTAACATACCTTTTCAACGAACATCTGAATGCCCATAGTTCCTTTACGGAAGTTGTTTCTTACGTTCTAAGCTTCATAAACACTACATATACGCACCTATAAACAATTCTAATTAAGCTTAAATTGGAAGATTTTCTATAGGATCACAACTTGATGAAACGTCCATAGAACTTCGTAAAAATAATCATAAAAGATCCCCAAGATGGTTACCTTAGCAAACCAAGTGCAAAGCTTGAAAAACCACCAAGAACTATCAAGTTTTATCTTCTGAAACTAGCTCCAAATGCAGCTAATCAAAGGGGAAAATGATTTCCATGCATAGAGATATCATTTCTAGGCACGGGGGCAAACTTTAGCGATAGAAATTACCAAAAATGCACCTTGATCACTCAAAAACTCCCTTATAACCCTCTTCTACATTTCTCTCTGTTTGAAGTATTTTTTTTCAACTTAAAACATCAATAGAAAGATATATTCTAATTTTTATGCGACCCAATTCGCGACCCGATTCACGACCCGGTTTTAGCCTAGACAGTCCGCGATAAAACAATCATAACTTTTTAGTCCGATGTCGATTTGACGTGAGATTTTATGCATTGAAAACTAGACTAGTAGACCTTTGATTTGATAGGTTGTTCCCCCTCTAACTCTTTATATATTGGGAGAAAAGCTACAAGATATTTGACCCAAAGTTTATAAAATTTATTAAAGAAACTTACAATAACTTTTACCGACCTTTATTTAGCAACTTGCTTGACTTTAAAACTTAACATACGACCATTTTGTGATTGTAATACCTCATAACACATCCTTCTTAGCATATTAGACACTATGTCATGACCTAAACTATCGTGAGTGGAACCCATCCAACCGCCAGGTGAGCAAACCATCAATGACCCCGAACTTAACTATTCTAACAACTCAAAACCTGTGTGCAAGAAAATAAACTAGCAATTCAATAACAATATCAATACTATTATAAATAACCTGCAGAAAATCCCTTCCTAGAACCTGAAAGTCATCGTATCAAAACACTACCAAACGTCTAGAATGCAGGGATGCAACCCCAAAATAAACAAGAGTCTAAGCCTGAAACAAGTGGGCTATAACTGAAATTGTCATGACCCAACCTACCGGGCCATGCGGGTGCCTACTCTAACCACCTAGATAGACGAACCCTCACCCCCTGTCCAACAGGTAACTTGCAGAAAATAGGAAGTAGTAAAAATAGCCATTTGTTTTATTATGAAAACCTTGTTATTACAATATTTGAAAATAGAAAATAATTTTGAATATAAATCACCCTAACTAGGACCTAGTCTAAACAGGTACAAGAGCTACTACAAGATTATACAAAACATGTAAAAGAGACACAACTTTTGTCATGGAATCGAAGGACATAAGCTGCTGGAGATCACCATCATCATGTACCTATAAAACACCACCAGCTCTGCAACTAGACTATACCAAAAGGGTATAGCAAGAGTAGAGTCAGTACAACCACACGTACTAGTAGGCATCATCAGTCAACCCGAATCCATTCCTACCATCATATAAGAAAATAGGGAAAGCATAAAAATAAACAAAGTAACCCCATCCTTCACCCTTTTCCCCTTACCGGACCCGTTCTCAACCGATCGTCCACTAGCACCCCCTACCTTAACCCTTTCTATTCCTTCTACTGTCAACCCCCTCTTTCTATGGTTCTCCAAAACATCACTAAGCCTAGACTTACCAAGTCACACTACCCTTAGACTTCCCAAGTCAGACTAACCTTAGACTTTTCAAGTCACACACAACCCTTGGATTTCCCAAGTCACACAATGCTTAGCCCAACCGCTAAATCCAACTCTAACGGCCTCCCCGTTGACCTAGTCAACCCCCATGACTATGCATCCAGGAACAACCCAGACCCTGTCATTCCATACCCACTACACACAAGTAACCCAGACCCGCCCTGGATCCCTAAACAACTCCTCCCAGGATATTACCCGCTAGTCACACCATGTAAAACTTTCAGCTATTTCCCAAGTTTACCAACCACCTGTAAATCACTTTTATAACTATGATCAAATCAACAACATAACCAACACAAACCTTGTCGTATAGCCCGGATCCACCCCAGGATCCTCTCTAAACAACAATCACAAAATCCATAATTCTTTATTTTGTCTAGCCCGGACCCACTCTTAGATCCATTCTAACCAACACCTAAGTGTTAAAAGACAACCCGGCCTAAACCAAGACCAATTCAATAGCTATAAAAGAATTCTTGGTCATTCAAGGACCACCAACCAATATCACAATTCAACAAGGCAACCCGGTCCACTCACGGAACCAATACCAGTCAATGCAATGCAATCAGTAACAATGCAATGATACAAAAAAATAAACCCGTACCAGGCGTGGTACCCGAGCCAACCGTTAGTAATTCATACCAGGCGTGGTACCCATTCCAACCGCTTGTTATACTTGTACCAGGCGTGGTACCAATGCCAACCGTTAGTATACCTGTATCAGGTGTCGTACCCGTGGCAACCGTTAGTATACCCTTACCAGGCGTGGTACCCGAGCTAACTGAATGTCAACAATCCACAGTCTATATATGAACACACAACTTGTAAGCCAACAAGTACACACCGTTTAACTCACAGACTGTAAGACAGGACCCTTAGACATTCTACACAATACCTCTAAGCAATGCAATTCATACAACCACTTAGATAAGAGTACAAGCACATACAATATTCACAAAAATCGTAAGCCATCACCTACCCCTTATTACAGGTATATAGGTGAACCTTGGCCTTCATCCGAAGACTAAACACACTCACCCTTATTTACACATAATGAAAGGTCTCCCCTTTTAACATAATTTAACCACCCCATTAATCCGGGACATACATAGATAACAACAATATGAGTTTTCACCCTTATCCCTTAGCTGGAGGAGAATTTGGCAGCTGTCCGGAGGTTTATAAAGGATCCTAATGCCGGAGGTGCAGCCCCACACCCATCTGCTCAGGAAATTACAGCACTCCGTAGGAAGTTGGAGGAAGAGAAGAATAAGAGACGCTCCCGGGACCGCCTGTTTTCCTGGATGTGGAAGAACATTAAGGTCATGTTCTCTTGTGTTGCCCCAGGTCAAGAGCTGCCCGAACTCGAGCCTGAGGACAGGCATGAGTTCCCCTTCCTGAGCGACGATGAGGCTTAGGACATCCCCCTCCCCCTTTTACTAGACACTCTTATTGCTTTGGGTTGTCCCCGTTTGGGGCTTGTTAGACAATGTTTCCCCCTTCTTTTTCCTCTTTTATTACCGCACATGGATGCTTATCTTTAGACAATTTCTCTTATATGCACACTATGTTAATTATAGCATGCTTTCCTTGATTTATACCAAGATTCGTAACTTATTACTACTTTTATATTGCCCTTAGAAAGGATTGAAAAACAGGGGAAAAACAGCAGGCTTCTGCCTCTCGTACCTCTGCTATGGAGGATGCCACTCCGCTACAGCAGAACCACTATAGCGGAGAAAAATCCGCTACAGCGGGAGCGCCATAGCGGTACCATCTGCTATGGCGCACTCGACGGTAATCAATCTAGAAAATTGGATTTCCAGCTACATGAACTCATCCTCCTTCCCAGTTACACTTGTCCGAACCTGTAAATCCCGCCATGGTCTTAAATCACCCTTAAGACCATTCCTGGCATCGAACGTATCACAATCTGGCATAACACATTATCAATTACAATGAAATCACAACAATAATTGTTTTCCGAAAACACCTCCCCGCTATTACACTAATGATTCCCTTATTCCCATGGTTCCCAACCAAGTCCCGACTGTCTTGAAACCAAAGTTTCCCTACAGTCACAGTTCCCAATCCCTTATCATCTTAACCGATGATAAGCCCTTCTTAACATGCAATACCACTCTTTAAATCAGGACATTTAACAGATTACCACAACCTAAGGCACACAAAATTTTCCACTTAAATGACCTCCTGCAAACTCTACATGCACAACAGATAACAATTCACACACACACACATCCCGAGTAAGTCACACCAGAATTGTACAACATAATTATTTCAATTTCACGTTAGAACCAAGTCAAATCGCAACCAATTCAAGCCATATAATCTTACCTTCTATTCATCCCATGGATGGCCATTAGCCGATCATCCATGTCTTACCGTAGCCTCTCAGGCCAGATACCAATTGGAACCTTCTCAGTTCCAATTCCTCTTGCTTGTCTTATCGCCACTGGAGTACAAAGACCTCCTGCACCTTGTTGAGATACCAATTGGAATCAAGAGATACCAATTGGACTCAACTCATACAAGCAAGTAAACAACAACACGAAAGAATGAACGAAGGAGTTATTTCCTAGAATGCTTCATAGCTTCCCAAAGATTAGATGTGGACGTCAACACACCAATCTGTAGGACTATATTAGACACCTTGCTCTTGTACTGGGAGACCGATAACCTAGGATTTGATACCATCTGTCATGACCCAACCTACCGGGCCATGCGGGCGCCTACTCTAACCACCTAGATAGATGAACCCTCACCCCCTGTCCAACAGGTAACTTGCGGAAAATAGGATGTAGTAAAAATAGCTTTTCCTTTTATTATGAAAACCTTATTATTACAACATTTGAAAATAGAAAACAGTTTTGAATATAAATCACCCTCCCTAGGACCTAGTTTAAACAGGTACAAGAGCTACTACAATATTATATAAAGCATGAAAATAAACATAGTAACCCTATCCTTCACCCCTTTCCCCTTGTCGGACCCGATCTCAACCGATCGTCCACTCGCACCCCTTACCTCAACCCTTTCTATTCCTTCTACTGCCAACCCCCTCTTTCTCTGGTTCTCCAAAACATCACTAAGCCTAGACTTCCCAAGTCACACTACCCTTAGACTTCCCAAGTCAGACTAACCTTAGACTTCCCAAGTCACACACATCCCTTGGACTTCCCAAGTCACACAACGCTTAGCTCAACCGCTAAATCCAACTCTAACTGCCTCCTTGTTGACCTAGTCAACCCCCATGACTATGCATCCAGGAACAAACCAGACCCTGTCATTCCAAACCCACTACGCACAAGTAATCCAGACCCGCCCCGGATCCCTAAACAACTCCTTCCAGGATATTACCCGCTAGTCACACCATGTAAAAATTTTGGACATTTCCCTAGTTTACCAACCACCTGTATATCACTTTTATAACTATGATTTAATCAACAACATAACCAACACAACCCTTGTCGTATAGCCCAGATCCACCCCAAGATCCCCTCTAAACAACAATCACAAAATCCATAATTCTTCCTTTTGTCTAGCCCAGACCCACCCTGGGATCCCTTCTAACCAACACCTAAGTGTTAACAGATAACCCAACCTAAACCAAGACCAATTCAACAGATATAACAGAATTCCTGGTCACTCAAGGACCACCAACCAATATCACAATTCAACAAGGCAACCCTGTCCACTCATGGAACCAATACTAGTCAATACAATGCAATCAGTAACAATGCAATGATACAAAAAAGTAAACTCGTACCAGGCGTGGTACCCAAGACAACCGTTAGTAATTCGTACCCGGCGTGGTACCCGTGCCAACCATTTGTTATACCTATACCACGAGTGGTACCCATGCCAACCGTTAGTATACCTGTACCAGGCGTGGTACCCGTGCCAACCGTTGGTATACCTATACTAGGCATGGTACCCGAGCCAACCGAATGTCAACAATCCACAATCAATATATGAACATACAACTTGTAAACCAACAAGTACACACCGTTCAACTCACAAACTGTAAAGCAGGACCCTTAGACATTCTACACAATCCCTCTAAGCAATGCAATTCATACAACCACTTAGATAAGAGTACAAGCACATACAATATTCACAAAAATTGTAAGCCATCACCTACCTCCTATTCCGGGTATATAGTTGAACCTTGACCTGCGTCTGAAGACTAAACACACTCACCCTTGTTTACACATAATGAACAGTCTCCCCTTTTTAACATAATTTAACCACCCCATTAATCTGGGACATACATAGATAACAACAATACGAGTTTTCACCCTTAGCCCTTAGCAACCAAAGATTCCTTAACATGCCTTTCGCATTACTGAAACCCCCACCTAGGAGTTTCCCATTTTCATACCACCTAGTTGTCTTTGCAATCCGCGGTTCCTCGAACCTTCCCGACATCCCAGTCCCTGAGTCTATCATTTTTAGCATACCAAGACAACATAAACAGCTCCAATTAACTACAATCAATCCATAGTTCAATCCAACCAAGCCTTATCTCACTCAGAACTAATACCAACTCCACCAGACTCCGTGCCCGGAGGACTACAACATGAATTCTCCATTCCACCATACAACAAGTACAGAATGTAAGCGGGTCTAACTACTCATGAAAATCTAGCCTACCTGGACGCCAAGCAGCTGCAACCACATGTTTCTGGCTCCGTGAAGGCATTCCCGGTTGAATGATGGTCCTGGAATACGCTGTTCCGCGTCCCTCCAGCCATGACCCCTTCTCCTCATGATTCCATAGCCTTGGAGAAGCATGGGAAGGTTTTTGGAGAAACCCTCGTATGTTTTCTAACTGAGGAGGAGAAGCTTTTTAATAAAATCCCATTTCTGAGCTTCTATTTCCCGTCACTCTGCTATGGCGGTTAGCCCTCCGCTATAGCGGTCCTGCTATAGCGGAATAATTACCACTATAGCAGAGACGTCAACCCAAGTTATTTTAATTAAAACAGAAATTTCCCCCTTACGTCACCCTACTTAAATAACGTATTTTAATTTAATTCCCGAAATAATTTGATTTCTGATTCTTAAGGTAATGATGGGTCTGGTCGTTACAAAAATGAAAGAGACCAAAGTAGCTCGATCGAGGCAGCTCACCCTTGATGTCTTAAAGCACTGGGACTACAGGTGAGGTCGCGTGTCAGCCACCAGAAGATTGCCTGTACTCAAAACAAGAAAAGCAAGTGCAGAATTAGTACACAACACCGTGTACTGGTAGGATCATCGGCCAGCTCCAATAAACATAATATGACCAGTAAACCATAACATAGCAAGGTACATGAAATATGTAGTAGGTCAACAAATAGCCAGATATTAAATCCCTCTCTTAGCTTATTAACACATGAACCAAATAACAACCATTGACCATACCCAAAAACAGCAACATATACCCTTTTTCACATAACCCAAACCAACCAAGGATCCCCCTAACATCACCTAAGTGTTAGATATGCAATTTTGATCTACTCTAAGACGAACCTCACATTTAATATAAAATCACCCGGCCTCTCATGGACCCTATGCAGATATCACCGTTCAAGAATGCAACCTGGTCCACTCATGGAACCATTGAAAAATAAGACAATGCAATCAAAGCAACCCATACTAGGTGTGGTACCCGAGTCAACCATTAGAATTCCCGTACCAGGTGTGGTACCCAAGCCAACCGAATGTCATAATAAGTCTAAATCAATTACAACCAATGAAGAAACATACTTGTAAAACCAACAAGCAAAGTTCATTTCACAAGACCGATTACCGGACGACTAGACATTCACATTTCATTTCCTAAACATGCAACTTATACACTACTACGAAATAGTACGTAAACACATATTGCATATTAGAATCAAAAACCATCAAGCTCCTGTTTCCCAATTTTTTTTCCGATTCTTGGTCTAAAACAACACACAATAACTAAAATTAATCCTTATGGCCTACTAATTACCCGAATTATGCAAAATCCCAAACCCCAGGCCAACATGATCATTTTACCCCTTTCCTGGGATTTTCCACCATTAGTTCACCTACTCTTACCATTTTTTATGGATACATTTAGAGAATTAAGGTCACATGATCATAATCTAGTGAAATCAACAACACCCAAAAACTGCTACACCCTAGAATCTCCCTTTTTCCTCGGATTCTACCATTCTAGATCATTCCAAACCCTTTCCCAAGTCCACTCCTAGTAATTCTATAGCGTAGGAAAGATAGTACGGAGTTTGGAGAGTAGAATCCTTACCTTTGGGACGAAAAATAATGGAAAATAGAGGAAAATCTCCCAAAATCTCCTTGCCCTTCTCCCAAAATGTCTTTGATAAAAAACTGACTGTTTTGGGAAAGTTTCTGCATTAAATCCCATCACTCTCTGTTATAGCGGTCCGCTTGGAGTCAACTGCTATGCCGGAGGCTGATCGATGTTGACTTCCACTGTAGCGGTATTTTCTCTGCTACAACAGAGGTTGCTATAGCGGTGTCTCAATCGCTATGGTCACCACTACGGCAGTTAACATGGGACAGAAAGTTGTAAAGTCCCCCAAATTGGTTCATTTTACAACACACTTGATTTCCTGACGTTCTGGAACAACCCCTTCACATCAACTTCGATACCGGGAGTTCTACCTAGCCGAATTTGATTCTGAAAAGTCCTTCAGACTCTTTTATGTCTTAGATAAATGGAAAACTAGATTAAATCAATACACTTTACCCAATCCTTACCCGGATTGCTATAGACCATACCTCGCTCCAAAATCGACTGAGACTAACCTAGCCAAGAATTTTCAACTTCCAAACCCGGAAGTTTTCTGACTCAAAACTTGGCATGAAAAGTTTATCCGTAATGACAAAACTGGTCGTTACACACTATTAGTCTTACTCTGAAGATACGGGTTAATTTAAACCTTTCAAATGAGTGAGGTGTTACACGAGGCATTTCTTTAACTCAAACTTTTATTTAAAGGCTTTCTTTGACCTAAAACCTTAGTTTAATTCTTTGATATTACCAATTATTTTCAACCTTATTCTATCAACGTGCTACATATAACACCCCGTACCTTTCAAAACCTATGTGACTAAGTAAATATCGACGAAGGTATTTGAGCTCGAGATTGTGAAGGGGTACTTTGGCCTAGAATTTGAAATGGTCAAATGTATATAAGTGTTAAGTTAAATTATAAGGAGGAGGGTTTTGAAAATGAGATAAAAAAAGTGAGGTACTTGCTCGACTTATCTAAGCTCTTAGGTGACAAGTAGGTGCATCACCTACCTACGCTAACGAACTAAGTTCCGAGGGCCGATTACGGGCAGCAACACCATGGATTATTATACCTAATGGTAGCCCAAATGAAGCTTAAAGTTGGCCCATCAAAGCACAACCAAATCTGGCCCAAACAACTACAAAAAGTAGCCACCAATATTGACCACATTTTTGACCCAAGAGAAGCCCAAAATCAGCCCCAAAACTTAACCCTTTTGAGGCCCAAGCAAAGGGTAATTTTGGCCCAAGTTTCTTGACCCATTTTGGCCCAAATATACTCAAAAAAAGTCGGCCAAAAAGGTCCCTTTATATAGGGCTTTTGCTGATCAATGTTCATCACAAAAAGCTGGAAAATTCTCTCTTATCTCATTTCCTTTTTGGCAGCCCTTCTCTCCCTTTAGGGTTCTAAGAAGACCAAGATTAATTGAAGATTAAGGTGAGTTAAACAACTTGTTATCTTGGTATTAATCTACTACATATAGCTAGGATATCCTATGGTAAGAAAGACATGAACTATGGCAGCCCTTTCTTATGATTTAACACATGGAAATTGTGTAACAATTAAGAGATTTCTTCTTCTCTTGTTGGTGTATGTGTAGGGGGTACTTAAGCCTTTAAAGCATCAATAAAAAGAGGATAAAACCACACCTTCAAGTGTGGTAAGTACTCTGCCCATAATAATATTTTTGGATTGAAGTTCGGATAGACAATTGTTGTTGAATTGTTGTTAAGAACTCACGGGACGGCGATCGGAAGCCGTGAGTTCAATGTGTTGCTATTGTATTTCGGTATGGTGGGTTGTGTAGGGGATGTTTGATGTGTTTTGTATTATTGGAGGCAGTAGGTTGGTGTGTGTGTGATGTGTATTGGATAGGGGAGAAAGGTGTGACGATACACCTTTAATTAATGCAAAATACGTAAATCTGCCCGGGAAATATTTAGCTACTGTTTTGGGAGTGTTGCAGCAGGTTTAAGAGCTAATATTAGTTTCATTACACCCTTGTGTTGTAGATTAACTTAATAAAGGAAAGTCCAAGTTGTGGTAAGCGCAATCTTCGGAAGGAACGAGGTATGTTAAGGCTTCTTTATTCCTTATCGACATGAATCTAGAAATAGAACTCTAAAATTCCGAAAAAAGGAGGTTGAGTAGTTGGTTGTAAGAGAGCTGATTTGGTAACTCAACAAGTCTTAAGGAACTAATTTATACATTATGGTGATTCAAGTCGCCTTCTTATAAAAATCTGATTCTTTTTGCACGAAATGTAAGTTATCCTTTTGTCAAGTTTCTTCTTTGTATTGTGATCTCTAATCAAGCTTTAGAAAGTATACAATGAAAGTTAGAAAGTCAAATCCCCATTTATATGTGTTTGGTATGTTGATTCCAACACCTAGTAAGCCAAGGCTAAAGAAGTTATCTAAATGAACCTTCATAAATAACAAGAATAGCTTTGAAGGTCAATCTAGTAATACACTTATTATGCGTGGTTTGCGTGTTAGTGTGCACCGAGGTGCTACTGCCATATTGAGGCTATTATATACATAGTGTGCACCGAGGTGCTACTGCCATATTGAGGCCATTATACACATAGTGTGCACCGAGGTGCTACTGCCATATTGAGGCCATTATATACATAGTGTGCGCCGAGGCGCTACTGCCATATTGAGGCTATTAAATATAGGGTGCGCCGAGGCGCTATTGGGGTTCAGTGTGGGTTATAAAGAGTGAGTTGCAGCGTGAGTTAATGCATGTGTTGTGTTCTAAAAAGAATAAAGGAGAAAGAGCTTAATGAGTCTAACCAATTACAGTTTACAAGTTTAATATTTTATCTTGTTCAGATTTACTACTTGCGACTTGCTTTTATGCTTCTACCTTACATGCCAGTACATTATTGTCGTACTGACGCCCCATTGCCTGGGGGCGCTGCATTCATGCCTGCAGGTCCAGACAGAAACCCAGATAGACCTCTTCAGTAGAAGTTGCGGAGTTCAGCCATTTTGGTAAGCTCCATTCTTCCTGGAGCTGACGAGTCAGAAGTCTAGCTTATATTTTGACCAGGTTATGTATATGTACAGCTTATGGGTAGTCCAGGGCCCTGTCCTGGATATGAGATATTTTACTTACTCCTAGAGGCTTGTAGACGTGTATATGTACATCAGTGTTGGGTATGGCCTTGTCGGCCTTGTTATTAGTTCTCTACTATGATAATAGCCTTGTCGGCCTTGAGTTGCTTAACTACTATTGAGCTTTCAGTGTTTCCAATTGTAATTCTTAGAGACCTTGTCGGTCTCAGACCCCCAGCAGGTTCAACAGAGATACACTCTATTTTGGCACCCTCGGCCTTTTGGGGCTCCGGGTGTCGGTCATGCCTCCCATGGTTTGGGGCGTGACACTACACAAGTCATATACACATCATACACTCACGCCACACTGTATATTATGCAAAAAATATGGGGTCTCACAAGCTGCTTGAGGACAAACAAAGATTCTAAGTTGAGAGTGTTGATGTGCTAGGATTTCTTGATACTTTTGATGCTTTTTAATAAAGGTTTTTTTAGTTCTTAGGTGTGTTTTCATTAAATATGATGTTCGTTTGTTACATGTACAGGAAAACTGGTTGTGGATACGAAAATTAGAATTTATGGTGAAAGTAAGTGAGGTAACAAGTTGTGGAGTGCACCACGAATTATGAGATGCTCGTAAAATGAATGGAAGATAGTGAAAGTGAATTGTGGATAAAGTTGAAAGAATTTTCTAAGTTCAAGAGTCCCACGGGTGAGGCAATAAGTCATCTTCTTGATGACGAGTCATCAAACCAAGTCGTGAATTTGCTCTAGAGAGTATTGAAATCCAAATCTCAGCCGACGGATGCATCCGACAAATCATGGGGTGTGTTATGATTCAACATCCCAAGTCATGGGATCAAGGTAGTGAAGATTGAAGAAAAACTGATAAAAACCCACGGTTAACAGTAATGAACCGTGAACCTGCCCACGAGCATGAGACAAGTCATGGGATGCATCGCAATAAAGTTTTCCAGTTCAGTTAGGATTTGATTTTTATATCTATAAATACTTTCCTTAGAGTTTCTTTTGTTGGTTGCTCATTATTTTGGACCTGTTACGCACGTTTGAGAGCTAAAAATATGCATTGATATTTGTTCTTGGTTTTCTTGGTTACTTTGTTATTATTTTAAATTATTTCTTGGATAATACAATTTGATTTTCTCTACTCTTCTCTTATAAGTTATTTATCATGAATTCTTCTATGTCTTATGATCTGATTTTTGCAAGCATGAGTAGCTAAATATCATATTTAAGATTGTGAGAACCATGATGGATTAATGAATGTAGGTTAAACAAAATAGTGATTCTTAAATGGTGAATTTGTATGTATTATTAATCTCTTCTCTTTGATTGCTTTTTAGTGGTTGCAAACGTTAGAATTCACCATAAATCATAACTTGCTTAACAAAAGAAGTAAAGGTTAGGAAAAAGAGATTAACAATGAAAATTTGAGGTTTTTAACACTCATTTAATGATTTGAGTTTCACGAAAAAAATAAATCTGAAACCATTGACGAAGCTAATACTTAAACACTTGAAGGCCGAAAGGATTTCAAGTGACATTCTTCTAATTGGGTCGAAAGACTTTAGTTTAACCTTAAATCATCAATTTGGCATGTAAATTACCGGGATATATCATTAATAAACTAAACCTGCTAATTTATGAAATTATGGAGAATACAGTCCTAGTTTATTCTCGTCATTTGAACACAACAACAATAAACTCTCATATGATTGGTTACTGAGAACTCAAAATACTTGTTACTTTTACTTTTTATGTTAAGCCCCCCTCGAAATAAAGACTATCAGTCGGATAATCACTATTGACATATAGTAGAACCTCTCTAAATTAATATTATCGGGATCATAAAATATTATTATTTTATAAAGGTATTATTTAATTGATAAATTAATATTTATTAATTTAAAGAGTGTTCTAGAGATTAAATGAAGGTTAATTTTGATTAAATCAAAATTATTGTATCTTACTAATTTATGTATACCCAATTGTGAAAATGGCATTCATGAACTTGAGGTCATGATTAATGATCTCGGTTACTGTAATAAAATAGATGTCAATAGCCTGTTGGATTACCCGAGTAAAAATAATACATGTTCAGAGGTCCAGAACTTAGAAAAAATCGTGGATACCATCGGAGAAAATAATGTTGATTATGAAGTTGAGATGATACAATACTTTTGGAACCAGTTACGCGTAAAGAAGCACTTATCGCGTCTAGAACTCTTCACAATTTCTTGGTGCAGTTTGAGAAGACAACACATGAACTTTTGGATGCAACAAAAAAAGTTAGAGATGAGCTTCAACTAAATATAAATTTTAACAGAAAACAAAAAACCCTAGAATCATATTTCACTAAATTGTCTTAGATATTTTTGTTTTTAAAGAATTATTAATTCATAATATTAATGGGACCATACATTGATATAGGGGTCTTTTGAAAATATATTATCTTATTATTTTATCAAAATTGGTGATTTTTTCCACTGGCTCAAGTCGGGATCGGAGAAAAATATTATCTTAGAGAGTTTAATAATTTATGGAGTATTAATTTAGAGAGGTTCTATTGTATTTCTCACTATATTCTCTGTGAAATTCGATCTCAATCTTGTTTAAATTTTATATTTGATAACGACCGCCTTATATCTCTTTTGGAGGTGTAAAGGTGTATCAGACTCAAAGCAATGTTAGTTATCAGAGGAGACATTCAATAAGAAAGAGTTGATTATAATGAAACATTTCCCCCTGTTATTAAGATGACAACCATCAGGTGTTTTATTGCTATAGCAGTGAAAAGTGATTGGGAAATTTTACAATTATGCTTTCCTACATGAAAATTTACAGAAAGAATTTTATATGAAATGTTTCCCTGGACTCACTCCTTCAATTCTTACTATTGTTTGTAGAAGAAATTTTTTATATGGATTATAGAAGGACTCTAGAAAATGGTATGCTAGATTGATTGGTGCTTTAAATTTTAAAGGTTGCACGACCTCTTTAAAAGATTATTCCCTATTTTTTTAAAGTCATAGGAGAGTATACATTTATTGTTGCAGTCTATGTAGATGTTATTCTCATCATAGGGAATCATTCATCAGAGATCACATCTCTCAAACAGTTTCTCTACACAAGTTTAATATCAATATTTAGATCCACTACACTATTTTCTAGAGATGAAAATATTAAGGGAACCAGAAGGAATCATCATCAGTCGAAGGAAATGTACCTTTGATCTCTTGAATGAATTTGATGTTACTCATTTGCCCAATGTCTTCTCACCTCTAGAACCATCATCAGGACGCACATTAAATTCAGGTCCTTTGCTCTCATACCCAACAATATATAAACAATTGATTCGTAAGTTAAAGTACTTAACACATACAAGACTTGACCTTTCTTTTGTTGTTTTGACTCTATGTCAATACATGCAAAGGGCTTGGACATTTCCCTGTTACTCTAAGGGTTCTCAGGTACTTACAAAAACATCTAGGGTGAGGGATTTTTATGTTAATTACTCTATTTCTCTCTTCTTGCGTTTTGTGATGATGATAAGGCCACTTGTAAGGATACCCACAAATTCGTAAGTGGATTCTTCATTAGCATGAGTGGTTCTTTGATTTCATGTAAATCTGAAAAGCAAGCCTCCATTTCCCTTTCATCTACTAAGGCAGAATACAGATCAATACGCAGATTAGTCACATAATTGACTTGGTTAACTTGTCTGCTTTCAGATCTTTCTATACCACCTCAACTTCCAATACCGATTCTTTCAAACAGCCAAGCTGCAATATATATAGCTCGTAACTCCGTCTTACGTGAGTGAACCAAGCATGTTAATCTTGATTGCCGTTTTGTTTGACCATACTATTTTCCTTGACATATTTCTCTATCATTTGTCCCATCTACTAATCAACTTGCTGACCTTTTCACCAAATTGCTTTCTGTACCTCTTTATTTTAAGGTTCTTAGTAAGTTGGGGATCTCTCCTTTCTACTCCAACTTGAGGGAGGATGTTAGATTTAGAGACACCATCATCGTCTTCATCTCATAGCAATTTGGTTTCAAGGAAGGAAAGGGACTAAGAGGATCTAAGGCTAAATGGTTCTAATTTTCCTCGACCTCAGGCAAAGTGGGACTTTGGTGTCTGCTACTCAATTTGGGCCAACGAGATGGGCTGGAGCAAGTAATGGAGTTTTGTCATCATTGGGCCAAGGGAACAAATCTACACGCAGGCCCAAGCCTCTAGAAGATAATTCAGTACATACATATACATGATATACACATAGTATTCTTTCTTAGATTTTTCTAGCAGATGTATATGTATAAAAAATTTCAGTTGTACAATTGGTAGTTTGGCAAGTATTATTTACTACATTTTAGTTCTTTGTAATTAGCATAAGTCTTATACACAATGCATTGAGAAATACAGAGAAAATTTCCGCAAATCATCTTCTTCATTTTCAATAATATCTAAGTGGTGTACCAAACTACATCTTCTAAACACAAAATTCATCAAATCTGCATTTAGAAGTGCTTAGCAAGTTTGATTTGTAAGGTCTTTCTTTATTAGTTGATTACAATTCATGGTATCCATGCTCAATGATGGAGGTATTTTATTACGCGATTGTTAATAATTTTGTCGTACGAATGATAGTGAAGAGTGAAACACTTATAAAAGAATATGGAAATTAAACCAAGACATTGGTGAAAACATATACTAGTACAGTTCAAACTTCAGAACACATGTTTAAATTTTTGACCTATCAAATTCTAACTTCATACTCGTGGTCCAAAGTTCAAATCGTGAAAACTTTCAAGTCTGAAATTAAAAATATGTTATTATTTTTGTGCAACAGATAAAAAAAATAGTATCATATAAAACTATATACTAATTGTTGCCAACTTTACCCTAACAAGTTCACTAAATGGCGCGCATCCTTATTTCAGTATAAAACCTAAGTTTAATACTCGTATGATGGGATGGCTAGTCTTTGAGTAATGAAAGATGAAAGTTGAAAATTCCAACCTACAGCCCCACCAACCCAAAATATATTACGTTTCTCTTATCTGCGTCATTCATATTAATTTGGCTGATACGTTATAAATTAGTCTCCAACTTTGACCAGTATTAAGTAGGGTGAGCTTTGGTCCATTTGGATTGAATATGGACATTTCATTTGTATTTTTTGTTTTCAGATTAACGAAAATTATATTCCAAATAAATTTGAATTGAATTAGATTTTTTAATTTCTATTTTAGATTAATTGGTTTGGATATTTTAGATTTTAGATTTTGATTTTTGAGCCTTTAAGACGTATCATAACAATTAACAACCTCAATTCACCTAATAATTTGTTCGGTAGAATGTATAATTTTTTACGGTTAACAAGGATTGAAATCACCTTGTCACCCATGCCGTGTAATTTCATATTGAACTTAATACTATAGTAGGTAGGGCCTTCGAATATTAATATATTGAATTTCTGAAAATTAAACTTATTAGTATTAGACACATATGATATGAGTAGGGATGAGTATAAGGTATATAAAAAAAATTGAATTTTTGAATATCCAAAAGTTAGTAGTACTAAATCTAATATCAATAAATTTTAAAAATAACATCCAAAATTCAATTCATAATCCAAAATTCAAATTTTGATTTGAATTCGAGTTGGCCAAGCTATGTCCACCCTTGATATCTACTCGAGAGGGAAAATAAACCCACAGATTGACTAAAAAGATACCACGCAATCCTAAAAATAATAATTGATCTTTTAATTCGTAATTATATGAAGTCAAATAAGTACTACCACTCCATAGAGAATATGTGCGTCTTCATTGACTTCTATATCTTATACTACAATTTCGGTTATTTAATGTATGTTGCATCCACGCTTTTTAAAAATGTCTTTTACATATTTTTAATTTTTAACTATTGTGATTGATAATATTTTTATATAATTATAATATATATATATATATATTATCTCAAAAATTATCAAGCTTTTATATCTTAATTTGCGGTTAAAATTAAAAAAGTCAACTCACGAAATTCAAATAATACCACGTAAATTAGAAAAAAAGGAGGAAATACTTTGTTACTTTCTGATTTTTCTTTTTCAGTATTTTTCCACTTTCTCAGCCCCCCACCCCCACGCACACACACAACTCCCAACCCAACACGTTCTTTTTTATTTGACTCTTGTCAGCAAGCTCTTGCTTTAAAACTATGAGAAATCAAATATTTTTGGAATGCAACACTTTTCTTCAGCATTCATGTCCGATATATATACCCACTTGACTCTCTAAAGTTTGCCTTCCTTGCTTCTTAATTATATGTTCCCTAAAAGTGTTTTAGGGACACAAATTCTTTAACGACCAGTAATATAATCTGATCGTTTATTGAATTTTAGCGGCGAAGCTTAAAAGGACAGATAAGAATTGAACTTTTCTAGTTGTATCAAACTTTTAAAGACAGTTTCCCTGTTTTTTAAGTCATTTTTCTTGTAGTGAAATAAGATGTGCAAGCTTCACGGAGTTGTCCTAAAAAATCGGGTCACTTCACTTATCCGATGTACACTCCGTCGAAGAAACTCGACGATAAGATACCAAAATCATGACCCGTTTCCAAGTCCTAACTTAAAACCGCTTTCAAGATTCATGAGATGGACCCAACGTCTCAAAACCAAAGCTAAGGCTATAATTTGCTCCAAAGCTTCAGGTTCGAGTCGTGGTTACATGCAAATCGGGCAAGAACCAGAAGAAGAGAAGCTAACATTGGTGCCAAAAGGTCACATGGCAGTTTATGTGGGACAAAAAGATGGGGATTATAAGAGGGTTTTGGTTCCTGTAATTTATTTCAATCATCCTTTGTTTAGTGAATTGTTGAGAGAGATTGAAGATGAATCCGGGTTTAATTACCCGGGTGGGATTACTATTCCTTGTCGGATCTCGGAGTTTGAGCGTGTCCAGACCCGAATTAAACAGGGTCGGGTTGCTCGCAAAATGCTGTGTGTACAGAAAATAGAAAATGTGTTCCACATGATTCAATATTTGTATTAACGGAAAAGGGCCAAAAATACCCCTGAACTATCTGAAAAGGTTTAAATATACCCTTTGTTAATCTATTGGGCTAAAAATACCCCTAAATTTATCTTTTTGGCTCACTTTTACCTTTAAAATAATCTATTGGGCTAAAAATACCCCTCAGTCTATCTTTTTGGCTCACTTTTACCTTTAAAATAATCTATTGGGCTAAAAATACCCCTCAGTCTATCTTTTTGGCTCACTTTTACCCTTAAAACTAACAACCCTCTTTTTTTTTTAATTATTATTTATTACGTGGCTCTTTCTTATTGGAAAAAACTAAAACCCAACCCATCAGAATTTTCCCTGCCGCCCCGACCCAATTTCACTACCCATGACCCAAACCCATTTAGAAAAACCCAACAAAGGACATAAAACATACGATCATCGTTCTGACTGTGAACACTATAAAATAAATTCTTTCTGACTCTGAAAATCCAATTCATGCAAGCCATGAAAACCAGAAAATAAAAGAAAAAAGCTTGTTCAGCGGTGCAAATATCTTTTAGATTATTTTAAAGGGTGCACCATGCATGTCAAAGTTCAGCCGCAACAATTAGAAATCAAAATTTTGTGTTGCTTAAATTTTTTTTCTTTATACAGTGGTTAACTAAGGGAGGAACATAATAACGAAGCTCTTACTTTTTATTTCATACACATCCATTGCCATATCTTCAATACAACAAAATCAAAGCTCGAGAGAGGCAAACTCCAAAGACAAATAACAACAGAAAATAAAATAATGCAGAAAGTGCACCTGCTTTTAATAATACTATGGAATCAATTCCTTCTGTTGCTGAGAATCCTAATCAAGTAAATCGTGAAGGCCAAACAGCACCTGAGAATCCCACGATCGATGTATGTTTTATGTCGATGGGTTTTTCTAAATGGGTTTGGGTCATGGGTAGTGAAATTGGGTCGGGGCGGCAGGAAAAAATCTAATGGGTTGGATTTTAGTTTTGTCCAATAAGAAAGCGCCACGTAATAAATAATAATAAAAAAAATAAAAAAATAAAGGCCGTTAGTTTTAAGGGTAAAAGTGAGCCAAAAAGATAGACTGAGGGGTATTTTTAGCCCAATAGATTAACGAAGGGTATATTTAAACCTTTTCAGATAGTTCAGGGGTATTTTTAGCCCTTTTTCGTTGTATTAATGATGATGCTAATCAGAAGTAGATCTAGAATTTAGATTCCGTATGATTTTATTATCTGTATTGAATTTTGAATTATATATTTTATCCGTTTTAATTTGTTTATGTTATGTTTTTTTTAGTCTGTTTAAAAAAAAATCACTTTCTATATTTAGCAACTCTTTACACTCAACATCTTTCATTACATATTTAAAATCACAAAATTAGAAGAATTTTTTTTGATATATTATACACATCTTTTGTTTAAGAATATAAGATTCAAAAGTTTCTTATTTTCATAAATTTCATTTTGAGTCAATTTAAAACAAATTAAAGCTAAAGGAATACTAGTTTGACATGTGAACCTCACATGAAGTTTTTTTGTCCATTTTATCCCTAAATAAAGTTGTAATGACCTTGCAAGTTTTCATCCATTTTGATAAATTTTTGAACAATTATATTGACTTATTAAATGATACAAAAAGTGACAAGTCATAGAAAAGTGATAGTAACACCACAAAAAAGCTATTTATTCAATCAAATTTAAATTGATCCAAAAGTTTATCTTTTTTTTATGTGAAAATATTTATTAATCTTATTTCAAATTATCCTTTTTCCTAACAAATTTATCATAGACAAGTAAATAAATTATCATGACATTCTCTTTCTAACTCAGTACATACTTAATTATAAATTAAAAATAATTTTTTATATATAGCTAAAAATATTTGAAAAGATAATTTAGAAATTACAATTTAACTCTCCAAATAATAATAACTTTCCTAAAGAATGAAAGTGATTCTTTTACACATTTTTGGATATTGATTTTTTTTTTACAAAAGATGGAATGATCAATATTTTATAATTCAGGAAAAATGATTAAGTTAAATATGAAATACTAAAACTTCAAACACATTTAAGAAATATCAATACAGATTTCCTAAAGAAATAAATTAAATTAAGAAAAAATATATATATCTTTTTTTAAAATGTATATTTTAAGAAACAAAAATAAATAATTTCATTAGTTTTTTAATTTCTTTTGTATGTTTATTTTAATTTGAAGGATTCTCAAGAACTTTCGGTAAAATAAAAAAAGCTTTGGTGCATGCATTTGTTTGAAAATAAAAATAAAATCTAAAATATACTCTAAGAAAAATATTATTTTTTTAAATTTACAAAAACTTTAATTTGATTAATATTTAGAAATATTGCCGAACTACCTTTACAAGTATTATAATGTCACAAAATATTTTTTTTTTAAAAAGCAAGAGTAGCAACAAAATATTTTTTTTTATAAATATAAATTTTAATATAGTTGGCCAAATGCGACTAGCATGTGTGTGTATATATATTATATGTATATAAGCATGGGTAAAAGCATCAGAAGAAGTCACTTGGCAGTTTAGGACAAAAAATAGTTGAATTAGTTAATAAATAATTATTTATTATAAAATAATAAACTAAGAAGGAAGAAGAATATAGTAGAAAGGAAGAAGAATATAGTAGAAAGGGAGAGAAGTCCTTATTTCTCTTGAATGATGTGAATTACAATGAAAAAAATTCCTTTATTTATAATTTTTTTTTAACTTGGTCCCAATGTTAGGGTTCCTAACTTTTCTCCAAATTAAGTAACAAAGTAGACATTCACTATAATATAATAATATATTTATAACATTCCCCCTTGAATGTATAATTGGTAGATAATGTGCCTCGTTAAAACCTTATTAGAAAAAACTCATTGAAAGAAATCTGCTAAAGAAAAAAGAGTACACATCTCTAATAATACGCTTTTTGAATGCCTCATTAAAAACTTTACAAGAAAAATTCAGTGGGACAAAATCTTGTAAGGAAAAAAGAGTACATCTCATATTAACTCCCCATGATGAGAACATCAATTCAAGTACTTGAATTTTCGCATCGCAATCTTGTGCACCATCTCCTCAAAAGTTGTAGTTGATAGAGACTTTGTAAATAAATCAGCCGTTCACTCAAACGAATTTGTTGCATGTTGATATTCATTCTTTTGAAGCTCATGTGTGTAGAAAAGCTTAGATGAAATATGTTTCGTTCTATTTCCTTTTCTGAATTCTCCCTTCAATTGTGCTATACATACTGGATTATCTTCATATACGATCATGGGTATTTTATTACATATCAAATCATATTTTCTCAAATGAGATGTATCATTGACCTCAACCTCGCACATTCTCGACTTGCTTCATAAATATCACCTCAGCATGATTTGATAAAGTAGCTACAATAGACTGCTTTGTAGATCGTCAAGATATGGTAGTACCCCCACATATGACCACATATAATTTATTTGAGATTAAACTTTATGTATATCCTATAAATGTCCTGCATTTCAAAATCAACAAAATCTTGACAATATTTATTAGGATAAACCCATTTATATCAGGACTTACAATTGATCTTATTTCAATATCTTCACATAGGAGTGAAACTGTATCATACTCATAGTTATAGTAAGATGTATAAATGCAATAATTGTACAAGATATGATATTTCAAGTCCAATCCAATTCTATATATTTCTCATTTCAAGTTCTTTCAGTAGATAGTTTGTTACTTTTAGAAACTCTTTAAGAGTTTCAATTTAAGTCATCAACTTGCATAACAATATGAAAGATTAAGGGTAAACAACATCATTTTTATACCTTATGTCATTAAGGTGATCGTAGTACATCAATCTTGATTGATTTAATTCATATAAAATTATAAACAAGTTTTTCAGAAATTTGTATATGCTTCAAGCATTTTGAATCCTAAAGGAATTTTCATATAAATATTTTCAAGAGACAATATTCAGTATTAAATATGTGACATTTTTTAGTGTCTGGAGTACAAGTCCAATAATCTTTCTGTTTACCAAGATGCATCCTTCCATGTCACTTGATAAATATTTCTATGTCAACATGCTTTAATAGACGTAGAATTCAGATCCTCATAATCTTTTACAATATTACACTATATTATATCTATCGCTGATGATATATCATTTGTATCAGTTTGCAATAGGACATAACTTATTGAGATCTTATAACTTCATTATTTTCAGGTACCTGAACCTATCATAGAATTTTCTGAAGTGTTATATTATCTCTTCAAGAGCATATTGCCTCCTTATTATGATTATTTGATCCTTTCCCTTTTCAAGGATTATTTCATTTGGAACCGATTGATTTACCATGCTTCAGGCATGTTATAGACTCTGTCCTTTAGAGACACTCAATAGGAGCATTCTCTCCCCTTTATTAACATATATCCTCGATCTTATTTTGGAGAATTCATCTTTGTGTATCATTATATATCCATTAATCAGACTGCACATAAAAAAATATTAGATGGAAAATGTTTGATTCATGACCCTGAACCAACTGAGAGAGAAAATAATCATAATTTATTTAGTTTGATGAATACAAGTACTGTTGTATGCAATATGTCATAATTCAGACCATCACATAAAGCTTTAATCTCATAAGTAGTGGTTCAGCTATTTATCTAGAGCATTTGACGTCAAAACAACTTTGATATTAATCAACATCATCAATATGAATTGTCTTGATTACATAATATGAAAGTTGTACACTTAACTCAATTATTTTACATAAGTAATTTTGTGAATGTCAAACTGTAGGTTGACAATAAACACACATGTGATTAATTTATAGATCCATTTATTTAAGATATCACATGATAGGTGAATGAGCCCATATTCACATAAGACTCTTTCTATACCCTTTCCTCTTAACTATTTCAAATTGATTGTCTGTTTTATTATTATCATAGCATTATTAAATAGGTTAAACTACCAAAAGAGACATACCTCCTTACCATATTTACTAACTCTCCCACTACTTTATTGTAATTACTTAATATACCACATGTAAACACCTTGATACATCGCTCCAGGTCGTGATACATCGCCTCACCTCGTGATACATAGCCCCGATGTATCAAAGGTAATTATCCAGAGGTGAGGCGATGTATCACGCCTTGGGGCGATGTATCACATCTTGGGGTGATGTATCAGAGCGAAGTGAGGTGGAAAAAAGAGTAATTAGCTCCCAAAAATATGTATTTTATGTAAGTTACCCTTATTAATTTCCATTGTAGTCACACGATCAAAGGTTTAATAATTTTTTTATTAATTATGTTGCTTGTGACATCATTTCTGACTATTTAATTGGTTGACCTAACAAACGAGTTTTAGGCTAACATGATCTCCATTTCAATAATAAGATTATCGTGACCTCGACTTTTGGAAATGGGGGCAAATTTTTCTAAAGAATATGACTTTAGTTGAACCAATCATTTATTCCTTTTTTTCTTACCATATATACATACGTGGAAAATATTGGAGAATATAAATATTATGTTTTGAATCTATAATTTCAAAAAAATTCAGAACCTTGAAATCATAGAATTCAAATATTAAATCGGCTCATGTTTGGAAATAATCGATATTAATATTTTATTTATTTTAATTATATAAAGTCAATACAAAAAATTATATTCACAGATTTAGTGTAACGACTTGTCCCGCCGTTATGGGTAAACCATTCGTACGAAGTTCGGAATAGAAGACTTCCGGGTTTGGGAGTTAAAAGTTTTAGGCTAGGCTAGTCTCGGACAGATTCTGAGCGAGGTATGGTCAGGGGCAATCCGGGTGAGGATTGAGTAAAGTATCTAATGCTAAACTAGTTTTTTCGTTAGCTAAGATATTAAGGAGTCCGTGAGACTTTTTGAAAGTGATTTCGGGCATGTAAAACTCCCGATATCAAAGTTGACGTGAAAGAGTTGGTTTAAAACATCAGGATTTGAAATGTGTTGTAAAATGGGCACTTTTTTTTTGAGATTCTGTTCTGTGTCAATTGCTATAGCGGTTCACACCGCACTACAGTGACGACCGCTATAACAGAGAAATTCCCGCAAAACCTCTGCCTTAAGGAAAAGTGTATAACCCAAGGCTACGAACCAAAGGAGAGAGGCTAGGTCTCAATCAATAGAAAGAAAACGAAATAGATCCACTTCATTTATCACAATGAATTATATTTGTTCGATACACTGTTGTCAATATAAATATTGAATATTGAAAAAATAGATTTCAAAAGAAATTTCATAAGAGAAGAAGATGAGGCAAAGAAGGAATTGATAGAGGTGCGTCGAGAAGTTCAATACCTTCTTGATCGAGAAAATGTCCTTGCTTTTCTCTTTATTTTTCGAGATTGGGTTGGTGTTCAGTCTACTTCTAAATAAGTACTCCGCCTTGTTTAGTCTCTTTCTTCATGCAAGTCTACTAGTTGATCGAGACCATAAAATTCTTGTTGTGTTGCTGTCGTAAAGTTTCGTTCTTCGTTCCTATTTCTTGCCTTTTTTTTCCCCGCTATAGCGAAAACCAAAGTCGATCAACACCGTCATAACGATCGATTTCGCTACGGCGGCACCGCTATAGTAGAGTGGGAACCACTATAGTAGAATAAGTCGCAGTTAATGCAGAAAATTCTCCAAAAATATTCAGAAATTCTCAAGAACATTTTGGGGAAGGGCATACGCGAAGGGAAGCAATTTCTACCGATTTTCCATCAAACTCCATAAAAAATGTAAGAATTTTGCTCCCCACTTCAGTATTTTGATTTTCAGACCTTAGAAACGATAATTTTGGGCTTGGGAGAAAACGTAGTTTGACCTAAGAAGGTAGAATCCAGTGAAAGAGAGGATTGTAGGGTGTAGAATTCTTGGGTTGTGATTATAATTATTTAATTATGTTTTAAACACCATTATTTGCTTAATGTATTCGTATAAATGGTAGCTTTAGGTGAATTAATGGTGGGGTATCCCTGGGGTGGGCGAAATAATCATGGTTAGGCCTGGGAATTAGGCTTTGAGTATAATCCGGGTATTATTAGGCCATTTGGATTGATTGTAATTATGTGTAATTGTTTTTAAACCAAGGGAAAGCGGAAGCTTCAAGGAACAAAAAAGCTCAAGTCCAGTAGAGCTTTCAGGCTACCCGTGGTAGGTGATGGTTATTATTTTTGTAAATGCAAAGTGTGTGCGCGTAACTGTAGCTCAGTATTGTATGTACATTGCATGCTTTAGGGAATGAAATTATGAATGTCTAAATGTTCGGGTGTCAATCATGTGAAATGAACTTGGTTTTCTTGCTTGTTGGTTTACAAGTGTGATTATGTTCATTAATTGTTGACTGTTGTATTATGTGTGACATTCGATTGGCTCGGGTACCATGCTTGGTACAAAATACATATTGGTTGGATAGGGTATCATGCCTGGTATGTGATACTTATCGGTTGGCTCATGTACCACGCCGGGTACAGGTTCTATAATGGTTGGTTCGGGTACCATGCCTGGTACGAGTTTAATTATTCTTGTTGATTGTGTTTTGTCGATGATTCTATGAGTGGACCGGATTAATTATTGAGACTGTGATTGATGCATATTGATCCATGAGAGGCCGGGTTATTGTACTTAACTGTGGGGTTGATCCTTGTGTAGACCGTAAGTTGCATGTTAAACATTTAGGTGTTGTTCTAGGGATTCTTGGTTGGTCCGGGTTACTTAAAAAGGGTATATGCTTATTGTATTTATTTATTGTCATGGTTGTTGTTGAACCTGTTTCATGTAGTTGGTAAGTTAGAGGAAAGACTGAGAGTCTGGAATAATATTGCTGACTTGTTTATTCATGTTTGTCGTACTTTACTTAACCTTGGATTAGTGTTCATCTATTGTTTATTGGAGCTGACCGATGATCCTATCAGTACACTGTGGTTGTGTACTGATTCTGCACTTGCTTTCCTTTTTGTGAGTACAAGACATATTCTGGCGGCTGCTGCGCGACCTTTGTTATAGTCCCGGCGATTCCAGATTCCAAGGGTGAGCTGCTTCTTCCGGGCTACCATGGTTTCATCTATTACATCTCTAGTCCATTGTTTCAGACTTAGACTCATTTATTTTGAGGTTGCATCCCCGCACTCTAGACATTAGTAGATGTTTTGGTACAACGACTTTCAGATTCTAGGGTTATTTTCACAAGATCTTATTTTGTTAGTATTTTGTCTATGAATACTAGTTTATTTTAATGCATCTGGTTTTGAGCTGTTAGTTTTGGTAAGTGTTGAGTTGGTTATTAGTTTGCTCATCTGAGGGTTTTGGATAGGTGCCACTCGCGGTGGTTTGGGTCATGACAAAGCTGGTATGAAAGTCCTAGGTTCATTGATCTCATCATACCAAAATGGATCTAGTAGAGTCTTGCGGAACGGTAGAGAGACGTCTGTACTTTTCTTCGAGAGGCTATAGGTCTTTAGGAAACTATCTCTTCTTCCTTCCTTCATGCTATAACTTGATTTCAACTGGTATCTGGTGATACAAATTGGTATCTAACTCCCTTCACTCTTTTGTCCGCAGATGATTGATACAAGGTGTAATGGAGTGAGAGCGGCGGCCCAGTGGCGGAACCAGCAGCCAGAGGGAGAGGAAGGGGCAGGGGTAGGGTAGAGGCAAAGAAAGAGCAACACCCACCAGGGGTGGAGCTCAGGCAGCGTCAGAGCCAAGGGCAACGACCCCTCCCCCACCCCAGGATCCTATTGAGGAGGTGGTTGGGTTGTACTTGGGAAGGGACCAGAACAGGAGGAGGCAACACCGGCTAGAGGTGCAGGCATTCCCCCTATATTGCCCGAGGTGTTTTAGTAGGCATGGTATTTTCTCAGTGGGCTGGCAGGTACTAGAACCACCCTACTGGTACAACAGATCAAGTTTTGGGCACTCAGCCAGCAGTTGCAGTGGCCCCTAGGATAGATGCGGCATCGGGTACTGATGATTTCTTCCGTCCGATGCTAGGCGCTGTTATGCCCGAGACTGAGTACGAGATGCTGACCAATTTCTTGAAACTAAAACCTTTGACGTTTTAGGGAACAGAGAAAGATGATGCCTTTGAGTTTATTCTGGACTACTACGAGAGGCAACATAAGCTGGGAATTATACAACAACATGGGGTAGAGTTTGTCACTTTTCAGCTTTAAGGTGATTCCAAGTAGTGGTGGAGAGCTCATGTAGAGTGTCGGCCATCAACTTTGCCTCTGATGACTTGGGCACAATTTCATGCTCTGTTCTTGGAGAAATATGTGTCTCGCATTTTGAGGGATTACAAAAATAATGAGTTTCTGGCCCTTGAGTAGGGTAACATGTCTATTTCAGCCCATGAGGCTAAATTTCATGCCTTCTCACATTATGCTACTCAACTTCTGGGTACTGAGGAGGAGAGTATTTGTCTGTATGTGAAGGGTATGAATCCTGAATTACAGGTTTTGTTGGTGCATATGACCTCAGCAGGGAAGAGTTTTAATGAGGTGCTGGACTATGTGAAGAAACTTGAGGGGGTCAGACATGTTGGGCAGGCTAAGGTGTTAGCCAAGAAGTCCCGAAATGAAGGTAATTTCAATGGTTCTTACTCCATGGGTCACAACCAGCAAGTGTATTCTGCTCGTCCTATTCAGTAAGCCCTGCTAGCTTCTGTAGGTTGTCGTCCAGGAGCCAGTCAGTAGTTTTAAGCTCTTAGAGCCCAGGGGTTTTCTTATACTTCTACTAGCAAGCCTACTATTGATCGTGGATGTTTTCATTGTGGAGATCCAAGTCACTTCAATAGGGAATGCCCTCACAGACAGGTAGAAAATCAGACTCAGCAACAGATTAAGGCTGTGGTTCTGGCAGGTGGAGATGGCTATGGCAGAGGTCATCCACAGGGTGGGAAAGGTTATTTTTAGAGAGGTTATGGGAATAAGGGAAATAGTGGTAAAGGCAAGAGAGTAGCACAGCCAGCCAGAAAGGTTGCTCAGATTGATGAAAGGGCCAATTGTTATGCATTCCCGGCGAAGTCCAAGGCCGAGGCATCAGATGGTGTGATCACAGGTACAATTCTAGTGTGTGACTGGATGGCTTCTGTATTACTTGCCCCAGGTTCTACATATTCGTATGTGTGTGAAATTTTCTTTTGGTCTGGATTTGGTTTGTGATGTCCTGGATTTCCCTATTCATGTTTCTATCCCAGTTAGGGAGTCTGTGGTAGTAACCCATGTATATCGTACTTGTACTGTGGTTTTTGTAGGTTTTCAGACTTAGGTAGATCTGCTTATTCTGGACATGCTGGATTTTGATGTCATATGGGTATGACTTGGCTGTCTCCATATCATGCTGTGTTGAATTGTAATGCTAAGACCGTGACTCTAGAGATTCTGGTAAGGATAGGCTAGAGGGGAAAAGTGTGTACTGGCCTAAGTCGGTAAGATTATATCCTTTGTTCGGCCTAAGAGGTTAGTGGGGAAAGGTTGTTTAGCCTTTTTGGCTCATTTCTGGGATGTTAGTGTGGAGTCCCTTTCGATTGAGTCAGTTCCGGTGGTTTCTGAGTTTCAGGAGGTATGTTCGATGGATTTGCTTGAAATGCCTCCGGATAGAGATATTAACTTCTGTATAGATTTGGAGCTGGGCACTCGCCTAATCTCTATTCCTTCTTATCATATGGCTCCGGCAGAGTTGAGGAAACTTAAGACACAGCTTCAGGAACTTTTAGATAAGGGCTTTATTTGTCCCAGTGCTTCACCCTGGGGTGCTCCGGTATTGTTTGTGAAGAAGAAGGATGATAGTATGAGGATGTGTATAGATTACAAGCAACTAAATAAGGTCACTATCCGAAATAAGTATACCTTACCCCGTATAGATGAACTCTTTGATCAGTTGCAAGGGGCATCAGTAATTTCAAAAATTGACTTGAGGTCAAGATACCATCAGCTAAAGATTAGGCCTGAGGATATACCTAAGACGACATTCCAAATTCGGTATGGGCACTATGCATTCTTGGTAATGGCATTTGGGTTGACCAATGCGCCGGCAACTTTCATGAGTTTGATGAATTGTGTCTTTAAATCATTTCCGGATTCATTCGTCATTGTATTTATAGATGACATTCTGATTTATTCCAAGAATAAGGAGGAGCATGCAGATCATCTTTGCATTGTTCTAGGGATATTGAGGCACCAAAAATTGTATGCCAAGCTTTCAAAGTTGGATTTTTGGTTGTCTTCGGTTGCCTTCTTTGGGCATGTGGTTTCAGAAAAAGGGGTGATGGTGGATCCACAAAATATTGAGGCAGTTAAGAGTTGGGTCCGACCTAGCTCTGTGACTGAGGTTAGGAGTTTTGTGGGGCTTGAAGGCTATTATCGCAGGTTTATCAAGAACTTTGCTTCCATTGCTACTCACTTGATAAGGTTGACTCAGAAGGAGATGCTTTTGTTTGGTCTGACAAGTGTGAAGAGAGATTCAAAAAGCTCAAGACACTTCTAACTACATCTCCCATCCTTGCATTGCCGATTAAAGGTAAAGATTTCATTGTGTTTTGTGATGCTTCACATTGAGGTTTGGGTTCTGTGTTGATGCTGGACATGAATGTTATAGATTACGCTTCAAGGCAGTTGATGCCCCATGAAAAGAATTACCCAACCTATGATTTGGAGTTGGCAGCGGTGGTCTTTGCACTAAAGATTTGGAGACACTACCTTTATGGTGTTAAGTGTGAAGTGTTCTCAGACCATCGCAACCTACAACATGTGCTTACCCAGAAAGATTTGAATCTACCCAGAGGAGGTGGATGGAACTGTTAAAGGATTATGATGTGACCATCCAGTATCATTCGGGCAAGGCTAATGTGATGGCAGACGCATTAAGCCAGAAAATGGTTAGCATGGGAAATTTGGCTTATTTGGAGGTATCCAAATGACCCTTGGCTAGGGAGATTCGGGCTCTAGAATCTAAGTTTATACAGTTGGGCATTTTAGAACTAGGTGGGGTGTTGGCCAATGTCGAGGTCAAACCCGCATTTCTGGAGGAAATCAAAACCAAAAAGTTTCAGGATGTCCAGTTGAAAAAGCTTCAAAACAAGGTGGTTTTTGGGGAGGCCCAGGATGCCACACTGGACGCTGGCGGGGTGATGAGTTTCAGAGGGAGGATTTGTGTTCCTTGGGTTGATGACTTGATTCATAATATGTTAGCAGAGGCTCATGGTTCACGGTATTCCATTCATTCGGGTGTAACCAAAATGTACTGGGACTTAAGGCGTCTTTATTGGTAGCCTGGAATAAAGAGGGACATAGCTGACTATGTGTCTAAGTGTCAGAATTGTCAGTAGGTTAAAAATGAGCACCAGATGCCTGCAGTATTGCTTCAGAGGATGCCCATTCCCGAGTGGAAATGGGAAAGGACAATCATGAACTTCGTAGTGGGTCTTCCCAAGACCTTGGGAAAATATGACTTTATTTGGGTCATCGTGGACAGGCTGACCAAGTCAGCTCATTTCATTCCAGTCAGGGTGAATTATAATTCACAACAATTGGCCAAGATTTATGTTAATAAATATGATATTGCATGGGGTGCCACTCTCCATCATTTCAGACAGGGGTACACAGTTTACTTCCAAGTTCTAGGGAAAGTTGCACGAAAGGTTGGGCTCCTAACTCACTTTCAGCACAACATTTCATCCTCAAACGGACGGTCAGTCGGAGAGGACAATTTAGGTATTGGAGGACATGCTGAGAGCATATGTAATCGACTTTGGGGGCCATTGGGACCAGTTTCTATTATTGTGTGAGTTCTTATACAACAACAACTATCACTCCAGTATTGACATGGCACCATTCGAGGTACTTTATGGGAGGGGATGTATACACCCATAGGGTGGTTTGAGACAGGCAATGTGAAACCATTGGGCATGGACTTGGTGAGGGAAGCTCAGGAAAAGGTAAGGGGTATTCAGACCAAGTTGCTAGCAGCCTAAAGAAGGAAGAAAGAGTATGCAGATTACAAGGTAAGAGACATGAAATTTCAGGTTGGTGAACAAGTGTTATTGAAAGTGTCACCAATGAAAAGGGTAATGCAATTCGGCAAGAAGGGCAAGCTTAGCCGTCGGTATATTGGTCCATTTGAGCTTCTCAAGATTGTAGGGCCGATGGTGTATAGGTTAGAACTTCCACCCAGTTTATCTGGAGTCCACCCCGTCTTCCATGTATCCATGCTAAGGCGATACCATGGTTATGGGGAATACATTATCAAGTGAGATTCGATCTTGCTAGACAAGGATCTTCAATACGAGGAGGAGCCGGTTGCCATTCTTGATTGGGATGTCCAAAAATTAAGGACAAAGGAAATCAGATCAATAAAAGTTCAATAGAAGCATCGTACGGTTGAGGAAGCCACTTGGGAAACCAAGAAGGACATACGGGACAAGTACCCTCACTTATTTGATGATTCAAGTACTACACTTTCTCTCTTTTAGCTCATCTTTTTCAAGTTTTATCATTCAGAGATAAACGATCGGTAAATTTGTATTTGTTGTAACGGCCTGTCCCATCATTGTAGGTAAACCATTCGTGTAAAGTTTGGGTTAGAAAACTTCCGAGTTTGGGATTTAGAAATTTTGGGCTAGACTAGTCTCAGATGGATTTTGAGTGAGGTATGGTCTAGAGAAATCTGGGTAAAGATTGGGCAATATATCTAATTTTGAGCTAGTTTTTCCATTAGCTAAGACATTAAGGAGTCTGGGGGTCTTTTTGGAAGTGAATTCGGGCAAGTAGAACTCCCAATATCAAAGTTGATGTGAAAGGGTTGGTTCGGAATGTCAGGATTTGAGGTGTATTATAAAATGGGCACTTTTGGAAGATTTTCTGAGATTTTGTTCTGTGTCAACCACTATCTATAGCAACGACTGCTATAGCGGAGAAATTCCTGCTATAGCAAAATTTAAAGTCGGTCAGCACCGCCATAGTGATTGATTCCACTATGGCGGTGCCGCTATAGCGGTCGATTCCACTACGGCGGTGCTGCTATAGCAGAGTGGGGACTGCTATATCGGAATAAGTTGCTGTTAATGCAGAAACTTTCCCAAAAATATTAAGAAATTTTCAAGAACATTTTGGGGAAGGGCATAGGCGAAGAGAGGCTATTTCTACTAATTTTCCACCAAACTCCGTCGAAAAGGTAAGGATTTCGCTCCCTACTTCAATATTTCGATTCCCAGACCTTAGAAATGATAATTTCGGGCTTGGGGAAAAGCTTAGTTTGACCTAAGAATGTAGAACTCAGTGAAAGAGAGCATTCTAGGGTGTAGAATTTTTGGGTTGTGATTATAATTGTCAATTATGTTTTAAACACCATTATTTGCTTAATGTATTCGTATAAATGGTAGCTTTAGGTGAATTAATGGTGGGGAATCCCTGGGGTGGGCAGAATGATCATAACTTGGCCTGGGGGATTAGGATTTGAGCATAATCTGGGTATTATTAGACCATTTGGATTGATTATAGTTATGTGTAATTGTTTTTAGACCAAGGGCAAGAGGAAGCTTCAGGGAACGGAAAGGCTCAGGTCCAGTAGAGCTTTCAAGCTACCCGAGGTAGCTGATGATTATTGTTTTTCCAAATGCAATATGTGTGCATGTAACTGTAGCTTAGTATTGTATGTACATTACATGCTTTAGGGAATAGAATTATGAATGTCTAAATGTTCGGGTATCAATAATGTGAAATGATCTTGGTTTTATTGCTTGTTGGTTTACAAGTGTGATTATGTTCATTAATTGTTGACTGTTGGATTGTGTGTGACATTCTCTTCGCTCGGGTACCATGCCTGGTATAGGATAAATATTTATTAGCTCAGGTACCATGCCTGATACGAGATACTTATCGATTGGCTCGGGTACCATGCCGGGTATGGGATACTTATTGGTTGGCTCGGGTATCACACCGGGTACAGGTTCTATAATGGTTGGCTTGGGTACCACGCCTGGTACGAGTTTAATTATGCTTGTTGATTGTGTTTTGTCGATGGTTCCATGAGTGGACCAAGTTGATTGTTGAGACTGTGATTGATGCATATTGGTCCATGAGAGGATGTGTAGTTGTACTTAACTGTGGGGTTGGTCCTTGTGTAGACCGGGAGTTGCATGTTAAACACTTAGGTGTTGTTCTAGGGATCCTTGGTTCGTCCGGGTTACTTAAAAAGGGTATATGCTTATTGTCATTATTTATTATTATGGTGGTTGTTGAACCTATTTCATGTAGTTGGTAAGTTAGTGTCACGACCCAACCTGTTGTGAGTGGAACCCACCCAAACCCCTGGATGAGCGAACCATTTATCTACCAACACTTGGCAAACTAACAACTTAAAAACCAATTGTATTAAGTAAAACTAGCATCTATGGCTAAAACAAAAACTAAACATAATACTCCTGCAGAAATTTCCCCTAGAACCTGAAAGTCATCGTACCAAAATATCTACCAATGTCTAGAAATGGGGATGCAACCCTAACAAAAGAGAGTTAAGTCCGAAACAAGTGGACTAATACTAAACTGGAAGAAACCATGGTAGCGCGAAGGAAGCAACTCACCCTTGGAATCTGGAATCGCTGGGACTATCTGAGGTTGCGTAAGAGCTGCTAGAATATGTCCTGTACTCACAGAAGGAAAACAAGTGCAGAATCAGTACATAACCACATTGTACTGGTAGGATCATCGGCCAGCTCCAACAAGCAATATATAAACTATAAACCAGAACTGAGTAACGCAGTACAAACATGTAAGACAACCAGTAATATATTCTCAGACTCTCAGTCTACCTTCTAACTTATCAACCATATGAAACAGGTTTAACAACCATTTAAACAATGAACAATAACAATGACACTTTACCCATTTTACGTCACCCGGACTAACTAAGGATCCCTAAACCAACATCTAAGTGTTAACATGTAATACCCGGTCCACTCACGGACTAACCCCACCTTTAAGTGTAACAACCCGGCCTCTCAAGGACCAATGTGCACAATCAAAATTTTAACAATCAACTCGGTTAACTTATAGAACCATCGGCAAAATGCAATCAACAATATACATATTTAAACCCGTACCAGGCGTAGTACCTGAGTGAACCGATATAGAACCTAACCCAGGCGTGGTACCTTAGCCAACTAATAGTATCCCATACCAGGCATGGTACCTGAGCCAACCAATGGTATCCCGTACCAGGCGTGGTACCCGAGCCAACCGAATGTCACACAAAATCCAACAGTCAATAATTAAATGAACAGAAACACACTTGTAGCACCAACAAGCAAAAAAACCAAGTTCATTTCACCTAATTGACACCCAGATACTTAGACATTCATAACTTCATTCCCTAAGCATGCAAGTACATACATCACTAAGCTAAAGTTACATGTACACATATTGCATTTGAAAAGACAATAACCATAACCTACCTCGAATAGCTAGAAAACTCTACTAGGCCAGAGCCTTCCCATTTTCCAAAGCTTTCCCTTGTTCTTGGTCTAACAAGGATAAAACATACCAAATCAATCCAATGGCCTAAAATTACCCGGATTATACTCAAATCCTAATTCCTAAGCCAACCCATGATCATTTCGCCTATGCCAAGGCTTTTCCACCATTAATTCACCTAAAAACTACCATTTAACAGTCACATTAAGCAATTAACGGTGATTTAATCATGAATAAGTGATAATAATCATAATCCAAGAATTCCACAACTTAGAATCCCCTTTTTCCCCTGATTCTACATTCTTAGGTTAACCCAGACCTTCCCCCAAGCCCGTACTTAGCAATTCTACTACATAGGAGTGAGCGAAATCCTTACCTTTAGGACAAAATTTGGTGGAAAACTGACTTAGAATCGCCAAAATCGCCTCTGCCCTTCCCCAAAGTGTTCTTGAGAATTCTTGAATAATTTTGGCGAAGTTTCTGTATTTACCCTGACTTATTCTTCTATAGAAGTCCGCACACCGCTATAGCGGCACCACCATAGTGGAACCAACCGCTATGGCAGTGCTGACCGGTGTTCACCTCTGCTATAGCGGGAATTTCTCCACTATAACGGAAGCCACAGTAGCGCAATGTCAACCGCTATAGTATTTGACACGGGACAAAACCTCAAAAAATCCCCTAAAAGTGCCTATTTTACAACATACTTCAAATCCTGACATTCCAAAACAACCCCTTCACGTCAACTTCGATATCGGGAGTTCTACTCACCCGAATTCACTTCTGATAAGTCCCCCAAACTCCTTAAGGTCTTGGCTAACAGAAAAACTTGCTCAAACTAAGATATTCTACCCAATTCTCACTTGAATTACCCTAGACCAAACCTCACTCAGAATCTGTCCGAAGCTAGCTTAAACCAAAATTTTCAACCCCCAAACTCGGAAGTTTTCTAACTCAAAATTTGGAATGAAAGGTTCAGCGGCAAAGACGGAACAAGTCATTACAACAAATATCAATTTACCCATCGTTCATCCCAGAACGATCAAACCCAAAAGAAAATGATTCAATAGAGAGAAGAGTAGTACCTGAATCCTCAAACAAGTGAGGGTACTTATCCCACATGTCCTTCTAGGTTTCCTAAGTGGCTTCCTCAACCAAATGATGCTTACATTGAACCTTTACCGAATTGATATCCTTTATCCATAATTTTCGGACATCCCTATCAAGAATTGCAACCAGCTCCTCTTCATATTGAAGATCCTTGTCTAGTAAAATGGAAACCCGTTTGATAATATATTCCCCATCCCCATGGTATCGCTTCAACATGGATACGTGAAAGACTGGATGGACTCCAGATAAACTGGGTGGCGGTGCTATCCTGTAAGCCACTGGACCTACAATCTCGAGAACCTCGAATAGATTGATGTATCGAGGTATAAGCTTTCCCTTCTTGTCAAATCGCATTACTCCCTTCATTGGTGACACCTTCAACAATACCTATTCACCAACTTGAAAAGCCATATCTCTTACCTTGCAATTTGCGTACTCTTTCTGCCTACTTTGGGCTGCTAGCAACTTGGTTTGAATTCCTCTCACTTTTTCCTGAGCATCCCTCACCAAGTCCACACTCAAAGGTTTTATGTCGCCTGCCTCAAACCACCCTATGAGTGATCTACATCCCCTCCCGTACAGTGCCTCAAATGGTGCTATGTCAATACTGACATGATAACTGTTGTTGTATGAGAACTTAAACAACGGTAGAAACTGGTCCCAATGACCTCCAAAGTCGATCACACATGCTCTCAACATTTCTTTCAATACATGAATTGTCCTTTTTGACTGACCGTCTGTATGAGGATAAAATACCATGGTGAAGGTGAATTGGGTGCCCAACTCTGCGTGCAACTTACCCCTGAACTTGGAAGTAAACTGTGTACCCCTGTCTGAAATGATGAAAAGTGGCACCCCATGCAACCTCATAATTTCCTTAACATAGATCTTGGCCAACTGTTGTGAGTTATAATACACCCTGACCGCAATAAAATGAGCTAACCTGGTCAGTCTTTCCACGATGACCAAAACAGAGTCATCCTTCCTCAAGGTGTTTGGAAGATCCACCATAAAATCCATGGCTATCCTTTCCCACTTCCACTCAGGAATGGGCATCCTCTGAAGCAATCTTGCAGGCCTTTGGTGTTCATATTTAAACTGCTGACAGTTCTAATACTTAGACACATAGTCAGCTATATCCCTGTTTATCCCATGCGTCACCTCAAGTCCCGGTATATTTTGGTTGCGCCCAGATGAATCAAATACCGTGAACCATGAGCCTCTGCCAATACATTCTGGATTAAGTCATCAACTCGAGAATAAAAATCCTCCCCTTGAAGTTCATCACCCTGCCAATGTCCAACGTGCATCCCCAAACTCTCTGGATACCACCTTGCTCCGAAGCTTGTTCAACTGTGCATCCTGAGACAGTTTGGCTTTAATTTCCTCTATAAATGTGGGTTTAACCTCAATACTGGCCAACACCCCACCCTATTTTGAGATGTCCAATTGCATGAATTTAGATTCTAGAGCTCGAATCTCCCTAGCCAAGGGTTGTTTGGACACCCCCAAGAAAGCCAAAATGCCCATGCTAACCACTTTTGGCTCAATGCGTCTGCCACCACATTAGCCTTGCTCGGATGATATTGGATGGTCACATCATAATCCTTCAACAATTCCATCCACCTTCTCTGCCTCAGGTTCAAATCCTTCTAAGTAAATACATGTTGCAAGCTGCGATGGTCTGTGAACACTTTACACTTGACACCATAAAGGTAATGTCTCCAAATCTTTAGCGCAAAGACCACTGTTGCCAACTCTAAATTGTGGGTTGGGTAATTCTTCTCATGGAACTTCAACTGCCTTAAATCATTAGCTATCATATTCTTGTCCTGCATCAACACAACACCTAAACCCAAATGTGAAGTATCACAGTACACAATGAAATCCTTACCTTCAACCGGCAATAATAGAATGGTAGCTGTAGTAAGAAGTGTTTTAAGCTTTTGAAAGCTCTCCTCACACTTGTAAGACCAAACAAAAGGTACCTCCTTTTGAGTCAACCTTTTCAAATGAGTAGCAATGGACGCAAAGTCCTTGACAAACCTGCGGTAGTAGCCTGCAAGCCCCACAAAACTTCCAATATCAGTCACCGAGCTAGGCGGAACCCAACTCCTAACTGCCTCAATCTTTTGGGGATCCACAATCACTCCCCTTTCTAAAACCATATGCCCTAAGAAGGTAATCAAAGACAACCAAAATTCACACTTGGAGAACTTGGCTTATAATTTCTGGCGCCTCAAAATTTCTAAAACAATGTGAAGATGTTCAGTATGCTCCTCCTTACTCTTGGAGTAAATCAGAATGTCACAATTTTAACAATCAACCTGGTTCACTCATGACACCATCAACAAAATACAATCAACAATATATATATATATATATATTTAAACTCGTACCAAGCATGGTACCCGAGACAACCGATATAGAACCTGTACCAAGCGTGGTACCCGAGCCAACAGTTAGTATACCATACCAGGTATGGTACCTGAGCCAACCAATGGTATCCTATACGAAGTGTGATACCCGAGCCAACCGAATGTCACACAAAATCTAAGAGTCAATAATTAAATGAACATAAATACATTTGTAACACTAACAAGTAACAAAACCAAGTTTATTTTACCTAACTGACACCCAAATACTTAGACATTCATAACTTCATTCCCTAAGCATGCAAGCACATACATCACTAAGCCAAAGTTACATATACACACATTGCATTTGGAAAGACAATAACCATAACCTACCTCGAATAGCTTAAAAACTCTACTAGGCCAGAGCCTTTCTGTTTTCCAAAGCTTTTGCTTGTTCTTGGTCTAACAAGGATAAAACATACCAAATTAGTCCAATGGCCTAAATTACCCGGATTAAACTCAAATCCTAATTCCCAAGCCAACCATGATCATTACGCGCATCCCAGGGGTTTTTCACCATTAATTCACCTAAAAACTACCATTTAACGATAATATAAGCAATTAATGGTGATTTAATCATGAACAAGTGATAATAATAATAACTCAAGAATTCCACAACCTAGAATCCCCTTTTTCCCCGGATTCTACATTCTTAGGGTAACCTAAACCTTCCCCCAAGCCTGTAGTTAGCGATTCTACTGCATATGAATCATAGTACTAAGCTAGGGGAGCAAAATCCTTACATGTAGGATGAAATTTGGTGGAAAACTGACTTGGAATCGCCAAAATTACCTCTGCCCTTCCCAAAACATTCTTGAGAATCTCTGAACATTTTTGGGGAAGTTTCTGCATTTACCCTGACTTATTCTGCTATAGTGGTCCGTACACCACTATAGTAGCACCGCCATAGCAGAACTGAAAGCTATGGCGGTGCTGACTGGCATTGACCTCCACTCTATCAAGAATTTCTCCCCTATAATGAAAGCCGAGATAGCGCATGTCGCGCCCTTATTTTCGGACTGGCCAAAAATATGCTTGCAACATTCGGCTCTTCTGCCTTTGTTTTGGAAAAGGGTTTAGAGTCGCCACCTAAATTTTAGGAAACTTAGGAAACCGTTTTGTATGTAAAACTCTGTTTTTAGTCTGCGAAAACGTTTGAGATTCTGAGTAAGAGTTTTGGTTACTCGAAGGGAAGGTGTTAGGCACCCTTCAGAGCCTATCCGAAGATAGTCCTTAAACTCAGTTTTAGAAACATATTTGGGAAAATTATTTGTCCATTATTTGCTAAAAAGGGTGATAAAAACATATTTTTATTGAGTTAAGAAAACTCAAAGTATATGACACATGCTACTACAATAAAAAAAAAATATAAAATATGCTTATGGTAAAAAATGAGACACATGTACGTACATGTCAAAATATATGAAAGTTTAATAGCAATAATTAAAGTATGTAAAACTTTATGATTTATAAGAAATATATATACTTAAAAGCTATGTAAAAAGATGAAGATATTATTTATAATAAATATGCCTTTGTAAAGTAAAATATATGTAGTTCTTAAAGTTTGAGAAAAGTTTATGACATGTTTATTAAAAAAGAAAGTAAAGATGACGTATGTATATTTAAAATATCATGTGAAAAGTTTATTATTTTAAAAGATTTGGATAAGTAAAAGTATGTAAGAAATATATTGGTAATAGAGAAAAAGATATAAGAGGAAATCATATTTGTTTTGTAAATATATTTCATGTAAAAGAACAATTTGAAAATTGAATAGAGAACGAGAAATATTTGTTTTCATGTAAGGGAGACTTTTATTCGTAAGGTAAAAATGAACATTGCATTGAATATGAAAGAAAGTATTATGTACGTAAATGTAATTGTGATAGAAATAATATATGTGTAATTTAAATAGGAAGAAGGGTAAATAAAAATATAAATATATATACCTTGTAGTAGATAGCATATGACATATACACCTTGTGTTTTTAGGCCTCAAAAATCTGAAAATCTGAAAATATATATATAGAGTATGGCAAAATACTTGTAAAATATTGGTGTTAGAATAAGAGAATACATAAATTACTAATAAATATAAAGGAGGCTTGCCTAAATTAGATAAAGCATTTTATAATTTAAAGCCTAAGAATGACTAACTATTGGTGTGAAATAAATTAAATCGCTAATTAATGTTTTTGAAAATCTACCGCGAGTTATTTGGAACAAAGTCCTTCTTGAAACAAAGCCTAAGTTAGTTAATAAAAAATCTGCACTATTCACCATTTATCACTACTATTTTTGAAAGTGTTTAAACACTAATTTTAAAGGATTTAAAAGGGAAATTAGAAATATTTGCCTAAGCTAAAGGAATGAAGGAAAACTCTTTCAAAATTTCAAACTAAATCTCCTAATCAAACCAAATGGTAAGCCGAAGGATAAATGTTAATCGAAGTCACAAAGAAAAACACATATCCAAATAATACAAGGTTAGTTAAACAAATTCAAATAATAAGAAAAAACATATAGAAAATAAAGGGCTAAGTATATTAAGTTCCTTTGGAGGAATTAATCTCCTAGTGAGTGACTCCGAAACACCGCGATGGTTCCTAATAGTTGTTCGACCCAAAACATATTTGGGCCGAGATTGAGTTTCAAATGAGAACTCCAACTCTCCGGGGTGTACATGAAACAAAGAAAGGTGATAAGGATTAATAACTTGCATAACAAAGTTTACAAAAATATAGAAATATGCCAAACTTAACAATAAAGTGATAAAGAAAACAAACATGCTATTTGGTAAATACACAAGAATATATGAAAGACGACATGTAACCATATTTGCTTCATTTTTTAGCAAATGATCGAATTTATTTGACTAGAGCATAAACGAACTAACATGAGATGATTATCCGAAAAGAACTTAGGCAAAACGAACATTTTCAACACTAGTCGATTATTGGAAAACAAAGTACACAACAAGTAGCAATATTAAAACTTTATTATTATTTATTTCAAGTAAAGAAAGTAGTTATGAAACAAATCACTTCAAAAAGATAACACTAATAACCGGGAGATTAAAGGAGAACCAAACTACTACGTTGGCTTATAATGAGTTCCTTAAGCTAGTATTCCCGAAATTGATCCCGAGTTAAAACTAAAATAATGAAAATACGGGCAGCCCTCTTCTTCTAACAAATGCACACTAAATCAACCACTTTTTACTAGGATTAAGGTGTTTAAAGAAAAGTTAGAGACCACAATATTAACAAAACGCTAAAAGACATATATAATCATAATATGTACATTCCTATCCTAAACATCATTTCCGGGACTAATGAAACGACTAAACTTATTGCAAACTTTTCTATCTTAAGAAATTGAACTACAAGAAATGCAAGCATAACAACATATACTTTTCGGGTTTACACGAAATCAACCAACCAACCAAAATGAGGACAAACAAATTAATGAATTAGTCCGCCAACTTCACTATGACATAAGTTTAAATGAAGAAAGCGAGAGTCACTACTCATTAATTTCAACTTTGCAAACTAAGTGGCACTCTTGATGCTTAGGCAAATGTATGTCAGCAAAACACATAAGAAAAACATTCAAACCAACTATGGCTACTGCAATAATAAAGTTCCATGCTTGTTCAATCATATATAAGGTTCAAAGTCACCACTTCCGCACCCACATCTTGAAACAAATAGCACAAAAGGTCTACAAACAAACGGTTAACCATGTTGAGGGCTTGAAACTCGTAGTCTTATCATCCTAATCTAAAGTTTTAAGACTTTAAATCCTTTTTACGCTAAACGAAGGCTGCCAACACCTTGCGGGAACGAAAAATTATAAGAGACGAACTAAACAATTATTATAGTCATCAAGTGATCACAACAATATCCTTAAACATTCAGCGGTATAAACCCGGAAAAACTCGAAGCCTCTTGAGGTTCATTTCAAGCTAATTCAAGGTTATAAATAATCTTTCAATACACCATCAACCTTAAATACAAACCAACATCCCGACAACTACATTACTTCAAGTCTTGCTCGATAATTCGTACCAAACAGCCAACCATTTACAACAATTAAACCAAACCTTGAATTGTAAACACTTCACAATCACATAAGCTAAACCAAACGGCCAGAAACTGATTTTGTTTCACATTTTTAATGCCTAAAATCAGCCAAACAAGAACAACCAAACCCGCACGAATCAATGGATCACAAAACTAAACATAAAGTAATTAGACGGGATAGGATTTACCTTGTGTTGGGCAGCGATTGAGGCCGTCAAGTGTTGAGTTCCAAACTAGCGAATTCCGACTCCGGTTTTCCGGGTAGAGCGAACGAAACAGAGGGAGCGAAACGAGTAGTGAGTAAAAGCAAATTGATAGTGAACAATGGGAGAACAATTGTTGTGAGCTGTTTTTTTGATAATTTTTTCTGATCTTTGTCTGATAAAAAAAAATCCGCCCCCTGTCTGTGTGTGTGTGTTCGTCCCTTTCTGTGTGTGTGTGTTCTTCCTTTTATAGCCGAAATTCTAAGGCTCCAACGGTTTCTTTCCAAGAATTCAAAATTTGAATTCTTGGAAAGCCAAGTTGCAAAAGAAATGATGAAAATCAGAAAAAAAGGAAGATGAGATGCCTACTTTTTCAGACGGATTTGAAAGAGATGGTGACGGGTCGGCGGTGTGGAGCAGACGGTCGGCTGGGTTTCCTCTTTTCCGAGGTCTGCCACCGGCGGTGACGACCTTTTCGAGGCTACAAAAAGCCTCCGAAAAGGGGAAGGGACAATGTGAGGTGATGGAGAGGGTGTGGTCGCCGTTTGCCCGCAAAATCCGGCGGGTCTTTGGGGTTTGGGCGGCGGGCAGCAAGTGGACGAAGTGGGGGTTTGGGGTGGGGTGTCGGCTGATTTTGGGATGGAGGGGTTTGTTTTGTCTGAGTGGAGTGAGAGAGTGGAGGAGAAAGAGAGAATTAGGGATGTGTTTAGTGGGGCATTTGGGCCGGGTTGGGGAGTATTGGGCTGGGTCAGCTGAATTGGGTAGTGGGTTAGGAGGTTTTGGGTAGAAAGAGGTATAAAATTGGCCCAAACATGTATAGGTAAATGAATTAGTTTGTAGAAAAAATGTAATTTTCCCTAATCGTTTTTCCATTTAATTAATTTAACGATGCATTCTTTCATCCCGATTAATTTCAAATACTTATATAGTTGATTTAAACATAATTTTGGTACGCATAATCGTAATCCTCAATTGATAGAACAATATTTAGGAAATGTTATAGCGATACGACAAATCTCATTTAGAGTTTGAAATAAAAGTTACTATACCAATATCTTGTTAAAAAGAATGAATTATAAAATATTTTTGGGGTGATTTTATAAGATACAATATTATTATTATAAAAAGTAAAGGAAATCATTTTAAAAAATGATTATTGGTGCCAAAATTTATAAAAAATTAATATAAAAATAAGAAAATCATTTTGGAAAAGTCCTCGGGATTAAGAAGCATATAAAAATTAATTATGGGAAAAAGGAGGGCCAAAATTGGGTGTCAACAACTTGCCCCTCTTCGAACAAAGATGATGAAAGAGTCTTTGGGCGAAGATGTTGACGTAAAGCCAATTTTGTCTCGACTGAAAAAAATCAAATTTTTGGAAAGGTCGTTCCTAGAAAGAGAAAGGTTATAGTCATTATGAATTCGACCGAACTCTGGTCTCCGAGTTGCCCACATATCTCGGGTTTCACGAGAATCAGGCCAATGTAGTTCAAAAATTTTGAGAGGTCCTCAAAATTTTGCCCCAGTGTTGGTTTTATGTCGACACTGGTATTTTTTGCGGTAAAGGGGAAGATGACTTTGGCACGAATGGAGTGGGTATGGCCATGATCGAAATTGAGCTGCCTACGTATCCCTAAGGAAAATGGGAATTAGGGCGGTTGCAGTCCTGAATAGAGGATTATGGTAAATTTTGAGGCAGTCCACAAAATTTGCCCCAGTGTACGATTTATGGTTGACACTGGTCTCTTAGTTGAGCTTGGAAAGAGTTTTATGGAATTGATGGTAGGTTATTTCCTAGATGACAATAATCTTTTCAAAATGGGTGCACTTTCACAGCCTCCCGATTATAAATGTGGTGCACAACACACCCATAAACGAGACTCTACTAGGTGCATCTCGCATCTTTATAAGATCACATCGAATTGCTGGATGGAGGTAGTCCCTTTAATATCCTCTAGTGGGAACTCTAGGAGATAAAGAAAGGGGTGTCGATGTTCGTGAGAGCAGGTGTACTCTAATTTAGAAATATGGGCAACTGATTGTAGGAATTGGAGTCGGAGTGCTAGTCTTGAAACTCTGGCTTGTGAGTTTGGTATTCCTCATCAAGCATTGCCTCAATCGCTGCTTAGAGGTAGTTCCACGTTGTAGTGTGTCATCCTGCAAAACAGGTAAAAGGGGTTACAAAGTACCTGTTGAGGCTCAAAACTGTAAATTAAAATTGTAATGTAAAGAGCAGAGTGTAGATATCCAAACGATTGTTGACGTCTCCATTTTGCGGAGTGGATGTACTGTAGGTGAAATAACCTTGGGAAGTAAAGCCTCCGGCTGGCGGGGCAACACTTAAAAAGCAAAGCCTCTCGACTGGCGGGGCAACACTTGTAAAGTAAAGCCTCTCGACTGGCGGGGCAACACTTGTAAAGTAAAGCCTCTCGACTGGTAAAGCCTCTCGACTGGCGGGGCAACACTTGTAAAGTAAAGCCTCTCGACTGGCGGGGCAATACTGTAAAATAAAGCCTCTCGACTGGCGGGGCAACACTGTGAAGTAAAGCCTCTCGACTGGCGGGGCAATACTGTAAAAATAAAGTCTTTATTGGGTGAATCAGCCGTGACATCTCCACTTGGTGGAGCGATCTTTAATGCAAAATGAGGATGTTAATGGCATGCATGCTTATGATTGATGGAGTTATGATGATGCTTGCTATGATGCAGCCTCCGATTGGCGGAGTATGTTTTGCTTGCTAATATACATTTCTCTGATTTGGCAGAGCGTCGCTTGCTTGTTTACGTACAGGCTCCCATCGTCAGAGCGTCGTCTTGTTTGCTTATGTACAAACTCCAATTGGCAGAGTTTTGCTTTGTTTGCCTATGTACAAACTCCAATCGGCAGAGCGTCGTTTTGTTTGCTTATGTACAAGCTCCAATCGGCAGAGCATCCTTTTGTTTGCTTATATACAAGCTCCAATCAGCAGAGCATCGTCGCTTTGTTTGCTTATGTACAAGCTCCAATCGGCGGAGCATCCTTTTGTTTGCTTATATACAAGCTCCAATCAGCAGAGCATCGTCGGGGTTTGATGAAGTCAGTCCGCATTCTCCGATAGACGGAGTTATTTGACGCAATTAGATGGCAATCTCCGATTGGCGGAGTTATTTGGAAAGAGATAAACTATCCTATTTTCCTATGAGAGCTCTCTATCTTCGATACTCGATCCGGATCTCGGACGTACCTGCAAAACATAAATGAAACCCTTTAAGAATTGGAAGAATTGGGACAAAATATTTTAAAGTAGAGTAGGGGAAGAATATTCGGCTTATGGTGTCGTGATAGACGAAAGATTTCTCCAATCATGTCCCTGAACTTGACTTGACATCGTCCCATCTTGATTCCTGTTTCCCTGCGCTCAAAGAAAAATTCTTAGTTTTGGGAGGGGTGTTGATTCGTGTCGACTTGCGGACCCTGGCCTTGCCATTGGACTTCTTCAAGATCTCATCAGCCGCTCGCGATCTCCTATCCCAGAGACTCGGTATGGTGGGTCCCTTCAAAACCTCCTTGGTTGCTAGCACCTTCCTATTTTGGAGACTTAGCAGGTGGAAAGGCAGTAAAATATTTTGAATATATATATATATATATACATATATTTTTAGAAAATAAGTATATTTTGTATATACTAGGCGCATATATATAGTGATTATTCATCGTTCCTTAGATTATGACATGTTCCGAAATCCAATCGAGTTTTCCCATTTGTTGAGGACGTCCAAATGTACTCTTCTCATGGCTCCGGCTTCTGGTGACGCTTTTCTATTTCTCTGTAGATGTTGTGATCACTCTGAAGGTATAAATAAGAGGGGGGGGGAGGTTTATCCTAAGGGTATGACCGAACCTTTTAGGTTGCCTACGTATCCCCGAATGGGAATCAGGTCTGTACGTAGTTCGGGGTATCAAAGAAAGATGAAAAATATGTAATGCATTGACCGAGCCTGACTCAGGCTGCCTACGTATCCAAACGGAATCAGGTCAGAACGTAGTTCAAATACATTGGGAAAAATAAAGACATGTGATGCAATGACCGAGCCTGACTCAGGCTGCCTACGTATCCAAAATGGAATCAGGTCAGAACGTAGTTCAAATACATTAGGAAATGGAAAATATGAAGGGACCGAATCCGATGAGGATTGCCTACGTATCCCACCGAGGGAAGTCAGGTCAATCGTAGTTCCAAATACATAAAAGATGATGTTTTTGGTTTTTCTAAGGGAAACCGGACCCGATATGGGTTGCCTACGTATCCCGCCGTGGGAAGTCAGGCTAATACGTAGTTCTGTTTACATTAGAGAAAAATGCAAAAAGTACAAGGAAACAACAACTAGTCCTCTGTCTTCAAATGTAGTACTTCTTGATAGCGTCTGAATTGATCGGCTTTGTGCTCACGACGCCATCCATTTCTGCGAGGATTACTGCTCCCGCCTGAGAGCACTCGGTGAACCATGTAAGGGCCTTGCCAGTTTGGCGCTACAGGCGGGCAAGAAAGATCAGTCGGCAGCTTGTGTGAGACGATATCGGTGCTTAATCCTGGCATGTCATCGTAGGACCGAGCAAACACATCAACATATTGCTTGATCAATTCAATCAATTCCCGCTTTCTTTCATCTTCCAAATGTATGCTGACTCGTACTTCTCTCACTATTTCTTTATTTCCCAAGTTGACAACCTCGGTTTCATCCATGTTGGGCCTTTTCTGGCTTTCAAGTTGTTCGATCTCCCGAGGTAGATTTTCAGGCATCATGCTTTCATCGTATTCTTCATAGTCCTGCTCATGACTCGTACTTTGCTCAATGGATTCGTTACATGTCATAACCGTTGTACGATGATTTTTACTAATATTAGCGCTGAAATGTATGAAAGGTAAGTGAAAATAAATAGTTATTTTAAACAATCGAAAGATAGATTTTAAGAAAAATGAAGACTTTTTATTAAAAAGCAATCTAGCTTTTCAGAAGAGGCAAGTAGCAAAAAGTGCTTAGGCATGATTCAAGCCTCAATTGATCATGCAAACATTTTGAAATAAAACTACATTTCCACACTACCAGGACTCCTGTCGAAACAGGGATGGGCTGATGGTCCAGTTCTGCAAGACTTCTCCAGGCTCGGCATCACGGATGGTCAGTTTCTTGATATCTTCCTCCAGTCCATCGTCGGTCATGGCCACGAATAGATTTCCTATTCCCTCAATGACGTCTTCATCAACTGCTTCATCTGGGATTAGGACTTGTCCTGGCACGAACGCTACTGCCCCAAACTTTGTACTGTGGACTCCTCCTGCAGCAGGCTTATATCCCAGCCGGCGGTACCTTTCTGCTGTTTTAGCTGGATTGGTTCAATTATGCCGTCAGCCTTAGGTCCGAGCCCTGTCTTTGGTTGATACCCATATTTCAACATTTCTGACGCAACCATCTTCGCTGCTCTCGACATCTCCATCTTTACAGGCTCTATTTTCTCATCAATTCTTATAGCTTGCATGATCTCCAGAGCATGAAAAACGGCTCCATCCAGTTCTTCGGTGACTGGAACAGAATTCACGGAATAGATGGGGTGACTGAGCTCTCCGTGAATGGTAACTTCGGTGCGACCCCACTCGAACTTCACACACTGATGAAGCGTGGAGGGAACTGCTCTTGCCATATGGACCCATGGCCTTCCTAGTAACAAGTTGTAGTTGGACGACACATCCATCACTTGAAATAAGATGGGGAATTCAGCTGGACCTACTTGCAAAGTGAGATAGATTTCTCCAATGACGCTTCTCTGCGCGCCGTCAAAAGCTCTCACCTTCACACGACTTTCCCTTATCTCTCCCATATTCATACCTAAATCTCTCAATGTGGTGAAAGGACAGATGTTGCATCCAGAACCGCCGTCGATCAAAACTCTAGTTACGATCTTATCACAGCACTTGACCGCGATGTGAAGTGCTTTGTTGTGGCCAACCCCTTCTGCTGGTAGTTCATCATCATGGAAAGAGATTTTGTTCACTTCCACCATTTTTCCAATTGTTGCAGCCAATGTATCACTTGTAGTTTCTTTTGGTATGCTAACTCCGCTCAAAACTTGTACCAAAGCGTTCCTATGGGCTTCAGAACTCATTAGCAAGGACATAATGGAAATATGGGCTGGTGTCTTCATTAGTTGTTCCTCGATTGAGTAATCTTTAGACTGCATCTTCTTCCAAAATTCTGTGGCTTCTGCATCAGTAACATTCTTCTTTGGATTTTGTTCTTTCCCGGGAACCCCTCGATTCAGATCCTCCGGGATATAACACCTTCCCGACCTGGTCATTCCGTGAGCCACAGCAGCGTCTATCATTTTGCCTTTGGCTCCCGTCCAATAGTCCCACGGGACTGCTTCAGTGTCATAGTCGGGTTTTCCAGTAGCTATAGTGGTTACCACAACCCTCGGCAGGTAGGTTTGAATAGTCAACGGTTCTCTCAACTGCACTGTGATAAAAGGTTGCGCTGGAGATGTGGCGGCAACTTCTTCTGTGCCCCAGATAGGTACGATATTCCCTTCCAGGTCATACTCTTCTTCTAGGGTAATCATGTTGACTCCTTGATTCTCATGATCTGGTAGAGGATTGTTGTTCACATTTGGAGGAGTATCGGTGCATTTGATTACTCCCTTCCTGATAAGAGACTCGATCTGGTTCTTCAACCCAAAACACTCCTCCGTGTCATGTCCTTGGATTCCCGAGTGGTATGCACATCGCTTATTTCCATTGAAGCCTCGTGGTATCGGATCAGGGATTCTTCCCTCAATCGGCTGCAACAAACCTGCTACCCTCAACCTTTCAAACAATTGAGCCAAAGGCTCGGCAATAGGAGTGTAGGTGCGGGTATTTCTGGCTTCAAGATTAGGACGTGGTCTTGGTGCATATGTTGGTCTATTTTGGTGAACCGGAGCTTGGACAGGGGCATACGGCTTTGGTGGATTTTGGTATGCTGGCGCTCGAGGTGGGTTATACTGTGGCTGGGCACTATATACTGGAACATGTGCGAGAATTTGGGAGTTGTTAGGGTATCGGTGGGATGGTCCTCCGTGCTGGTAGTAAGGTGTGACGGCTGAGACGTCTTCCTTCTTCTTCTTGATACTACCAATGGAACCCGACTGTATGGCCTTGCTTGCGGCTTGCAGTGCGACCATAGACTGAATTTTTCCGGACTTAATACCTTCCTCAATAAAGTCTCCCATCTTGACCAAGTCAGCGAACTTTTGGCCCATCATTGACATCATTTTGTCGAAGTAGACGCCTTCCTGAGCTCGGATAAAGTACTTAGAGAGTTCATTTTCGTCAAGTGGGGGCTGGATCCGAGCAGCCTCAGTCCTCCATCTCCATGAATATTCTTGAAATGATTCAGATGGCTTCTTTTGTATGTTAGCAAGTGAGAATCTGTCCGGAGTGATTTCGGTATTAAACCTGAAGCGACTCATGAAATCTTCGGCCATTTCTTGCCAATCACGCCATTTGCGGGGGTCTTGGCGAGTGTACCAAGTCAGAGCTTCTCCCGACAGACTTCGAATGAACAGTTTCATCCTCAATTTCTCGTTCCTTCCTACGCCGACCAGCTTGTCGCAATAGGCTCTCAGGTGTGCGTGGGGATCGCCCTTCCCATCGAATACATCAAATTTTGGTGGTTTGTACCCGACCGGCATATCGATGTCTGGGTGGATGCATAGGTCATCATAGTCCAGACTTTCGGTTCCCCTGGTGACTTGCATGCTTTTAAAAGCCCTTTTCAAGCTTTCAAGTTGAGCCGCTATCGACCTATCTTCATTTGACCGGACATCCCTCTCCAATCCTACGTACTGATCGACCTCATACGGTACTTTGGCAGCCGTGGATGTTGCGAAAGTAGGGGCTTCAGTAGCATATACCGGTGGAACAGGCATTTCACAAGTGACATGTGCCTCCGGTATGTGCTGCATTGTTGGGTGAATTGGAACAGTGAAGTTCTGCGTAGGCGAGGAAAGATTAGGTGCAGCCCTAGCAGCGGGCGGACGAGCAAGTAGATCTTGAGCATAAGTGGGAACAGGTGGTGTTTGCTTAGGCGCGTTTGTTAAGTCGGCGGGAGTGACCGGCCGCAACTCGGCACTTGGAAATTGGAATTGAGCGGGGAAGGTAGCAGCTGTAAGCTTAGTCAAATCCCGCACTTGGCGTAGTTCTTCTTTCAAGATCTCAATCTCTTGTGCCATGTTGGCCATTTGTTCGTCGTTTTGAGTGTCCATCGGTTTTCGAGAACTTTCGGCGCCATCTACTGGTACCATCGAGGCGTTGTTAGATTCTTCGCTCATTTTTCCTTTAGATCGGAGGTTGTATTGTGATTCCGCCAGTTTGCAAATCGACACAAATCAACTTTCTTGGGGGTTTGATAATAAACATAAAGAAAAGAAAAGAAAGAAAAAGGAAACTATGTTAGTTTGGGAAATGTTGGAATATAAAACAAATATATACGCCAAGTTGGCGATATCCACACAAAATGCGTCCTAATGTGGAGCCTCGTTTTGCCAGAGGTAGGCCTACGCTGCATACAATTTGATAATAAATGATCCATTTTGAACACATTTAGGATTTGAGATAAACATGACTTTTCATTAAGCAAAATGTGGCTTTGAAAGTTTACAATAGATAGGCTGATGGAAGCCTGAAAATGAAAAACATGTGGCGGCCACTAGGGCGTACAAAGGGATGGGCCATGAGGCACCTTTAGGGAATATGAAAGGGGTACAATGGGAAAGGATAACCTAGGGCCATGTAGGACCGTCATCACTATCATCATATATGTCCAAATAAGGCCCTGGGTGGTATTCTCCGAGATCCCATTCTCTCAACTGCCATTCCTGATAATCCGGATCATCTTCTTCCAGGAACACTAAAGATCTATACTCAGATTGATCTTCAAGTTCTTCCTCTAGATTTTCTCTTATATCATTTTGACTGTCCGAGGTTATCTCATCTTTAACTGAGCCCGGAATAATCTGTTCACGCATGAAGGCGGTGAGATACATGTGAGGTATTATTTCCCTGGAGACTTGAGTCACCATGTCGTAGTCGATAAAACCAGGGATCCTTTCCCAGCTTGGTCGCATTATGGGACCTCCCTCTACCTTCCACGCATAATATTCCAAGGTGCACCAATTTGTTTGTCCGATATCTGCGGATATTATATTCATCCATGATTCCTGCAGTCTTCTAATCCTGGCCGAAGGTATTTCTCTTCCGTAAGCGACCTCCGCAGGTTCTATGTGAGACCACAAAGGAACCTCCTGATTGATGCCAAATTGGCGCAGAACTCTAAGTGGAGAGTATGGTTGGATCCCTTCTAACCCGATCAACTCAATAAAATAGCTGGTATATCTCCTCAATAATGCTCTTCCAGTGATCCAAGGGAGCTTCCATTGGATGGCATCTCCTGTGAGATGCGTTAGGTAGGCCCGCCATCCTTCTCGTCCTGTCGGTGCATTCCAAAATTTTAACCTACGCTCGTGGCTTTGCATCTTGTCGCAGACTCCTTCCAAGTTATCGTTGGCTTGTTCTTTTTGGAAGAAATGCTCTACGGCCCAAATTTGTAGTAGCAAATTGCATCCGCCAAAGCAATCATATCCTCTTGAGCAGGAGGACAAAGCTCTGAATAATTCTGCCAAAAGCATTGGTACTAATGTTAACCTTTTGGAGCTATTGAACAAGGCAAGGACTACTGCATCAAATTTATATTGATGCGGCCTATCTTCTTAGGAAAGACCATGATCCCTAAGAAAACGAGTGCAAAAGCCACAGGTCGGATTCTTTCCCATTTTGCTCTGCTACAAGCAAATTCCTGTCGATAACCATCATAGCTTTCTTGACGTCCAAACCTCTGAAAGAGATAGTTCAAACCTACACATCTATTTTCTACATTCCTAAGGGCCGGGAAGACTTTTAGACCCAAAGCGTGTAGAAACTTTCTTCCAGACATGGTTGAGGGCAATACTGGTTCTCTTCCTTCGAGCGCCAGGTCTGTTAGGCTACTGACCTCTTCCAAGGTAGGCGTGATTTCAAAGTCAGAGAACTGAAATGTCGCGGTGGTTGGGTTCCAAAATTCAATCAGCGACTTTGTTATCATCTCATTGGCTTGGATATCCAACAGCTCAGTGAGAGATCCCAGGTGTTTGGAAATCTCGTGTCCATATAGAGTCCTGATGTTGTTCCACCAGCGTTGTAGGTTATGGGGAGCTGAGAAAATCATTTGGATGTTGGGTAAGTTTTGGTTGATATTCATCTGAAAGAAAAGGTAAAGGGTATGATAAGTTTGTTTATCCCAAATCCATCATGTGTTTTAGTTTGGATCATTTACATCAATCACACACAAAGTATATGTCGTTGGGTTTTATGAAAAACCCGTTGACAATAAGGGTGGTTCCCTAAATGCAGTGTCAATCCCCAGGATCGTCCTGCCTAAGGCTATGCAACATGACTTATTTCTAGAATAAGAGTATTTTCCTAGATTTAAGAGTGGACTGAATAACTGCGAGACGGCACACTAACCTAAATGCACCGACCCTGAAACTAAAGAATCCAAAAGAAGGTTTGGGAGGGCATAAAACCCTCCCGCGTGTACCACAGTGTGTGAAATGTGTACGGCCAAAGACTCGATAGAAGAATGCAAGTGAGAAAGCAGTAACAAGTAGTGTTTATCAAACAAATAAGGAACACAAGTTTGGATTTGACTTGCGTCCTTTCAAACAAATATAAACATAAATAAAGCAAATAATGTACTGCAAATAAACAAATACCCAAATAATATTCATAAACTAAGCATGCTAAGGTAAAAACATAAGTTATCCCCAGCGGAGTCGCCATGCTGTCGCGCCCTATTTTGAACTGGCCAAAATATGCTTGCAACATCCGGCTCTTTCTGCCTTTGTTTTGGAAAAGGGTTTAGAGTCGCCACCTAAATTTTAGGAAACTTAGGAAACCATTTTGTATGTAAAACTCTGTTTTTAGTCTGCGAAACGTTTGAGATTCTGAGTAAGTGTTTTGGTTACTCGAAGGGAAGGTGTTAGGCACCCTTCAGAGCCTATCCGAAGATAGTCCTTAAACTCAGTTTAGAAAAAATATTTGGAAAAGTTATTTGCTCATTATTTGCTAAAAAGGTGATAAAAACATGTTTTATTAATTTAAAGAAAACTCAAAGTATATGACATATGCTACTACAATAGGCAAAAAATATAAAATATGCTTATGGTAAAAAGATGAAACATATGTACGTACATGCCAAAATATATGAAAGTTTAATAGCAATGCCTTTATCGTAATTATAATTAAAGTATGTAGAACTTTATGATTTATAAGAATATATATTTAAAAGCTATGTAAACAAAATGAAAGTATTTATTTATACAAATACTTTTTGTAAAGTAAAAAATATGTAGTTCTTAAAGTTGAGAAAGTTTATGACATGTTTATTAAAAAGAAAGTAAAGATGACGTATGTATATTTAAAATATAGGAAATCATATGAAAAGTTTATTATTTTAAAAGATTTGGATAAGTAAAAGTATGTAAGAAATATATTGGTAATAGAGAAAAAGATATAAGAGGAAATCATATTTGTTTTGTAAATATATTTCATGTAAAAGAACAATTTGAGAATTGAGCAGAGAACGAGATTTATTTGTTTTCATGTAAGGGAGACTTTTATTCGTAAGGTAAAAATGAACATTGCATTGAATATGAAAGAAAGTATGATGTACATAACTGTAATTGTGATAATATATGTATAATTAAAGTAGGAAGAAGTATAAGTAAAATATAAATATATATACCTTGTAGTAGATAACATATGACATATATACCTTGCATTTTTAGGCTTCGAAAATCTGAAAATCTCAAAATATATATAGAGAGTAAAGCAAAATATTTGTAAAATATTGAGGTTAGAATAAGAGAATAAATGAATTATTAATAAATATAAGAAGACTTGCCTAAATTAGATAAAGCGTTCTATAGTTTAAGGCCTAAGAATGACCAAATATTTGTTTGAAATAAGTTGAATCGCTAATTAATATTTTTGAAACTCTACCGCGAGTTAACAAGTTTTTTTTTTTTTTTTTTTTTTTAAAAAAACAAAACCTAAGTTAGTTAATAAAAAATCTGCACTATTCACCACTTATTATTACTATTTTTGAAAATGTTTAACCACTAATTTTAAAGTATTTAAAAAAAAGAAATCCGAAACTTTTGCCTAAACTGAAAGAGTGAAGGAACTTACTTTCGAAATTTTTAAACTAAATAAAGATAACCCACGAAACTATAAGCCAAAGAATAAACGTTAATCAAAAAACACAAAGAAAACACATATCCAAATATACAAGGTTAGTTAAAACATTTAAAGTAAGCGTAAAAGAAAGCAATAAATAAAGGAACTAATTATGTTAAGTTCCTTTGGAGGAACTAGTCTCCTAATGGGTGACTCCGAACACCGCGATGGTTCCTAATAGTTGTTCGACCCAAAACATATTTGGGCCGAGATTGAGTTTCAAATGAGAACTCCAACTCTCCGGGGTGTACATGAAATGAAAAAGAGAAAAGGATTAAAAACTAGTCAAATATCAAGATAATGTAAAAATATAAGCTAAGAGGGAAGTATGCCAAGCAGATCATAGTAAAAAAAAATAAAGTGAAAGATTAAGTTAAATTTGAATTATTTAGACACATAAACTTATCTACAGATAATAAAAATTCGGTAAGAGAAAAGACCATCTTATGCATTCAAGCAGACCACTATTACCAAAATCCCTTCTTCTTTCTTTACAGACTTGGTAATTTATGCTAAAAGAGTCTATTTTTCTCAAGTAGTAAATACATTTAAAGCTTGAGTAATCATGCTAGTTAAGACACTTTCTTCATGATGATGAATACAAATAAATCAACACGAAACGACATCCGAAGAGAACTTAAGCGAAACGAGTACCTTCAAACGCTACTACATTTGCTTATGATAAGTTCTTTTAAGTTGATGCTTCAAAGAATTGATCTTGAGTTTAAACCAAAGTGATGAAAATATGGGCAGCCCTCTTTTTCTAACAATGCATACTAAATCAACCATTTTTACTAGGATTAAAGGTTTTGAAGAAAGGTTAGAACACAAGCAGGACCACAATATAAACGAGCTCCAAAAATATAATCATAACATGTGTACTCCTCTATCCTAAAAATCACTTTTTCGGGACTTTACTCATTTTTGGATCCTAACACGGACTAATGACCACACACGATACACTTTAGTATCCCGAGGACTGAAAATAAATAAGAACACAGGTTGCAAATATTAGTTTCATTCCGGAGTCTATCTAATCAAACTTCCCGGGATCTTAAAGAGCAAAGTGATGAACCTTTGCCTTAAGAACTTGAAACTTAAGAAACACAACCATAGTATACATATATCCTTTCCAGTTCAAAACAAAATCAACCAGCCCCCAAAGAAAATGAAAATAAATATGATACGAGGGCTGAAGTTAAGTTACCGATTAATCGACCGATTCTATTGTTAACTTTGTTTTCCTAAACAAAACTTTTTCTTCACATATATCCTATAGATTCACATAAAAGCCGCTACATATAGTTGTGAACAAGACAAGGCAAGATGGGACATTTCGTATGCTCCTAGAACTTAAGCAGGAAGCAACTCGTGAACAAAAACAGAATTTCGAACTGCTAATCCTTAGTTTAAGCACAAACCTCTTAAAAAATTGCTATGTTTCAGACTACAAATGGTAATAAACAAAAATATTTCAAAGGAGAAAGCCTTGGGAAAATTCTCACGACTCTTGTGCAAATATTGGCAGATTGCTCAAGTTTTAAACTCCTATCATATTTAAAGGCAAACAAACAAGAAAGAATGTTCTTCAGCCCTCTTTATCAAATTTATAAACTCTTTTTCTCAAGTAAGTAATTCATTTTTTTTTTTTTTAAACTTGTAGTATGGATTATTAAAGCAAGAACAAGTACGACAAATATAAACCAATCCCAAATAAGTCATCAAAAGTGGTTTTAACATTCTCAACTAACAAAATCAGTAACCTTCCCTCTTTGTTTACATGCTTAAAACTCAAACGAAAATCAACCAACAAACCAAAGAAAATGATAACGAACACAATACAAAGATCGAGGCTAAGTTAATGATTTAATCGACTAACTTTATAGTCATCACATGCTCACAACAATATCCTTAGAACATTCAGCTGTATATACCCGGAAAACTCGAAGCCTCTTGAGGTTCATTTCAAGCTAATTCAAGGTTATAAATGTTCTTCCAATACACCATCAACTATAAATACAACCGAACAACCCGACCACTACTTACTTCAAATCTTATCCCATAATTCGTACCAAACAGCCAACACCATTTAAACAATTAAACCGAGTTTTGAGTTGTAAGCACTTCATAAACACATGGTCTAAAACAAACGACTAGGACTGATTTTCATTTCGCATTCTTATGCCTAAAATCAGCCAAACAACAACAAAAACAAACTCGCACAATTAACGGATCACAAAAAACCAAATATAAAGTAATTAGGCGGGGTAGAATTTACCTTGTGTTGGGCAGCGATTGAGGCCGTCAAGTGTTGAGTTTCAAACTAGCGACTTCCGACTCCGGTTATCCGAATAGCAAACGAGGCAACAGGAAGCAAAACGAGCAACGAATATCCGCCAAAAATCAGAGAAAACAAATTGGCGAGCTGTTTGTGATAATTTTCTGATGATTAACTGATGCCCCAAAACGAAAAACCAAAAACCTCTTTTATAGCCAAAGTTGAAGGCTCAAACGACTCTTTCCAAGAATTCAAAATTTGAATTCTTGGAAAGCCAAGTTGCAATGGAAATGATGAAAACCAGAGAAAAAGAAAGAGATGCCTACTTTTTCAGGCGAATTTGAAAGAGATGGTGACGGGTCGGCGGTGTGGAGCCCGGACGGTCAGGCAACGGCTGGGTTTCCTCTTTTCCGAGGTCTGCAACCGGCGGTGGCGACCTTTTCGAGGCTACAAAAAGCCTCCGAAAAGGGGAAGGGACAATGTGAGGTGATGGAGAGGGTGTTGTCACCGTCTGCCCGCAAAATCCGGCGGGGCTTGGGGGTGAGGGCGACGGGCAGCAGGGTTTGGGGGTGGGAGCTGTCGGTGTTTGTTGAAAGTGGACGAAGTGGGGGTTTGGGGGTGGGAGGTCTGTTGGTTTGGCTGAAGTGGAGGAGAGAGTGGAGAGTGAAGAGATTAGGGGTGTGTTTAGTGGTGAGGTTGGGCCGGGTCAGGCGTTGGTTTGGGCTGGACGAAGTGGAGAGAAAGAAAGAATTAGGGGTGTGTTTAGTTGAAGAATTTGGGCCGTGGGTTAGGGAGTATTGGGCTGGGTCAGCTGAATTGGGTAGTGGGTTAGGAGGTTTTGGGTAGAAAGAGGTATAAAATTGGCCCAAACATGTATAGGTAAATGAATTAGTTTGTAGAAAAAATGTAATTTTCCCTAATCGTTTTTCCATTTAATTAATTTAACGATGCTTCTTTTATCCTAATTAATTTTTCAATACGTACATAGTTGATTAAGAAATAATTTTGATACGCGTAATCGCAATCCTCAATTGATAGAACAATATTTAGGAAATGTTATAGCGATACGACAAATCTCATTTAGAGTTTGAAATAAAAGTTACTATACCAATATCTTGTTAAAAAGAATGAATTATAAAATATTTTGGTGATTTTATAAGATACAATATTTTTAGTAATTATTATTATAAAAAGTAAAGGAAATCATTTTAAAAATGATTATTGGTGCCAAAATTTTTACTAAAGAATATAGGAATAAAAAAAATATTTTTGGAAAAATCCTCGGGATTAAGAAGCATATAAAAATTAATTATGGGAAATAGGAGGGCCAAAATTGGGTGTCAACAAGGAACAATCAAGTTTTTAGTGAAGTAAGGGAGGATCTTTACCTGTTGCAGCCTACTATTCATAGGACTAAGTCCTTTTCAAAAAATGTAGTTTCATTACAAGAAGGAAGAGATTCCAATTCTAAGTCAAGTTCTATTTCTTTTCCTATTTCTGTCAATGTCATTCCTAATGTAGACCTTTGGCATGTAAGGTGGGGTCATGTTCCCTATTCAGTAATGAAGAATTTCAGTTTCATTCATTTCCCTTCCAATTCTGATTTTGTGTGTGATATTTGTCCTAAAGCAAGGCAAACCAGATTGCCTTTTCCCATTAGTCATATTCATTCTAGTAGAATTTTTGATCTGATTCATATTGACATATGGGGGCCTTACAAATCTGCTACTTACAATGGTTTTAGGTATTTCCTCACTATAGTTAATGATTATAGTAGAAGTACTTGGACCTTTTTAATGAGTTGTAAGAGTAATGCCTTTCTCATTTTAAAGGATTTTTTGACTATGGTGGAAAGATAATTTCATGTGCAAGTTAAATGCATCAGATTTGACAATGCTTTTGAGTTGGGAAAAGGCACCCAAGAGGCTCTATTTCTTAAGTCTCTAGGTATCCTCCATCAAACTTCTTGTGTTGGTACACCTCAACAGAATGGGGTGGTTGAAAGAAAGCACAAACATCTTTTGGAACTTGTCAGGGGTCTTATATTTCAGTCTTCTTTGCCTATTTCCTATTGGGGGAATGTGTTTTGACTGCCACTCATTTAATCAATAGACTACCATCTAGAGTTCTCAAAGGAAAGACACTTTATGAAGCCCTTTTTGGCACTAAGCCTTCATATGAGAATCTGAGAAGTTTTGGTTGTTTGTGCTATGTATCTACTCTAGCACATAACATAACTAAATTTTCACCTAGAGCTATAACTTGTGTGTTTTTAGGATATCCTCCAGGTCAAAAAGGATACAAGTTATTGAACATAAATACCAAAAGGGTATTTGTCTCAAGAGATGTTCATTTCCATGAACAACATTTTCCTTTTGCCTCTAAGTCAACCTCTAATCCATCTTTCTTTCCTACTTTTCCACCAGATTTAGAGGACCAGCTACCCTATCCTCCTGTTTCGCCACCAGATTCTACTCAAACCAACCATAATTCTACTTCTTCTCCTCAAAATTCCCCTTCTCTCTCCTTTCCTTCTCATGATAACACATCATTTTAATTTCCACATTCCTCAGTTTCTCCTTCTCTTCCTCTTTCCAGTCCTCACTTAGATTCCAGGCTACATACATGACTATGTTTGTAATAGCATAGTCTTAACTGATTTAATTGAAGCCTGTTTTCTTCATCCTCCCACACCCACTGCCTTTTCTTTTAGTTCCTTATCCCTACCAAATCAACATGCTTTTCTTTCTACTTTCAGTATCATTGAACCTCACAGTTTTGCCCAAGCATCTACTCATCCAGGTTGGACAACAGTTATGCAAGAGGAAATCAATGCCCTCAGGTTGAATCACACATGGGATGAGGTAGAGCTTCCGTCTAGAAAGAAAGCATTACCTTGTAAATGGGTCTACAAGGTCAAAAAAAAATCAGATGGTACTATTGAAAGACTCAAAGCTAGACTGGTTATGAGGAGGGATATTCAGAGGGAAGGTGTTGATTACACAGAAACTTTCTCCCCAGTGGTAAAAATGACTACTATAAGGTGTCTACTTATTATTGCTATAAAGAAAGGGTGGCCAGTTCACCAGTTGGATGTAAGCAATGCTTTCTTACATGGTGACCTACGGAAACGTCTATATGAAATTTCCTGCAGGTCTGACTCCTCCTAGTCCTAATTTAGTTTGCCTCCTCAAAAAGTTTCTCTATGGGTTAAAACAAGCATCCATGCAATGGTATGCTAAGTTGGTCGGAGCTCTTACTTTTAAAGCTAGGTCCCTTAATGACTACTCCTTATTCTACAAGGCTGCTGATGGTCTCATTTCCATTATTGTTGTATATGTAGATGACATCTTACTTACAGGAAATGATCATGTAGAAATCTCACACATCACCAGTTTTCTCCACAAAGAATTCAAGGTAAAACATTTAGGTAACATTCATTATTTTTTGGGATTGGAGATCTTAAAGGAGAAGCAAGGGTTCATTATCAGTCAGAGAAAATTCACTTTAGAACTCTTGCAAGAATTTGATTGCAATGGTTCTACAGTTTCATCTCCTCTTGACCAGGATGGCCCTCTTCTATCTAATCCCACCATTTATAGGCATCTCATTGGGAAGCTCAACTACCACTACTAAAAAAGGCCAACAAGAGACGGCCAAAAGCGACACGCTGGCCGTTGTTTTTTTTGGTCAAAACCGACGGCTTCACTACCATGAAAAAATGGCGTGTCGCTTTTCCAAAAGCGACGGACTGCGTCGCCAAGTAAAAAGCGATGACTTGTTTTTTTTTCATTTTTCCAGAAAAACGACGGATGCCGTCACTTTGTTCTTGAACTTGAAGAACAAAGCGATGGACATCGTCGCTTTTCCTGGTAAATTTTTTCCAGAAAAATGACGGACAAAAGAGACGTTGTTTGTCACTTTTTTGCATTTTTTCCAGCAGCAAAAATCTGCATTTTCAATTGCACCACCTGCCATTTCAAAAACCTATTCAATACAGCCCAAACTAGCAATTACAATTCATAAAACAATAAAAACATCAACAACAAACTAAAAATCTACTAATCACATAAAAGGTCCACCAAAATGACCTTAAAAAGTATTCAATAACATTGTCAAAAAATATCAAATTGTGTCAAACTATAGAAGGAAATGGGGCAATCCTAATGGGGGTAGTATCCACAAACTCTTTCTCATTTTCAGTAGTCTCAATAACATCGTCACTTGATGACGAGGAGGAAGGGGTAGGATCTATACTACGACGGCGATGACCAACAAAGGACGACATTTCTTCTCGAAGAGCCTAGACGGTCTTGGACAGATCATCAATGGTCTCAGTTCATTTTCTCTCGGATTCTGCCAAGGGCCTAGAAAGATCTGCGATCTGCTGTAACATATGTGCAAGCTGGACCCCATCAACCGCCTCAGCCTGGCGCGAGGATCCAATACCATCCAGTCCTGCCTGGATTCATCGCAAACCATTCCTCGAGCCTAGGCCATACACTCTCTCCTTTTGTCTGCCCTCTGCCACTTTTTCGGTCCATATTTGAGTGGCTTCCTCATTTGTAGGCTCGGTTGGCAAGCCCAGGCCTTGCTGAGTTTGGCTATACTCAGACAAAACACGTCCAAACTCATCCTGCATATAAAAAAATAAAAATTATAATATATACATAATATATATATACACTAATTTAAGATTCTAAAACAAAACTCAAAACTAATTCAACAACCTATTTCAAATTCAAAGTGCTCAAATTCAAGTCAATAATCTAATTCAAGAACATAATTCAAATTCAAGAACCAACCTAATTCTAGTTCAAAAAATCATTCCTAAAGTTGAAAACTAATTATTAACTCAAACCTAACAAACTTAACTTAAAAAAACTAAGATTCAAGAACCTAATTCAAAAGGTTAAAGTTAAATACTAATTCAAGATTCTAAAACAAAACTCAAAACTAATTCAACAACCTATTTCAAATTCAAAGTTTCCAAATTCAAGTCAATAATCTAATTCAAGAACATAATTCCAAATTAAAGAACCAACCTAATTCTAGTTCAAAAAATCATTCCTAAAGTTGAAAACTAATTATAATATATATGGTAGTACTTTATTATATTTAAACTTTAAAACTTACATAGGCGTTTTGAGCCCTCTGCTCGACCCATACATCTAGATCTGACTTATTTTTTTTGTCTCGTATGTGGCCTTTCTTAAAGAGCCCAGCCTGAGTCGGAGCGCGCCCCAAATCCTTCTCCTGCAAACAAAATAAATTTAACATAATAAAGTAATATAATTAATATTATTTAATCAAGTTTATAAAAACATATATATAAGTTAAAAAGTTAATATTATTACTTACCATATCCCTTGCAACGTCCGCTACACTCTTTGCACCATCCACCTTTAACACTGCCTCTGGCTTTCTTGCCTTATTCAGAGAATGCTTTGAACTCTTCCGAATCTCAATACTTCTGAAGCTGCTCATGAAGATGAGTTAGAGGCCAAGATCCACACTTCTTATTATCTCAAATTTTTTTAAGCCATTGCCGTAGCCTGGCACTGGCCTTCCTCGCGAAAGACTTAGATTCAAGAACCTAATTCAAAAGGTTAAAGTTAAATACTAATTCAAGATTCTAAAACAAAACTCAAAACTAATTCAACAACCTATTTCAAATTCAAAGTTCTCGAATTCAAGTTAATAATCTAATTCACAAACTAATAGCAAGCCTAAACTAAGGTTCACAAACTAATAGCAAGCCTAAACTAAGGTTCACAAACTAATTAGCAAGCCTAAACTAAAGTTCACAAACTTAACTTAAAAAAGCTTAACTTAAAAAAACTTAGATTCAAGAACCTAATTCCAAATTCAAGAACCAACCTAATTCTAGTTCAAAAAATCATTCCTAAAGTTGAAAACTAATTCTTAACTCAAGACTAAAAAACTTAACTTAAAAAAGCTTAACTTAAAAAAAACTAAGATTCAATTACCTAATTCAAAAGGTTAAAGTTAAATACTAATTCAAGATTCTAAAACAAAACTCAACACTAATTCAACAACCTATTTCAAATTCAAAGTAAACAAATTCAAGTCAATAATCTAATTCAAGAACATAATTTCAAATTCAAGTCCTAATCCGAATTCAAGTTCCAAATTCAAGTTCAAGTCCTAATTCCAAATTCAAGTTCAAGTCCTAATTCCAAATTCAAGTTCAAAAAATCATTCCTAAAGTTGAAAACTAATTCTCAACTCAAAACTAACAAACTTAACTTAAAAAAGCTTAACTTAAAAAAACTAAGGTTCAAGAACCTAATTCCAAATTCAAGTTCAAGTCCTAATCCTAATTCAAGTTTCAATTCAAGTTCAAGTCCTAATTTCAAATTCAAGATCAAAAAATCAATCCTAAAGTTGAAAACTAATTCTCAACTCAAAACTAACAAACTTAACTTTAAAAAGTTTAACTTAAAAAAACTAAGGTTCAAAAACCTAAATCCAAATTCAAGTTCTAGTCCTAATCCTAATTCAAGTTCCAAATTCAAGTTCAAAATTCAAGTTCCTAATTCAAGTTCAAAAAATCATTCTTAAAGTTGAAAACTAATTCTCAACTCAAAACTAACAAACTTAACTTAAAAAAGTTTAACTTAAAAAAACTAAGGTTCAAGAACCTAATTCCAAATTCAAGTTCTAGTCCTAATCCTAATTCAAGTTCCAAATTCAAGTTCAAGTCCTAATTCCAAATTCAAGTTCAAAAAATCATTCCTAAAGTTGAAAACTAATTCTCAACTCAAAACTAACAAACTTAACTTAAAAAAGCTTAACTCAAAAAAACTAAGGTTCAAGAAACCTAATTCCAAATTCAAGTTCAAGTCCTAATCCTAATCAAGTTTCAAATCCTAATTCCAAATTCAAGTTTCAAAAATTCAAATTCAAGTACCTAATTCAAGTTCAAAAAAAGAATCCTAAAGTTGAAAACTAATTCTCAACTCAAAACTAACAAAAACTAACAAACTTAACTTAAAAAAGCTTAACTTAAAAAAACTAAGATTCAAGAACCTAATTTCAAATTCAAGTCCTAATTCAAGTTCAAGTCCTAATTCCAAATTCAAGTTCAAAAAATCATTCTAAAGTTGAAAACTAATTCTCAACTCAAAACTAACAAACTTAACTTAAAAAAGCTTAACTTAAAAAAACTAAGATTCAAGAACATAATTTCAAATTCAAGTCCTAATCCTAATTCAAGTTCCAAATTCAAGTTCAAGTCCTAATTCCAAATTCAAGTTCAAAATTCAAGTTCCTAATTCAAGTTCAAAAAATCATTCCTAAAGTTGAAAACTAATTCACAACTCAAAACTAACAAACTTAACTTAAAAAAGCTTAACTCAAAAAAACTAAGGTTCAAGAAACCTAATTCCAAATTCAAGTTCAAGTCCTAATCCTAATTCAAGTTTCAAATCCTAATTCCAAATTCAAGTTCAAAATTCAAGTACCTAATTCAAGTTCAAAAACTCATTCCTAAAGTTGAAAACTAATTCTCATCTCAAAACTAACAAACTTAACTTAAAAAAACTAAGATTCAAGAACATAATTTCAAATTCAAGTCCTAATCCTAATTCAAGTTCAAGTCCTAATTCCAAATTCAAGTTCAAAATTCAAGTTCCTAATTCAAGTTCAAAAAATCATTTCTAAAGTTGAAAACTAATTCTCAACTCAAAACTAACAAACTTAACTTAAAAAAGTTTAACTTAAAAAAACTATGGTTCAAGAACCTAATTCCAAATTCAAGTTCTAGTCCTGATCCTAATTCAAGTTCCAAATTCAAGTTCAAAATTCAAGTTCCTAATTCAAGTTCAAAAAATCATTTTTAAAGTAAAAACTAATTCTCAACTCAAAACTAACAAACTTAACATAAAAATGTTTAACTTAAAAAAACTAAAGTTCAAGAACATAATTCCAAATTCAAGTTCTAGTCCTAATCCTAATTCAAGTTCAAAATTCAAGTTCAAGTCCTAATTCCAAATTCAAGTTCAAAATTCAAGTTCCTAATTCAAGTTCAAAAAATCATTCCTAAAGTTGAAAACTAATTCTCAACTCAAAACTAACAAACTTAACTTAAAAAAGTTTAACTTAAAAAAACTAAGATTCAAGAACATAATTTCAAATTCAAGTCCTAATCCTAATTCAAGTTCCAAATTCAAGTTCAAGTCCTAATTCCAAATTCAAGTTCAAAATTCAAGTTCCTAATTCAAGTTCAAAAAATCATTCCTAAAGTTGAAAACTAATTCTCAACTCAAAACTAACAAACTTAACTTAAAAAAGCTTAACTCAAAAAAGTTAAGGTTCAAGAAACCTAATTCCAAATTCAAGTTCAAGTCCTAATCCTAATTCAAGTTTCAAATCCTAATTCCAAATTCAAGTTCAAAATTCAAGTACCTAATTCAAGTTCAAAAAATCAATCCTAAAGTTGAAAACTAATTCTCAACTCAAAACTAACAAACTTAACTTAAAAAAGCTTAACTTAAAAAAACTAAGATTCAAGAACATAATTTCAAATTCAAGTTCTAATCCTAATTCAAGTTCCAAATTAAAGTTCCAAATTCAAGTTTCAAATTCAAGTTCAAGTCCTAATTCCAAATTCAAGTTCAAAAATTCAAGTTCCTAATTCAAGTTTAAAAAATTATTCCTAAAGTTGAAAACTAATTCTCAACTCAAAACTAACAAACCTAACTTAAAAAAGTTTAACTTAAAAAAACTAAGGTTCAAGAACCTAATTCAAGTTAATACTCTAATTCAAGAACCTAATTCCAAATTCAAGTCCTAATCCTAATTCAAGTTCCAAATTAAAGTTCCAAATCCTAATTCCAAATTCAAGTTCAAAATTCAAGTACCTAATTCAAGTTCAAAAAAGAACCTAAATTAAGGTTCACAAACTAATTATAGCAAGCCTAAACTAAGGTTCACAAACTAATTATAGCAAGCCTAAACTAAGGTTCACAAACTAATTAGCAAGCCTAAACTAAGGTTCACAAACTAATTAGCAAGCCTAAACTAAAGTTCACAAACTAATAGCAAGCCTAAACTAAGGTTCACAGACTAATTATAGCAAGCCTAAACTAAGTTTCACAAACTAATAGAAAGCCTAAATTAAGGTTCACAAACTAACTAGCAAGTCTAAACAAAAGTTCACAAACTAATAGCAAGCCTAAACTAAGGTTCACAAACTAATTAGCAAGCCTAAACTAATTAAAGTTCATAAATTAAGAATATAATCTAAAAAAGAAATTTTTCACTATCAATTTTTTCATATATCAATTTTCAATATCAATTTCTCAAAATCTTAGTCTAGAATTCAACAACAACAACAACTACTACATATACATCATAGTCTAAATTCAACAACAACAACATACCCTAGTCTAGAATACACTATCAATTTTTGAAAATAAAAATACCCAAATTAAACCCTAACCTTCAAATCAACAAAATAACTAACCTTAAAATGGGAGGAGGTTGGAGGGAGGAGGCTGACGGTGGAGGAGCAGCGATGGAGGGAGCGGTGGTGGAGGAGCAGCGGCGGAGCAACGTGGAGGAGGAGAGAAAAGAGAAAGAGAGAAATGAGGGAAAGAGACCCCCCTGGGGTCTCTGTATAATTAAAAAAGCGACCGACATCGTCACTTTTTTTCGTCGCTTTTTTAAATGAGTTGACCGCATCTTGACCAAAAAGCGACGGACAAAAGCGACGTTGTCTGTCATTTTTTAAAAAAATTATAAATTTAATTTTAAAGAAAGCGACGAATAGCGTCGCTTTCTTTAAAAAGAAAAAACAAATTTTAAATATTTGCGATGCTGTCCGTCGCTTAATTTTAAAAAATAAAAACTAATTATTTGTAAATATTTTTGGCGCAAAAATCCGCCAAAAAAAGCGACGGAATTAGAGACACTGTCCGTCGCTTATGTAAAAAAAAATTATAAATTAAAAAAAATTGAATGCGTCGCTTTTTCCGTTGCTTTTCATTAGCAACGCTGTCCATCGATTTTCTATCCGTCCCAAATTGAGCTATTTTTAGTAGTGTACCTAACTCACACTAGGCCTGATCTATCTTTTGTTGTGTTGAAGTTGAGTCAGTACATGCAACAACCACAAGAATCACACTACTTAGCAGCTATGCGAGTTTTGAGGTATCTTCACAATGACCCTGGCCAGGGTATTTTACTTTCTTCAAATCTGTCGCTTGAGTTGCTTGCTTTTTGTGATGCTGACTGGGCTGCCTGCAAGGAGGCTCGTCGATCCGTCAGTGGATACTTCATCACTCTTGGTGGTGCGCCCATCTCATGGAAATCAAAGAAACAAATGTCAGTATCATTATCTTCTGCAGAAGCAGAGTACAGATCCATGAGAAGAGTTACATCGGAGATTACCTGGTTAATTCGTCTTCTTGCAGATTTGTCAGTTCCGCCGCGGTTGTCGATGACCATTCACTCCGACAGTCAAGCGGCTATCCACATCGCAAAGAACCCAATTTTTCACGACAGGACGAAACATGTGGAACTCAATTGCCACTTTGTTCGGCAACAGTTCATCTCTGGGCTGATTACTCTCTCTTTTGTTCCATCGGAGCACCAACTTGCCGATCTGTTTACTAAACCTCTCTCAGGCCAACCTCATCATCTCTTGATGGACAAATTGGGGGTAACTTCATCGCCCCCTAATTTGAGGGGGGATATTGACACATTGAATTCATCTTCTTCCTCCATGACTAAGACCTCACAAGTTGAAGAAGGAGAAGAAACGTTTGAGAGAAGATACAAAAAGGTTTCAGACAAAACCAGCAATTCCTTGATGAAGCCTAGGTATACACAAACCTTGTCTCTTGATAATGTGGACAAATCAGAGACGCTGATCAAAATTAAAGAAATGAAATCTGGTCCGTTCGATATAGGGACAACTGTACAAAAAGGAAATTCTAGGAAGCTTCCTTCACGTGCCAAACATGTGAAGGAATAACAATTAGTTACATTCAGGTAGATAGAAGACAAATAAGAAAATGACAAGTGTATAGGATTTTTCTTTTATTTTTATTTCTTGTAAATAGAATACATGTACAAAATACAAATAATCAGATTGGATTCAATACAATCATTCAGAAAATTTCCCAAATCATCATCCTTCTTTCAGGATTTGAAACTTGAATTTGGAATTAGGTTCTTGAATTAGATTATTAACTTGAATTAGGTTTTTGAATCTTAGTTTTTTTAAGTTAAGCTTTTTTAAGTTAAGTTTGTTAGTTTAAATTGTTAGTTTTGAGTTAAGAATTAGTTTTCAACTTTAGGTTCTTTTTTGAACTTGAATTAGGTACTTGAATTTGGAATTAGGATTTGAAATTAGGTTCTTGAATTAGAATATTAACTTGAATAAGGTTCTTGAATCTTAGTTTTTTTAAGTTAAGCATTTTTAAGTTATATTAATTAATTTAAATTGTTAGTTTTGAGTTAAGAATTAGTTTTCAACTTTAGGTTCTTTTTTGAACTTGAATTATATAGGTTCTTGAATTAAGTACTTGAATTTGGGAACTTTGAATTAAACTATCCTTGGTTGGTCGTCGCCGTCGTAGTGTAGATCGTACTCCTTCCTCCTCGTCATCAAGTGACGACGTTACTGAGACTAGTGAAAATGAGGAGGAGTACGTGGATACTACCCCCATTAGGATTGACTCATTTTCCTATACATTTTGATACTTTTTTATGTTATTGAATACTTTATAGATCCTTTTCGTGGCCTTTTATGTGTTTAGTTATATTATTACTTCATTTTCAGTTTGTTGTAATTGTTTTATGAATATTGTGGCAGCAATTAGTGCTGGTTTGGGCTGTATTGAATTAGTTTTTTAAATGGCAGGTGGTGCATATTGAAAATGCAGATTTTTGCAGTTGAAAAAAATACAAAAAAGCGACAGACAAAGTCTCTTTTGTCTGTCGTTTTTCTGGAATTTTTTAAAAAATATCCCAAAAAAAGCAACGAACAGTGTCGCTTTTCTGGAAAAAATTTACCAAAAAAAGCAACGGACTGCTTCGCTTTTTTGGAAAAAATAAATCCATCGCTTTTTAATTTGCGTCGCTGTCCGTCGCTTTTAAAGCGATGCTGTCCGTCGCTTTTAGAAAAACGACAGGCCATTTTCCCACGAGAGTGACGCCGTCGCTTTTGGCCAAAAAAGTGACAGACAACGTCCCTTTTAGCCGTCTCTTTTTAGCCTTTTTTTAGTAGTGGTACGAACTGATGTTTCCTTTTTAAAAAAAAAGTTTGAACGTGACTTTCTTCAAATCTATTATGTGCAAAGGAAAGAAGACATCCACACTTGAAAGCAGAGATCAGACCATACTCAGGAACTTCCAAAAATTCTACTCCTTCTGTTTCAAGTTGTTTGTTTGGTTTTGACTTTGTACGAAGTCTAAGAAAGTAAAAAAAGACTTTTAGGGGTCGTTTGGTGTGAGGGATAAAGATAAATAGTCATGGGATGAAAAAATAGTCTAGGAATAATTTTTTGATATCTTGTTTGGTTGCCAAGTTTGGGATAACTTATTCTACCATTTATATTATAGTGATGGGATAAATTATCCTATATATATGGTGGGATAACTTATCCCAGGATAGTTAATCCCGGGATAACTAATCCTGGGATAACTTGTTCCCAACCAAACAACCCCTTAAATCTTGTGATTTTAAAATAAATATACGTAAAATATATCAAAATACTCTTTAATTTTGTGGTCTTAAACATGTCATGTGGACGGTTGAAATTAAAGAGTTAGCCAATAAAAAGAAAAGAGACATTTTTTTAAAAACAAACTAAAAAGAAAAGCAAAATCCAATAAGCATGCTCTAGTGAATGGGTTAGAGCACGTCGAGAGAGATTTGAAAAATCAAACAAGAGAGGGGTAGTAAGATACAAAGAACAATCACCATAAAATGAAAGAGAAATCGGCACATACTCCAGCCAAAGATTTATAGCAATACTTACTGGACATTCCTAATTTCTGTTGTAAAAGGACTCTGCAAACAAAACGAAAACATTAAACATCACAATTATGGCCGAATTAGGAGTAGTTTTCTATAGCAAATACTAAATATGAATCAAGAAGCAGGAAGATAAAAGAAACTATGCAGAAGCTGAGACAAATAGAGCAGTGAAGAAGGATGAAGATTTGGACAAAGGTTTTAACATCTAACTCGGTTCACTGCTAAGATCATCCACAAAAGATGTCTCAATTCTCTCATCCATCTGGTTGTCCATCTTTGTGTCTTGAACTCCTCCATCAGCACATTAAGAATTCTCCACTTCATTAGTCTTTAATTGTCTTGCTTAGCATCATCAGATTCAGAACTCTCAATAAAAATGTTTACATATGCATCGTCTTAAAGAGTCTTTGCAGAATATTCTTCAAGCCGCATTTGACTCAAAATTGTAGACAAATTTCTTCACCATCTCTTACTTCAGAAACCTTTGGATTTTCTTTAGGGTTAAACTACTGCAGAGTAATGCTTGTTTTTTTCTTTTATAAATCACGTACTTGCTATTCAAAGCCATGATTGAGGAAATGTATCTATCTATCTAAAAAATGTGTACACGCATTCTCTTAAAAAGAAGGAAAACATGTGTCCACAGAAAAAAATAAGTTTATTTAATTACTAATAAAATAGGTTTAAATTAATTTAGTTACCAACACAATAAGCAGACCAAAATGCAGTCAATTTCTGTTGACTTAGATTTTCTATCAACCAATTTAGGGTGGTTATTGTCTCCATTTGTATGAATGTTTCAAGTACAGTGGTAAAAATAGAGTATGTCAAAAAAAAATTATTGGATTTATAGAACTACCTGGAAATATGCTGAACCAGTGATGCCGCCGCTCTTCATTCAACAGTGATAGATAAAAATTGTGGCAGGATCCACGTCCAAGTTTCTACAAATAAACAAGATCATGAGTTGGGAAAATAATGTAAGGTAAAAAAGGTGATCTATGCCATTTCATTTTTCTTTCAAGACAAAATGCTCCTACTATCAATCTATCATGTCGCATGCGAATTGTACATAGTTAACGTATTAGTGTAGAGACTTTTTAAGGCGCGACACACAGATTGGAGATTAACCACTTTATGTCATCACTCATTAATAATCAATACCTTGCATCATTCATTTCTAGTATTATTTTTTATATAATCGTGGTGTCCGAATCAGCTTGCGTGCAACTTTAATCATTTCAAAACAGTTCAGAGAAATAAAATTTATTAAAACTAAGCTTATACCTACAGGTATACCAGTAACAATAATTCACCAAGTGTTGTCACAGTCAAAATTCACTTTCATACTGAAAGTTCAAAGAGTCAAAGTTATACTAAGGTAAACGACTTACATTAGGATCAAGCCTGCTCATCCAAATGGAAAAAATTCATCACCTTGAAATGTATAAATTTTCACTTACATGCCTGGGCAAGTGCTAATAGAGCTAAAATTGCTCAGCTAAAGAGCTTTCCCATTCTGCATTGATCGTTTTTAAAATCTCTACTTTCAACAAAACATGATCAATCCCAACCTATTCTGGTGGTTGGAGCTTACATTTTCAGGATAATAAAACTAAATAACAGTTAACAAACTGCACATAGTACTCAAGCTTCATTAGTGTGTCAAAAGATTAACTTCTTTTTTTCTCTTAGAGAAATAAAGTTAAGAAGTATCACGAGCAAATCAAGAATTTCATATGATTACACCAGCTAGTCAAGCATTGCGGAAAACAATTTACATAAAATGGCTATGTACAATAGCAGTTTTTACCTTCTTCTTTTTTTCTTTTTTTTTGGCGCTACTTCTCTTCAGTCTTCTTCTCCCTCTCAAGAGTCCCCTTTAATCAAAAGAACAACACGAGCAACATATGAATTGACTATTTTTAGTGTATGAGTATTCTTAAATAAGAGTGATAGTGATGGAGAGCCAGAGCCAGTAATTCCCCGGAGAAACATGGATCATTTTGATCACTGACAACTGAAAAATAGAATTTCTAGGAATACAAATAGATAAAAACGGGATAAAAATGCAAACGCATATAGTACAAAAAATAATTGAATTAGACGAAATGTTTGACATAAAAAAGAAACTACAATCCTTTTTAGGATTAGTTAACCAAGTACGAGAATATATACCTAAGCTAGCAGAAAATTTAAAGCCATTACAGAAAAAATTAAAAAAGGACGTAGAATACCATTTTGATGACACAGATAAAACTATATAAGGAAAATTAAAAATATGTGTAAACAGCTACCAAAACTATATTTTCCAGATGAAAATAAACAATTTATATACATAGTAGAAACAGACTCTAGCGATCATAGCTACGGCGGAGTATTAAAATATAAATATGAAAATGAAAAAATAGAACACCATTGTAGATATTACTCAGGATCATATACAGAACCACAAATTAAATGGGAAATAAATAGGAAAGAACTATTTGCATTATATAAATGTTTATTAAACTTCGAACCATACATAGTTTATAATAAGTTTCTTGTAAGAACAGATAATACACAAGTTAAATGGTGGCTTACAAGGAAAATACAAGATTCAGTCACTACAAAAGAAATAAGGAGACTTGTACTCAATATACAAAATTTTACATTTACAATTGAAGTAATTTCAACTAACAAGAATGCAATTGCAGATTACTTATCAAGACAAAAGTACCCAGACGGAGGATAATACTCCAGATATACTCTCAATCCTTACTACGCTTTCCCTGAAAGTGGACAGTATAGGTACGAGATTACAAAAGATAGAAACGAATGAGCTAAGTCAGCAGCATGACTCTAAACATGCGGAGCTAAGTCGATCAGAAGACTCAAAAATTCCAGAGCTAAAAGGAGACGTTGGGGAACTCCCTAAAACCCATAACGATTTGTTAAATACAGCTGCAGGTACAAGCAAGGCTGCAGAAAACAAAACAGCTAGCACAAAACCATTTACAAATACCAATCTAAATAAGGTATTTGATAAGCCATTTACCCAGAAAAGACAACCCCTTGAGATATCAAGTGTTACGCCTCAGATATCCACATATGCAAATAGCCTCCATAAAGAGAAAAAGATATACAACCATATCACCCAAACTTACATTGAAAATATCCACAAAATACAAACCTTCCTAAACCTCAAACCCAGATCTACTACTACTACCGAAAGAACACAAGACTATTTAACCCAAAAACTACAAGGCTACAACCGGCTGATAGCACAACCAAAAACAAATCCAAACTTAGTTAAAACTTGTTATAACTATGGACTACTTAGCACCGTATACACCTACGATGGCGAAGAGATAAGTGGAATCCCGGAACTCCACAAAGCTTTCATTACATATAAAAGAATTACAAAAGGAAATTTATTTTTTATTAAATTCTATACGGCACCAGCAGAGATACTGTATGATGAAATAAAACCCCTAATTCAGGCAGTTAAAATAGGCCTGACTAGGGAAATGATTATACCAGAAGATATATCGCAACAAGCAGAGATACTAAAAGTTGAGATACCAAACTTTTATGCAAATAAGAGGATAATTGGTATATCAACTATTATCCAAGAATTAGCTACAAATTATCTACAAGGCAATGCCATCTGGAGTTATTATTCCAGAGACCATCTAATGATCTATGCTAATTCAAGGGAGTTACGACAAGCAGATATGGATGAAGTCCAGAAATGGATTTTATCTTTATTAAAACCAGAGTTACAACCAACAACTAGAGCCTTGAAGCAAGGGTTCATTTCAGAAGATTTATTAACCAGATATTGCAAGCTAATTGGTCACAAATACCCAGACTATATATGTTCCAAATGCAAAGGAAAAGATAATGTTATTCCAGATGTTCAGCTTGAATAAATGGACTAGCAAAAGAAGGACAGCTTGCAGAAGATAACTACGAAAGAAGATATGTACAAATAGCTATAATGTCAGCATCTACTTTTAGTACATATGTAAAAATAGTGTCGGCCAATATGGAATAAACGGCCAATATATTAGACAGATGTAAAATATAAAGTAAAGTCTTTTGTTTTATATGTAAAATAAGAGTCATATTCATGAATAGTAAAAGACTGTTCATGAATAGTAAAGGCCATTAAGTCATGAATAGTAAAAGATTGTTCATGAATAGTAAAGGCCATTAAGTCATATTCATGAACAGTAAAGGTCGTTCATGAATAGTATTATATTTAATATCTGACTTCTATATAAAGGGGTCTGAAACATAAATAAAAGCATCACTTACTCATCCCTTTCTCTCTACTTCTCTCTCTTATTCAATTCCGCAAAGATTGGTATCAGAGCTAGATAGAAAGATTTAATCATCATGGATAAAGCTAACTCCGATGAGAAAACTACCGTACAGGTATACCGATATATTCATGTTATTATATACAGTCGTATGAATATGTGTAGCTAAACTCATATATTCCTAATAGTCATGATTATGGTAGAATAAATTTTATATTCGTTATTATATACTGGAATTATTCAAAGCATGTTACATAGTTTGCTAGGAAATGGGAAAAGAGAGAAAAACTTCTAAGAACAGTACTATCATGAGAGGGAAACCGTTGAGGCAAGAAGCCGTGTTAGGGAGTACCAAAAGTATGAGAAATACTGTTTAAAGAAGAAAAGTATCTGCTTAGTACAATCCTAGTAGTGACGAATAAACATGATCTAGAATAATCCAGTTTATAGTAAGCTTATATAAAAGTATCTCTATCATAATCATGACTATTAGGAATATATGAGTTTAGCTACCCATATTCATAAGTCTCCACATGTGGTGCGCCGTAGATATACAACAAACACACCCGTAATTCTTGGTATTTATTTTATGTTTGAACTGAAGTCTTTGTTTTATGTGAATACTGAAGGAAATAAAAAATAGACACCGGAATCAGATATGACCAAAGTGTAAAGGCTACAAGAAAAAGGTATAGAAAATCCAGAATAAACAACTTTTAAAAAAAAAATAGAAAACAAATAAATTGAACTTACCAGAAGCTAGAACCAAACAACCCTAATCCCCATCATCAATTGTGATGCAACCCATTTTTACCGGAGAGAACAATAGTGATGAATAATAATGAAAATAGAGTCAGTTAAGCATAAAGCAAAAGGAGTTTCGAGAAAGAGCACAGGAGGAAGGTAACGAATATACTAAGTCTATTCATCTACCTCTTAGCAAGTGGTTCTCTCTCCAGTCTAGATGAAGATTTTCACTTTTTTCTTTCTTCCTTCTCTCTATTGACAGTAAAATATCAACATAGAACAACAATAGCAGAGAAATTCAACCATGAAAATCTCTAAACAAAGAAAGAAAAAAACAGAGAAAAACAATGAAGATTTAAACAAAATTGAGAGAGAATCATACCAAAAATATTATTATTAACAGATATTAGAAAATACCTTGAAAGTCTGAAGAATTGAAAGCGTCTTCTTTTATTCTGTCGGAAAAAGAATGGAGATGTTTCTAGACCCGTGTGTTTGGGTGAGCACGGTTTAAAAAAATAATAATAATAGATGAAAAGATAATTTTACCCTTGAAAATGGGCTAAATTATAAATATACCCCTGATCGTCCCTTGCTAAATTAGAAATGTAATGCTGCTAAAAAAAAATTCAATAAAAATGGTCATATATATATAACATGTATATATAATATATATGTAATTTATGAATCGTGTATATATGATGTATAACTATGTACTAGAGATGTGTGAATATAATATATATATATATATACTATTTATACAATACTTATACATTGAAGTAAGAGAAAATTATGGAAGGTTAGAAAGAAATAAAGAAAAAGGAAGAGAAAAGAAGCAATATGTACTTAGGGTGCCATAGAAAAGGTCGAATGACCATTTTTCATAAATATTTTTGGCTGAATAGCCACTTTTGTAGTAAAACATAAGTGGTTTTATGTAAGAAATTTAACTCGATGAATATTTTGTTTATTTTTTTCTTTTAAAATAAAAAAATTAGACAAAATATTCATTGAATTGAAATTTCTTATTTAAAATAATCTAATTATCATAAATTACCCAAAATGACCATTCAACCACTTTTCTTACTGACGAAGTGCATCTTATAGAAGGGCAATCTGCTTAGGAATTTTATTCCTATTTTTAACCCCTTTTGTTTGAAGGAAAAAAAATGAATTTCTCTTGCATTGCACCTACTTTTGAAGAAAAACAAATTGAATTTCTATTATATTTTAAGATCATTAATAAAATTTATAGTATTGCTATTTTGTTTTATTATAGAATTAGTTAAGCAAATAGTTCTTTGCCAATTTAGTGTTTCGCTCAAATTTTAAACCTCAAACATTTTTATACTTGAGATTGATGTGTATAATAAAAGGAGATGACATATTTTATCTGATTAACTTAATTATCTAACAGACGAATGAAAACATGCACAAATTTATTTTTAAAATCTAAATTGAAAGTGTCCAATTGAAACACTTTATTAGGAGTTCAAGTGTTCAGTTAAAATAAAGCTTAGTTTGAGTGTTTAAATGAAATATCCTGACAAATTTAAGAGGCTAGCTATGTATTTAAGCCTCTTTTTTCAAATATGTAACAAACGTTGGCTATTGAATTTTATGAAATTCTTGCAAAGATAATCAGAAATACTAGAAAAGCATTGACAAATCTCAAAAAATTTAATACTAAAAATTGTGTCATACAGCAAAAATAAATTTTAAAAAAGCATACATTATACCTCAAAAAGTTATACCAAACTCAAAAAATAAATCAAAAATATCATAAACTACCTATCTAAATGTGAGCTCTTCTTAAATCCTTTTTATAGTTTATCTTAGATCTAACAAGTAGAGTTTGTAAAATATTTTAATAAAAACTAAAAAGCTCACTTTTAATAAATTTAAAGGACCAAAATTACTTTAAAATGTATTTATCGGAAATTACATTTTACTCCATAACTTATTTTTATTTTTTTTTGAAAAAATTACATTATATAAGCATTAGATAAAGTTACTACACTTTTTGATCTAACTTTAAATATTTACATTAAATGGCTTAATTTTTCGCATGCTACATGTTGATGTTTTCATCGAGAGCATCATCGACGGCCGAGCCATTGAGCTGCTAGATTATTTTGAGAACATATGGATTTCTCAAATTTTTGAAAGCTGCTAGGTTCTTAAAAGAAATAGCAATACTCGAAGTGAATCAAAATTTGAGAGCATGTGGGTTTAGAGTAGTGTGATCTTATTATGGATAGACATTTTAATATTTTTTGCATAGGTATATATAGTACGTATAATTTTATATAAAAGCATAAAAATTGTATATACACTTTTTATACATTATTATACAAGTTTATATATTTGTATATAGTAAATGTATAATGTTGTATAACATTGTATAACCTTGCATATCGTGTAAAAATAGGTTATACATGTGTAATTATTTTTATGGGGTACGTAGATATAATTATTTATATTAAATTGTATATATTTGTAAAAAATTCTCCCCCTCCCCCTTCTTTTTTTTTTTTGAAAAAGACGAAAATCGGATCACCTATAGCGTGTCGTTCAGAGGAGCGTGGAAGAGCGCCAGAGAGGAGAGAACGAAGAATTTGAAAATCAAACCCTAACGGCTATTTCTCTTTAGACAAAATAACACTTCATTACTCATCCACTCTCATTGTAAATTCATCCAATTTTCAAAATTTGTAAATTTTCAATCCCTGAATATTCTTCCATGGCTTTGTCCACACCCGATTCGAATCGCCTGAAACTCAACGCCGGCCCCAGAATCTCACGGAGGGTGCGAATTGTTGGAAAAATTCGAGGATTTACCGATCATGAATCTGAATTATCCGGCCGAGATTCGAAGCCGTGGGTCACTGTTTCCAGGCCCAAAGAGAGCGATTCCGATTCGTCTGGTAAAGTTACAATTTCGTTTGGAGATGAAGGGAGTAGGTAATGTTTTTGGTGACTCTTTGAGGAACATCTTTTTTTACCAGTTCAATTTTCAATTGTTTTGATATTTTGTGATTTCCATGTTATACAACAACAACATACCTAGTGTAGTCCCACAAAGTGGGGTCTAGGGAGGGTAGAGTGTATGCAGTCCATACCACTACCTCAGAGGTGAGGTAGAGAGGTTGTTTCCGATAGATCCCCGGCTCAAGACAAAACAGGCTAGAAAAGATATAATAAAAGAACACAAAATAAAAGGTAGTAACAAAACCAACAGATAGTAACAGAAATAAGACTACCACAAAGTGGTTTCCATGTTATGTTGGGTTAAATTATGCTTATTCCATTGTGATTTTAATCGATACTCCATTTAGTTTGTTTTAGCTACAAACGATGAAACATGATGGACCATTGTTACCAGCCGAATTCGGGTAAAGAATTTAGTTAGTGGTTCAAGCCAAGGCAGTGTGTTTGACTGCCCCACTTCCAATAGGCTAGATCCACCCATGGATTTGACTATATGTTGGCCATTGGGTTGTTAGATCCTGTTCTAGAAATAATCATGTGAGATTCTATGATTTCTTGGGCAAATTTTGAAGATACCCATTTGTTAATGTATTTTGTATATTACTTTGTTTCTTGTGACACTGAATTGAGCTTGGTTTTCTTTGGGTTAATGGTGAAAATATATGAATTAGATATCACTTGTATCTCACTTTGTTTCTTGTGACATTGAATTCATCTTGTTTGGGTGAAAAAATCTGAGATATTCTAGTATTTTTGCAGTCGTAAAGATATATATGAATTAGATAATTGTTATGAACAAGGCGAGGATAATGCTGTAGTATTCTCAAGAGAGGTAAAACCACTAATATCAGAAGTTCTCAGTGGTCAAAATGCATCCATTATTGCATATGGGGCAAGAGGAAGTGGAAAAACCCACACAATCCAGGTTTGTCTTATGTGTATTTACCTAACAAGTGGGTTCTCTAATAATAAGTTTATGTTACTTTGAAACTGAGGATATTGTTTCTATCTGTTGTAGGGTTCTGTGGACAAACAAGGTTTGGCAGCAATGGCAATAGGTGAGATCCTTTCGCAAACAAAGGATGGGAAGAAAGAGGTAATGGTCTTCGTTTCCTTTTACGAGGTGTTCCAGGATCATATATATGATCTTTTGGATCCTAATCGTCCTGAAGTTCAAGTGCTTGAAGATTCTCAGGGGAAAATAAAGCTCAAAGGACTTTCTAAGGCAAGTTAAAGTAATCTAATCCAATTATGATAGTAAAATATTAACAATTTGCACATTGTTATGGTTAAGATCGTTCTCTTCTTTTCTTGTACGCAGGTCACTGTGGATTCCATTTCACACTTTCATGATCTATGCGCTTGTTGGACTGCACCATGCTATTCAGCACAAAAGACACCACTCCAAATGCCCAAAAGGAGTCACAAAGGTTTAATGGTACATATAGCATCTGCGAATGACATCCAGGGTAGTAAATGTCCCAATTTGATGAACTTTGTGGATTTGGCAGGTCAGCCAGTCCTAAACCTTCAAAAATTGTAGAGATCTTCTCCTATGCTCAATAATTGCTTTTTAGTTATCTTCATCGTATATTATTATGCTCTCAGGCTATGAGGATTCTAGAAGAAGTAGCAAAGATGGAAATACGCTTACTGAAAGTACTAGAATAAACAAGTCTTTATATGCCATTATGAACGTGGTGTATGCTCTGAACACAAATGAAAAGCGTGTGCCTTATCGAGAAGGCAAACTCACTCGGATGCTGCAGGAATCTCTTGGAGGCTCCAATCATGTTTTGTTGCTTACCTGCTTGGTAATGACTTATCATTCTTACATGGATGATATTCTGTGTAGATTCAAAAGTCGCTTTGGAAGATTCCTTTTCCTCACCCTTCCATTTTTTTTATATAGAATCCAATTCTTTGCCAAGATACTCTTTATGTAGTAAGTTTGGCTTCAAGAGCATGTCAAAGCGCTGGCCAGATATTGACAAGCTCTGCAATGAAAAGTAAAAAGCAGACTACTCAACAAGTACGACTAATGGGTACCCCGTTGTCCGGGAAAAAGAACAGCTCTGCTTGCAATTTAACAGGAAGGTATTGTTACATGACATATCATATAATGAACTAGCATATATTGCTTACTGACTGATGTGTACTGAAATATTTTCTTTTATGCTTTCATTGAAGGAAATTATTCAGTGAGAGAAAAGCTGTCATCTCTAAGCAGGTACCCATGCATCTATTGCTTTTGTCCAGACATAGTTTTATTCTTTCTGGTTCTGATTCCCGTATAATTGGTTGAATTAGTTTACTGCAAGCCCGCTACTTTAGTTGTCAACTCATCCGGTTTGTAGTTTGTACTACCTCTATGTTTTAGGACGTGAAATATAAACTTCTTTGCTGCACAAAGTCTTCTCCTTTGCTTTTGAAATGTTGCTTTTAATTTTTCGGTTGGGTTTATTGGTTCAATAAAATGATGGAAATTATTCTAGACTAGCCGAAATCAATTGGTAATTGTCTAATAGCCCTTTAACATGTCATTGATTCATACCTTAACATGTTATTGATTCATAGGATGGAGTCACCTCAGCTACAAAGTTTAAGCCTCTTTCAGAAAATGCTTCAACCATCACCTCCTCCTTCCATAATAAGGTACAAGACTTAATCAGTTGGCATTGGTTTATCAAAGATGTTAACATATCATGCATTGTTTAGTTATGCCACGTGGAACTTAAGGTTTATACGGTAATGTATTGCTAGGCTTCTCAAAACAAGTCCAATTCAGATAGCTCTGGAGCCCTGATATTATCAGCAGAAAATGTAAGTGTTCTTAGATTTTGCGAATTTGTTTCTGTTCCTTTTATATTTTCTGTTTTGAGGGCTATGCACGGGCTTAACTAATGTGTTAGTTTCAGGAAATCCCAAGTGCTTTAAAGGAAACAATCTCTGTTAAAAAAATGGAAAAGGTAAGGCAAGTAGATTTGGTTGTATAGTAATCATTTAGTTCAACATGTTCTGCAAGCTGCTACTGATGCACTTTATTGAATTGGAGTTATCTGTGTACTGAGAATTATCTTTGCATCTCAGGATGCCTCTCCACCAAAGAAAGCAATGGATTTAGAAGTTACTCCCGAAGTTCATTGTGATATTAAAGAAATAATTTCTTTTCCAGATGATGGTAGGTTTGTGTCACAAGTTGGTTTCCGTGTTTGATATAAATTTTTATTGTCTTTTATTTTTTTCACATATGCTATAACCTTGCAGGTACTGTTGGTATGGAGAAGAAAAATGAACACTTGAATATAGACAAAGTTGGATCACCACCACTAAGTGCAAGACTTAGAGAGATAACGAATAATTTACGGTTGTTGGAGGCTTCAACTCCTTTGCATATACTGATGCCGAAGCAATCAGATGCATCCCAAGGAACCCTTGATAGTTGTGACATTATGGAACCTAAAACCCCAACAACTGAAACTGATGTGAGAACTTTGGAGATTGTCAAGTATACTAGTCCTTGGGAGAGGTTTCATACCCGCAGTTCTGGAGTAAAGGTAGTGATTTACTTTTTCTGAATAGTGTTTAAGCATTTTGTTGTTTGATGCTATTTTCAACTCATTCAATCACCTTTTCATGTGCAGAATCACCTTGTCCAAGAATATCTAAATTTCTTAAATACTGCTAGCAAGTAAGTGAATGATTTCATGTAACTGGTTCTCCTCTTTACATATCGTTCCTTTTCCTTTTGATATTGATTATCAATTTTTTGCTGACTAAGATTTTCCTTCTCATCATATTTTATTGCCTTCCAAAATACAATAAGACTAACTCGATTTTTACTTCTCAAGCTATATTTCCCTGTCCAGCTTTCACTTTTTTTTGCAATATCTTCTTTTAAATTTGTAAAGTAGAAACTTGCAAGGCTTTAAAGGGAAAAAACCTTCATGTTATTTTACCTTAAGTAGCAACCTTGATATTTACTTCTCAAGCTATTTTTTGTTGTGCAGTTTTCACCTTTTCTGCAAAGCTTCTTTTTTAGTTGTAAAGCATTAAGTGGTAAAAGCTGGAAGTTTTAGAAGTAGCAAAATGTTATCTTATCTTAAGCAGCAAACCACAAGTTCCCATAGTTCCTTCTTTCATTCTCCGGGAAAGTCTTTAGCCAGAAGTAGAACTAGTCTTATAATCTGCTTTGGTGCTGTGACTATGGAAGGATGGTCCCCAAGTACAAAGGTCAAAGGGGGACGGCTGTTTGATAATTGGATGTCGATGTATTTGTTTCTTCTTCTATGTGATGTATGCATTGGCTAATTTTAACATTTTTCTTTCTCTCATTTGTGTTTACAGGGAAGAGTTAACAAGGATTCAGGTAAGCTTGGTTTCCAATACTACTTTTTTATCAAGCCTATCATTGCACAAAATGGTTTACAAGTTAATATCATATTTTACACAGGGCATTGGAGAAAAGAGAGCAACTTACATTCTTGAACTTCGTGAAGAATCTCCTGAACCTTTTAAGAGGGTAAGGATCTTGGAACATAATTCATGGTTTTGCAACACGGAAAAAAGGATAATAATGATTGGACTAAAGAATATTGATTTGTTTTATTAACTTTTACTCAGCTTGAAGATTTGCAAGAAGTTGGTCTCTCGGCAAAGGAGGTATTTTCACTAATCTTTACTTCAATATCGCTTGATGTCCAATGTGTTACAGTTAATATTGTGAGCTACAGTCATTACTGCCATATACTTCAATTTTCTTGAGTGACGTAGCTTAAGAAGTGTAAAAAAAAATGAATGCTAGTAAGTAATATGTCAGTCTTTTGAATGGTTTGTTTTTGATCTGGTGTATGTGTTGATCTGTATTTGACATTAATTTTCTCCATGCACTTCTCCCCTCTCAAAAGAGAAAAAACAAAAACAAAAACGGAAAACGTCTTGGGTTGAGGGAAAGAAGAAAAGGACACGATGAAGTAGAAATTTCACTTGATTTTGCAAGAACAACTTATGTTGGGATGAATTAAAGGACTTTCGAATATTCAATCGGTTTTACGTGAACTTCGTTCTGTGGGATTTGAACTAATAGAATTCAATCGTTCTTTGGTTTACTGATTTGATTCTTTTGCAGGTAAATGGCTTGATGAGAAGAATGGCTGGACAGCTTTTCAACTAGATTGTGAACTATAGTTCTTTTATTGATGGCAACTAGAAGTTGCCAGCAATTCCATTATGTTGTTAATTCCATTAAGTATATACATTTTGAGATACTAATGTTTCCGTTGTCTCAGTTATGTTCCATTATGTATTCATGAAAAAATACTTTTACTTCTTCCCAAAAGCTATGAAGGACTTTGTTTATCTGTCCTATCTGTAGTGGAGTTATTAAACTGCATCTCATGAAATGACCATCCAAAGACGAATTATTCAACAGTAGCAGTTTCTTTGTGAAAGCCATCATAAGATGGAAGCAGAAATTCATGAACAACATTTAAATAAAAGGCTAAAAGTTCAAATATCAACGGACAAATGCTTGCATTTCTGGAAGCATCCGTGTAACATTCCGCACACCAGTTGTATTAGTAGCAGGGCAGAGCTTGAGAGCTCGCCATGGCAAACATACATGCCTTGGTCTACGACGATTTATTCTCTCCTTTTTCTCTGCCACTTCTAATTGTCTTGTTAGCTCCTCAATCTGCTTACGTAGCTCACTAGCCCTGCTGTCTGCAAGCTGGAGAGATCTCTCAGCTGCCTCCCTGGCTGCAATGGCTGCCGCCTCTAGCTCATCTTTCAACTTCAACATGCTATTGTAACTACGTAAAGTAGTTCTGGTCTTTTCTAATTCTTGTTTCAGAATATTGGCCTGTCGTTAACAAAATTTCAACATCACATTTACCTCAGGTTCACAAATTAAAGGGGGTTCGGATGAAACCCCTGGGCTCCATGTAGATCCGCAAACTGAACCTAAATAGCTCCTAAGGAAAGCAAATTTCCTAGAGTGGGATAGGGAAATAAGGCCACTCCCTACAGCTCAAATTGGCTAGGAACTGTACACTAATTCTGTTCATTCTTTCAAAGACTGCGACTGACTGGATTCATTAATCTTAGCTGAATCAATATGTATTCAGTAATATTTGTTGGATTTGTTACTAATGCTTAACATTACTGGCTGACCACCAAATAAAAACTAGCAACTACTTGAGACAATGTGAGGGTAGGAAACGTTGCAAGTAGAAATAATAGAGCTCGACTGATCGTGCAAACCTACCAGTTCTTTATGCTCATTAATAGCTTTGTTTCCAGCTTCCACTTCCATTTCACAAGCCTCTCTCCATCTTGAAATTTCTTCTTCAGCCTCTTTATTTTCTATCATGAGTTCTTCAACCTGGAAGACAAAGCAGGGAAGGAGTATGCAACAGTTGAACATCTACTCTTACGTCTTACCTTAGCTAGAAACTAACCTTTTGAGTAAGCATCATTTTTTTATCTTCCAGCTCTTTAATGTATATCATATTTTCTGCTAGTTTCTGGCTTTGTCTGTCTGACTGATGCTGCAGAGACTCCATGTCTGACCTGGCAATTATTAGATAATTAAACACAAGTCCAGGTAAAGGATTAAAGTGAAGTTAATGTTTCAACCACCCATATACTGCAACTCTTTTCCCTCTTATAGGTATGTTCTCTTGTAAGCACATTGAAGCCTAAGTGATAGATCACGTTTAAACGAGGTTCAACCAGATATGTTAAACGAGGTCCCTTATCAAGTCACTCAAAGCTTCTTTCGTTTTCCTTGTGTATGTGAGCCTGTATGTGTGTCTTTGTGCGTATACATGTATGTAAGAAAGAAAACAGAAGGATTTTCAGGCTAATTCAGGTCCAGTAAGTTCCTTGGCAGGGCTAGGCCAGCACAACTAAAAAAGACCTCCATCTTTAGAACTTATTCTTCTGTAATGTCACAAAGTTTGATAAAACATTAATTATGCCGTGACACATCTAAAGTCATAACTGGATTATTACAGTGAGATCTAAACAAACTTGCGTGTACAACTAAAACAGTGAATACTTGGAAGTTTCTACCATTTGGTTCTTGGTGAGCCGCATATAAAAGAGGAGCTCGACAGTTTAGTTTAAAATTTGTAGCCAAACAATTAACCATAAAGTTTTTGTTACTTGCCACTTATTAAAGTTACGAAATACTCTCTTTAGTGTTCTCTTCCTGGATATGTATCGAGTAACAACCTGCTGGACGTACGTATTATTTAGGAGTTTGTCAAGCCTTGTGGGAAGAAGTTTAAAGAGATTGACAGATAACATGACCCACACATTTGATGGAATTTTAGCAAGTTTATTGAGCTTGAGCCCATCTAGGGATGACATGTGAATTTTCATGAATCCACGGAGTTATCTCATCTCATTTTGTTCTTGCAGTCTGCCAGAGTGATCTTTCACTAATGAAGTACAAGAAGCTTCAAAATTGTACTATGCTATAGATTACCAGAAATGGTACAGTACTTTACCACAGCCAATTGGTTAGTATTATTACTATTCGTTCGAGTTTTTGTGCTCCCACCATCTAAGCTTCACTTGTAAAATTTGAAAGGAGTAACATCTTATACTTGTTATACAAACTTGATCTAATAAAACATCACGTTGGATGCAGTCATGCAATACAGAGTATAAGAAAAAAGCTAGAGGAAATCCATACCAAATTTGAAGGTGGACATGATAACAACTAAATATAAACACAAAAAACTGCAGTTTGCCGACACAATACCTAGATTGCTTCAATGACCTCTGCAACTGTGTGATTTCAACTCTTAACTTCTTTGTTATTGATTCTACAGTTGAGGCCTGGTAAACATCGATGAACGAATTACATTTGAGTCAGAAGCATGCCTAGTGATTGCCAATCAAGCTTGTAAAAATTTACTACCTTCAAGGTGATGAACCATTCTCTTCTAGTAATCTCAATTTACACAAAGGTCAAGAATATTGTTGTTAAGTTGAGAGGCTTAAAACTGCCTCAAGAGATGGCTAGTTGACAATGAATTTAATGTCATTGATCAGTAGCAATAGTGCACCTCTGTGGATCTTAATAGTCATTACCTCAATTGTTATATATTTAAAGTTGTTAATTGTTAGAGCATTAGCAGAGGCATAAATGGAAATATGAAATTTGTCCTGAACTCATAATAAGCACGCGTACGCTGTTAAGCTCTTCTAGAATTGACATCTGCATCTTTATATTTGTATGACTATTGATTATGAAATTTGTCATCTCAATATCTGATTTAGCTTTATAGTTGGGGACCTTGCTATTCTTATCAAATGTCAAGACAAACATAGAGATGCAGAGCCGAATCTAGAATTTAGAGCCTGTGGTTCAAAGTTAGCACAGTCTATTACATGTGTGTGTGTGCGTGCATGCGTGTACATACACATTCTTTTATTTTAGAGATAATGGCGAAAAAATACATCTGAATTATCACTTTTTTCGCGAGTTTCACACCTCAGCTACTACCTGAAGTCCGAACTATCACCATCTATGTATTAAAACACACCTCAACACTCAGTTGTTCCCTTTTACTACCTGAACGACGGTGTTTTAATACATAGATGATGATAGTTCAGGTAGAAAAAAGGAACAACTGAGAGTTAGGGTGTGAAACTTGAGAAAAAACGATAGTTCATGTGTTTTTTTTTACCATTAACTCTTTATTGAACCCACTGTGATAGGCTAGATCCTGCCAATGAGGGATGAAAAGGACAGGGTATTACCAGAGTAACAGCTCCTGTTTGGCATACATCATTATCCGACTTCAAGCTGGTATCCGAATCCAGATTATCTGAAGATGTTTCACTGGTTGTAGTACTTCCCATTATAAACCCGATCCCGAAGCCAACCTTTTGCAACCCTCTCTCTGCAATCTGCAAAATTGCTGCTTTCTTCTGTTCAGTATTGCCTCTTAATCTGTTCAAACTCTTCTCTGCTGCCTCCTTTTCCACCAAAGCAATTTTAAGCAAGCTATTAATATCTCGATTCTCCTCCGTTAAACTCATCACATTGTTCTCCAATTCTCTCTTCTCCTTTTTCCTCATTTCCTCATATTCTCCCCATTTTTCCTCTACTAAATTCACCAGCTCCAGAACAACAGAAAACACCGCTGATATTTCATTCTTTTCTCGCTTTAACTCAGAATTTCCCGATCTATTCACAGGCAAATCGAGATTCTCAACTAACCTTAGTAAACCATGCTTCGCTGATTGCAGGATCTCCAAATTACGTGAACAAATTTCTGTTTGCTCTTTTTTCTCATCTAATAGTTCCTCAACTTTCTTCCTAGAAACCTCGAGCTCGATCCTAATTCTCTCTGTTTCTTCGTAAAAATCCATTTCTCTGTCATCCTCGAGTCTCTGAATCGCGAGACGAAGTGTGTCTCTTTCCTTCGAGAGATCAACGTGTTGCTTGAGAGCATCGTCCTTTTGCAACTGAGTTTGGTGAAGGAGTTCATCCTTTTGCGTCAATTCGGATTGGAGGCTTTGGTTGGATGAGCGAAGAGTCTCAATTTCCGCGAGGAGAGAAGTGTTTGATGAGTGTAAATCACGAGGTGTTTCCATGGGATCAATACGTCTGCATGGTTTGTGAATGAAGCAGTCATGAAGAAGAAGAAGGTGAGCCTTCGCAGGGCAACTACCAGTCAATGGAAAATGAATTTCCGTTAGGTGATTATTATGTTACTCCGTATCTGTTTGGCGCGGAACTTTTGGTTACAAATTACTCCTACTCCCTCTATTCCATCCAATTTACGTGTCACACTTTACTTTTAGTTTCTTCCAAAAAAATATTACCGTTTCATAATTGAAAATAATTAAACTATAAAATTTCATTTTTTATTCTTAATGAAATAATTTATAGTCATTCAAATGGTCGAAGAATGTTTTAGATCACAAATTTCAAAAGTCTTCATTTTTTTTTTATGTCAAGTCAAACAATACCGCATAAATTCGGAGGAAGAGAGTAGTAAATTACTCATTTCATTTTACAAGAAAAAAAAATCAAACTTGTTTCGAAATGGTCTAAATTTATCCTCCATTAATAGTTTGGTCAAATCTATCCTTGTTGTTACAAACATAAGCTAGATTTGACACTAAAAACTTATTGCGGCTAACACAATGTATACATAGTCGCTCAAGCAACATAGGAGGTTAGTCCAGTTATCTATCTCATATGAATTTGATGAATTGATGTCCTAAGTTGAATTTGTATTGCAACTATCCCGTGGGTGACAAATACTTGAGAGAGTTTTAGGATTTACTATGCTATTTTTTATTGTATTTAACTTACTAACAAGATGTGAAACAAGCTAATATTTGAATTGATAACGAAATTCAGACGAGAGAGATGATCTAGGTCCCATATTAGTTGGTCACTTATCTTTTTACACGCATTTTAAGAAATCATAAATAAGAAGATAGTTTTAGTAATTCATTCTTTAAGAAACTTGTTGAAACTTTACAAACAAGTGTTCACAATTTCAAAAAGAATTAATTGCAAGAGTAATATGAATTTTTTTTAATTAATTCTATCTTAATTTAATAAGGTGGACGACTAATATGAAACAACTATTTTTAGTAAGGTGACCAACTAATATAGGATGGAGGAAGTATTAACTAACCATAAAAGTTTAGTCTCTAATAACAATATTTAGCACCACGTGTTCACACGTAAACTATTTTTTTACAAATAAAAAGGGTCAATTTTATCCTTGAACTATATGATGTTACAAAGTTTCCCTTAAAGAACAAGATCATTGTTTTGACAGCAGCACCAGTGTTTTAAAAGACAGTCTTGAGGCTAGCCCCGAGGTGAGAAACTGGCAAAACGCCTCGGGGCTCACGTGTGGGGCTTAAGTCATGTGAGGCTTACACCCTAAGCGCCCTAGCGTACGCCCCAAACACGCCTAACGCCCAACGCTCGGGGCTCGCCTAACAGTTTTACTCAATTATGTGTCAAATTTCTTCAACATTGTTGATTCTCATAATTCTTCAATAAATGAATGATGCTTAGTACTCCTCATCTATAGAAATAAGAAAGTTGAGAAAACTAATTGCTTATTTACAATTTGAGAATGTCGTGAGAGTGAATATCACTTAACATTTCTTTTTAAAATAAATAGCCAGATTTTACATTTTCACTTGTCATTGGTCTTCATGTTTTTTGTTCCTATGTCTCAAAATTATCATATTTTATTGTTTTGTTATTTGAAAGCATTTTGTTTATTCATGAAGGAGTAATGTTTTAATTATAATACTAATAGTTTATTAATTATTTCTTTTTTGAAAGGTAAATTGCATAGTATAGTCATATATTCTAAGAAATTGTGATTCTTTTATTGTTTGGAGTTAAAATGTTAGAGTTGATTTCAATCTCATAATAGCTTTTATATCATTGCATTATTTCTACCTGTAAAATAATGTTAGAAGTTTTATTTTCTATGAGTTTCTTTAATCATGTTCTAAATTTTTAAAAATTACTGATGTATTTTTTTTATAATTTTTGAGTTATTATACTATTTTACTATATTATAAATTAAAAGTTAAGGATCCATGGGGCTTACTCCCCAACGCTTCGGGGCTTACACCTCATCCCGTACTAAGTAAAACGCCTCGCCTTTTAAAACACTCGGCAACACTAGCTGTTGACACCCAATTTTGACCCTCCTTTCGCCCTTTTTATTTTCTCGAGCTAAATTAATAATATTTTTATTTATTTTTACTATATTCAAACAACTATTATTATTATTATTATTATTATTATTATTATTATTATTATTATTATTATTATTATTATTACTATTTTTATCAATGTTATTACGCTTTTTATAAATTACCTTTTAAAATTACATATTTTATCATCGAAATCACTACTATCATTTTACACCTTTTTTTTTTCTTTTTTTAAATTATTTATTGTCGTTACTTTATTTCAAGTTTCGTACTTATCAAATTATTTATAAGTGGATATTTTGTATTTATATTTTTTATGATGAATCTTTAATGGAAAGTCGCAATGTTAATTATTAACTTATCATATATTGTGTGAGTTAGTATTATTGGATTAGAAGCCAAAGAAATATACAAGGAAGAGAGTAAGACTCCAACATTCAAGGCCCATATTTCTCGGCCAATTTGCAGCCCAATATTTTGGAAGAAACTAAGCCTAAAGTTGCCTTGATAATCAGCCCAAGCTCATTTCCTAACCCTAGCCCTAAACAAATCCTCTTCCATCAAACAACACTCACTTTCCACTTTCAGAGAAAATTCCATCGGTTCTTAACCATGGCAGAAGGCCACAGCTCCATTTTCGTGCAACCTCCACATCTCTCTTCTGAAGAACGTCAGACGTTCTCTCCTCTCTCCTCATTTACATCTCTCTTCTTAATTTGGTCAACACAAGAGGCCAAACAGTTCTGGAAATCTCTGAGGGAGGATCAACAAGCAGAGATTTTGATTTCAAACGGCTATTTCATTTTGAAATCCCGCCCAAAAAACTCAAATCCTAAACCTAATTCGTCTCTATAAATACCAAGCTTTTCTACTCATTTTAAAATAAGTTTTTTCAGCCGCCTCCTTGACCCAAAAGCTTGATAATATATTTTCTTCTAAGTTTCTTTTAGCTTTGTTCGTCTCTGTCGGCTAACTACGATAGAGATTTTGCATTTTTACTCGTTCAAGCCAGCCCTGTTTTCGTTTGCAAAAGGGGTGTAGATCCGAGGCTCGAGGACGCCTTAGTTCGCTGCACCCCAAAAGGTCAGTCCATGAAAATTTAAATCTCTTTCTTTACGTTTTCTGTACTGTCGAAGCCTGAAACACTAGTTGGGTTATGAGAAAAATTATATGCTAGATTTTAGGTGCTTAGAAAATCATGTTGTTAGAAGTATTGTTATTATATTGGGCTGTGTACTAATCAAACACACATGATAAATAATTGTTCTTGGTGTTTGTATGATGATGATCTGTTTGTGATGATAGAAAAAGGCATTTTGGTGGTTGTGCTTGATTTGTGATAATGCTTGAATACAAGACATAGTTATGTGTTTAGCATTCTCACTAGAAATCATATTACAAAGTTCTTTCTAATTATACGGAGAATTCATGTTCCTAATTTGTTCCTTAGTTCCCGTCCATGTTTAAGTACTGTCTAGAAACTGAATGGGTATGTTTATAAATTGGAAGTTGCGATCTTTTCTTTTTTACTAAAAGGTGCTAAACAGATTCAAGCTAATGGAAAATGCCTATTTATTCAAAGTTGTTTTACTATTCATGTTCACTGTGGTTCATCTAAAAAGATTGAGTTATGAATCCTATGGTTATCCAAGTAATGGAAGTCTAGTTTATTTTAGCTTTTGATAAGTAGAATGTGACCATTTGAATACTTGTAAAATTTACATGAAATTCAAATATGTTTTTTTTCTCCTTTCCTTGGGAAATTTTATTTACTGCATACTTGGATGTTAAAGCATGTTCTTTGTTCTTTCTTAGTACTGTTCATGAGTTGTTGTAGTTAAGAAACTATATGGTTATATTCTAGTGTTATTTGTTATCTATGCACGTTTAAGAATTAGATTTCTCTTTTCTAATTCTCGTCTTGTTTTCCTTTTCGCATATGTACTTGGAGCAACACTTAGAGTCTTAAGGCTAGACTCTCATGGAGTCTCGAAATGAGACTCAACTCTACCTCTCGTCCAAGCAAGGAGTCAACATTCTCTATTCTTAAGTCATACCCAATAGCAAAAAAAATGAGTGAAATGCTTGGGGTCGCTTATGGTGTCATTTCTCCTTTATCATTCCTTAAAACTTTCTTGTTATTGTTAGTAGCTTATTTGTGTGTGATTTGGTTTTATCTCAAGTTTGAGATTACTTGTTGAATTTCTTTATTAACACTAGATTAATAATTAAGTTTATTTAATTATGCGAGATCGTTAATCTAGTTAATAGTGTCTTTGTTTTATTATTTGATTCCGTCAATAAAAGAATTAGGCCTAGAATACTTGAACCTTAGAAAGGGTAGTTTGCTATATATAATAAAAGAAGTATATGACTAGCTCCTCTCTTTCGCATGTATACATACATGGCTACTAACCAAATGCTTTGCCTTGATTTTTCAAATCTTTCCTGTTAAGAGTAGAGTTAAAATCTAGATATGTTTAGTGTAAAAAATGCAACTTTTAGTAAGTTCAGAAGTGCAGATTTTATGTGCAAAACGCAGCTTTTCTAGTGTTAAAAATGCAGATTTTAGTGTAAAGAATATACAGCTTCCCAAGAGTTTTAAAACCCAATTTTTGAAGGCAAAATATACTTGTTTAAGAACTTAAAAAGTGCAGATTTTTGAGCTAAAAAAACACAGCTGTTTAAGAGCTTTAAACGCAGATTTTTGAGGTCAAAATGCACTTCCTTTGTGATTTTTATGGCATAGATTTTGCATAAAAAGATGCAGATTTTTGAAGTGAAAAATGCTCTTGTCAAGAACATGAAAATGCTTTATCTTTTTAGTAAAATATAGCTATTCGAAAGGATCAAAACACACTTTCGTGAAAGGTAAAACTAATATTTTTTACATCATTGGAATTTTTTCCTTATTTGCTTTGAAAACTATTTTACTAATAGATATCTTTGAAATCTTTATTTTATCAAGTTTAAGCCTATAATTTTTAATCCAAGAGGTCTTTCCTAGTAAACTATTTTTTTTTATATAATAGTTAAGTTGCACATCTTTTTATAGCTCAAACATATATTTTTGGGGGTTAACTCATTTGATACTTAACTATAATTTATTTTCTGATTTAGACACCCTTTATTTTAAGTTTATTTCATAACTAATTATTTTCTTCTACAAATTATCAATTTTACTAGTAATTTTTATGTTTTCCATTTATAACCTTAATAATATTTGTAAGTTATTTTCTTCAATATATAAAATGTTATATTTATATTTTTAGACCCTTATTTGATTAACCTAAGTTTGATCGGTAATCGTCTTTAGCGGATCTTAAAGGATGCTTAACTCCTTCCCTTTAGGATAACTAGAACCCTTACCTAGAATCACATAAGTTAAGTAGACCATTAATTAGAGTTAATTTAGCATAACTTTAGTTAATAATTTAGGTGTCCTAATTCACCCTTAAAATTAATTAGGTGGCGACTATTTAAGCTAATAATTGAAGAATCACCAATATGTTGTACTTCGCTTTGACCCAGTTAAAATGGGGTATAACAACAGTAACAGATGAAGCATGCGAATGAAGAGGAATAACTGCAAAATAGATATATATGCTCACAAATCAGAAAATAATGTGGATTCAGCAAAACAATAAAAGTATATTGTAATTCTCCTTTGGGTAGATATTACGACACACTATCATAATTTAAATACCAATTTTACCTTCAATAGGCAATTAAATATTTTTAATCAAAAATATACGACATCTTTGGATATACAATATACATTTGACTAAAGAATATTAATTTACCTCATAATATTCACTATTCGTAGAATGATTGATTTACCTTTGGGTAAATTCTTAAGTTCTAGCAATAGTGAAAGTCAATTTATCTATTTATTTTTAATATAGGCACTTCATTAATTTTTCACAGATAAATGACAATTTTACGTATGCATACTTTTCTTAACCATATCAGTTTGGCCACTTTGGTGACTAACAAATTATATGAATACATATGCACACATAATATCATAAATTTTATGCATGTGAATAATTTTAAACATTCCAGTTTGACCACTTTGATGACTAACAAACTATAAAAACATAATATATACATTAAGTGATCATAAATATTATGTGTATAAATATTAAAAAATTTAGTAGACTAAAGGGTTCAACAGTAAGCTTAAAACTTAAGTAGAATTTGATTGGAGAAACTTTTCTTTCAAAAAAAATAAAAATAAAAATATGAATAATCAATCCAAAGAAAAGAAACACTCAATAGAATTCACATTAGCTTGAATATTAGTGGGCTCACCGACGTGTTCTTGAAATTGAATCCACAGGTATATAATTAATCCCAGAATGAAACTTTATTCCTTTAGATGTTAGGAAAATTCTAATAAAATATAATTACGTAATTGACGGTAACTAAAAAACAAGGAGTAGTTTTAGCTTATGGGCCATCATAAATTTCTTTATGTTCTGAGAGCCGTCAATATGGGCTAGGCCCGTTGGGCTGGCCTGGCCCGGCCCAGCCTGTAATTTGATATGGTTGGGCTAAGATTTTTGCAGCCCATTTGAGAACAGGGTTTTTTAGTCCGGCCCGGATAAGCCCGTTAGCCCGTTGACCTGTAGGGCTTTAGCAATATGGGTTGGGCTGGCCCGTGGGCTAAATAAAAATAAAATAGAGGACTAAAAAGAACAAGATGAGTCCAAACTCAAAGTCTACTTAAACCATCATAAATATTTAAATTAATTATGTTTATAAAATATGTAAGATTCGAACAATATCATGTCAAAAGTTATGTAGTTTCGCAGATTATTATGATTATTTTTTGTGAACTTGAACTTAATTAGCAAGTAGTAACATTATGTAATATTGTCTTGTAAATATTTATGTTATTAATAATTTAAAATTAAATTTAAATTTAGAAAATAATAAAAATAATATTATTTTAAAAAATGAGTTGGCCCGTCGAGGCCCGCAGCCCGCAGAGTGATTGGTTGGGCTTATTGTTTTTGAGCCCATCATTTTAATGGGCCAGCCCGGCCTGGCCCGTCAAATTTCAAAGCCCGCGGGGGCTAGCCCGCATGGGCTGGGCCAGCCCGTATTGACAACTCTAGTTCTGATGAACATACTGATCGCAGTTATATACTATTCGTCGGCAGAAAATTATTTTTCTCCATAAGAGAAGATTATCAGTTCAAATATCCAGGCTCGGATGCCACATGTAAGTTTAAATACTTAATAAATCAGGATCTTAAACACGCTAATCTTACATAGAGATCGTTAAGGGAACATACCTGATGCGAAAGACATCATCACAGAGAGAAGCAAAAGCGTTAGTCGTAAATTGGTTTCTACCTCCTTGCCCTAACCTTACGTTACCACAGCCGTCAGAGATGGAAAAGATGTAGAGAGTATGTGGTAACCCTAATGGGTGGAGGGAGAACCAATTTATAGAGGTTAACACTTAATCCGGTACGTCCATCAAGTAACCAATGTACGGACGAGATCTATTCTTCATTAAATGTTATTTATGATTTTCCTTGGGTCACAAGTAAACTTGAGTCGCAAGTAAACGTGGGCCATAAGTAAGATATTATTCTTACATGTTTAGGTAGCAGCATAAATTGGGTAATCCGTGCATTGATTTAGTTCACCAATAAGCCTTTGATCTATTGTGCATTTAATTCACCTATACTGAGACTCGTCAAGTCTTGGCAGGATCAAAAGGAAAAGAAAATCAGGTAACGTTTACATGCGATGTACTTATAAGGTTTCAATCTAAGCTGATACAAGAAACATGAACTTCGTAATACAAAGAAAGACAACTCCGCCACCTATCATATTACAATCTCCTCTTGAAACCTCATAACTAATTCCTGCAAGTACAATTCAATATAATTTCAATCTAAAAATGGTTTAAATCAAAGTAATACCTGAAAGAGGGACAAAAAAGTATGAGTATAATTTACACAAGAGTCATAACTCAGACATTCATAGTGTGTGTCTCCACTATCACTCCTCCATTTTCAGTATCTTACAGAGTTATACATCTTCTTGACTCTACTCTCTTCTTGACTCTATAAGTCTCTATTGTGATGAGATGAAACCAAACCATATGACACGATAGAAAACAAAGTACATATCTTACTTAACTCAGCGAATTGCTGTTGTGCAACAGATGCAACTGCTGAAGAAGGATGGTCTAGGCTGGCGCTTTCCACTTCCTTTTGGTGAAGTTAGAAGAAGTTCCTTTGGTGGTAAAGTCTTTGGGTCAGTCTCTAATTCAGATTCACTATTTTCTCCGGTCTTCAATAAGCCCTGATAGTCACTTCTTTCCATCCTATTAGTCTTTTCATATTCCAACAAGTTTCCATCATATTCTGCTTTCGTTGTTAATTTTGAGAACGTTGCAGGGGAGCCTAACGATAAACTTCTTGTTAGTGTCTTCTCAGGATAAACAAGTGGAGTTTGATCCGATTCTTCAGACTTAGCATCATAAGAGACACCAAAATCAAAGCTTGGAGACTTTCTAAGCTCAGTTTCATCACCTGATTTCTCTGAATTTGATTCAACACTGAACCTTTGTATGCTAATTTCTGGTGTTTTAGAAGGGGCTGTATATTGAAAGAGTGGTAGCATTTCTCCATTTACACATTTTCCATTGATAAAAGCTAGTACTTCGATATTTTTCTGAACTTTCTGTTCATCTTCATCTTCTGCCTCCAACTTTGGATTCTCCAAGCTCTTATTTTCTTTTAAAATTTGCACATCAGAGTCCTCAATGACAAGAAGTTCACTGCCAATCTGCTCTTTTAAGTGTGTAATCCCTACATTCCACTCTTCAGCAGCATCAGATCCCTGCACCATTCCATCTGGATACCGAGAATTGAGTGAAAAAGAAGAAGATTCTACATACGCATCATCTCCCGATTTAAATGTGCCTAGCTGCAATATGCACTTATCTGTTAGTTCTGGGATACAAGACTTCTCAACTCTTCCGCCTTCTCGTGCAACAATACCAATTTTCATCTGTTCATGATTATTAGCTGCTTCTGTAAATTTAGTAGGGCATGTTCCCTTTTCAGCCACCATTTCAAAAACTTCTTCAGCATATATTGGTTGTTCCACGGGATGTTGGTGCTTAGCAGGAGAAACATTAGTTTGAATACTTGCACTGTCAATTGCCTTGGCTACATTTGCCACCTTCATGGCATAATCCTCCTTCATTATGGTTGAAGGAGCTGCATCGTCAAAGTGCAATTCATGAAATGCCTGATCTGAGGGCTCAGTTCTCTTATTATCGCGTTTCTTCCCTGCATTTTCTGATCGATTTGACATCAGATTAACCTCTTGAGTAAGATCCACGTATCGTCAAAGTGCAATTCATGAAATACAAACAAGGAATTTTTTGGTCCAAGAGAAAGACAACTAATTCCCATTAAACAAATGATAGAAAAATACTGCAGAATGAAGCTGATTTCATAACCATGCAAACATAACTATAATAAACTAGACCTTGTTTGTCACCTTCATAGTAAACAGTAGGATCATCATTAGTTGAAGGAGATTCTGCTGGTTTTTCATGATAACCTTTAGTTTCATCTTCATGAATTATGTTCCTTTTTCCTTGAACACTTTCTGTATTAACTACAACTTCTTGTTTCTGTTGAGTGTTGGTAGCAGCATTTTCATCTTCTGAGATATCAAACATCAAAATCGCAAGCTATTACCTTCGGTTCACATATTATCTGTCTTTACGTTTTTTGCACACCTCTTGAATTTTTTTTTGAATAGCCTTAATCATAAAAATATTCGTCTAAATAGCCTTAACACTCCATTAATTCGATCAACAAGAATGAATTTGGGGTAAAAGTAATAGGAGTCTTTTCTTCTTTTGAAACGCCAAATACTTTTGAAACAAATTCAGTTTGCCAAAACGACTAATATCAAGGACCGGAGGAAGTAACAGATTCTCGAAATTCAAAGAAGCAATAGCAATTCTAAACTTTTCAGAAGTACCAAACTCACCTTGATTTCCTGATGAATTTATTGTGTTCCCCATCTCATTTCCCATAGTGAACTATTCCTCTCCTGCAATAAAACAATGCATCTCATGTCAACATCCTCAACAGACATGCAAGAGTTATAGAATGTCTAAAATGAAGATAATGACCAATGCATAATGATGATGATGATATTGACATCACATGATAATTGCTAGAAGCTTTAGAGGAAAGCTTAACTTGGTGAGCATGCCAGAGTGTTAACACTCGATTAGCGCGGCCACATTCAATAATATTGCTTCAGCCACAAGCATTTCTCTTATTCTCTCTTTAATCTTCCTAATTTCCCCCAAAGATGTATCATTGAAAGATGATATACACTCTATTTCTTCTAAGAGGGACATTAATTCTTTAACATTAGCTACCAATTCTTCTAAAAAAATGAATTTCTTAAATAAACAATTCTTCCTTTAGGGGACAAAAGATGCTTCATCTGGCCTATAAGCCCTTTGCTCATTTGATAATGTTCATCTAGCCACCAAAATTCTGGTATTACTTTAGCTCCCGTTTGGACATGGATTTTGAAGTTCAAACTTGAAACTTGAAAATTTGAGTTTGAAGTTGTGATTTTTGGAATTTGAAATTGTGTTTGGACATGCATTTTGCTTGGAAATAATTTGACGTTTTGGTGAGTGGAAGTCCCAAAAACTGGTCTGACCAGTTTTGGGGAACTTGAAAATTTTTGAAGATCATATTTTCAAAATGTGATCAAATTTCCTGGCAGATTAGATATTTGAAGAATGACAATAAGTTTTCAAAATCTATGGCCAAACGCTAGCTTAGCCTCTCTTTCTGTCTATTGGAGTTCTTAGAAAAGAATTTTCCTATTTGCAACCTTTTCTTTTAGGCAAGTAATATATGTTTTTATGCTACATCTAAGTACAAAATACACTCTATATGCGGCATGGTGTTATACTGTTATGTGTTTTGGGAGCACTTGCTTGTTTGTCAGCCAAAACATATTCTATGAGAAACCACACTTATTTTTCCTTATCTTGTAGCTCCTTCTTGATCATTAACAGTAGCAAATAAAGAGATTTCTGTAAATAGGGATGGCAAAGAGGCGGAACGTGTTAACAGGAGACGGGGCAAAAGATAAAAGAAGAAAACCCCTGAGGTTGGCAAAGTGAAACTGAACCTTATTACTCTCATCAGGATCAGGTAAGGCCTAATCCCCTCACTTGTACTTCTTTTTTTTGGAATACCAATAAACAAGGTAGGAGTTAATGTCAAACCCCCTATCACCACGGAAAGTGAAAGCTTTGAGGATGGATTTTAAGAAAAAAATGTATCCGTCGTAATCCTAATGGATAAGCGTTACATGAATGCAGTGGCGGAGTCAGGTAGAAAACTCAATGTTTCGTGGTTGAACTTTATATATGTGCAAAAAAAGAAGTCTATAAGTAGAGTTATGCATTGATAAAACCATGAAACTCATGAATGACATTGTTGATTTACTGCATTGGTGAAAGTGAAAGAAATGGTGGAGGCAGAAAATGGTGGTACTTTAATTTGCCCACTAGTATATGTATCTCTTATTACTGGGACAAGCAATAATGTAGCAAGGCCTGTGAAGAGGTGGGTCTATTTTGCAAGATTTCTTTGTGTTAAAGCTTATTCAGTTCCAAGTAAACTCATCATTTCTTGCATTTTCTTTAGAGCTTAATTATTTGGGCTTTCTTATTCATGGCTTAAGGAATAAGTGGACCTCTTATTTCATGCATGCTATTACTTAGTTCAAGGAATGATTGTACCAAAGTCATTCTATTTGGGACAGTTTCTTTGGCTTTTCTTTTTTTCATATGAATCTAAATTTGCCAAGGGACATACAATTTTGGTGGTGGTGCAATTTTGAAGTGACACGCCCAGCTTGTTACACATTTCTGGCCTTCTCTGGACCCCGCACATAGCGAGGGCTTTAGTGCACGGAGGCTGCCCAACTTTTTTCTTTCTTTTTTTTACCCAGCTTGTTACACATATTCTGTTAATTTGGTTGGAAAAGTGGTGAATTTTTTTTTGCAATTTTTACAAATTTGTTTTACAAAGTTGAAAAAGTCCAAATTTTGGGGGAAAAGTCTTGTTTTTTATAAGAACAAAATTGCAACACATGTAAATTGTTTGGTTTGATCTGATGAGGGTAAGCTTTTACCCTAAGCATGGTTGTTAACTTGATGGTCCCTCTTCTAACTTCTTTTTTAGCTTACAAAGTTCAAATCTGTTTTCAGAAATTAGATATTATAGACAACTTTTTCATTGATAAATTTAACATTTTCTTGAATTTTTCACGGATTTTCGTGGAAAAGTGGTGATTTCACCACTGTTGTCTCAGTTGTTTCCACCAATTTATCAAGTAAACACATAGTTATAAAGAGAAGGTAGAACATAAGAGAATAATGTTCAACATTGTTACAGAGAAGGAAATCCAGTGACAGATGCACTTTCCAAACATAAAACATAATATATTTGAATGAAAATGAGCTTCCTAATGAAGTTAGAAGAGTTCTCGGCATGAATGCAACTACCTTCTTTCAGGATTAAAGCTGTTAAACACTGAGGATGACACTTTGATCCACCCCCATCTACGACAAATTCCCATCATCTCGGGAGGTAAAAGCTCGGGTGGATGGCTTTGCTAGAAATAAAGGTAACGGAAGTATTCACACAGGACCACAGAACCTACGTAGAGGTCTAAATAATGTAAATACGTGAATAGGATTCACTAACCTGTTAAAACTTTCACAAAACTCGTCGAGAACAGTAGTCTCCAGGTCTGCGGCCTTCTACTAAAACCAGATTCTGCTTCAGTTGGCGCAGTATATTTTTGTCAATATAAAAAATGGATAATCGCAGTTTATGAGAGGCTGCTCCTTTTATTCACGTTTCTCCAACTGATAGTTGGAAACGTGTGGGAGCTTTTTTCTCAACCAAAAGATTCTCCACGTTTTTTATTTTAAACGTGTCTAGAAGCACAGTTAAAAAATAGTTTTTAACTGCTTCTAGAATCCTCTATTTTATTTTTCCAAAATATATATATTTAATCTGGTATAGTAGGGACCTCAGAATTAATAGTAGAGGCTTTCAATTATGGCATTAATTCGTATATGAGTGAATTAACCCTACCATAATAAATTATAGATTATTCCACTAAAAATCCGTAATTGCACTCTTCGGTTTAATTTCAAAATTCAACATTAAATCTTATTTAACTCCCCATGTTAGAATTACCGATACCAATCAATTAAATTAAATCTCTGATAATTTAATTCATTGATTAATTTAATCATTTATTACTATGCTTAATTTATTTCATGTGACAGATATATATACATATATATAATCCACCTGCAGAATTTTCACACGAAAACTTATAAGCAATCATAAAGAGGTATCATCAATCTCAAGGTCGAGACATGGATTCTATCAACTAGTTATTATTTCACAAATGTGATTTATCATCGTCCAATCTATCAGGAATATATTGACCCACGATAGGGTCTCACCTTTTGACAGATCAAGATGATAAATAAATTACATTGATCATAATAATTATAGCAAGATTAAGAGTATAAGTTCATTTAATGATTCTAGAGAAGATGTTATATAAATACTCAGAACATAAACAAGTTTCTCTACTTGGTCCGTTCAATACACACGAATAGCGTACTAGCACAAGAAGTTGGAATGGAACCACTCCCATAATCAAGATCAAATTATATCTAATCTTGTGCTACAATCATCAAGATGTCTGTCCAACTTCATCTTTGATTGTGAACATATATTTATAATTTATAAGGACCGACAATTTTAATCTTTCGTGTATGAGTCAAATAACTCCATACACTAAATCGTCTACTATATAAATAAAGGACACACATGTAGGCATAATGATCTATTTAATAGAAATTTTATTGAATCAAATAAATAAAATAATCAGTTTTTACATAACGATAAAAACATAATACTATAGCTAAACCAGATGGTTAATAGTATATCCTAACAGGTTTAACTTTTATTTTTTTATAGAAAAAAAACCTATAATGGAAAGTCATAGTCAAGGAGCTTAATTTAGTTGGGCACTTGCATAAACTAATTTGATCAATATTTTAAAATGTATTTTCCACCATATTATAGACAAAGAATTGTAATTTATAGTTTTTTTTTATACATATATATAATTTTGAAATATCAAAATCATAATTTTAAATATTGAATTAATCTAATCCAATTTAGCTTAAAAAATAGTCATATTAACTCTAGATAAGCAACACATAACAACTAAATATGATAATTAATATGAGACTAAAGAAATACCAGTAATGGCTAATTTTAATTTCTCGTAGAGTTATCAATGATGGATTCTTATTTCAACCCAATAGCATTTTCGCTGAAAATTGCTCCTCCGGTTTTACTCCTCCCCCTTGTTTCCTGATGTAATTTAGCTCAAACATTAATGTTTTTTCACGACATACTCAAAGCAATTGCAAGCTTTCAGGTAATATAATAATAATATCGTTGATAGGAGAACAACGAATAACACAAGGGTGCTCTAGCATTTAATTTGTTGAATTTACATTATATATTTCATTCTTTAGCCAAGTATGCAGTACTTCAAAATGTATGCAAACATTGAAATAACAGTATGGGCACACATGTATTTTGGTATAAATAAAAGACCTAAAATGCTTTAAATCATCTAAAGATCAATTGAACAAAACACAAGCAAGTCATGCCAATACGTAGTATTTGTGAACATTTGACCTGATAGGTGGAATGAAAATAATACCAAATCATGTCAATTCAACATAACTTGTGAACACATAACAAGATAGGAATAATGAACGAAATGTCAAATCTTGTTAATTTGGCATAACTTGTGAACAATTGAATGACACATATTAGTATTGTCAATTAGGCAACAGTTTATGAATAATTTAAAGAAAGTTACGATTCGCTAGCTCTTCACAACTTGTGAATGTTTTACATTCTTTCGAATACATAATAACTAGGTTAGTTTTGCACAAATACTTTAAACGAGAAGAAAAATTAAAGTTAAAACACCATATATAGCAACCTTAGACGTTCCTAGGTCATTTAAAACACTAGACAGGGAGCCTGTGAAGTTAGCAGTAAGCATAAAGAATTTCCAGGAATGGAAAGGAAGAGAGAAGAAGAAAGTGTTGTCTGTTTAGTGTAGACCTTGGTCATGCAAGACATGTGCAAACCTTTTATTGCCTAGCTTTATCCAAGTTGGACATTATCAACAAGCTAAGGTGCAATTCTTTTTGTGACTTCATTGAATACACCTTTTTTGTTTTTTTCCTTTTTGCCACAGGGAGGTGAAGTGTGAGCTGCAGAAATCAATTAATTGGGCCAATGCTAGCTTGGCCATATTTCTATTAAAGGAAACGTTGGTGGGGGACAATTAGTTCCCATACATATATAGGAACTGCTAGTGCTCGATGTGGACATCCATTTGTGGGAACACTAATTAAACCATTCCTCAAGACTCGCACGTGTAACTATTTGCGCTGATCCTTTGGCTGCAGGGTGCGAAGGTAGAAATTTCGTTAATGTACTCTTTTGTATTGACTTAATTCAACATTTATATATATATATATATATATACATTGAAAAAAGAGAGCAAGTAATACCAATTAAGTACTGAAATAGCTAATAAACAGCATCGACGTTAAAATTAACGATGCACAACAAATCTGCCTTCCAAGATGGGAAATGTAGCTTATCAATTTAATGGTTAAAAATGAATTTCATAGAGTTGACGTTCCATGGAGAAGAGATCTTGATTCATACGCTTTGTGGAATCCAACATCAGGTAAACTTGTCATTTATTGGCCATCAAGAAAATCCAATCTATCCCAAGCTAGTTGATCAGATCAGTTATACAAATCCTCACTATCTATGCCGTTCCATTTCCAATCCAATACTATACTATACGAAGTAAAATTAAAAACAAAAAACACTAAAAGTTGTCTATTTTTTTCTTTTGACATGCAATTCCTAGAAAAAACATTGAAGTACTTTAAGTAAACGTACTTACTCCAAATTAAAAGGAATGAAATAAAGAAGTGCAAATCAAGTTTATGAGTGATGTATCCAAGTAACTGAATTAATCAAATCATGATTCCAAATAATTAAGAGCTAACACAATAATCCAGAAATCACGAGGAAGAGAAATTGGCTGTTTAATTTATTTTGGGCTTAGCTTGAACCTAAAAATCCAAGTAAATTATTCAGACAAAACATCAATACCAAGCAAAGCCATAATCTCATCTTCAACATTCTCATTCAATATGTCCTCCCAAAATCCTTCATTATTATGATCTCCACCAAATCCTAGATCTTTGTCAACATAATTATCTTCTTCCAAATTGATTAATTTGCTCCCACTTTGTCCTAATTGCATGTTCATAGCCACTTCTAAATCATCCTCAAATTCAGTATTAATATTATCACCAAAGTCTTGAGATTCTAACTTTATTATATTGCTAGGACCTTGATGATCAATTGGCCTCCTTCTCTTCTTCTTGATTGCTTCTTCAAGTTCTTTCCTTTTATCCTTTTGTTGCATTATCTGCTCCACAAAGTTTGGATTTTGTAATGCTTTAGCCAAGAAACTCATCATTTGTTGCTGCTTCATTTCTGTCCCATGAAGCTTTTGTTCCATAGCTTGAAGGTGTGATTTAGTAGTCTTTTGGTACTGTTTAAGTTTAACAAGTTCAATCATGAGAACTTGCTTGTCGCGCCTCAATCGATCAATTTCTCCATCGAATGATCCAAAGCTTCCCAACTCAACACATGATGATGATGAAGAGTTCATACCTTGGTTAGATGAAGATGAAGCCTTGATGAAATTAGTTGTTTTTCTCCTCCTTATTGTTCTCAAGAGATGCTTTTTCCCCCTCAAAAAACCTTCATTAGCAAATTCCCAATGGTCTGGATTTACTTTCCTAAATCCCTGCATTTTTCACACATTCCTATTCCTCCAGTAAGAAAAGAAAAACACAAAAGCTGATGAAAAACCAATAATAGTGGAGTAGTATTCTTTGTCGTTACAAAATCCACCATAGCTATGTCGCTAAACCAGCAGTGGCGGAACTAGAATTTTCACTAAGGGGGTTCGAATTATAAAAAAGTATAACACATGAAGAGGCCAAAGGGAGTTCAACATCTACTATATATACGTAAAAAATAATTTTCAGCATGTACAAAACAGTGTAATTTTCTGCCAAAGAGGGCTCGGATGAACTCCCTAGGCCCTTGCTAGCTCCGCCCCTATAAAAAGGATAAGTGATAGATTTGTTGTTTAGCTAAAGAATTTGTCTGTCGTTGATTCCTATTTTTAGTAATGAATAGATCTTGACAGGTAATTAATTAAAATATCTCCAGGTACTAAGCACTTTCCTAATTATCAAGAATGATGAAAATGAACATTTACTTTTAATGTAGTGAAAGCCAAAGAAGATTTATCCACATCCCTTTCATAGTCATTGAGCTTTAGAAATAGGTTTTCTACACTAATTTTTGCCACTTGAAAACAATTCAACCGTATCAATCTTGATATGGTAATTTGGAACTTTGAACTTTTCATTTTACGATCCTTAACGAATGTCATGGTATATGTTACTATAAAATCAAATGTCTAGTCAACACCGTCATATAATATTGTGTGTGAATTGGCATAGAGAATGAAAAAAAATGCTTACATAAGTATTGAGCTGCCTGACAAAGCTTGAGAAATTGTTATGCTTGAAATACCTTGGAAGAAGATTGATGGACAAGTTCTGGGGATCCCATACTATGAAACTGTTGTTACCTCTACTCCAAGAAACGACGTCGTTGCTACTTGGATCATCCACAAGTTCATATGTTTTTGTAAGAAATGGTGGAGGTACATTCTCATGAAGACACTCCATTGGTTGAGGCATCGACGATGAAAATGATCCATCAAACTCTTCTTTTATTGAATTACCAAAATGATCCATAGGCCTTGAATCTTTGAGCATAGTATATTATAAGTTTGAGTAGTCAATGAAGAATGTTGTGTATATTTTTTTGGAAGAAAGGAGAGGTTATGTGGGGAGGTAATTAAAACAGTTTGTGAATGAGAAAAGATAGGGTTAATATTAATTTGGAGTATGGGGAAGAGGGAGAAGAAGTGGGAACAAATTAAATAATATTTCGTCCGTTTTAATTTGTTTGGCCTACCTTTCTTTTTAGTTCCGTTTAAAAAAGAATGATCATTTTCCAATTTTAAGTAATTAACTCTTTAACTTCAACAACATGTTTAAGATCACAAAATTAAAGGACATTTTGGTACATTTGATATATCTTTAATTTAAGACCACGAAATTCAAAAGACTTTTTAAAAGAAAATTTATATCAAGTTAAAATAGTTCAAACAAATTGAAACAAGAGAAGTATGTTGCAATATTGGAGGTATGTTAACTAGACAGAGAGTAATGGGAATTAAAAAGGAGGTGAAGTCAGGACTCAATGAATATTATATACATTTTTTACTATTGAGGTCGACTCAGATATTTTTAGCCCTCTTTCCTACTTAATATAATCTTCTTTTTAAAAAATAAAAATAAAAATTGGAACGTTCTATGAGTGGAACAATTCTCATGTTATTCTTTCAAGCCTTCGTTGGCTGATTTTTCCATTTGTCCATATTTGCATTGAGATTTCAATTAATTTGATATTTTTAAAAAAAATATATGATTTAAATTATAATTATTGAATACATATATTATTTAAGTTAAAATTATTAAATTCAACTGAATATTTATCGCAACGATATATCACTTATTTGGATTATCAAATCCACTAAAAGACCATACAAAAATTGAATTCTAGAAATTTGCTAGGTGTTCTATCAATCACACGTTGTTTATTCGCTTTGAAAATCTTTACATAGTATATAGTAGTAGTAATATTTAGAAGTTTAATTTGTTCAAAAATGATTTGCTTGAAAATATCTTGCCTACCCCAAAGTAAAGGAAAATATCTTGGCAACTAAATAATATTATATGCATTAATCAAATCAAACTTTTGAAGTCATAATTATAGCTTAAGGACGGTCCACTTGTATGAAGCAAATGGAGCCACGCGTCTAGATCTTGCATATTGGTTAAACAAATAAGATTCTACACATTTTAATAATAATAATATGCTCCCTTTAAAACAACATACTCAAATTAACCAATATACTACTTCTTTTGGATTATCTAATATATTCAAAGCTAAGTTTGTTGGCTCCATTAATAATTTATATTTATATGAAGTAGGTCTACTGGAGAAAGTAGTTTGCACTTATAATAAAGATTTTTCCCTTAAACATTTAGATTTCAGTTATTATGTTTGTTTATTTTTTAGGTTTGAATTTTAATTATTAAATATGTTTATTTTATAATTTTACAAATATGTAATGATTCTAAATAATTAAGATCTATTAATAAAATTTTAATATCATTAAGATGTCTATTCAAAAGTTTCTACAAACATAGTATGACGTAATTCATCACTACTACTCTATCCATTTTCACCGCTACTCATCGTCGCCTCTCAGCTACCACCACCATGGCCTACAAGCTACGACCACCATCATCAGTCATAATCACAATTACTGTCAATCACGTAAGTCAGTTGTCTCCATTTATAAATTTTATATTTGTTATTTTTTTAAATAAAGACAAATATTATATAACAAACAGTTTTAAGTAGTTAGTATTCAGATCTTAATATTTAAACATGTATTTAATTTCAAACGTCTTAATCTTAATGAAAACAAATAAGATGTTAAACACTTCTTACTAAGAAATTCTTCATTCGCTCGATTTAAGTCATTTAATACAAGTCCTTTGTAGGTAGAGCAATATAATAGCCTTGTTATAAGTAATATTGTTTTGCTTGTAGGTGATCCTTATTCGAACTCAAATTAATAAAGTTTTAACTTTTTTAAAAATTTCGTTTAAATATCTACTACGATGTTCATTCTTTAAAACATGAGTTCGAGTTAGCTTTTAGAAGATCTCTCGAATTTTATTGATTTAATCCACAATTTCTTTTTGAAATAGAAGAATGATAAATTAGTTTACCAATTAATAGATTCGTTAATTGTTTTCATTCATACGCCAATATATAACATATGGTTAGTATTGTTAATAACACTTTTAGCAAAAGACAAAATCTAGGAGGTTGTTGGTATAAAGCAAATAATCCAACTAGTGGTGTAAACATTTGATTGGTTTTATGATTTTGACAATAAAAAAATAGGCAAAATAGTGAGGAACATTTGTCCACGTCAATAGACTTCCAAACATCTTCTTATGGGAAACAGGTGGAGAATTTGTATTCGAATTAGTGGTAACATCATTTGGCTTTTGTTTCAAAAAAGGAATACTCCATTAATTAATTACTATTCAAATTAAATCACTCAATTAGTCACATGATTACAAGTAAGTAAATTAATTAAGTTAACAAAAGAAGACAAGAGCTATATTATTATTATTTTTTGGGAAAAAAGGAAAGAAATTAAAGTTGAACTTGAGAATTGTTATAAAATCCGCAGAGTGCTAAAACAAAATTGTTAAGAAAAATATGAATTTCTATAGGTGACAGTTCATCTAACCATAAAGTGAGTACATTAATTTATTTTATTATTAGATGGTCGTTGTATAAATTTATTTTAACAATTAATAAGACAATAAAAAAGACAGGAAAAATCTGAAAGTATCCCATATCGCAGTGTGGACCAAATCCAGTCGATATGAATGATTATGAAACATCCATATTTCTTTAATTCTTGCTTTATACAAACGGTAAATATGAGAAAAAAGGAGCATTGATCAATTAAAGTCCAGAAAACAACAAAAATCTAGGGGACATGTCAAACAAATACTACTCCTATGTCTCATATTAATTGTTCACTATACTAAAAATAGTTATCTCATATTAATTGATCACCTTATTAAATAAAAAAAATATTAATTAAATTTTTCCCATATTACTCTTGCAATTAATTCTTTTTGAAAGTATTCACATTTGTTTGTAAAGTTATAAAGAAATTTTTTAAAGGGTAAATTAGTAAAACAATTTTCTTATTTATGATTTTTTAATATACGTGTAAAAGAGAAAGTGTGCAACTAATAAGACGAAGGAAGTAATGATTAAACTCATAATACTCTCTCCGTCTTATATTAGTTGGACACATTTCTTTTTACATGCATGTTAAGAAATCATAAATAAAAAGGTAATTTACTGATTCACCTCCTAAGAAACTTCTTTGCAACTTTACAAACAAGTGTGAATACTTTTATAAAGAATTAATTGCAAGGGTAATATGAGAAAAAATTAATTAATGCTTTCTTGGTTCTTGATTTAATAAGGTGACAAACTAATATGAAATAATTATTTTTATTAAGGTGACCAATTAATATAGAACGGAGGGAGCAATATTTAGTTATCTAACAAAAAGTACTGGTGATAATAGTATATTAGTAGAAATTATACACCAATAAGGAGTGTGATAATATGATTGAGATTCATCACTCTCAATTAGAGGTCTAAATTGAGATTTTGAAAATGAAAGATCTGTTTTGATGCATTGTATTGTCATTTAATTAATTTATTGGATGCAAATTCAAATTAATTGAAGATATGCAAATACAAGAGGTTGGATGGAAAAGAAAAACTGTCAATATTTGAGAAAGTCAGAGGAAGCACCACATTTGAAGCCACGTGTTGCATCGTCAACCCACTGAAAGAAAAGCTGAAAAAATGCTCTAATAATCACTCAAGAACAGTGATATTATATTTAAAATAACAATATTAAAATTAATTCCATAGTAATATTTAATATTATAATGCAAACTCGTGATATCTTGTCGTCCCACTGTTATTATGACCACAAAATCCAACGACTACTCAAGAAAAACAGCTTAAAAGGTTGCGTTGGTTGTCAATTGTATATCTAGAAACAACAAGAACATACATTCACTAATCACTAATATAGCTATCCATATCATTTACAGAAATTTCACTTTTACTCATTCAAATTAATAAGATAATATATTATTTACCCATTCAGCTAGTAATATGAAAACAATTTAGCATACATGGTGCACCCATAATAAAGTTCAAGTAGAATTTTCAAAAATCCAACTATAGCTAGAACTCATATCAAAAGTATAATCGGAGGACATACTGAGGTCTGTGTGTTGATATGACAGAAAATATTTTCTGTAAATAATAATATTTTCTTAATAGATGTTTCATCAGTTTTGATTGAAGAGTGAACCATATTTCTCTTGAAATGATACAGTATTTTGTGAGTTGAACTCTTAGGGAGGATTCTGCAAAAAATCTAGGAAAGGTACGTATAATATATATAGCAACAAGGACCACCACTTAATTAATTTTACAGACATCCAACAAATAACCGATGATAAATTTCAGCAAGGAGGACAATCATTCCCCCTTTCATGGTTTTATGGACTATGGTAGGAAGTGCACAAATAACCCTGCTATTTGTTTACCCTTAAAACGATATAGTTGAATTTATAGGCGTCGCTCAAGAACACGACTATTGAAATTACCAAATAATTAGATTGTTGTTTACTAAATTGCTTAATATAAAGGGATTAAGAACGATAAATCAAACGACGACAAGAAAATAACCGAATAAGTTAAGCCTATTTTCTTACGTAGTTGTTCGGCTACATCACTGGAAAAGTAGTAGACAATTATATATCAGTATTTTTACCCAGAAAAAAAAAAAGTATTTTTACCCCCCTTAATTCTTGATAACACAGTATATTACTAACACATATAAGTATGTATTATGTAACATACCATATGTAACATACCATCTATCGTTTAGCAATATATCTTATTTATATATTGCTAATGATTTACTTATATTAATATCATTTGATATACTACTAATTAAAAATAATAAGAAAATATAATAAATATTGGTATACCAATAAAATTAATCAACACATATGTGGTAGACATCAAAATTTTGTAGGACTCTACAAGATAGGTTAATTTACTCTAAACCCTAGTTTACGCCTATATAAGGAGTAACATATCCCCTTGAAGAGGCATCTCGAATATCCCACAAAATCTTGAGTATTCATAAAGAGATCCACAAAATCCTCCTTTCATGGAGATCATATCCAAATCTTCCTACGTTCAAGAAATACGCTACTGACGGCTCTCGAATCACGGTGAATATTCATAGAGAAGAATCAAGGGAGGAACAGATTTGTACTCGCAATATTTATCAATAAAAATATGTTTCTTCATATGTTATTTGTGATTGCAATTTCTTTTCTGTAATATTAAAATATGTTGCAAACATATGTTAACATGATACCGTACCATATACAATATATATTGAGATATACGCACGTAATATATTATTTCTCGTCCAATAATATACCTTTTTATTGTAAATGAATTTACTGCAGATTTTTCTTTTTATGAAAATTATAAGTTACATACACGGAAGACGGAGGAGGAGAAGCCTGAACTTGTCCTTTTTATTGATGAAGGAAAATTGCATATCGCTGCTATTTACTCTCTCGATCAAATTAGTATTAGCACTTCTCCTTGAAATACAGTAGACTACATTTACTATTTTATTTTTATTTTTGGGTCCAGACAACATTTACTACTTCATTGATGTTTTATTATTATTCTAATTAGCCAAACCATTTGGTCCTACATGTTCCCACTTCAATAATAACTCTCTCCGCCAATGTTTTCAAATTGATTCAACTAGCCTTTAATGATATATAAGTATGTTCTAACAACAATACTTTCTCCGTCCTCTATTAGTTGTTTATTTTTGTCAAAAATATTTGTCTCAAATTATTTATCCATTTTACTAAATCAAGGTAAAATTAATTTTAAAAAATTGATTTTACCTTTTCAATTGATATTTTTTGAAAGCCTAAAGAAGTTTATAGATTTCAACAAGTTTCTTTTTCAAAAGAGTGAATAAAGGGTAAATTAGTAAAACTATCAATCTTATTAGTAAAAATTGGGGGTAGGGGAAGGAAAAATAAGGGAGGGGATTACAAGGTGAAGAAGTTAACTTCAGATAGCCAACAAACCGAGCTACTAAGATTCCCTAAAGCTATGCAACCTCATTGTGAAAAATATAGTGAAACTAACATAAATAGTTGCCCATTAAAATAATAGTCATCAAATATATATTTTGTGTATATTAATGTATGATATATATAAAATATACATTTTGAATGCAAAATAATATATTTCTTTTTATATATTTAATTAGTTAATGTAATTATTTTTAGCGGACCATCAAATATATTCCCCCCCCCCCCTAAAATATTGTGTTAGGGAGTTGCGGAATGGCGTAATATTGTGTTAGGGAGTTGCAGGAATGGCGTCTTAAAGAATTTCCATTTGATCTCTATTTTTATTTAGTACTTTCAATTTGTTTAGCACTCTTTGGCCTCATTTGCTTTCATCAAGATTAACACGTCTGAATTTGAATGTACATCTAAATGATTAAGATGTTATCTCTAGATCTGAATACTGAACGATTAAGGCTGTTTATTTTTTAACATCTGAATATGCATAATTTATTAATTTGTAAATATAATAAAAATACAATTCAAATAAAAAAAAAATTAACTATGTACTAAAAAAATATTTAATTTAATAAAATAAAATTATTATTTAATTTAAAAAAATGAGACATTTATGTTTGCTAGTGATGATGGAGATGGTTTGTAATGGTAGTGATGGTGGTAATGGTTGGTGTTAGTGTATAGTAATGTTGGTGGTGATATATAGTTGTGATTGTTATTTTCGGGTGATAAATAAAATCTGTACTTAAACAAAGTAAGTAGAAACAAGGAATCAAACTATTTACGAAAACTAGTTGTAGAAAAGAGATGAAGAAGAAATCGAGCCCACTGAATACACAGTGTGTCCTTAAGGAAATTATTCCCCTCAAGCACCCGAGGTTAATGGAATATATCCTCCCAGGATAGAACGATTAACATCAACAGAATAGCGGTACCTCAAATTCTGTTGAACAGCGAACCACTCAACGGTAGTAAATCACACTTGAATTTTAGAAGAAATGTAGAAGTATACTTGTATTTTTCGTACACAAATAGTACTTAAATTCGTGCTTCATATCTGAGGAAGAATCAGATATTTATAGCCAAAAGTACTGTTTCAGAAAGGAAGCAACAGTTCAGAAAAGTTGCACTGTTTCAGATACGATAGGACGATGTGCGGTTTGCACAAGAGAAAGTGCGTATCGCACATCCGTCACACATGAAATCAGCGAGTCTGCCAGAATTGGACGTGATGTGTGAAACCATGTGCGAAACGCACAAGCCATTGTGCGCGTCGCATGTCTCTTTGCATGTCACGAAACAGTGAGTCAAAAAGTTGCATCTCTTTGACGTGCGACTCGTGTGCGTTTAGCACAAGCCAATGTGCGGCTTGCACATGGAGAAATATTTTGGATTAGACTTTTGGTTTAAACAATTAAGTTTAAGTAAACTTTATCCAAAAAGATAATCTCTCGATCGATCTTTTAACGAAGCCAAAGCCAAAGCCGAAGCTGAGTCGAGCCGACGATGATGATGGCGCGAGGCTTGTCTTCTTCTCAACCACTTTAATACCACGAGGAGGTGTTTCTCAATATAAACACTTGAAATTTCCTTTCCACCACTAATGTGGTACAAATGCTCTTTACAAAAGCAAAAGTGAAATTTCATTTTCTCTCCATTTCTATTCTCTCCATTTACTATTCACTTTTCATTACTAAACCCCAACAATCTCCCACATGAATGGGGAATGGCTATAAGATGAAAGAATATACGGACAAGTGTGTGATCTACAAGCAAAGATTAATTACATCTAGATAAGTAGGTTTCCCTTTGAACTTTTCGTAGTGAACTTATATCGAATGCACTCGGTCAATCAGTAAAAGTGATATCTTTGAACCGTCGAACTTTGTTGTACACCTAGACAATACAAGTCACAGAATTAACCTTTAACCGTTTATGATTCTCACGGTTTTGTTCATTTCAGCCATGAACACTACCTGATTTCATAAGTGCTTAGAGAATCGACCTTTACTATTATTCTCCTTGAAGCGGCTTACACTTCACACTTACATAGGTGGTTTTCTAAACGTTTAATCCTATAGATAAACTATTTGGTCATACCTGCCAAACTTAGAAACCATTAAAAAGCTTTAAGCCTTAAAAGTTTTACCCTTATTTCTGAACATTGTCTTTATCACGAGAATGGGTTGAGTTATTTGATAATGTTGAACCGTCAATCATAACAATGTTTTTCTCCTTGAACCTAGCTCTTGGGATCTCTAGTCTACTAGGTAGAGTTACCTCCATGATGACTTGTCCTAGGTCTTAAACCCATTCCCCTTGATGATCTTTCATCTACCTCTCTAGTTAGGCCTTTTGTAAGTGGATCCGACACATTATCTTTTGACTTTACATAGTCAATCGTGATAATTCCACTTGAGAGTAGTTTTCTAACGGTGTTATGTCTCCGTTGAATATAATGAGATTTTTTGTTATACATAGTGCTCCCTGTCTTACCTATTGCCGCTTGGCTATCACAGTGTATGCATACAGGTGCCAACGGTTTGGACCAGAACGGAATGTCTTCCAAGAAATTCCGGAGCCAATAAGCTTCTTCACCGGCTTTATCTAAAGCTATAAACTCAGATTCCATTGTAGAGCGAGCGATATATGTTTGTTTGGATGACTTCCAAAAAACTGCTCCTCCACCAAGAGTAAATACATATCCACTTGTGGATTTAATTTCAGATGATCCGGTGATCTAATTTGCATCACTATATCCTTCAAATACTGTAAGATATTTGTTATAATGCAAAGCATAATTTTGAGTATGTTTTAAATACCTCAAAACTCATTGCATTGCCATCCAATGAGTTTGACTGGGATTACTTGTATACCGACTTAGTTTACTAATAGCACATGCTATATTTGGTCGCGTACAGTTCATGATATACATCAAACTTCTCAAAACTCATGCATATTTCAATTGTGAGTCGCTTTCATCTTCATTCTTTTGAAGTGCAAAACTCACATCCATTGGTGTCTTGGCAACATTGAAATTCAAATACTTGAATTTATCAAGTACTTTTTCAATATAATGAGACTGTGACAAAGCTAGACCTTGAGGAGTTTTATGAATTCTGATCTCTAAGATCACGTCAGCAACTCCTAAGTCTTTCATATCAAATTTGCTAGCCAGCATACGCTTAGTAGCATTTATGTCAGAAATATCTCTACTGATGATCAGCATATTATCAACATACAAACAAACAATGACTTTATGATTTGGAGTGTCCTTAATGTAAACACATTTATCACACTCATTAATCTTAAAACCATTTGCCAATATTGTTTGGTCAAACTTTGTATGCCATTGTTTGGGTGCTTGTTTTAGTCCATAAAGTGACTTAACAAGTTTGCACACCTTTTTTTCTTTACCCGAAACCACAAAACCTTCAGGTTATTTCATGTAAATTTCTTCCTCCAACTCTCCATTCAAGAAAGTTGTTTTCACATCCATTTGATGGATTTCAAGACCATATACAGCCGCCAATTCAACTAACATCCGAATAGATGTAATTCTTATTACCGATGAATATGTGTCAAAATAATCAAGACCTTCCTTTTGTCTATAGCCTTTGACAATAAGTCTTACCTTATATTTGTCAATAGTTCCATCAGCTTTTAATTTCCTTTTAAAGATCCATTTGGAACCTAAAGGTTTATTTTCAGGAGGAAGATCAACCAATTTCCAAGTGTGATTGCTTAGGATTGATTCTATCTCACTATTGACAGCTTCTTTCCAAAAAGTTGAGTGTCCGGAAGATATAACTTCTTTAAACGTTTGAGGCTCATTTTCAAGAAGAAAAGTCACAAAATCTGATATAAATGAAGTAGATGTCCTTTGACGTTTACTACGTCTTAGATTCTCTTCATCGGGAGTACTTTCCTTTGATTCTTCCCGAGGTCATTTAGTTCTTTCGCTTGATGACTCACTATTCATTTTATACGGATAAATATGTTCAAAGAATTCAGCATTATCTGATTCTATTATCGTATTATTATGAATATCGGGATGATTGAATTTGTGAACCAAAAATTGACATGCTTTACTGTTTGTAGCATATTCAATAAAAACACAATCCATAGTCTTAGGTCCTATCTGGACCCTCTTGGGTTTAGAAACTTGGACTTTGGTTAAGCACCCCCACACTTTGAAATATTTCAAGTTGAATTTTCTTCCTTTCCATTTTTCATATGGAATAGATTGCATTTTATTGTGGGGTACTCTATTGAGTATTTTGTTTGAAGTAAGGATAGCTTCCCCCCACAAGCGTTGCAGTAAACCTGAACTTATTAATAAGGCATACATCATTTCCTTCAATGTTTGATTTTTTCTTTCCGCAATTCCATTGGATTGAGGTGTATATGGGCAGTAGTTTGATGGATGATTCCATTTTCCAAACATATTGCTTCAAAAGGAGATTCATACTCTCCTCCCCTATCACTCCTTATCATTTTGATCTTTTTGTTCAACTGATTTTCAACTTCAATTTTGTATTGCTTAAATGCTTCAATTGCTTCATCCTTACTGTTAAGCAAGTAAACATAACAATATCGAGTACAATCGTCAATAAAGGTTATAAAATACATTTTTTCATCGCGAGATGGTATTGACTTCATATCATAAATATATGTGTGTATTAGTCTAAGGGACTTGAATTCCTTTCAACAGACTTATACGGATGTCTAACAAATTTAGATTCAACACATGTTTGACATTGTGATTTATTGCATTTAAATTTAGGCAAAACTAATCAGTTTTCACAATGTTTTATAATTGACATGTCCCAAACGATCATGCCACAACTTGTTAGACTCAAGCAAGTAAGAAGAAGCCTCAACTTCATTCATTCCAACAACCATTATATCAAGTTTGCAAAGGCCCTCATCTAGGTAATCTTTTCCAACATACATATTGTTCTTACTTATTACAACTTTTTTCAAGATAAACATACACTTAAACCCGTTCTCAACGAGAAGTGATGTAGAAACTAGGTTCTTTCTAATAGTAAGAACATAGAGAACGTTGTTGAGAGTCAACACCTTGCCGAAAGTCATCTTTAGGAATATCTTCCTACTTTCTTCAATCTTGGTTGTTGCAGAATTTCCCATAAGGGGTTTTTCTTTGGGTTCAGCGGGAGTATAAGTAGCAAAAGCTTCTTTATCAATACAAACATGTCGACTGACTCCCGAATCAAACTACTACTCCTTTGGATTTCCAACTAGATTGCATGTAGTGAGCATAACACACACATTTTCAATCTCATCCATTGCTTGACCCTTTTTTTTTGTTATTTGGAGTAACATCCTTAACAAGATTTGCATCCATCATTGCTGATTTTTCATGCAACTTATTGTCCTCTTCCATCTTGAGACAAATCACAAGATCATCCAAACTAGATAGTTGGTTTTCAAGCATTCTTTCTTCAGGAATATGAGAATTTTTACTTGTGAGCTTTTGCACTCCAAGTGTGGTCAGCCAAACGGATATCACATGTTTCCAACCTTTCAAGTTCATATCAGAAAAATTTTCTGATTTCTCTGCCGGAGCATTTGCAGAACTTGAACGGCTTGATGACGAAATAATAGTTGTTGTTGAGACAACACCATTCACAACCGAATCAATTTGTCATTCAGTTTCAGTCGTCATCTTTCTGTCACAATTTTGACAAACAATTAGTATTACAAAATACTAACAATAAAGACTTACTCTTTATTCACACTGTTTCAAGTTAATGATGAAGTTTTAATATTCTTCGAATCGCTTAACTTTCAATTCCGATAAAGTTTTTATATTCTTTAAATCAAAATAATCACTCAACTAGCGTGTTTAGGATATTGGTGAAGTTTTTATCTTCTTCAAACCAAACTTTACTCAAACTTGTTTCTAGTTAACGATGAAGTTTTTATATCTTTGAATCGTTCAACCGAATGAACTCTAAGTTCTGACGAAGTTTTTATATTCTTCAAATCAGAACGAAGATTCAAATGGAGTAGAAAATCAAAAGGTTTTAATCTCCAGAAACTTCAAATACAGATAAACAGTAATTTTCTTAAGATTGTTATTTTAAGGATTTCAAAAAACAATAATTTCCTTAAGATTGTTATTTTAAGGATTTCAAAAAATAATAATTTTCTTAAGATTGTTATTTTCGGGTGATAAATAAAATCTGTACTTAAACAAAGTAAGTAGAAATAAGCAATCAAACTATTTACGAAAAATAGTTATAGAAAAGAGATGAAGAAGAAATCGAGCCCACTGAATACACAGTGTGTCCTTAAGGAAATTATTCCCCTCAAGCACCCGAGGTTAATGGAATATATCCTCCCAGGATAGAACGATTAACATCAACAGAATAGCGGTACCTCATATTTTGTTGAACAGCGAACCACTCAACGGTAGTAAATCACACTTGAATTTTAGAAGAAATGTAGAAGTATACTTGTGGTTTTCGTACTCAAATAGTACTTAAATTCGTGCTTCATATCTGAGGAAGAATCAGATATTTATAGCCAAAAGCACTGCTTCAGAAAGGAAGCAACGGTTTAAAAAAGTTGCATTATTTCAGATATGACGGAAAGATGTGCGGTTAGCACAAGAGAAAGTGTGTGTCGCACGTCCGTCGCACATGAAACTAGTGAGTCTGCCAGAACTGGACGTGATGTGCAAAACGACGTGTAAAATGTACAAGCCATTGTGCGCGTCGCATGTCTCTTTGCATGTCACGAAATAGTGAGTCAAAAAGTTGTGTCTCTTTGACGTGTGACTCATGTGCGTTTCGCACGAGCCAATGTGCGGCTTGCACATGGAGAAATATTCTGGGTTAGACTTTTAATTTAAACAATTAAGTTTAAATAAACTTTGTCCAAAAAGATAATCTATCGATCGATCTTTTGCCAAAGCCAAAGCCGACCCAATGACGACGATGGTGCGAGGCTTGTCTTCTTCTCAACCCTTTTAATACCATGAGGAAGTGTTTCTCAATATAAACACTTGAAATTTCCTTTCCACCACCAATGTGGTACAAATGCTCTTTACAAAAGCAAAAGTGAAATTTTATTTTTCCTCCATTTCTATTCTCTCCATTTACCATTCACTTTTCATTACTAAACCCCAACAGTGGTGGTAAAGGTGATTGGTGTTGTAGTAATTGTCATGATGATGACGATTGGTAGCATTGGTGGTGGTTTTGTGATGGTGAAGTTGGTTAAGGTTAGTAGTTGATGGTGTTAATGGTGGTGACTGAAAAAAGTGTGGTAGTTAGTGGCAGTTCTAATTGTGATGGTGGAGGTGGTTGGCAGTAGGAATTGACGTACTGGTGGTAGTGGCTAATAGTGATGGAGGCGGCGCCAACGGTGATAGTGGTGCTGAAGAATGTGATTGAAGGTGTGTTGATGGTAATTAACGGCGGTGCTAGTTTTGATGGTGGAGTTGATTAGTAGTAGAGATTGATCACAGTGGTGGTGGAGTTGACGATGATGATGGTGACAATGGATATAATTATAATAATGGAGGTAGTAGGCGTGGTAGTGGTTGATAGTAGTGGTGGTTGGTGGTGGTGATTGACGATGGTAATTGTGGTTGACAACAGTGGTGGTGGTTGTGATCACAAAGGTTGTAAGTGATGGTGATTGGTGATTGTGGATAGAGTGATGGTGAATATTATCCATACAAAATTACCTCTTAATGGTATGACTTTGTTCTAAATCTTAATGATTAAGACTCATTCAAATCAATTAAGTGCTTAAATCTTAATAAAAATAAATGCACTTAATAATGTAAGGTCTGAATCAGTCAGATCCAGACCTCCATTAAGTGCAAACAAATGAGGCCTTACTCTTTCTATTTTAGACGGTTAACAAATCGACGCATTTATATTTAAACATATTTATATTCCTAGTTTCTCTTGATAAAATGAGTTTTTCACTAAGTTCGTTTCCTCTTCTTCTTTTTTTTTTTTCGTTTCCAAAAGAGTTCGTGTCCTCTTTCCTTTTTTAGATTTTATGTGCAGTCAAACAAATTAATGGAGAATAGTAAGTATTTATTTTGCTCCTAAAAATAGTCAGAAAATTTAAAATTTTGATTTCGCATTAAAAGATTTGGCGGCTAATTAATTACCAAGTAGGTGATTTAATTCTTATATATTTATGGGGCAAGAACAAGTAACAATAGTAGCTGGGCCGGGCATGGTGAATCAATAGTGGTAGTGGGCCTCTGATGAATAAGAGAGTGTGGGCCAACAAGTACTTGGTGGGGTCATTGGGCTCAAGACTCAAACAGTTCAGTCAAACTTATTTAAAGCTCTGTCCAAACAACCTACTGTACCAAACCAGATAAGCCGGCTGTGTGTCTCTCCATTACTCCCTCCGATTCATATTAACTGAATTGAAAGAATTTTTTTCATTCTTCAAAATAAGTGAATTGTTTAAAGATTAACACAATTATTAAAAAAATAAATCATTTTTGTCCTTCCTTTGAAGAAAGAGTATTTTATATTTTCTAGATACTTACACTTTTTACAAAGTAATATTTATGATTTTACATTGAAGTCACTTTTAATTATTATTTTTCATTATCATAATCAAATCCCAAGCCATGTTGAGTAATGATTAACTCTACTTTTAAGAATAGTGTGAGAATAATGGAAAAGGCAAAAGTGAAAAATAATGTTCAAAATATGTCCTAAAAGAGTTTTTTTAAAGAGTGTGCATTATCTCAACATTCAGTTAATATGGACCGGAGGGAGTACTAATTAGGGGCCAACATGGTACGCTAGATATCGAATCAAATTTTCTTATATCTTGATTTTGATTATGATATTTATTAGGTGTTTGACCATGAAAATAAAAAACATAATCACTTTATTTAAAAATTTTGAAGTTGAAGTTGGAGTTAGAGTTGTGTTTGGTCATAATATTTGAAATTAATATTTAGAATTCAAATATATATTTTTTTAAAAATTAATTTTTTTATAACATGCAATATAATTTAAATGGAGTTATTTTATGAAAATAAAAAAGTTGATTTTATAAATTAGAAAGTGAAAAAGTGAAACCAATTAAAGTCCAAAATTCTAAATACAATTTCAAGTTGTATTTGATATTTTTATGGCCAAACAAGAATTTCAGAATAAAGTGAATACGTATTTCGGAATAATGTGAATAATATTTATGGCCAAACATGTCTTTAATATGCATTTTGAAATATTTTGGTATTCACTATTCATTAAAAACTTATTATAATATCAAATATCGTATCAAAGTATATAATTATATATACAATTCATAGATATATTATAATTATAATACTAACAAATAAAATTAATTGTTTAGATATTGAAACTTTGATTATTTTATCTTGATTGAAATGTCATTTTAGTGTGATTGATTAACAAAGGGAATTACTTGTACTTTCATTTGAATATTTCTCCATTTATAAGGTGCTAGTATGATATAGTTAATTAAGACGTGTTTGAAGAGCTAAAATCGTAATTCTTTAATATATGAGTATATGTAAGTCGAAGTAGAACAAACTGTGATTACTGATTTATCATACCACAAAATATCGAAATTAAATTTATAAACTTCTTATCTTATATTTTTAAAATCTAAATTATCGAACCAAAATTTTCAATGCCTTACTTTAAAAGCCATGCCCTCTGCATTTGTCATAAAATCAGAAATTGAGAATATTACAACTCATATCTCATAATTGAAGTACTAATTGTCGCATATTATCTGCTAAGAACCTTTCTGATGGAACCTTTCATCTCAAAAATCTTTCTTATCATTTGCCATGTTGTCATTTCTACAATAATTTATATTTTTTCTCTTAATTCATATCTTATTTTTAACTACTTGTTGTGTTCACGGGGTATGGAACAATTGTTAACTTTAGTAGTTAAGCGTCAACGAATAATTAATTGGGAATAACTAAGGGCTCGTTTGGTAGCTGGTTTGTGAGTGACTTATGCAGATATTGAATCTTGCATAAGTAATACCATGTTTGGTAGCTGGTTAGAAGTTAAGTTATTCATGTATAAAATTAATATAGTGTTTGATTTGCAATTTAGAAAGCTGCATAACTAATACATGTATAAGTTATGAGGAAATCTATGTATTATTTTATGCAGGATAGAAGGTGAAATAACTAATACATGTATAACTAATACATGAAGTAATCACTGCATAAATAATATATAGATTCCCTCATAACTAATCTCTACATTACTAATACCTGCATAACTTTTATTAGCTACCAAACGACCCCTAAATTCATATCTTACAAAAAAAAATTGCAAGATCTTTGTAATTTATTAATGAAATGAATCGTGCTAGTTCTATAAAAATGGATATCGTCTAATTTTTTCTTAAAGAAAGTACTCTGAGAGGTGTTAACTACACCCTCCGTTCCATATTAGTTGCACACTTTTTTTTCTACACGTATATTAAGAAATCATAAATAAAACGATAGTTTTACTAATTTATCCTTTAAAAAACTTCTTTGGAACCTTACAAACAAATGTGAACACTTTCAAAAAAATTAATTGCAAGGGTAATATGAAAAAAAATTAATTAATGATTTCTTTATTTAGTAAGGTGATCAACTAATATAGGACAACTATTTTTAGTATAATGAGCAACTAATTTGAAACAAAAGGAGTACCTTCTAATTGATCAAAATAAATTAAATGCATGTTGGCATTCAATTAATAGCGCTGAATGAGCCACATACATAGAAATTTGCACGTGTTATTAGGAATTAATTTCGATATATGATACTATCTCCGTCCCATTTTTTTTGCACACTTTTTTTTTACACGCATATTAAGAAATAATAAATAAGAAGTTTGTTTTACTAATTTACCCTTTAAAAAACTTCCTTGAAACTTTACAAACAAATGTGAACACTTTCAAAAAGAATTAATTGCAAGAATAATATGGGAAAATTTTAATTAATGCTTTCTTTATTTAGTAAGGTGATCAATTAATATGAGACAACTATTTTTAGTATAGTGAGCAACTAATATGGGACAGATGTACTAATTTAAGTACCCGTAAATTAGTATTCGAGTGAGATTATTATGACGCTTCAATAAAGACTTGCATTACTAATTTTCTCGTGGCTCGATTGCTCATTCATTTTTCTTCCTTAAACATAGATATTTTTCTTTGCTGTTGAAAAATTACAAAGTCAAAAACTTGAAAGCTTTATCTATGGAGCTCGATGACTTGAAATTTTGTAGTACAAATGAAATTAATGGCCCTACAACTATTCTTTGCAATACCTCTAAACTAGTTGGTCTAGTCTAGTCTAGTCTGTTGATTCTTCAAAAGAAGCAACCTCAACTTTTTTTCTTTTTTCAGTCATCAATTTCAGTCTGTCCCTTATTATCATGACTTGTATGTACCAGACTGATATTGCTTATAAAATTGCCTAAACTCCAACAAACCTCTCAAGAATTTTTTATATAAGGGTTTTAATGGTATAGAAAAATACTACTATCTATATTGCGCCTCAATGTAAATAATTTAAATACTCTTTTCATAAAAACGATTGGTAATATATAGCTAGGCTAATAATCTAATATGGAAAATAAAGCAGATAGTATGTACATTAGGTAAAAGTGTGCATCGTTGGTATAATTTTTTTTTGTTTCTTTTTGTGTCTATAAATTAAATTCTAAAAAATAAGAAGAATACGTGTTCTGATATGGAAGTGTGTGTATATATATATATATTGAATTTAAGAACAAATATGTGAAGAATCTATATCTACCTTTTAAAGGATGAATGTATGATCTTTTAATATGACTTGAGCAATCTTCACTGAGCTAGTTTTTAGAATTGAATAAAATTCAAGATTCATTTCTTAATAAAATATAACAAATTATAAGTAATTAGTATGTTTTGAAAGTTGTTAATAGGGATATTTAATTGTCTGTGAAGTTTAAGTGCTATAACAAATCATAATTAATTCATCTCTGTCAATAAATAATTTTTACTAAAATGTTTCAAATTTTTTAGTAAAGAGTAAAGTGATAAGCAAAGAGTAAAAAAGAACCCATCTAGAGAATGTCACCAAATTATTACGTTTCCAACGTTCTGTGTCCCACGTATGAAAAAGAGGAAAAAATGAGTAGTGCCAAAAAATGTAGTAGTTCTTTTCCAACATATTCTTTTTTTAAAATAATAATTATTTTCTCGTCTATTAATACAAAATTATATATTTATTTTTATTTATACAAAACTATACAAATTACAAGAAGAAGTGTAATTTTTTTGAAAAAGAGAAAAACAAATCTAGAAATTTACAAATTATTACAATAATAAGAAGAGTTAAAGTGTAACTAAAAGGCGATCAATTTAATTTGAACCAATAATATATGTATTGTTGGATCATACTCTTAAGGCATGAAGAGTTTGTTGCGACAGTTGCACCTCCAAGCTTGAGGGTAGTACTCTAAAGTAAAAGTAAAACCGGGGTGAACCGAGACTCGAACCGGTTTACACGGCAAACAGCGCCCGCACTTGGATCTACAGGTGGGTGGAGATGAACCCGGTCCACTGAGTTTCTTCTGCTGCTGATTAAGGAATACTCGTTCTGCTTCACAAAACACAATACAGTTAGTAAACTTAATTAATCACAACCCAATAACTAATTAAGAAAGCAAAAGCAAAAAAATGGAACTCACTGAGTTTGGGAGTTGGGCTAATTAAGTGTAGAGCTAATGATGAAGAAATTAGTAAAAGGAATGTGAAAGTGGCTATGGTTGCAAAATTAGAGAGGAAAGGTCGATAGCAGTGGCGTAATTCGCTCATCTCCGAGTTGGAGCTGCAAAACTGTATAGATACTGTATTTTCTTTTCCAAGTGAAATCCTTTAGTATACGAACGAGAATAAAGTGCATTCTGAGGTCTTTGAAGATGGTTAAAAGCAATGGAATTTTTCAAAGGGAGCAGAGAATTCAACTAGAACCTTTATTATGAGAATTAACATGGAGAACAAGTATGGGAATTGCAGAGGCAGGGGGCAGGTTACGCTGTTGCGACGTCTATTATTTAAAGTGTTGCGTCTATGGGGGTCTCAGTCCAAGTCAAAACTCCAACACTCAACCCTTAGATGTTCCAAGACAAGTTATTCGAGGATTATAATGCAGGGATTAATTATATAAAAATTAGTAATATAAAAATTATTTTATATTAAATATTTGTAATAAAATTGAATATACAAGATTTTATTTAATTTTTATTATTTTTTAATTAAAAAATAATAAATTTATAATTATCTATACTATATTAAAAGTGTGAAGAACCTTATAATGTAATTTGAATTTTTTGTTCTTCATTAAAAGTCTCTTAATTTAGACGAAATCGTCTTTTTACTATTTTACTAATATTTAAAAATAAATATTTAATTATAACACTACTGTTTAGGACTTGTATAAGTGTAGTAAAGCCTTTTAATTCACTATTTACACGGAAGATAAATATATCTTTTTAAATACGGACCGTTTTAAATATGATACTAATACTAATGGCAAAGTTGAATCCTACTCTAATAAAAGTTAATTCATAATTGTGTTTTCAACCAAATTTATATTCTTTTTCTAGATCTGAATTTTTCATCAATGAATTCCTAAATATTAGGAGTTAGTACATTGTTCAACTAGGATATTTAATAGTCAAGATTTTTTCGTAATATTTAACACTTCTAAGTCAATAAGAATTTTATCTTATATAAATACAACTTCTTTTACAAGAGACATACGGCTTCTTCTACGCTACTACTTTTCTGATTCTACTTCTCTTCTTATTTTGATTTTTTATTCAAGTCTTCTCGTATTCATTATCATCATTCATATTATCTTTCTTTATTTTCTATAGTTAATAAATTTAAAGTTTATATGTGAATTATATACAATCAAAAATTAACTATGGATTATTCCCTTTTGATAATTTCTAGTATTATTTTTTTCAGGTGAAAATTGATTGAAGAATTGAACAAAATAAATGTCGAATGAAGTAGCCGAAAAAATCAAAGGTTTATCTCTTTGCCTTTGTTTCAATAATAACATTGAAAATAGTATCGTATGGATTATCTCCTTTTGATAATTTCTTGTACTTTGCTTTTAATTGACAATTTCTATTGAAAAATTAGGCGTGACTTTTGTGTTAAAAAAAGATAGTTAAGTGATTTTTATGAAAACAAGTGATAATTACGTGATCACTATACGTGAAATTTACCCATAACTAAATCACATGTGCTAATTTAACTTGTCCAAAGTTAAACGAGTCATTTTTCATGACTAAACATATGAGACAATAAATATTTGTAGACAATTGGCCTGTGGTATAGAGATCAGAATCCTTTGTAGAAGAAAAAGGAGAGAAACTATTGATTTATTTCTTATGTGAGGATCTTTTTTGTTCTTTCTTTAGACGAGTAGACGAAATATATCTTTATTGAGGAGATTCACATCTCAACTTCTATCTTGCCATATTAAATTGATGATACTGTCTTCTTATCTGGAAGTATAAAGTTTATCAATGATCATTAAACTGAAAAATTGTACAAATGAAAGTGCATAAATTATATGATTCATAATGGGTATTTGCTCATATATATGAGTTTTATCTTTGGTTTAGTTCACAACTTTTAAGTGATGCTTTGGTTTTGTGCTAGACCTAATTGTGTGATTTGTTTTGTCTGTTCTGTGTGATTTCGAGATTTCATTCTTAATTTTAGTTTTAAGTGATTTCTATTTTTTAATTTCCATAATTATAAACGTAGTTTAATTATACAATCTTTTCATTTTAATTTATGTGAAGGTGTTTGACTAGACACATAGATTAAGAGAGAGAGAAAAATTTGTAAGTGTGAAACACCTTACAATGTGATTTGAATTTTTTGCCCTTCATTAAAAGACTTCACAATAGACAAAATTGTCTTTTCACTTTCTCCTCCAATTATTATACCATTGTATTTATAATATTGAGTATTGATTATAATTAGTATTTTAAAAATAAATGAAAAAACTCCTAAATATATGGAAGACTCCTAAATTATTGGGAGTCCTTTAAATATTGCCTTTTTTTGTCTTGCGTACGTAAGAAAAAAAACCTAAAAGATTTTAATAACTATTTTTGTTTACTAATATTATTTTTATAAACATATTTTATGTTATAAATATATTTATTGTATTATAGTAAATGTCTACTTTATTTTTTGAGAGAAAAGATAGGAACTCGGGGACGACGTCAATTTTTCCCTATAAATAAAGGTATTTTCCCTCATTATAATTGATCCTTCAAGAGAAATAAGAACTTTTCCTCTCTAATATATTCTTCTACCTTTTTAATTTATTATTTCATAATATTTATTAATTTTTAATGTTCTCATTCGTTTTGTTGAATATTACTAATGCTTCTTTAGGTACGTACATATGGAGTTCGTCGCTTTACACCCATGCGATTATACAATGAATATGATGTTGAGGTTAAAATTTGTTTATTTGTTAGATTTGTTTTATTTTTTTGTTATGGTAAAATACTTTTTACTATAATGTTATTTTATTTCTATTTTAAGTTTACATGTCTCGTAAGTTAAAATTTATGGCCTCCAATCAAATCATGAATATACTTACGTGTCTGGATTCATAAGGTTCCTAGAGTTTGGATCTTTATTTTATTTTATTTTATTTTTAATATTTTGTTCTTTGTTTTTATTCTTAGCGTTTGTTGTTAAATAATATATGCGTTTTGATCACGCGCAAAACGCGTACACTAAACTAGTATTCTTAAATATTGGACCTTTATTGGTTTTTAAGGAAAAAATAAAGATAACTTTATCATTTGATTATAAGTAGAGTCGTTAATATGGGCTAGGCATGTTGGGCTGGCCCGGCCCAGCCTGTAATTTGATAGGGTTGGGGTAAGATTTTTGCGGCCCATTTAATAACAGGGCTTTTTAGCTCGACCCGGATAAGCCCGTTGGCCCGTAGGGCTTGTGCAATATGGGTTGTGCTGGCCCGTGGGCTAAATAAAAATAATTAAAAAATAAAATAGAGTACTAAAAAGAATAAAATGAGTCCAAACTCAAAATCTACTTAAACCATTATAAATATTTAAATATTAATTATGTTTATAAAATATGTAAGGTTCGGACAATATCATGTCAAAAGTTATTAAGTTTCACAGATTATTATGATAATTTTTTTGTGAATTTGAACTTAATTAGCAAGTAGTAACATCATGTAACACTATCTTGTAAATATTTATGTTATTAACAATTTAAAATTAAATTTAAATTTAAAAATTATAAAAATAATATTATTTAAAAAAATGGGCTGGCCCGTCGAAGCCCGCAGCCCACAGAGTGATGGGTTGGACTTACTATTTTCAAGCCCATCATTTTGATGGGCCAGCCCGGCCTGACCCGTCAAATTTCAAAGCCTGTGAGGGCTAGCCCGAATGGACTGGACCAACCCGTATTGACAGCTCTAATTATAAGTGTAGTAAATTGAAAACAAATAAAAAAAATATAAAATAAAATATCATACACAATAGATGTAGAAAGAAGAGAGAATTTTTCTACTTTTGAGTGTCTAATTCATAAGTCAAAAGTGTTCTATTTATAGTTATAAAGGTACATCCTTACAGACAAAGAATGATGTTACATACTCTCTCCGTCTCATATTAATTGGTTATCTTTTTTTTTTACACGCATATTAAAAAATTATAAATAAGAATGTAGTTTTACTAATTCACCCCTTAAGAATTTTTTTTGAAACTTTACAAACAAGTGTAAACACTTTAAAAAAGAATTAGTTGCAAGAGTAATATGAAAAAAATTTAATTAATGTTTTCTAAATTTAGTAAGGTGACCAACTAACATGAGACAACTATTTTTAGTATAGTGACCAACTAATATGGGACAGAGGGAGTATGAATAGATACATGTAAAATATAAGTAATTCATGTATGTGATGTATATGAATAAAATAGACAACCACTTTAATTCATTCTATCCATAACACTCTCTTTTGGGTGTCAATAGATAATGCTCCTTATTAAAATTTTACTAGGAAAAATTCAGCGAGAAAAATTTAGTAAAAAAAAATTAGTACATACATCTTGTAATATGTCTTGAATGTTGTCTCATTAAAAACCTATCAGAAAAATCCAACTAGGAAAGAACCTTGGTTAAGGAAATGAAAATTTTATTTGATATCTCGGAGATGATGTATTTCAATTTTTTATTTCAACTTTGAATATTAATGTTGGCAATGTTTTAGTGAATAAATCTACAAGATTATTACTCGAACGGATCTGTTGAACATCTATCTCACTATTTTATTGAAGATCATGTGTGAAAAAGAACTTTGGTAAAATATATTTTGTTTGGTCACATTTGACGTATTCTCCCTTCAATTGAGCTATGCAAGCAATATTATTTTCATACGGCATTGTTGAAAATTTTATTTTTTTAAAAAAAAATTACATAATTGCAAAACATGTGGAGTCGTTGATCTCAATCATATATACTTTCGGTTGATTTTTATGAATGACTATTATCTGATCAACTTGATTTGAAGATGTAGCAGTTAAAGTTTGTTTTGTTGAACGCTATGATATAGTTGTATCTCTACAAGTAAACAAGTAAATAGATAGTCTATTTGAGATCGAATTTTTCGTGAATCAGACAAATAACCTGCATTTGCATGCAAAATGGCATGTCCCACACTAAAAGGAAATATTTGGTCTTCATACGCAACAATCTAGTTATTAACTAGAGGTGCTCGATGAACGATTCTGCTAGACCATTTTGAGTATGAACATGAACCACGTGATGCTTAAATGTTATCCCAATTACTAGACAATCTATTTATCTATCTATACTATATTAAAAGTGTGAAGGACCTTATAATGTAATTCGAACTTTTTGCACTTCATTAAAAGTCTCTTACTTTAGACGAAATCGTCTTTTTACTATTTACTAATATTTAAAAATAAATATTTAATTATAACCCTACTGTTTAGGACTTGTATAAGTGTAGTGAAGCCTTTTAGTTCACTATTTACACGGAAGGTAATATACCCTTTTAAATACAGACCGTTTTAAATATGATACTAATACTAACAGCAAAGTTGAATCCTACTCTAATAAAAGTTAATTCGTAATTGTGTTTATAACAAAATTTATATTCTTTTTCTAGATCTGAATTTTTCATCAATGAATTCTTAAAGTGTGAAAGACCTTATAATGTGATTTAAACTTTTTACCCTTCATTAAAAATCTCTCCTTTAGACAAAATCGTCATTTAATATTAATATAATTATTTTCATAATATTCAAAACTTTGAAAAATAACTATATTAGCTAAACCCTATTTATGTTCAGTACCCTAAACGTACATATGCATCAGGAGGCATCTTTGGTAGACTAAATAGTCCTGCTGGTGTAAGCCTTCGTAATCTGGCATCATCACCTATGCTCTAACCTAATCATGATCAAAATTTGAGCAATAACTTCATCAATGCTTTCATGAAATTGAATCCAAATGTTCCACCTGCAAGCCAGAATGCTAATTTGTTCCAAGAGTTTCCTGCAACGTTGGAGCTTGATCAATTGGAGTATTTCTTTTATTTTTGGATTTTTCGTATTTTTTTTATAATATAATAATTCATTCATCATAATTATTAGAGTTCTATATAAACACACTTAGTAATTAGTTTTAATCCTAAATTGAACTCGATAAGTGTTTTTCTTTTCTTTCAATTTCGCTTCTTTTTTTGTTGCTTATGATGTATATATTTCACGTACTTTTATAGTATTTTTGGAATTTGATCTTACCGTTTTGTGGGTTCTTTTATCCTTTCTTACATGTTTGATGTGTGAATTTGTACAAGATTATTTGAATTGTGTTACTATTATATCAATTAACTTGATTCGAATTTTGATTCTGCAGCTGATATTTTGTTTCTTACTTATGCAGGTTTTTGTGCATTCAAAATAATTTCAGGTATTTATTTCAAAAATTTGACTGTCAATTAAATTCATCTGCATATATTTGTTATTGGCTCATAATCGTGTTTAATATTATATTTTATTTATAGTTAGTTGCTGATTTTCGATAATTCATTCTTCTTTTATATATTTAATAACTATGCACACGTGCAATGCACGTACACTAAACTAGTAATCATTAAAAGTCTGTGTCACAACTTAAAATTGCAAAAATTGTGATAACACTTATCTCAATCCGTCCATGATAGGTAAGCTTGACTCAACAACTCAGATTGTTAAAGACAAAAATAAATGAAAACTTTGCACTTGTGTAGCCTTTGTTTAGGCAGTAATAAGAAAATAATTGTCATTATTTTTTGTGCGAAAACTTGAATATTAAAGCGTTCAAAAATAAATTATGCGAGAGTATAACAATTATTTTATTATTCTTTTCTAAAAACTTAAAAATTTACAAAGATATATATAAAAAGTTTATTCAAAAAGTAGAAAAAATTATAAGTAAAAAATTGTATTATGAATGATTGCCTGCAATTTCTCATTATCTTGCGCTTTCGAATAGAATGTTTTCATATTTTTAAATAGAATGTTTTTTTTTTAAAAATAGAATGTTTTCTAATAACACAAAAATTAGCTCATTACACATCAATACCTACCTAACAAAATTTAATTGTTCAACTTTTCACATTACTTCTAATTATTTAGCGCATAATAATCAAGTCATTCAAGTAAGCTAATTATTGTTTATCACTTTGAATTTACATTTTTCCTTTCAAATTTATTGTTACGGATTATGCTGTAGTTTTAACATAATCCATCACTATTAAAAAAAATATTATTTTTTCACTTAAATTTGTCAGTGTCAATCGTTATTCTCACAAATATTTTAATCGAGTAAAAATCTGTTTTTCACCATGTATTTTATTTTTTAGTGAACTAATTTGGTGGAAAATGAATGAAAAAATTCATATTTTATGCATAAATTTTACTGATTTACAGTAAAAAAATCTTTATTTTTAGTATTTGTGTATATTGTTTTAAAAAGTAGAATATGTATTACTCCAATAGAGATGGAGTCCAAAAGCTAGTAACTTAAATTTTTTTTGCTAGGGACAGACATCAACTGTAATTAAAATTCCAAATTAAAGGTGTAGTTAACCAGTCTGCCTATTCTCATTTCACACACAATATCTATACCACATCTTTTCTGAAATGATGTTGAATTCTTTCTACTATATATAAGTCAGGAAGGGGGAAGAACACATGCTTAAAATATTGTACCATATGCTTTAATTAGAGGACTTCTCAAATTTTCATTACTTTTTATCTCTTATCTTTTCATATAATTCCTTTTGTGTCCCATGTGTATTCTTTGCTCATGCCTTTGAGCCTTTGCATAAAGACACATATACTGTATTTTTCTTAGGAAAACACATGTACTAGATTTTATATACATAGATTTCACATTTTAATATCTTCTCAGTACTTTCTATTGCTCAAGTTTTAGAATTAAAGATAAATTATAATAATGAATAATTTAAAATATTTAAAAGTTATAAAAAAATTAATTAACTCTTGAAATTTTATCAGTGTCACATAAATTGAGATAAAGAAAATAACATATATTATTTTAAAATAATGTAAAAGTGCTATAAATCACAATAATTAATAATTTAAAATATTTACATGACATAAAAAATTTAATTAACTCCAAATTTTATCAATATCGCATAAATTAGAGTAAAGATAGTAACATATATTAATTAAAAATGATGTAGAAACTACTATAAATCACAATAACTAACTTATAATATCTAAAAACTATATAAACAAATTAGGGTGAATCTCCAAATTCAATCAGTGCCACATAAAAAAAAGTATTATAATTCACAATAATTAACAACTCAAGATATTTAAAAATCGTACAAATTTTTTTGATCGACTCTCTAAATTTAATTTATATTATATAAATTGAGACAAAAAAATAGTATATATTGACCCGTGCTATGCACAGGCTGTCGATGAAGAGGGACGAACATGGCAGTAATTAGTTGTACCAAAAGAATGGTAAATTGTACCATAAAAGTGGGGCCCATACCTTTTTCTTTCAAGGGATAATTTCAAATATAAACAAAAAAGTAATTAGTTTACAATAAATATAGCCAAGTTTTCTTTACAAAAAAAATATCTCAAAAATGAACTAGCCACGAAAAAAAATTACAAAAAAATAGCCGAATGTATATGTAATGTATCGATAATGTATAAAAGTTATGTAACGTATCAGTATTATATAAATAGTATATAAATGTCTATTAATATTGTATAAATAGTGTATAAACATGTATTGATATTGTATAAATGATATTTAAATGTGTATCGATATTGTATAAATAATTATGTGATGTATATGTAATGTATCAATATCCATATTTATTTATTTTAAAAAAGAGGAATCAGCGAAAAAAGGTTAAAAAAAATATCATTTTTTTTTAGATCGTATATAAATCAAGTACAAATGAGTAGCTTGGTCCGCATAACTTACTTCTTTCTATTCAATCCTGACGAACTCAAAATGTCCTCTAAATAATTTCAAATTTTAGATATGAGCTCCTCTGGATGTTTCAAGTCTTTTGATATGTTATTTACTCAAAACGGTTTACGTTTGCGGCACATTAAATTTAAAAAAATAATAGAAAGCAACAAAAAAGAAAGAAAAAGACGCAGGAAGAAGAATCAAAATGACGACGACGAAGAAGAACGAAGAATCAAGAAGAAGAAGAAGGAAAAAGAATAAAAAAAAAAGAACAAAGAATTAGGAATCAGAAGCAGGACGAAAAATAAAAAAGAAGAAGAGGAAGCAGAATGAAGAAAAGAAAAAAGAAGAAGCAGGAAGAAGAAGAAGCAGATAAAAAAGAAGAAGAAACATGAAAAAGCGAGAGATTATGGCCAAAATGGTCAATTAAGATAATAAATGAATGATAATTTTAAAGTTGACTATATTTTGAGTGTAAATAAATTTAATGGGCTGACATTTTGCCTAATTTTTCCTTCTTTCAATATAGGCCCATCTCCTCAATATAGGTCTTTTTCTTTAGGGACTCGGCCTAAACAAATCCCACCGAGTGGCTCAAGAATTTTATTTTCAAATTGTAGCCGCTTTTTTTGACTTTTCCTTACTTTTTATTTCAAATCCCACCGGCAACTGCTTCATTTGTTTTGTTTTTTTTAAATTTTTGCCCCGCTGCTTGTCAATCACATCGGAAAGTCGTTGGATCGGCGGAGACCTCTTTCGGCAAAGAATTATACCACAACCAACTAGGTACTACCACTTATAGGAGTCTATACATTTTTTGGTAGCTATTGCTTCCTTTTTTGTGCTGCTTTGTTTAAAAAAAGAAACTTTTTTTTATTGAAATTCTTTTTGAAAAATCTTCACAGTTTTTTTTCTGCTCTTTTTTGTTGCTTTTTTAAAAAAATATATTTTTATTCTAAAATATTAATATACATATACAACACAAACATATATAATACATATTGATATAATTTCTATATATATCCTATACATATACATATTTTATATAACAATAATACAATTTTTATATCAACAACAACAACAACAACATACCCAGTGTATTCCCACAACGTGGGGTCTGGGGAGGGTAGAGTGTACGCAGTCCATACCACTACCTCAGAGGTGAGGTAGAGAGGCTGTTTCCGATAGACCCCCGGCTCAAGACAAAACAGTCTAAAAATAGGCTAAAAAGGACGTAACAATGATACAGGATAAAAATACAAGATAAAACTACAAGAGACGATAGGAAGTAATATGTAGTAACAAACAACAGACAGAAACAGAGCACTGCCACAAAATACTACCACGAGGAATCTAAGAACAAGGAACTATAAGCGTAACACTACGATTACTAGTCGGGACAATAAGCCTACACTGCAACCTACTAGCCTCCACACACTTCTACATACTACTCTTCTACCCTAATCCGCGTCCTCCACACCTTCCTATCTAGGGTCATGTCCTCGGTAAGCTGCAACTGCGCCATGTCCTGTCGAATCACCTCTCCCCAATACTTTTTCGGTCTACCTCGTCCTCTCCTGTAACCATCCATAGCCAACCTCTCACACCTCCGCACTGGAGCATCCGTGCCTCTCCTCCTCACATGTCCGAACCATCTCAACCTCGCTTCCCGCATCTTATCTTCCACCGACGCCACACCTACCTTATCTCGGATATCCTCATTCCTAATCCTATCTCTCCTAGTAAACCCGCACATCCATCGCAACATCCTCATCTCCGCCACCTTCATCTTTTGAATATGGGAGTTCTTTACTGGCCAACACTCAACACCATACAACAAAGCTGGTCGGACCACCACTCTGTAGAATTTGCCTTTAAGTTTAGTAGGCACCTTCTTATCGCACAAGACTCCAGATGCGAGCCTCCATTTCATCCACCCAACACCAATACGATGGGTGACATCCTCATCAATCTCTCCATTTCCTTGGATAATAGTCCCAAGATACTTGAAACTCCCTTTCTTTTGGATGACCTGTGTATCCAGCTTCACTTCTACGTCATCATCCTGAGTCGCCTCACTGAACTTGCACTCCATATATTCAGTCTTGGTCCTGCTCAACCTAAACCCCTTCGACTCGAGGGTTTGTCTCCAAACCTCTAACTTAGCATTAACTCCTCCGCGAGTCTCGTCCACCAAAACTACATCATCCGCAAATAACATGCACCATGGCACCTCACCTTGTATTTGCCGCGTCAATACATCCATTACCAAGGCAAATAGAAACGGGCTAAGGGTCGATCCCTGGTGCAACCCCATTAACACGGGAAAGTGCTCCGAATCTCCTCCCACAGTTCTAACGCGAGTCTTGGCCCCCTCATACATGTCCTTAATTGATCTGGTGTACGCCACGGGTACACCTCGAGCCTCCAAGCACCTCCAAAGGACCTCTCTAGGGACTTTATCATACGCCTTTTCTAGATCGATGAACACCATGTGCAAGTCCTTCTTCCTTTCCCTGTACTGCTCCACCAGTCTTCTAAGGAGATGAATAGCTTCTGTAGTCGAGCGTCCTGGCATAAAGCCGAACTGGTTCTCTGAAATAGGCACGATCTGTCTCAACCTCAACTCCACCACCCTCTCCCAGACCTTCATAGTGTGGCTTAGCAATTTGACACCCCTATAGTTGTTGCAACTCTGAATATCACCCTTGTTTTTGTACAAAGGAATCATCGTGCTCCATCTCCAAGCTTCAAGCATCTTTGCCGTTCTAAAAATACCATCAAACAACTCGGTTAGCCACTTCACACCTGTCTCACCCGAGCTCTTTCAAAAATCAACGAGAATCTCATCTGGCCCCGTCGCCTTACCCCTTCGCATCTTACGAATCGCAACCTTAACCTCTTCAACCTTTATACGGCTACAATAATCATAGTCACGACGCCTCTCTAAGTGTGCCAAATCTCCCAGCACAAAGCTTTTGTCCCCCTCTTCATTCAAGAGTCCATGGAAGTAAGACTGCCATCTCCTCCTAATGAGTACCTCATCTACTAGTATTTTGCCATCTTCGTCCTTGATGCACTTCACTTGGTCAAGGTCCTGAGTCCTCCTCTCTCTAGCCTTTGCTAACCTGTATAACTTCTTATCCCCACCTTTATCCTCTAAAGCCGCGTATAAGCTTTCAAAGGCTGCCGTTTTAGCTGCCGTTACCGCTAACTTAGCCTCCTTCCTAGCAATCTTATATGCCTCCCTATTCCTTCGCCTCTCCTCCTCATCCTTACTCTCTACCAACTTCGCATATGACCCCTTTTTTGCCTCCACTTTTCCTTTTACTTCTCCATTCCACCACCAGTCCCCTCGATGCTTGCCAGAACGACCTCTCGAGACGCCCAACACCTCTCTAGCCGTCTCCCTTATGAAACTAGCGGTCGTATCCCACATATTATCCACATCCCCACTACTCCCCCAAGCCCCCCTAGTCAACAACTTCTCCCCTATTTCCAGTGCACTGGCCATAGTCAGGCTACCCCATTTAATCCTAGGCCGGTCATCCACAAACCGCTTCTTTTCCTCCTTCTTGATCTCTAAATCCATCACTAAGAGTCTATGTTGGGTCGAAAGATTCTCACTTGGGATAACCTTACAGTCTTTACAAAGACCTCTATCACCTGTCCTAAGGAGCAAAAAGTCTATCTGAGTCTTGGCCACCGAACTACGGAAGGTAACCAAGTGCTCCTCCTTCTTCGGGAAACTAGAGTTAGCTACTCTCAACCCAAAGGCTCTAGCGAAATCCAAGAGTGCGGCACCCCCTTCATTCCTATCCCCGAAACCAAAGCCTCCATGCACATCGTCATAACCCCTCGAAGATGCCCCGATGTGCCCATTGAAATCTCCTCCAATGAAAAGCTTCTCAGTATCAGGCAAACCTCCCACTACCTCGTCCAAAACCTCCCAAAAGCGTTTCTTCTCCTCCTCATCTAAGCCCGCTTGTGGTGCGTACGCACTAATAATGTTCAAAGTAGACCCTCCAAGGACTAACTTAATTGTCATCAACCTATCGTTGACCCTCCTAACCTCCACCACTTGCTCTCTCAACTCCTCATCCACTAGGATACCTACCCCATTCCTATTCCTCACACCTCCTGAGTACCACAACTTATACCCGTCTACCTCTCGCGCCTTAGTGCCCACCCATTTAGTCTCCTGGACACACGCTATGCTAATCCTCCTCTTCCTTAGAACCTTCACTAGCTCTATGGACTTTCCGGATAAAGTCCCTATGTTCCAAGACCCTATTCTCAACCTTGATGCTCCCTTAACCTCCTTACCTCTCCTTCCCCTCGCCCCCGCCCCCGGCCCCACCCCCGACCCTGCGCCCAAACCCGAGTGCGACCGATGACATGACCCTACTCGATCATCATTCACCAAAGCCACTAAAACGCGCGCTATAATCAAGGATAAACCAACTCCACCAACTACTCTATACTAGACAACTATAAGACAAGAAAAGCAAAATAAGGTACAAGAGACAGGAACTACACTACCAAACACGATATAGAGCCAATAATTTGCTTCCCGAATACGCTACAAGTCAAAATCAATATAAAATGTAAAAAAAAACTAGACAGCGAGTGTTAAAGCAATGACAGAGATGTCAACCTAGATAGGCTATCAAGAATGCGATAAGAAAAACTTGGGACGAAAATAAAGCCTAGGGATAGAAGTCACCGGGGTCAAGCTGTGAGGAGAGAAGGGCGGTCTACTTGCTGAAGTGGTTGGATTCCGGCAAGATGGGGTGTCGAAATTGGTCGCCGGAATCGTCTTGTTCGCCGGAATCTCGGTAGTCGTCGGAAGCTCGGTGGACACCGGAAATTGAGCCGGCGCTGATGTTGCAAAGGACCTGCAAGGAGAAGATACACAAGAAACACAAAGAAAAGAGAGAAAGAGAGCAAGATCAAGACTCGGATCTGACCGGAGTAGATCTAGCCGGAGCAGATCTGTCCGGCGAAGATCTGGATTCACCGGAGGCGCGTGAAACGCTGCTCACCGGCCAGATTTGGGACTGGTTGTTATCGTTGTTGGGCTGTTGTTCGCCGGAAAATCGCCGGAATAGTGGAGGCGTGGTGTAACAGTGAGGATAGAGTGACGGGGTGGCAGCAAAAACATGAAAACCCCAATTCATAAAACTCAGAAAACAACATGTACATGAACCAAACAAGCAGAATCGCACAACTAAAACCCAAGAATCTTTCAAAAGGGTAACAGAAAAAAAAGAAGAGAAATTCTACCAAAATAAGAATAAGTTGACACCAAGTTCAATAATACAATTTTTATATATATACATATTTTATACAACAATGATATAATTACTATACACATCCTATACAAATACATACTATATACAATAATTATACAGTTTTCATACACATTCTATACAGTTTTTATTAAAATCTTACACATATACATATTCTATACAATAATGATACAATTTTGATACACATCTCATATAATTTTTATAGGTCTTTTTCTTTAGGGACTCGGCCTAAACAAATCCCACCAAGTGGCTCAAGAATTTTATTTTCAAATTGTAGCCGCTTTTTTTGACTTTTCCTTACTTTTTATTTCAAATCCCACCGGCAACTGCTTCTTTTGTTTTTTTTTTTTTTTTTAATTTTGTTACATTTTTTGGCAGCTATTGCTTCCTTTTTTGTGCTGCTTTGTTTAAAAGAAGAAATTTTTTTTTATTGAAATTCATTTTTTGAAAAATCTTCACAGTTTTTTTTTCTGCTCTTTTTTGTTGCTTTTTTTTAAAAAATATTTTTATTCTAAAGTATTAATATACATATACAACACAAACATATATAATACATATTGATATAATTTCTATATACATCCTATACATATACATATTCTATATAACAATAATACAATTTTTATACATATACATATTTTATACAACAATGATATAATTACTATACACATCCTATACAAATACATATTATATACAATAATTATACAGTTTTCATACACATTCTATACAGTTTCTATTAAGATCTTATACATATATATATTCTATACAATAATGATACAATTTTGATACACATCTCATATAATTTTTATACACATCTTATAAAATATATATATTCTATATAATAATTATACAATTTCTATACAATTGTATTTATTTTTTAAAAAAATTAGCCGATTTTTTAGCCCAAAAAATTGTAACAAAATTTTAAAAAAAATAAAAATTAGAAAAGGGCCTGAAGTGGCCCAAAAGTATAAAAAGGTCATTTAATGGGATTAAGATGACCGACTGGCTATTTATTTAGTGGGCCAAGTTTGAAATGACTACTTCTTGTGAAATTTATTTAGGTGAGTGGCCACCAGGTGTCCTTTCCCCTTTCTTTATTATTTATTTTTCATTTTTGTCGGAGGATATTTTTTGGAATTTCAGTAATTTTTTTGTTTTAATTTATTTTATTTTATTTTTAATATGTTACATATTTAAAAATTATGTAAAAATACTATAAATTATAATAATTGACAATTTTAAATATTTAAAAGGCAAATAAAAATTTAATTGACTATTAAAATTTTATCAATGCTATATAAATTGAGACAGATTAAATACAAATAAAAACGTAAGTACATATCAATTAAAAAGAGCAATTGAAACACAACAATTGATAGGCATATGCACGTGGCTAATAGGAGAAGACAAAGTAATTGAATGGGTGCAACTTTGTGGTATAACTAATATTTCTTTTGGTACAAAAAAAGCTATAAATTGTAATAGTTAACAACTTAAAATATTTATAATACATGAAAAAATTTATCGACTCTAAATTTTTTATCAACGCCACATAAATTAGAACAGAGGGAGTAACATATATTACTTAAAAATTATGTAGAAGATATTATAAATCACAATAATTAATAATTTAATATATTTAATATATATAAAAAATTTGGTTGACTCTCCAAATTTTTCAACGCCATATAATTTGGGACCAAAGAGAATAACATATATCATCTAAAAATTATGTAAAAAATATTATAGGTCACAATAATTAATAACTTAAAATATTTAAAAATCATACAAAAAAATTTAATTGGCTCTCTAAATTTTATTTGTGTCACATAAATTGGCTTAAAATGAACTGAACTTACTTACAATAATATTCACATTAGAAGATAGATTTAATTTTCAACTCTAATATTTTATTTATAATAAAGTGATGATATATAAAATACCTTTTTTATATATATAATGTAATAATAATTAGAATGTTATTAAAGCCTATTTTCATTAGATAAAGTGGATAATCAAATTAATTGTGTTGGGTCCGTGGGCGGGCTTCCTTTGCTAGTTTTAATATATATAGGGAATTAGTAACTTTTAGAAAAAGCAAAAAGAAAAAGATGGGGAAATGACTTGAAGTGATGTTGGATTCGTCTATATCTGTATGTAGTCACTGCAGGTTACTTTAGACTTTAGAGCATTATTTTACTGTATAATAGAAAAGCGAATAGAGGAGCTTAGAGTCAGTCAAGGGTATTTTCGTAATTTGAGTTGAATATCAATGTTTTACTTTTACATTAATATTTTGTGGGCATGTTGAATTTCATTATTTTGCATCAAAATTTTGTGGCCCACTTATTTAATGAGATGTGTCTGTAATTTTGTTTTTACTTATTTTTGACAATGATGGAGTTTTGTTTAACAATGATGGAGTGTCATTTTATTACTGAACATATCTTTAAGGAGTAGTAATATTTTTGAAAATATAACTAAATTTCGAGTATTTTTTGGATTCCAAAAGTAGCAACAATACTCTTTTGATTTCAATTAAAATAAAATAGAGTTTAACAAACACTTTCGGTTAATTAGAATTAATAATTTAAAATATTTAAAAGATATAAAAATTATTTAACTCTAAATTTTTTATTAGTGTCACTTAAATTAGGAAAGAAGAAGTAACATATATTATTTAAAAATAACGTAAAAAATACTATAAATCACAATAATTAATAATTTAAATTATTTAAAAGACATAAAAAAAATAGCTAACTCTCCAAAATTTTATCATTGCCACATAAATTGAAATTGAGAGAGTTGCATATATTATTTAAAAAATTTGTAAAAAATACTATAAATCACAATAATTAATAACTTAAAATATCAAAAAACTTTATAAAAAAAAATTGGTTTGACTCTCCAAATTTCATCAGTGCCACATAAATTGCGACAGAAAAAGTAACATTATTATCTAAAAATTATGTAAAAAAATATTATAAATCACAGTAAGTAACAACGTCAAATATTTAAACATCATACAAAATTTGATTGACTCTCCAAATTCTATCTGTGTCACATAAATTGGGACAGAAAAAATGAAGAACTTAGGGTCAAGCAACGAATTAATCGATTTGTCCTTCCCATTCTCCCTTATTACAAATTTAATAATTTTTATTTTACTATTACTCTTACTTTACTTTTTACTATACTATTACTATATTACTATAACTATACATACTAATTTTTTATTTTTTATATTCTATTATATTATACTTTATCTCTAATAAATGGCAAAGCAGGCAAGTCTTCAACATGCCTGCTTTGGCATTGAGACCTACCTGCTTCACCACTTTGTGGGCTTGATCTCCGTTTTAATTTATTTGTTTTTTTTAAATTTATTATATATTTAAAAAATACGCAAAAAGATAAATCACAATAACTAACAATTTAAAATATTTAAAAGACATAAAAAATTTAATTTACTCTCGAAATTTTTATCAGTGTCACATAAATTGAGATAAAGAAAGTAACGTATATTATTTAAAAATAATGTAAAAAGTGCTACAAATCACAATAATTAATAATTTAAAATATTTAAGAGACATAAAAAATATAATTGACTCCAAATTTTGTGAATGTCGCATAAATTGGAGTAGAGAGAGTAACATATATTATTTGAAAAGTACGTAGAAACTACTATAAATTACAATAACTAACAACTTAAAATATCTAAAAACTATATAAGCAAATTGGAATGACTCTCCAAATTCCATCGGTGCCACATAAATTGGGACAGAGAGAGAAAGTATTCTAATTCATGATAATTAACAACTCAAAATATTTAAAAACCGTAAAAAAAAATTTAAGCGATTCTCTAAATTTAATGTGTTACGTAAATTGGGACAAAAAGGGTAACATATATTGGGTCCGTTGCTTGCACGAATTTAATCTTATTTTGAATTTTAGATAATAATTCGAATCAATAAAATTATGAAAATAAAATTACATTTGAAATATTTAGCATAGTATTATTGGGCCCGTGCATAGAACGGCTCTTCAACATGTGTGCTTCCCGTAATTTACCTTTACTTAGAGGGTATTTTTGATATTTTACTAAATTATATTGCTTCAATTATGTTCTCGTACTTTATGGTGTTGTTTATGTATTATGTTATAATTAGACAAAATAACCAAATAATTTTAAAAAAAAATCCACTTTACCAATTCGTCAACTAAATTAAATAACATATTATACATTTATAATTGTATAGCCAAATAAATTTAAATAGCATATTTTATATTTGTAATTATATAATTAATAATTTAAACTATTTGAAAGATATAAAAACTTTATTAACTTTGAAAATTCTATCAGTGCCACATTAAATTTAAATAGCATATTTTATATTTGTAAGTGTATAATTAACAATTTAAACTATTTGAAAGACATAAAAGACTCATTTGACTTTGAAAATTCTATCAATGCCACATAAATTGGGATATAGACAGTAACATATATTATTCAAAAATAACGTAAAAAGTATTATAATTCACAATAATTAACAATTTTAACGAACTAAAAAAAGTGAGACAAATAAATTAAAGTGGTGTTTGTTGGGCCCGTGCCTAGCACGGGCATTTTTTAACTAGTTTATTAATAAGAGTGAATGTGAGGAGCTTTTCGATCATTTGAATTGACGAGAAAACCCTCACAATTTATATATTTTAATTGAGATCCACTTTAAATTTTAAATTGGAGTAGAAGGAGTAATATATGTTATTTGAAAATTATGTAGAAAGTATTGTAAATCACAATAATTAACAACTTAAAATATCTAAAAACTATATAAAAAATTTGGTTGACTCTCTAAAATTTCATCAGCGCCACATAAATTGGGACAGAGAAAATAATATATATTATCTGAAAATTATATAAAAAGCACTATAAATCACAATAATTAACAACTCAAAATATTTTAAAATCATATAAATTGAGACAAATTTATTGACTTTCTAAATTTATCTGTGTGACATAAATTGAGACAAAGAACACTTTTGTAATTTCATGACTTTAATTGCTTGAAGGCCTCATAGCATTACATTTATGATTGAACAAAAATTAAACTGTGGGCCCAAAGCTTTCACATGTAATGACACGTATTATAAAATTTGAGCCCACTTGATTTTCACATTTGACACAATGTATTTTTTTATCGTATTATTATGCAAATAATTATATCTTATAGTAATATTTTTCGTGTAGTTTTCAAATATTTAAATTCTCTAATTTTAAAATATTAAATTTATCTAATTCAATTTAACACCAAATGTTAATCAAATTGATTCTCAAAAAGCAAAACGTGATAAGTAAAAGTAAAGAGTTTATAATAGTAAAGTGTAGTCAAAGTAACATTTGTAATCAAATTAATAAATGTGTTTACAATTAATGAAAAACATCATTCCTTGAAATTTTAAAAAGAAACTACTCCCTTCATCTCATATTAGTTGCTCACTATACTAAAAATAGTTGTCCCATATTAATTGACCACCTTACTAAATAAAGAAACCATTAATTAATTTTTTTCCATATTACCCTTGTAATTAATTCTTTTTGAAAGTGTTCACATTTGTTTGTAAAGTTCCAAAGATTTTTTTTAAAGGGTAAATTAGTAAAACAAACTTTTTATTTATGATTTCTTAATATGCTCGTAAAAGAAAAATGTGTAAATAATATGGGACGGAGGAAGTATTTAAAAATATAATACAACAACAACAACAACAACATACCCAGTGTATTCCCACAGCGTGGGATCTGGGGAGGGTAGAGTGTACGCAGTCCATACCACTACCTCAGAGGTGAGATAGAGAGGTTGTTTCCGATAGACCCCCGGCTCAAGACAAAACAGTCTAAAAAATAGGCTAAAAAGAACGTAACAATGATACAGGAAAAAAATACAAGATAAAACTACAAGAGACGATACGAAGTAATATGTAGTAACAAACAACAGACAACACTGCCACAAAATACTCCCACGAGGAATCCAAGAACAAGAAACTATAAGCGTAGCACTACGATTACTAGTCGGGACAATAAGAAAAAACACTCCTACCTACTAGCCTACACACACTTCAACCTACTACTCTTCTACCCTAATCCGCGTCCTCCACAACTTCCTATCTAGGGTCATGTCCTCGGTAAGCTGCAACTGCGCCATGTCCTGTCGAATCACCTCTCCCCAATACTTTTTCGGTCTACCTCGTCCTCTCCTGTAACCATCCATAGCCAACCTCTCACACCTCCGCACTGGAGCATCCGTGCCTCTCCCCCTCACATGTCCGAACCATCTCAACCTCGCTTCCCGCATCTTATCTTCCACCGATGCCACACCCACCTTATCTCGGATATCCTCATTCCTAATCCTATCTCTCCTAGTAAACCCGCACATCCATCGCAACATCCTCATCTCCGCCACCTTCATCTTTTGAATATGGGAGTTCTTTACTGGCCAACACTCTACTCCATACAACAAAGCTGGTCGGACCACCACTCTGTAGAATTTGCCTTTAAGTTTAGTAGGCACCTTCTTATCACATAAAAGGGTGCAAGTACCTATTTCACTTGGGAAATATCAAGAGGAGGTTTGGTGTGATATAGCTCCCATGGATACTTGTCACATATGTTTGGGAAATCCTTGGTTCCAAAGTCATAGGATTCCACATGCACAAGATTGGTACAAGTATATCATGGATCGCAAAGGGGAACTTCTCTTTCCACTAATATTTCCTAGAGAAGAAAACACATCCACTCCTTATGCACCAAAATGGAAGCTTGAAGTGAAGGGATCATCTAACCCTTCGCAAGGGATACTTGGCACTTGTCCTAACTCCAATGAAATTGAGAGACAAAAGATTGAGAGGAGTAAGGGTATGATAAGTGACAACTCTAGAGTGAAAAAAGGAGAGGTTGTGTGGAGTGATGTGAGAGGGTTGTCACAACCTTATCTTAACTCATGTAACATTTCTTGTTTCTCTAGTTGTCTTGATACTTGTGCAGGTATTCTTCAAAGCGAACCTATTGTGGAACTTCAAAATGTGGAGCATCATAAGGTGATTGAAAGCTTCCAAAGAGAGCAATTGTACTTAAATGTTGATAACCGAGGTGAAGGCAATTCTTCCTATGAGCTACAAGGTAACAAAGCTAACTCTTGCACTTTATTAAACTTGATGGATCATTGTGTGGCTAATAGTCAATTGAGTGTGAGTGATAGTTTATCTTTGTATGATCTTAATGAGCCTTTACCATGTGGTGAGCTTAATAGCTCTTTCTTGTGTGTTGCAAATTGTGGTGATCAACTTTCTTGTGATACTTGTCCATTAAATGAGGAATTTTGTGATGTGCTAAATGAACCTCAATTTAGTGATGATGTTGATGTAGTTGATCATGTGAATAGTCATGTAGGTTCCTTGCTTCTAGATAATGATTCCTTGATTAGTGATTCCATTACTTGTGCCTCTCAAAGAACTCATGTGATGGAATATGTTGTTAAGGATAATATCTTATTTGATGATGACATGACTATTAAAAGTGTGCATAGTGGTAGCTCTTATAATGTTGAAAGTGTAGCTACTCTTGGAGGCTACAAGTTATTTTGTAATCCACTATGGGATGATGACACCTTTCTTGAGGAAGGAACTTCCTTCTTGAGGGACTGTGGACCTCTTACTTGTGAGGTGAAGCTTGGTCAAGATGACAAGCAAGATGTGGGTGAAGATTGTACTATCTACCCACTTGAAGACAGCGGCCTATCACTTTTCAAAAGGGATGATCCTTGGGATAAAGCTAACATTGATTTGTTTGATGGTTTGAAAAACCCAACTAGTGATTATCCTTATGAAATTGATGATAATTGTGATCCTTTGTATGACACCCCACCTTTGTTTGTTAAATATGAAGATGAGTTAGTTAATTCATGCGATGGCTCGAATTCTAATCTCTTTGGTTTTAATGGTGGTGTGGGTCAAATTGGGGATAGCAACTTGAGGAAGGAAGGTGACTTTTTCCTACAAAGTATCTTGTCTTCTTCATGTGTCCCAACATGTGTTGATGTGCTTGATAAGATTAATGAACCAAATTGTGATCTTGCATGTGAGGGCACCTTGAGGAGGATTGACAATCTTGACACCTTTCTTTACTACCTCTTTGCATATGATGATGTCTATGTTTGTATTAAATTTGTTTTCTATAGAGGTAGGGGTTCCTTTAATTTGTCCAATTATCTTTGTGACCATGATATGTGGGTCTTTTACTTCTTTCACCCCAATGAACCCTTATGGGTGATTGCACCACTTTTGGTGTGGCCTTCTTGCGAGACAATGAAATAATTGTGTCTTATGGCTCCAAAGTTAAATATGATACCATCTTTTAGAATTATTGATGCCACGAAGACCTTTGTATTTGCCTTGTCTCTTGATGTTTATCATAACCAAAACCTTTGCACCTTGTATGATGAGTTGCTTTTATTGGAAGCAAAGGATATTTGGTTGTACCTCAAATTTGTGCCTCCTTGGCATGATGATATTATTGCTAACCCTTGTACTAACCCTCATGCTTTGAGGATATTTTGGTTGTTGTCCTTCTCATGTGTTTTAAGATTTGGATTCGAGGACGAATCATTTTCAAGAAGGAGAGGATGATACTAGCATGGATAGCATGGTTGACACGAGCATGGATGGCATAGATAACACATACGATGTTCATGCAAAGGGAAGCTTATGAGTCCGTGGGAGTGATGTGGATGAAGAAAAGAGGCCATTTGTGCAAGTGGCTAGGCTTTAAATTCAAGAATCCATAAAGAAGACAACCAAACAAGGCCCTTGCTTCATTAAGGGCAATATTGTAAAAAGTCAATGTCTTCTTATTTCCTTAGTATAAGTAGTAGCTTTTCTTTATTTTGAAGACTAGTTTTTGATGAATATTGAATATTGAGCTTTGAAGCTTGTAGTTTCTAGGTATTTAGCTTGTAGTTTCTAGGTGAAGCCTAGCATTAGTTGGTAATTTTAGTAGTGTGGATCTTGGAATTGTTGGTGAACTTCTTGGTTTGGTTAATCGAAGGTTGCTCATTTGTGGTTTCTTGAGTTCCTTTGATTTTTCTGAAACTAGGGTTTGTGTTTGAATTGTTGAATTCAATTGGGAGGTGAGGGTATCAAGTCCCTTGTTGCCCATAAATTCAAGAGTTTGAATATTAACTCACATATCCTTCTTTTGTTTTCTTTCCTTCTTGTTCTTCCCTCTTTGTCCGTTATCAGTTCTTGTACAAAGGAATCACTGTGCTCCATCTCCAAGCTTCAGGCATCTTTGCCGTTCTGAAAATACCATCAAACAACTCGGTTAGCCACTTCACACCTGTCTCACCCGAGCTCTTCCAAAAATCAACGGGAATCTCATCTGGCCCCGTCGCCCTACCCCTTCGCATCTTACGATTAACAACTTAAATAGTATCACATAAATTGGTACAAAGTGAGTAACATGTATTGGGCTCGCGCTGGCGCGAGCTTTTATATCTAGTCTCTTATTTAGAAGTGCTTGGGGTCAACATGTGTGCTTCATATGTGACGTATGATAGTTAAACATGTTTATTTAGTGTAGGCTAAGTTATGCTTTTTGTTTGCCTTTAAAAAACTATTATAATATAAACTTATAAAATAATGTTTCCATTAAACTATTAAAAAAAAGGTCATTTCCAGATAACTTTTGGGATGGAAAAGGAAAGTTTAAATTAAAGAAAAGTTTATCGTATTGTGTATGGTTTATTTAGAAAATCATTTAACAAATATCATTTTAAATTAGTTTTGTTTATAAGTAACTTCATTAACTTTTGATTAAAAGAATAAATGTGCCGCATTGCAGGAAAATTAAGTTCAGAATTTTTTTTTGTGTTATTAGCTATGTAAACTTTTTGGAAAGTAAAGAAAAAGTATAAAGCAAGAAAGTAAAGTTTTGTCAATTTTGAATATAAACAATCTTGAGTTAATATCTCAAATGGTCACTCAACTAAGGAGTCTTTACTCAAAAAGTCACTTGACTTTAATTTTTATTCCAAAAGTCACTCAACTAAGAACTTTTCTCTCAGAAAGTCACTCAACTTTGATTTTTACTCCAAAAGTCACTCAATTATTGAATTTTTACTTACAAAGTTACTCAACCTATTTAATTAATTTTTTATTAAAACATGCTAATAGGATTTTTTTTTATTTAAAATCAAAGTTTTTATTTAAGTAGAATTTTCTTCTGTTGGAAATTGTACTTAAAAACATTGAATTGAACCTATTTCGTTTTCTTTAAATGGTCTAAACCTGAACTCTAGGTATGAATCACTTCATATATTGATACGGGATTGAACATAATACATGTCTTGTTGTGGATCTACGAATCCGTGATGAGAGAGTTCATTAGATCATGTTCTTTTAAGCCTATAAATATATGGCTAGTCTATATTACAAGAGTGAATGTAGAGGAGCTTAGGGTCAGGAGGGTATTTTCGAAATCTTACATTGACTTATTAATAAAAGTGGTTCCCTGCTTTGAAGGGTATGCTGGTAATTTTATGTGGATTCTCCTTTTTCATTGGTTATCACACAAGTGTTACAGTAGTTGCTTCATAAAGGTTTACCATGTTTGACTGTTATGTCCTTTTCCACCTAAAATTGTTTAGCATGTTAAAAGTGACAGATTTTGGCTATTATATCTCTGTGTGTCAGCCGTTGACACTTGGGCTGTTTATGGAGTACTAATTCTTAACTACAACTCCTAACGATAATATTTTTACTAAAGAATATTATCATGTATACGGTTGGATCAATTTCATGTATTTTTTATTTATGTGACATTGTTTGACTTAATATAAAATTTTTTTAAAAAATATATTTAAAACTTGTGGTTAAAAACAAATTTAAAATATTTGTGTGACTATGAATTATTTCATAAGCGTAAAAAAATTTAAAATTAAATTATTTTTAATTATAAAAAAATATCTCTCTCTAAAAAGAAAGAGAGTACTATCTTTTAGCCTATTTAGATCCTGTTTGGCCATGAAAATCATTTTTTTAATTTTTTTTTTGGAATTTTCAAAATTAAAGTTGGAGTTGTGTTTGACCATATGTTTTGCAATAATTATCTAGAATTTAAATTTATTTTCTAAAAAAACATAAAATATAAATTCAAAAATAAAATATAATTTAAATAGGATTATTTTATGAAAATAAAAAATTTAAGATTCACTTTTCCAAATACAACTTCAAATTGTATTTGAAATTTTTATGACCAAACAATAATTTTTTGCTTCTGGATAGATGTGTGGGACAGAGGGCTCGTGGTACCTGCTGCCCACCCTTCCTCCTCTGCTCTGAGAACCGTGTGAACGGAGAGTGGTACGTGCGGGTCTCCCCGCATGCGGCTCACGCCATTCGAAGTGGCCCAACCCAGCATTCATTCGCACTCATATTTTAGATGGGGCTTGTTCGGACGCCTTTTTGTCGAGGTTGGCTTAGTATTCAGTGTGAACATAATTTTTGAATAAAGTGAAATAATTTTTCGAAAAAAAATAAAAAAAATCTTATGGCCAAGCGCCCACTTAGGCTCACCTTTATTTACAAAAAATACTCATAGCTACACTTTATTTAATCTACAAAACTAAAAAAGTCGATCCTCCATTTGGTGTATAAGTTTCACGTCATTTAACTCTAAGCTTGAAAGTTAATTATAAGTGCATTTCTGACTTTGTAGTTGTGTTGTTATCTAATAGTATGAAAAAGATCTTAACTATGTATGATACTTAAATGCTTGTTGATGTGCTAACTGTTATATCAACAATTTTTCGATATTTCATTATTTAATTTCAATTTCGATATAAAATGTTAAAAAGAATTGGCATTTTGTAGGTAAATGTTGTTGATTTTGATACAAAAGTGTTGTGAGTTATGAGAACAACTTTTGTTAATCTAATATTTTTGTATTTAATTGGGAATCAAGTATATTCTTAGCTAAATACTATTTTTGTCTCAATTTATGTGCCACATTTAAAATTTCAAAATTTAATCAAATTTTTCTTTGATCAGAATTTTCTTATATACCTTTTAAATACTTTAAGTTGTTATTTATTTTATTTATAGTACTTTTTATGTAATTTTTAAATATATAAATTTTTTATTTCAAAAAATTTAGAACTTCTATGTGCAAGTTCACGATCAAAGTTGGGCCCGTGCTAGCACGGGCCTATCGGCACCTAGTAATAGAATAGGAAGGAAATAATATCATTTAAAGTTGTAGGTGAATTTTGATTTTTCTATTACCAATTGGAGGAAAAAAAAAGAACTAACAGTGATCTGGAATCATATATTGATAGTTGTTTACGCTAAAAATGGTATAGTTGAATTTATAAATGAGGTCAAGAGCACGTGTGTTAGATCTAGTTCTGTTTAGGACTCGTATTGATTATCTTGATGACGAAATAATGGACGTAAGCGAGAGTAAGGTAAAGAAAAATAATAAACAGTAATAAATCTGTAGAACGGAGCCCATGATGATGTTTCTCGAGGGCCGGAATCCTCTCAACGAAGGTTAGACATAAACAGAAAAGTAATAAGAAGGCTAAAGCTTGGAGAGAAAGTAAAAAGTGTATTGTATTGCGAGTATCAAATTACAGATGCATTACAAATGAAAGGAATTCCCTATTTATAGGTTATAATGGGCGGCTTGTAACCGATCAGAGAGGTTTATATCCCCTGAAACCCTAATAGTACTACAACTAATGATGCAATGCCATGTGCCCCAACCGTTGTAGGTGCCAGCATGTGTTCTTCGCCTAGGTCAGATAGGTGCACTGCGTGTTCGTGTACCTGACAAGTCTGACACTCTTGTCTCCTGTTCTTTTCTTCCACGTCATCTGAGTTTTTTGAGGGGACTTTCCTCCGCCGGATATGGTTCCTCGCGATATGGTTTTAGGCGAGAGCTTCTTCCGGAACACTGTCGTTGCCTATCTAGTCACACAGAACCTTTCCCTTGAGGGATCCCTTCGATGTATCCTACAACTCTCGAAAATCCTTACCCAATACAATAATCTAATTATATCAAGAGAGAAACGGAGTTAGGATTTTGAGTTAATGAATTCTAATTCCTAAAAAAAAGTGATTGAATTCTTGATAAATTATTTATATGTATTAAGTGAACTTTTTTAATATGAATATAGGATTTAGCCAAGCTATTGAATTCTACCTAACCTGTCAGTGAAAATACTAACTCCGCCTCCGAGTGGATCAGTTATGTGTGCATAAAAATAGGTCCTCCATCCGTATGAATCAAAACAACCAAGTATTCTAAGGGCATTGTGCACCCCGCAAGAGATTACTAGAGGTCTCAGTATGATTGACACAAGAAAAAAAATCATATAAAAGAAAGTTAAAGAGTTGTCTTAATAGCCAAGGGCCTACTTCCCTATATGTATTTAGGTACAGGAAAAAACATGATTCTCATAGATTGGTCAAGATAGATAACATTATCTTTCTCTCCATATTCCTTACCATTAGAACAATCTTGCTATCAAAGTATACAGTCCACCAACCAATCTTTCCGTCTATCTCGAATTATTAATCAAGAGCAACATCTATAGGTCCTCAATTCTATGAAACATCAGATCTAGACTAAGAACTTACATTACATCTATGATATATCGAATCGAGTAGAGATTATTGAGTCCTTTTATGAGTGGACAGAACAACAACTTTCTCACGGTTACAAGTCATTTTCTCATTGGTCTCCTCATTTTCTATTTTTACACCAACCACACAAAGCCAATATCAAGATTAAAAACTTTGTGCTTGCTGGATATAGAGCATGAATGAAAGAAATCACTTCTGCTTAAGATATGTAACAAGCATCTATCGTTAAAGCTTAAGTCAAACTAGTAAATTTCAGAAATATTTCTTGTATGACCTACACTTTGCAGTCTATTCAGCAACCATCTGGAGCTTCTATTTGGTCAGTAGCAGTTTCTTGATCAGACTGCATTTGGGTTGGCGGAGGAAGCAACAGCTGCACCACAGTTTCCACAAACTCTTCCATTTTTTCTGCAGCTTCTCCAAAATGGGTGTCATATTCCTCTATTATCTGCATACGTCAAGAGAAACAAATATATATCAGAACCTCAAGAAAAATCAACTATAACGCGTTAATGGAAGGGTGACTTCAATTACATGATTTGGTTTGAAAAGTATGCCAGAGTTTCATTTAAATTGTAAAGTAGGAAGAGGCTTTCATACAGTTAACCAGAATGAATTCAACATATTAATTAGCAAGCTCAACAAGTAGCTATCTAATGGTACCTCAAGGAGGGAGTTATCCAAATGCAACATATCAATCCCATGCACTCAATTGTTACACCTACCACTTAAGCTCACCAGGATCATTATCCTTCCTAGCAATTATCAAAAAATCCAATTTTCTTTAACATTCCAAAGGATCCCAACAATCACCTCAATGATAACAAGGTCACCCTTTTGGGGCTTACCGTTGTTAATGATTAAACCATGACTGATGCACCACTATTGTTTGCTCAAATTAGATGAATGAACCAATGAGGTAAACCATATCTTCTATTTCCTACTTTCTATCCACCGGAGAAAAGTCATTTCTCTATATTGTCCATTGCTTATAAGTATTAAAAACACATGGTGTGCAATAATAATACCACAGGTCACACATATCTAACAAGTTACAATGTTGCAAGTTTAAATAGTCAATATACTATGAGCATCATCTTTTCGAAATTACCGGGTAAAGTTCAACGAGTAAAGATGGCCTGATATTGATGATGTTAAGGATCTCAGCTTTTGCGAGGTTGATACTTTTACATTTTCCCAAGAATTCATCAATCACTTGTCTTGACTGATTGCAAGCAGCAGTTTGCTCTAAATAATCATACTCCTAGATGATCAGAAACATAAGGCATTGCCAGGCACAACAAACTACTCTCAAATAAGAAGTTGGATAATGTAACTTCCAACCTTGAATTCCGACGGCGCAACAGGAACTATGACCTGCGTAGGATCTCTTCCTGCACCCTTGGAGTTTAGAAAGTCAAGAACCTCAAAATTTGTGAGAGCACCTGCATTTGCTTCAAGGTTGCAAAAGACATCGCCATGAGAAATTGCAACTACCCAATAACAAAGACAATGAACTTAGTAGCTCAATGAAGCAGTGGGATTCAACCAGGAACAAAGACATAAAGAGTTTGTACATCTTCATCAGCAAAAGCTAGAACTCCGTGTTCAAATTACAACTCTTCAATCACTCACAAGAAGCTGCATGCAGTGAGATATATCTGGAATTGAAAATAACAAGCGTGAGCCTTGTTTTTCCTTTTTTTGTTCATGGGAAGAAAGTGTTTTATTTAGTTTTTTATCTTCCTTAGTACATAATCATTAGTCAACATTTAAACCACGTCTAATCAGTTGTAGGCTTCTCAAGATTAGTTCTTAGTTTAGCCAAAGTACTTGAAAAAAAATCACACAATCTTCCATGTTTCTCCTACTCTCCCCCAATTTTGGTTTTGCAGTGGGAGTGGGTGGGAGAATGGTGTAGTATGGACTTTTAAGTTTTGATGATTGACAAATACTTAGAGGGACTGGGTACCCCTACGCGGTCTTGAAGCACAGTCAACATAGTACAGTTGTAATGTGTACTTCCTGCAGCTTTAAGACTAGGTCTCTGCCGTCCTTGAAGTCCGCTGGACCAATAACAATGTGTTAAGGTTTTGGATCTCTCATTTATAAGGAATGAGACACTTTATCCAAAACCTAGTTCTTGCATAATTAAGAATCTCCATCTTTAAAGCAAAGGCTCTCAAGTGCTTCAAGAAATCAAAAGAGCTCACTCAACTAGGGACCTGATCGTGATCAAGATAATGTCAACAACTCCTTGTCTTTCGCTTGAGTAGTTTGTGTCTTTTTTCTGTTATTACAAACCATCAGCTAGAGTTAGTTGATTGTGTGAAGTTGTATTAGCTAGAGTTAGTTAATACTGTGATGATGCAGTAGAGTTATTGCATTAAACATTGTAATTGAGTTATTGCAGTGTAGTGGATTAAAAGTTTCATCCTTAGGGTTATTGGAGTCTGTAATCCGGAGTTGCTCAGTTATTTAGTGAAGTTGGTTGGTGAAATCCTACTGGGGTAGGTCGTGGTTTTACTCCTTTGAGCAAGGAGGTTTCCACGTAAAGTCGTGTGTTCTTTACATTTCACTATTTCACCTTCTTACTCTTAACTGCAACTCTAGTCAAAGAACCTGGTCCCTTGACCCTCAGTGGACCCATACAATCCATCAATAGGTATCAAAGCAGGGACTTTCTAAAAGGGTAACTCCTAGAAAGATCTTACTCTAATGGCAGCTCCACCAAATCTCGAAGAGGGTCAGTCGACCACAAGGCCACCCAGGTTTAATGGACAGTTCTACAGGTGGTGGAAGACGAGAATGCACGATTTCATTATAGCTGAGGACAATGAACTGTGGGATGTTATTTGTGACGTTCCCTATGTTCCCATAAAGACAATAACAGTTGGAGAGGAAATGAAATCTGTTCCCAAAATAAGAAAGGAGTATGTTGACACTCACAGAAAACAGATAGAGAAGAACTTAAGGGCGAAGAAGTTACTGGTGTGTGGTATTGGTGCTGAAGAATATAATAGTATCTCGGCATATGAAACAACACAAGAGATATGGCATGCATTGCAGACTGCTCATAAAGGAACCAGCCAGGTCAAGCAGTCTAAAATAGACATGCTTACTACTCAGTATGAGCTGTTCAAGATGAATGAAGGAGAATCTATTCAAGAATGCATACTAGATTCACTTCCATCACCAATGAACTTCACTGTCTTGAAGATGGCATAAAACCTAGTAAACTAGTCAGAAAGATCTTGAGTGTTCTGCCTTCCTCCTGGGAAAGCAAGGTGAATGCTATCATAGAAGCCAAAGACCTTAAGACTCTAACAATGGATGAGCTAATAGGAAACTTAAAAACCTATGAGCTCAAGAAACAACAGGATCAAGAACGATAACAACCCAAGAAAGAGAAGAGCTTGGCTTTCAAAGCAGTCAAAAGTGACTCAAGTGGTGATGAATCAGATATGGCATATATCACTAGACGTTTCCACCAAAAAATGATAAGAAGAAATGGTGGCTTTTCATTCAAAGGAAACTCAAGCAAGTTGTTCAAAGGCAATGACTGTTGCCACAAGTGTAGAAAACCAGGACACTACATCAAAGACTTTCCTCTTCACAAACCAGAGTACAAAGACTATGCTAAGAACAACTATGAGAAGGGACGAAAGAGGTACCCAACCCCTAACAAACTCAAAAGGAAGGAAATGACTGATATTATGGTGAAGCAGGCTTTAGCTGCATGGGGGGACTCCTCCAATGAATCTGATCATGAGGAAGCTCCAGAGGATGCATCCATGCTAGTCATTGAAGATCGGTCATCCAGTTTTGACTCTTTATTTGCCCTGATGGCAAAATCTGAAGATAAAGAAGAGCCAGAGGTAAGCTTTCGTGATGTTCAAAAAAATCTTAAAGACTACTCTAAGATTGAGCTACGCTCCTTAGCTAATGTTTTGATTGATGAATACTATAATCTCACTAAAGCAAGGGATTTTCAAAACAATAGTCTGAGTGTCTTTGAAGTTGAAAAAACTACCTGGTCTAACAAAGTTTCTGATTTAGAAGAAAAAATTGCAATTGTCATGTCTGAAAATGATTCATTGGTTGAAAAAATAAAAGACATCTCTTAAAACAGATTTAAAGGAAAGGAAAATGATAGTGAGATCCACTTAGAACTTGAAGCTGAATTGAACAAGTTCAAACTAGATCTCACAGTGTCTCTTGAAAAGAATAAAGAACTTGAAAGGGACCTGGTCTGTATTAAGGCTGATCTAGAAAAATCCCTTAAATGGTCTGTCTCTTTCGATGTCTTGAATCAATTGAAAAACATGTGGTCCAATACTGGTGAGGGTCTTAGCTTTCAGAAGAAAAGTCCTCCTTATGATCCTCATAGCAAGTATGTGTCAAACCCAGACAATTGGTTGTGTACACACTGTGGTAGAAATGGTCACTACAAGGACACCTGCCCTGCAAGATCAACTGTTGTTAAAATGGGAAGAACCTTTGTCAAAAGAAAGGAAACCTGGTTCCCCAACCAGGAGAATCAGGCTGTTAGGCTGGGCTAGAAAGAGACTCATTCACCCTCTATATCATTACTGGGGACTCAACCTAAAATGAGTTCCCAAGACTAACAAATGACTATTTGTGCAAGGAAGAGTGAGAGGTAGCAGCCAGAGCTGGTTCATGGATAGTAGCTGCTCCAAGCATATGACAGGAAGAATGGGAGAATTCCTCTCACTCAAGGCATTCCAAGGTGGAAGTGTCTCCTTTGGAGATGGGAAAAAAGGATACATCCTTAGTGTTGGAAGTGTTGGCAAGTCTCTAGCACATGCTATTGAAAATGTGTATTATGTAAACGGGTTAAAGTATAGTCTACTCAGTGTGTCTCAAATTTGTGACAAGGGAAATGAAGTCAAGTTCCTATCTGCTTGCTGCACTATCATAAATCTCTCATTTGGAGAACTTATTTTAGTGGCAAGGAGACACAAGAATATGTACATTGCTAATCTTGATTCTATCTATGGAGGAGACCTCACCTGCTTGAAAGTCCAAGATGACGATGCTGATCTATGGCACATGAGATTGGGACATGTCAGTTGCTCCTTTCTAAACAAGTTGATCTCAAGGGACCTGGTACGTGGTCTGCCTAAGGTCAAATTTCCAGAATGAAAAGTGTGTGATGCATGTGTCAAAGGCAAGCATGTCAGGTCCTTATTCAAAACCAAGAAGGAAGTAAACACGTCTAAGCCTCTCGAACTTCTTTATATGGACCTGTGTGGTCCAGTAAAAATTCCAAGTCAAAGTGGAAAAAGAGGTACATCTTTGTGATTGTGGATGACTTCTCAAGGTTCACCTAGACCATGTTTCTAAAAAATAAGGATGAGACTTTCCCAGTATTTGTTGTGTTTGTTAAGCAGATTCAAGTGAAACTGGACCTCAAAATGATCTATCTTCGAACAGACCATGGTACTGAATTTGAAAATACAAGTTTTGTTGACTTCTATTCTGCATATGGAATTGGCCATAACTTTTTTGCTCCAAGAACACCTCAATAAAATAGTGTGGTTGAGAGAAAGAACAGAACCCTGGTCAATATTGCTCAAACTATGCTGATCGATGGAGATGTTCCTAAAAGTTTCTGGGCTGAGGCTGTCAACACAACATGCTATATTCCAAACAGATGCATGATCAGGTCCCTGTTGGAGAAAACCCCATATGAGCTCCTCTATCAGAAAAAACCCATATTAAGCTATCTTCGTGCCTTTGGGTGCAAGTGTTTCGTTCTGAACAATGGAAAAGAGCCTCTTGGGAAGTTTGACCCCAAGAGTGATGAAGAAATCTTTGTAGGTTACTCTTCAACAAGCAAGACCTGTAGGATTTTCAATAAAAGGACTCCATGTGTGAAGGAAAGTATCCATGTTATCTTCAATGAGTCAGGGGACCTGGATGAAAAGGGAGCACTAAATGATGATGAGCTTGATGAACTCTTTCAGATCCAAAGAGACTCTCTTAATGAGTTCGAGGGACCTGATGAAGCCATAGATGAGGTAGAAGAAAGACCTAATGTTGACTCCCAAAGGGTGAATACCTCTGAGATCTCAGCAGAAGAGCCTCTTGGGAAGTTTGACCCCAAGAGTGATGAAGAAATCTTTGTAGGTTACTCTTCAACAAGCAAGACCTGTAGGATTTTCAATAAAAGGACTCCATGTGTGAAGGAAAGTATCCATGTTATCTTCAATGAGTCAGGGGACCTGGATGAAAAGGGAGCACTAAATGATGATGAGCTTGATGAACTCTTTCAGATCCAAAGAGACTCTCTTAATGAGTTCGAGGGACCTGATGAAGCCATAGATGAGGTAGAAGAAAGACCTAATGTTGACTCCCAAAGGGTGAATACCTCTGAGATCTCAGCAGATGTGGGCAGTTTCGACAAAGCTTCTAACACAGTTCCTTCCACCCCTGCTCAACAAATCACAGAGGGACCAAGTACGAGTTCTGAACAATTCTCTACTCAAGTCTCCCACTGGGAGCACAAAGTCTCTCATCCTTTGGATAATCTTATCTCTCCCTTGGACTCTAGCATGCATACCAGGTCCAAGTCTAGAGCTATAGTTGCCTTCTCAGCATTCATATCTCAGATTGAACCCAAAAAAATCAAGAAAATACTGAAGGATGCTGACTGGATAAATGCCATGCAAAAAGAGCTTCATCAATTCGAGAGAAATCAAGTATGCCACCTAGTCCCCTAAGCTTCTGACAGAACTGTTATAGGGACCAGGTGGGTCTTCAGAAATAAGCTTGATGAGAAAGAAAACACTACCAGAAATAAGGCTAGGCTGGTAGTACAAGGGTATAATCAAGAAGAAGGCATTGACTATGACGAAACATTTTCTCAAGCTATAAGAATCCTCACTGCTTTTGCTTCCTACATGGAATTCAAGTGATTTCATATGGATGTCAAAAGTGCCTTTCTAAATGGATATCTGAAGGAAGAAGTTTATGTCAAACAACCCCCTGGTTTTGAAGACCTTGACCATCCTTTTCATGTGTTCAAACTAGATAAAGATCTATATGGTCTGTAACAGGCTCCTAGGGCTTGGTATGAGAGATTGTCAAAATTCTTTCTTCAAAATGGATTTTCTAGAGGGAAGATTGACAACACTCTCTTTCTGAAAACCAGAGGCAAGAACCTTCTCATTTTCCAAGTGTATGTTGATGATATCATTTTTGGATCCACTCTTGACTAACTTTGTGATGACTTTGCCAAGCTTATGAAAAGTGAGTTTGAGATGAGCATGATGGATGAATTGAACTTCTTTCTGGGGCTACAAATAAAGCAAGTGTCAAATGGGATCATGATCAGCCAACAGAAGTACATAAAGGAATTGCTTAAGAAGTTCAACATAGAGAATGCCAAGCCCATTGACACTCCTATTGGTACCTCCTCAAAACTCGACACTGATGAATCTGGTCTGCCTGTGAATGAAACTGTGTACAGAAGAATCATTGGTTCTCTTTTGTACCTAACTGCTAGCAGGCCAGATATAGTATTTAGTGTGAGAATTTGTTCTAGATTTCAAGCTTGTCCTAAGGAGTCTCATCTCAAGGTTGCTAAAAGGATTCTCAGATATCTCAAAGGAACTCGTGACCTCGTGCTCTTCTAACCCTTAGAGATAACTTTGAATTGGTTGGGTATGCAGATGCTGATTACGCAGGGCACCTGGTTGACAGAAAAAGCACTCCAGGAATGACTCACTTTCTTGGAGCCTCCTTTATCTCTTGAGGGACCAGGAAACAGAACTCAATTTCTCTCTCTACGGCCGAAGCAGAGTACGTGGCTGCGGCAGCCTGTTGTGCACAACTGTTATGGATCAAACAGCAGTTGAAAAACTTTAGAATATTTTTTGAGTGTGTGCCTCTCATGTGCGACAACATGAGTGTTGTGAATATGACTAAGAATCTTGTTCATCATAAGAGGACAAAACACATTGACATCCGGCATCACTTTCTTAGAGATAATATTGAAAAGAAATTGATCAGGAAGAACTTTTGCAAGACAGAGGACCAGATTGTGGATATTTTTACAAAAGCCTTGGGAAAGGATCAGTTTGAGAAAAATCGTTTGAAGCTCGGATTAATGTAGGGGACCTGATCCCTCTGTCATCAAAATCCACATCATATGGCTATGATTAGAAGACAGGTATCCGAAAGCATGATATTTTAACTTGTCCAACTCAATACTATACTATTGTAGGTATGCACGCATGGTGAAAGAAGCAACATCAAGAGGAGAGAAGATGCTGGATAAACATCAAGACATGCTTCAAAAATTCACTAAAAGGGACCAGGTCCGTTTTATAGGTCTGTATTACAAACTGTACATTTTAAAAAAAGGCATTAATTGTGAATCGGCACCACTGACACCTCTCTAATCAACGACGTTGCATCAGTTCGAACCTGAAGCGTCATCTACACTCTCTAATGTGACATGTTGCTTCACCCCTTTTTAACCTATCCCAACCGCTCTTTTTCAAAACAAATTTCTCTTAAAAACCCTTTTCTCTTCTCACTGACCAGCTCATTTATTTTCAATCTTCCCTCCCCTCAAAACTAAACAAAGACAGTTCTCTCTCTCCATATCTCTCTAAATTCTCTCCACCATGTCTCAACCAAGCTCTTTGAGCAAAGGTTCCTATGAGGTTATTACTCTCTTACCCTCCTTTGAGAACACTCCAACAACGGTTGAACAAAGAAACTCTTTTTCTGTCTCCTCTCCAACTCCCGTATCAGATCCCTCTGTTAAACTGGAAAAATATCCTTCTATGGATTCTCTTCCCATTTCTAAATCGAGTGAAGGAAACACTTTGGTCTCACAAACTGAGCCCTCTAGCGTGGTGATCTCTGAGGATAGTTCAGTGCCGATCACTGAATCTGCGCAGATAGAGGGACCTAATACAAACTCTATGATTGAGTCAGTTTTGGGAGAAAAATCTACCTTGGGTGGGTCTGAATGCTCTGGTGACCAAATATTTGATGGAAATTTGCATGAAACCAAAGTAAACTCTTCAAATATCTTAGAAATAAGAGATGAACTGGTGGCAAGTTATCTCACGTCTTTGGCTAAGAGAGCTGCCGGAGTCGAGAGTTCAGAAGAAAGATTAGAGCATGTTACTCCATCTCAAGAGGCTCTCACTCTAGTCATTCTTCCTACTCCCAAGTGGGATGGACCCTTGCATCTCAGGCTCCTTTAGCATTGGTAGAGAATCTCGGAGAAGAAGATGCCATTGACGAGGATAAAGTGCCTTTATGGTGGAAAGTTCAAAAAAGGATGGTTACTACAATGGATCTTGAGTTATCTTCTCAGGGACCACGTAAGGTACCCAGTACTCAAAGTATGTATGAACAACGTATGGAAACTGTTATGAAAGAAAATGAGAAAAGAACTAAAAAAAAGAAGGAAGTCAAGGAAGACAGTTGTTTCTGATGATCATGAACCAGAAATGTTAGTGAATTTAGAAAAGGAAAGGAAATCGGATGAGGAGACCAAAGATGATGCTATCAAAAGTGTGCAAAATGTGCAGAAGAAAACTCTCTCCAAAGTGAATGTCTCTAAGAGAAAAGGTGTATCTGCTGTACCAAAGGAAAAAGAAAAAGATCCCATCAAGAGCCCTAAGAAAAGAGTCTCTGACAAGAAGAAAGACTCAGCCCCTACACAGAAGAAAAACGTGTCCTCTGGCTCGAAGAAAAAAAGAGATCACTCAGAAGACCAAACGGAGGAACCTGGTCCCTCCTCTAAGGTTAAGAAACGGAAGCTTACTCAAGCAAAATGGATTTCTCTTTTGAAGCAACAGAGGGTGCTTAATGGTCGAGTCTTTGACCCAGAAATAAGTGACCACAGAGGAATGGTAGAACTGATTGATGTGGTCAATGTACAGAAATGGGATCACTTGTTTGAACCCCCCATTTCGGTACTGTTTGAGAAAAAGGCCACTGAGTTCTATGTGAAAATGGTATTCAACAAAGCTGACGGATCACTGACCACCATAGTTGATGGAGTGGAAATATTCTTGGATGAATCAACACTTGGTCGAATTCTGGAGGTGCCAACAGAGGGGTTAAGATCCCTGAAGGATCAGTCAGCCTCCATCGACTTCCTAAATGGGATCAGCAAGTTGAAGAATATGAACAGGAAGAGACTTGGGAAGAAGAAGATGAAGAGAGAATATCAGCTTGTGTTTGAACTTATTAACAAAGTTCTTCTTCCTCGCACTAAAAAAAAGGACTATTACTGGTATTTTTGATCTTTTTCTCATGGAAGCATTGGTTACCCTGCAACCTATAAGCCTCCAAGCAATCATGCTTACACACATGAGGAAAATCATCACTATGAAGGAGGGCAAGCATGGTTTGGGATATGGGTATCTGCTGGATAGTGTGTTCATGCACTTTGGAATATGTCCCAGCAAGGGTATACAAGGGACCAGGAAGCAGATGTTCACCAAAGGGACACTTGAGGAGTATGAATGTATAGAAAGGAAAGGAGGAGTTGGTTCTAAGTCATTTGTGTTTGATCTAATCGCCTCTCAGAAGAGATCATCTGTTGAGTTGGAACGATTAACTACTCTAATTGCTCAACGAGGCTCAATGAGATGCTGAGATTGTGACTCTCAAGGCTCAAATGCAAATCACCACTGAGGGACCAGGTCCTAATTCAGAAGCGGTTACAAAGTTGTAGGAGGAAAACACCTCTTTGAGGGACCAGGTCGGGGTCATCACTCAGAAGCGGTTACAAAGTTGTAGGAGGAAAACACCTCTTTGAGGGACCAGGTCGGGGTCCTCACTCAGAAGCTGCTTGTGTCTCATGAAGAAGCCAACACTCGCATGACCCTTATGCTTTAGAAGTTGGCCTGATTCCCCTCAATTCTCTCTTTCCTTTCCAACCCTAGCTTTCTAATTCCCCCTGTTCTTAATTTACTTCTGTGGTGTTTTTCTACTAATGTCTTTTTTTGTGTACCTTTTGTAATGCTGTTCTAATGAATGTGTCACTCCCCAAAGCAGAGAGGCAGACAGGAACCGTATGACCACCTGCTTTACGAGTAATCTATTACGTATACGAAGTTATATGCCAATAAACGAGCGAAAAACTAATATGTGTTGTATATCTATATACCATAGAGTCATTTGAACAAAAACTATACAATACGATACTAGATAATGTCTAGGAAGCCTCTAAAGAGTACAACATACTGTACTACTAATAACCAGTCAGGACAGACCCTGACGTACCCAACTAGAGATCTATACACATACAAGCTCCAGATGGAGATAAAGCTCACCAAAACATTAGCCGAAGGTAGCAAAAGAGCCTAATGCGGGTGTTTGCTCCCCTGTGAACCTGACCCTGTATTTATAAGAAAATACAGTGCCCCGAATGTAGGGACTTCAGTACATATACAACATGTACTGGTATGTAAAGCAGAAAGAATAACAAGTAGACAAATATGAAAGCTCATATGAATCCAATGTCAAAACGACAGAATTATGAGCATACAAATAATAGATGTACGATACAAAACTGTAACCTACGCACCAACCTTATAAGTTCTTCAAATTACGTTCAAAGAAGCGTCCATTATAAAATAGCCCTATGGCTTGCCTAGGTGACGTACTTACACTATATTTAATACAAATGATCATGTGATGGCCTACTGAAGGCGATCCAAGTCACATATAAAGCATATGTTACTCAAGTACTTATTACTATGATATTATACACATAACTATAATCGTGGTCTGTTACGAGGTACGCCCTTTGAGGGCTCGCTATAAGGGTCTGCCCGCATGCCACATATTCCATGTATTGGCTCGAGTCGGGAGAAACTAGTGCATGATGTTCCAGCTGACTCCAAATACAAATAATGCCACAAGGGCGGGTACGCCACAATGTTTAGGCTCACTATAAGGGTCTGGTCTCAATCCTGTGCACAGAACAGCGTTGCGCGAGTGTGTCAAGTAGAACCTATGAATACCCACCCGTCGCTAACTTTTATCAAATAATGACCTTAAAAGCCTATAACATATTCTTAACGATAACAATCCTTCAACTATTCAAGTAAGATCTCTATATGTTACCTAACTTACCGAATGAGATATCACTATCCAAATAATTGTTCTTGTTTTAACTTAGGACTATATCGAATAGGTTATCACATAAGCTAGTGTAATTATGCTATGGCCATTTATTTCATTATAATACGTGACACATATATAAGACCACATCGGGTGAATTCTAAGAATTTCAAGAAAAGACACTTATGATCATGTGAAATATTAAGAAAGTTGACGCGAAGGGAGCAATAAGAGTACGTGTAAGCTTTAATAATTAAATAAGGGAATAATGCATAAAGCAACTAAAAACTTTATTTTCGTTTTTCATATAGGCTATTTATCTTTTATAGAGGGAACATGCGACGTAGGGTGGTGCCTTACGGCAAAGGAAGTTTTAGCTTCACATACCTCGGGTGCTTTCCTAGCTAGTAGTGGTACCACAAGCTTCCAATAATCCAACACACCTCGTGTAGCCCCTACGCGATCAACCCAAACAACTACATATATAAAACATATATGTATTCATTAATAACCCGTAGGTTCACCTAACAATTCATTTCAATATTTTCCACTTACACCCAAGGTTTAATCAAACTCCATAATCATAGTTTGGAGTGAATTTCTTATTTTCCATCTTATAAAATTCGATATTAAACTTGCCCATCAATAGCAATACCCCAAAACTCTATTTTTCTCATAATTTTATCTTTTTTCCTTTTCAAGAACCCCAATAATCAAAACTCATTTCAATAGCTAATAAAAATCAAAATCAAATATCCTCAAATACTTATTCATAATCATGCTTAAAAGTGGGGTAAGGAATTTACCTCTTAAAAAAATCAAATTCCAACTTTAGGTCTTGAAGATTCCTTGAGTTTGACACCAAAATTCACTTAATTTCTAAGCCTCTTGTAGATGTGGATATAATTTTCCCCTCTTTAAATCCCTTCGTTACTCCAAGTTCACATTTAATGGAGTTGAAAAGAAAGATGGAGAAGATGAGGAGAAGTGCTACTATTGTTGCATCTTCCAGCGACCAAAATACTCTCTTTTCTCTTAATTGGGGTTTCCAAAAGAAGAAAAAAAGATGGGAATTAAAGTACTACTAGTACTTGTACGTTCTCTCTCTCCTCTTTTAACTTTTCCTTCTTCTTTTTTTCCATTCTCTCTTCTCTTTTTAAATAATCAAGGATTGGGCCCCACTAGTAACTAAATATACAATTGTATGCACCAACAATTATGTATCCACCTTATCATTATCCTTAAGATATATCCACGTATCTCTTTATAGATTACGTGTTAAGCTCGTTTGAAGTGTTAAACTTGTATTCGAATTTTTTTGAGGCCCTACAGAATGAAATGAAGTTTTTGTTATGATATTTATCTTGCACTTGATTTCCTTTGACTATCTCCTCTCATTTGTGTCTGTGTTTCCCCAGAGGCATGAGTTAACGTAGCTAACCATCATTGCTTTTGATTTACTTTGCACTCTTTTTTATGATGCCAAAAGGGGAAAAATATTGCTGACAGGGGGAACATGTGTTGGGACTAGGTAACAACGATAGAGGGAACTCAGTTTGTGAACATGTGAATGAGACCAGGTAAGGATGACATGGGGAACTTAGTTTGTCATCATCAAAAAGGAGGAAACTGATGTAATATGGACTTTTAAGTTTTGATGATTGACAAACACTCAGAGGGACCTGGTATCCCTACGCAGCCTTGAAGCACAGTCAACATAGTACAACTGTAATGTGTACTTCCTGCAGCTTTAGGACTGGGCCTCTGCAGTCCTTGAAGTCCGCTGGACCAATAGCAATGTGTTAAGATTTTGACTCTCTCATTTATAAGGAATGAGACACTTTAGCCAAAACCTAGTTCTTGCATAATTAAGAATCTTCATCTTAAAATCAAAGGCTTTCAAGTGCTTCAAGAAAACAAAAGAGCTCACTCAACTAGGGACCTGATCGTGATCAAGATAATGTCAACAACTCCTTGTCTTTAGCTTGAGTAGTTTGTGTCTTTGTTCTGTTATTGTAAACCATCAGCTAGAGTTAGTTGATTGTGTGAAGTTGTATTAGCTAGAATTAGTTAATACCGTGATAATGAAGTAGAGTTATTGCATTAAACATTGTAATAAAGTTATTACAGTATAGTGGATTAAGAGTTTAATCCTTAGAGTTACTGGAGTCTGTAATCCGGAGTTGCTCAGTTATTTAGTGAAGTTGATTGGTGAAATCCTACTGGGGTAGGTCGTGATTTTACTCCCTTGAGCAAGGAGGTTTCCACGTAAAGTCATGTGTTCTTTACTTTTCACTATTCCACCTTCTTACTCTTAACTGCAACTTTAGTCAAAGGACCTGGTCCCTTGACCCTCAGTGGACCCATACAAGCCATCAGATAACATTTGTAATACGCTATTATTACTTTTCATGACAGAGAGCAGTCTCTCTTTCAAGCTATTCAAGTTAGTAGCACAACATGTTCAGTATGATCCTTAGTTTATGTTAATGTACAGAGAAGATACCAAATCACCCATGTGTCGTGTTGAGAATAAGAGATTGAAGGCATAGAATTGAGGAAAACTCCATTGGAGCAGACTTCACCATTGTAGGATCGTGTGAGGAAGAGAAGGAAAACAATTAGAGAGAGAATCAATTGATGTAAGCTCACATCTTCAATATATCAGAAAAGAGAATGATGAAAAGTAAGTATTACAACTACTAAACTATCTTATATACTAAAGATCAGCAAAATATCTAGCTGCCAGCTAAGGCTTGTAACTAACTCTCATAACCGACTCAACTAACCTCTAACTAACTAAAAGCTAACAATAATATAGCTGACTCAGCTAATTAATACACTTTGTGTCAATACATAAATATCTATATTTCAACACCCCCCCTCAAGTTGGAGGGGAGAGATCCACCACCAACTTGCGTAAAATGGAGAAATGTTTCACACCAGTCAAGGCCTTGGTGAATATGTCTGCCAGCTGAGTAGAGGTAGGAATATGATGGAGACTGACTAATCCATCCTGAAGTTTGTCTCTCACAAAATGGCAGTCGACCTCGATATGCTTGGTCCTTTCATGGAATACAGGGTTCCTTGCTATGTGAACTGCTGCTTGACTGTCACAAAAAACTGGGATAGGAAATGAACAGTTCACTGTGACTTCTTGCAACAATCTTGCTAACCAAACCAGTTCACCCACTACTTGTCTAATAGCCCTGTATTCAGCTTCAGCTGAAGACAAGGACACTGTTGATTGTTTCTTAGATTTCCAACAGATGGGACTATCACCCATGAGTACTACATAGCCACTTACTGACTTTCTTGACTCAGAGCAAGAAGCCCAATCTGAGTCACAATATGCTGTAATGGAATAGTCAGGTTTGTTTGATATGAAAATGCCCAGAGTGGGATCACCTTTGAGATACTTGAGAACATGATAAGCTGCTTTGAGGTGTGGTTCTCTTGGTGCCTGCATAAATTGGCTGAGATGTTGCACACTGAATGCAATATCTATCCTGGTATTAGTGAGGAAGTTGAGCTTCCCCACCAACTTTCTGAAATAGGTGGGATCATGGAGAAGCGCCCCTTCAGTGTTGTTCAGTTTGACTGTGGAATCAATGGGGGAGGAGGTTGGTTTTTGACTTTGACACTCAAATTCTGTGAGCAAATCATTTGTGAATTTCCTTTGTGAGATCAGAACACCATCCTTTCTATAGAGAATCTCCAAGCCTAGAAAATAGTGGAGCTTTCCCAGGTCCTTGATTTTGAATTGAGCATGGAGAAACTTCTTGAGAGACTGAATTTCTCCTAAGTCAGTGCCAGTAAGGATCACATCATCAACATAGATGGCAACAAACACAAGAGACTGATCCTTCTTCTTATAGAAGAGAGAATAATCATTTGGGGAGTGAGAGTATCCTCTAGAATACAGAGAACTTGCTAACTTTTCATACCACTGTCTACTAGCTTGTTTCAATTCATATAGTGACTTCTTGAGTCTGCACACTAGGCCCTTCTCTGGTACTGAAAGACCCTGGGGAGTGCACATGTAAACCTCCTCATGTAGGTCACCATGAAGGAAAGCATTGTTAACATCCAGTTGGTACAGATCCCATCCCTTCTTTACAGCTAAGCTAACAAGTGTTCTTACTGTGGTCATCTTAACAACAGGGGAAAAGGTTTCATTGTAGTCAATCCCAGCCTCTTGAGTATAACCCTTAACCACTAATCTAGCCTTGAATCTTTCAACACTCCCATCAGCTTTATGCTTGATTTTATATACCCACTTGCATCCAACAACTCTCTTCCCTGCAGGTAGAGGGACTAACTCCCAAGTGTGGTTAGCATACAAGGCATCAAACTCCTGTGTCATGGCTGTTTGCCAAGCAGGGTTCATGACAGCTTCTTCATATGACCCTGGTTCACTTTCATAACCAATGTTTTGAACTAACTGCTGACTACTGGGACATAGACTAGTAAGACATATATGAGAGGGTCTGTTGAGCATAGCAGTAAGGGAATTAGGTTCTTGAGGTGGAGTAGGTGCAGGTTGGGGAAGTTTGTACTCATAGGCATTAAGGTATCTGGGGGTAGTATGAGGTCTGGAAGATCTTCTAGGCTCTACAGGTGTTAGTGGTGATGCACTTGGTACTGGTGCAAGACTTGGTGCATGAGTTGATGTATTTGGAGGTGACTTACTAGTAGGTTAGCTAGGTGATGCAGTTATTGCTAGGTTCCAAGGCATTGTTACAGTGGTGGTGGTGGCATTTTTATCCAGCAAATCAACATCATTAAAACAATCAGTTGGTAAAACAGAAGAAGGAGAGGATGAAGAAGTAATGAACTATAAAACAGAACTGAAACTAGAACCTGCAGGAGCAACAACAAAAGGAAAAACATCTTCATGGAACAAGACATCTCTAGAGACATGAATTCTCCTAGTGGACAAATCAAGTACCTTGTACCCCTTGGTGTTGAAAGGATATCCAACAAATATATGAGGTGTAGCTCTTGGTTCAAACTTGTCCTTGTGAGACTTGAGAGTAGTTAGGAAACAAAGGCATCCAAAAGATCTAAGGTGAGAGTAGGATGGTTTAGTGTTGTACAACAGCTCAAGGGGGCATTTCTTATGCAAAGAGCCAGAGGGTAGTCTGTTAATGATATAGGTAGCAGTTAAGATGCACTCACCCCAGTACTTCATGGGTAGTTTGGACTGATACAAGGGTGCTCTAGCTGTCTCCAAAAGGTATTTGTGTTTCCTCTCTACAACACCATTTTGTTGAGGTGTGTAGGGGCAACTCCTTTGGTGAATAATGCCCTTCTCTTGAAAAAAGGTTGTTGCCTCATTGTTTGTGAACTCAAGACCATTGTCAGATCTGATAATTTTGATAGAGGTTTGAAACTGGTTTTCTACAAGTGAAGCAAAAGCTTTTATGGTTTGAAGTGCATTACTTTTGCATCTGATCAACTGAGTCCATGTAGACATGCTGTAATCATCAACCATTGTGATGAAATAGTTGTGGTTATCATGAGTGGGCATGTGATAAGGCCCCCAGAGGTCTACATGCAGGATCTCAAACACTTTGGTTGTGAAGCTGGTTCTTTTAGGAAAAGGTGCTCTTGTCTGTCTAGCCATAGGGCAAATGCTACATGTGAAGGGTTGTTTGGGAGTGAATTGCACAGGGATGGAGGAAATATCCTTCATTTTCACAAAAGGTACATGGCCTAGTCTATTATGCCACAGGTGTTCAACACTTCCTCTATGAGAGACTGAAGATAAAAAAGAATTAAAAACAGAACAGACTCCTTTATTACTTGCATGAGTAAATTTTACAAGTGGAGTAGAAGAAAGATCAGTAGGAGTCTCATCACAACAAGTAGGCAAAGAATAACATGAAAAGGAAGACAATGAAGTAACATCCTTTGTGCTAGAAGTGGGACAAGAGCTATGGCACTTGGAGCAGAAAAAATACAGTCCATTTCTTGCCTTACCAATCTCCAGAGGGCTCTTCAGTGAAGGGCCCTGCAGTAAGTAAGAAAAACTACTGAAACCAATAATGCCTTTAAGTTGCCAGGCTAAACAATGAACTGAGATCAGATTAAACTTAAAGCTAGGTATAAAGAAAACTTTGTGTAATGTTAATGCTGGATTTAGGAAAGCATCTCCAATTTCTGTAACTTTAACCTTGTAGCCATTTGGCAGTGTGACTAGGTAAGGGTAGGGCAGTATCCTAATGTTTTTAAGTAGGCTTTTATTATAAGTCATATGGTGTGAAGCTCCAGAGTCTACTATCCATGAGTCAGCACTAAGTCTAACACATTTGCATGAAAGTTCACCAATTTCAGTCATAGAGGAATAGCAAGCCAAGATACCTGCAAAGTTTACAGCTCCACTGGTGAGATTGTTTAAGCTTTCCTGTTCATTTCCAAGCTGCACATTGCTAAGTAAATTCAGCAGTTGATCATATTGTTCCTTGGAGAGGTAATGTGGCTCCTTATGCTGTTGTTCACAAGCCTGTACTGTTGCTGCTGAACCTCCCATATTCTTTCCCTTAGTAAACCTGAAATTCTCTGGAAAACCATGCAACCTATAGCATTTCTCCTTAGTGTGACCAGTCCTCTTGCAGTATTCACAGAATATTGACTTGTTGCCTTGTGAGTAATGTTGTGACTGTGTGGATCTGTTGTTTCCTCCAGTAGAGAAGCCCCTCTGTGGAGCATAGTTGGTCCTATAACCCTTGGTGTATGATGTGGATGCTCCTTGTGAGCTTGATGAAGAAGTACTGAGAGCTGTAGACTCCAGGGCCAGATGATTGTTAGGCCTCACTTCTCTTTGCTTTTCCTCTTGGGACAGGATAGCAAAACTCTGAGCCATTGTAGGCAATGGATTCATCATAAGTATGTTTCCTCTTACCACTGTGTAGACCTCATATAATCCCATTAAGAACTGAATGAGTCTCCTGTCCTGTTCAACCTTGTGCATTCCAGCTTTTCCACCACATGTGCACAAGCATGTGCACTGTGCATTTGTATCCAAAGTGTTCAGTTCTTCCCAGAGTCTTTTCATCTTTGTGTAGTAACCAGTTATATCCATGCTACCTTGAGACAGGTCATTTATCTCCCTTTGAAGTTGATACAACTTTGCTCCATTTGTTTGATCATACCTATCTGCTAGCTCATCCCATAACTCCTTAGCATTATTGACATATTGCAGGCTGTCTGCTAAGTCCTTCGACAAGGAGTTAAGGATCCATGAGGTTACCATATCATCACATCTCTCCCACTGTGCATAATCAGTAGAGCTAGGATCTGGTCTTACTACCTTTCCATTAATAAAACCAGTCTTATTTTTCACAGACAGTCCTCTAAGGACACTTCTCCTCCAGGATCTATATCCATTTCCATCGAAAACTGTTGGAATCAGTGAGGATCCTACTATTTCCGAAGGATGCATATACAATGCACTTGTAGAATCTGCTGAAGCAGAGCTTGTCTCTGCATTGTCTCGACTACTATTTCCAATCTCAGTAGTCATATTTCGAAAGAAAACCAGACAGAGTAGAAGAAAAATAAAGACTAGGTGCAAAACCAGCTAACAGTCTTCACACAGGGATGAGTTAGGATGAAGGAGATTTGGATCAGGCAATTGATCGAACAGGAGATCAATAGAAAATCTCAGATCTTCGATTGAGATATGGAAGCGTAATTGAAAGAGCCTTGCTCTGATACCATGTTGAGAATAAGAGATTGAAGGCATAGAATTGAGGAAAACTCCATTGGAGCAGACTTCACCATTGTAGGATCGTGTGAGGAAGAGAAGGAAAACAGTTAGAGAGAGAATCAATTGATGTAAGCTCACATCTTCAATATATCAGAAAAGAGAATGATGAAAAGTAAGTATTACAACTACTAAACTATCTTATATACTAAAGATCAGCAAAATATCTAGCTGCCAGCTAAGGCTTGTAACTAACTCTCATAACCGACTCAACTAACCTCTAACTAACTAAAAGCTAACAACAATATAGCTGACTCAGCTAATTAATACACTTTGTGTCAATACATAAATATCTATATTTCAACATGTCGTTATCATTAGAGTAGTTTGTGATCCTTTTTAGTTTTTGTGACTGCTCAGTTTTGTCATTATACTTGGTATGTTGGTGCATCCAAATTCTAACATTGATTTTATGCTATTCATGTTTTTCTGTTTCTCAAAATTTCTCATGGATTGGTTATTTAGTCATATACAGTCTAGTAACCAAACTGGTATCATTTTTCTACCATCAAGTTGTCATGTGAAATGATAAATTTAACTGGCAATTCCAATATACAAATGAGAGAGGACATGCCACACCTGCAGCTTACCGAAGAGATGATCCTAGATAGGATGATATGGAGATCAAGGATTAGGGTAGAATGTTAGTAGATAGTCATGCGTCGGCTAGTTTCGCTTATCAGTATTTTTCTGCTACTTTCCTATTCTTTGACTTTAGTATTACCTGTTATTTCCTTTGCTTAGGTTATCGTATTATGTGTTGTTTCTACTATTCTTTTCTCCATTATTTTTGACATGACATCTTCTCAACTGTATTTCTCCCTTACCTGTTTTGATATGCTTTACTTGAGCCGATAATATATCGAAAACAACCTATCTACCTTTACAAGGTAGGAGTAAGGCTGCGTACACACCTCCCTCCCCAAACCCCACTTGTGGTATTTCACTAGGTATGTTGTTGTTGCTGTAATTCCAATATACAAATGGAAAGAGCATCAAACTGTTAATGAAGAAACTGGAAGTTCATATGTAATATCTTTTAATTCCAATATAAAGGATCACATAAACTATGCTCTTATTTCATGTACAGAGAGAAGATACTCAAACTTGCTCCGTTCGTGCTCAAGGGACATCGAAACAGAGGAAGATATTCTAGTCTATCGTCTTCTTCAGTTCTAGGTGAATTAATAAGCAGTCAAAGTTTTACAAGCTGAATGAAATTTTCATTGCTCAAACACACATTCCCTCCATCTCACCGTTTAACTTGTTGAGAATACAACTAAATATAAAAGTGCGTTCTCTCTAATAACTTAAGCTTTTAGATGAGATTGGTATCAAGAACATGCAGAGGTCCTGGAATCGAATCTCACCGTTACCCATTATTAAAATAATTTCCACATGCTTGACCATGAAAAAGAATCAAACCTGCACGTGAGGGTGTGTGCTGAGAATTTAACTAAATAATAAAAGTGTGCTCTCTCTAACAACTTAAGCTTTTAGAGGTATGGTCACACACTTCAACACAGGGAGCAGCAGGAAACCAGGTAAACCAGCAACAAGTAATTCAAGAAACTACACAGGCATGAAAGTATCCATCAAGATTCAAGATCATATTTTTATGCAACTATTCATTCAAAAAGCAGAAACAAAAGCAAGGATTCATTCAAAAAGGGAAAAAAAGGCAGTCGTGAGACACTCGTCTATTGGAGACTTAAAGCAGAAACATATAAAAGGTAAAGGAGCAAAAGTGTGTAAATATGCCACTGAAATAACACAGATTCTAAAGCTTGAAGTGATGGTGAAAGAAATTACAGTTACCATGGATATGCCACTAGAGATTAAAAGAATCGGCTATGGAGGAGAAAGGGGAAAACAATAGGGCGTTTCTTAGTGACTAGTGAGGATAATTTTAGAATTAGGAAAAATTACTGGTCAAACTAAAATAGCTTAAACCAAAAAGCATAAGTTGGGAGTTATAAAGGAACTGAGAGAAATCAAAGAGGGAGCAGAAACAGACGCTCAATGAATAAAGATTTCAACCACGATTAGCTTACTTTTCTGTATCTTTTTCAATAACCCAAATCAAAGACATGCTCTTACAGTAATTTTCTGGTCTCAGCAAATTTCGAGCCTGTTTGGACTTTGGATAGGCTTATAGCTTATGATTTGTAACTTATTTTTATTATTTTGATTTAAAAAACAAGTGTTTAAAACACTTTTTAATCTTATTCAAGCACTACAAAAGTACTTAAAAGTTATTTTAGCTTAAAAACACCTAAAATAAACCAATCCAAACATGCTTGAATGGAGGTGGAGTCCAATGGTTCCATTGTACAAGAACAAAGGCGATATTCAAAACTGTAGCAATTACAGGGATATCAAGTTGTTAAGCCATACTATGAAAGTTTGGGAGAGAGTAGTGGAGATGAGGGTGAGGAGAAGGGTATCCGTTTTTGAGAACCAATTTAGATTCATGCCGGGACGATCGACTACTGAAGCCATCCATATTGTGAGGAGCCTGGTGGAAAAATATAGGGAAAGGAAGAGGGACTTACATATTCCATAGTTGGGAGCCTATTTCCGAGATGGTATTCAAATCATTTCAACAAGTACTAAACATGGTCCCAGTTTGAACATTAAAATATCCAAACTTGAACAATGATTAGTAACTCACCAATTTACAGTACAACTAAACATCATTGTGATCTCGAGACATCAAGAAGCATAAATGTAAAGAAAAATATTGTTTTATCTGAAAGGAGGTGCAGCATATTGTACGACATCCTACATGTACACATGCCTGGGATGTCTTTCTATGTGCTTTCTTCTCAACAATTGACGATTAGAAAAATAAGAAGACTTATTTTGATGGAGCGTAAGTTCTTATACTCTCTTAGTTTGATTTTTATGGAACTAATTGGTGATATATTATTCTTAGATATGACTTTCGTAAGACACGTGGGTAGAGCCTATGAGATGGCAGACTTGGAAGAACATCCTTTTAGAAACGTATTCATGAAAGAGGCTCTAGTATTTGGCCGATTGGTAGATGCATTAGCCCTGCTTTATGATAAATCACCCAATTCTAAGCAAGAGGGCACTTGGCATGGGAAGTTATGAAGGGGAAAAATTACGGTTCTTTTGTAGAAGTTTTAGTTGTAGGTTTGTTTGTGAGGATTGAGTCATTTTGATTTTTCCAGTATAAGAGGTTTATGAGGAATCATTTACCTAGGGAAGGACAAAGTTACATCACGCTTGTTTTTATGGGCAAAAAGACCATATTTCTAGAGTTAAAAACAAGTGTTTACATAATTTGTTTTGTTGGTGTAAAAGTAGTTCCATTGATAATATAGATCAATATACAAAGGGTGCCTCCGCAGGTTGACATCCGATCCAACCTAGCAGTAAGCAATCCGCCAAAAGCAACCAAAATATTCCTTGGTGAATCAGGCGAAAACTTGAACTACGTACATACATACTTTTAAAAAAGGTTAAAGCCAACAGACATATAAAAACTGGTGTTATTGCGAATATATACTTTTTTTCTCTTTATTCAAAGTAAGCAGATCGAAAGCATGAAAAGGAATGTCGTAGCGTGCCCTTACTCTAATTCGAAATCCGTCTCTTTCTTTCTAGATGGACTTTCCGGAGTTGCTAGGGAGATGTTGTGATTCACTGTATGGATATAACCATCAGTCTTTTGTAACTTTTGGTTTTGGTACCTTCTTGGTACTTAGTCAATAAATTAAACCTTTACATTGTAAAAAAAAAAGAAGGTAGTTAAGCATACTAAGTAGATTGTATATGATCTCTTCCTGTTATTTTGGCCTGTCGTTTTCGCTTCAACTAAAGTCAGGAAAGGCAATTAGCCATCTCGAAAACTCTGTTCAGGACTTTTAACATGTTTTCATCTGTAGCTGTTATGGTTAGCAATTTTATATAGACAGAATGCAATTAGTAGGTTTGTGTTTTGACGTTTAACTGGACTAATTTATTGATGCTTGCCGAAACTTATTTTAAATAGCTTCTTGTTCTCAAATGCACCTGTTTTGAATTATGCAGATCAGAGATTTCCAAAGGAAAACTTCAAGTACCGGAGTCCTTTTGGAGATCATGCTTCTCCCAGTAAGCAATTGGTAAATGGGAATTTCAAGTACCTGAAGATCCTGCTGCCAAAGAATCTTGTAGATTACCAATTGGCTTTATTACAACAGGATTTGTTCGAGGAAGGTCAGTAAATTAAATAGTAATTCTGGATATAGTTGCAGCATAGTCGTTCAGATAAATTTTATTAAATTAGAAGAATTTTTCGGCTTCACTTCAGTTATGGCTCGTTCTTTCATTTTGGCACCGAGTTCATCTGAATTTATCCTGCAGTAAGAAGATTGTTGCACTGGCTCTTTGCGAGTCTGTCTGTCTTGCTCACCTGAGAGAGGAACAGTGGAAGGCTGTAGGTGCTAGGAAGAGAAGGAAGGAGATCTATGTCCTGGTTAGAAATTTAAGGTCCACAACAAATAGGCTTGCACTTGCTTCTATCGTTCTCGAACAATGGGAAGATGATGTTGAGTGCATGTGATAAGATGAAGGATCGCTAAGATTATTTACAAGATTTATGCAGAAAACTCTTCCCGGAAAAAAGAAAAGGATGACAAATTCCAATCCTCATGTTTGGTATGTATTTTCGTTAAGATTGTATTTATCAAAAAACATTTAGTCTAGTTGAAATTCTTGGCTAGACTTGGCTAGCTACATTGTATTTGGTTGCATCATTGCGTGTTGTGTTTCCGTAGATTCTGTCACTCCATAAAGGAAAGTTCTTAATGAGACAACTTATACTGATACTATGGCTTGTTTCAGTCTCTTAGGAATTTCCTGCAAGCTAACCAAACTTACCACTTGTAACCACAACCAAAGTTCTAAATGTAACTTAGACAAGAAAATCAGTATCTTGGAGCTCTACAGGTAGTGTGACATGCCCATCTCTAATAGCTATCAAGTCGCTCGAATTTCCTTCCAAATAAGCTTCCAAAAATGCAACCAGAATCCCTCCAACAAATCTCCTCATGGGTTCTCTAGCTTTCCCATTCTTGCACAAACAATAAGTGGCCTTGCCTCGAATCCCTTTCGTTTCATCATCTAACATATCATTATGTCCATAATCCTTCGCCACAAAGTAACAAGCTGGCTTGCAACATTCATTGTAGAAATCACGATGATTTACCCCTTTTGGAGCACAAGCAGGAAATAGAGGATTCCTTTTCACTTCTCCCAAACCCGAGCCAATTACCATCACTGGCATATCAAGATTATTGAAGGAATGAGGAATGTAGGTGAGAACTGATGGTGGAGTTTGCTTTCCTTTGTCCATTCCATCAACAGGATCAACACCAATCAACGCTGAGAATTTCAGGTCAGTAGAAATATTAGCAAGTTTGCCAAGAGCTAGCGCGAATGCAACTTTTCCTCCACGGCTGTGGCCTGCCAGTCCAATTTTCTTCAAGTTTGGCTCAACTTCAGGTGGAAGGTAATGCTGCAATCCTTCAGCTAACCAGTTTGTGATTTCAGCTGTGGATTTGATATCCTCAGTTGCATCTGCTCCTTCCACCAAATATAACTAGTACAAGGCAAATGAAATCTTACATGAAAACCAGAACTGAAAATGGATTCAAGTTATACATACAACGACGATATAAAGATTTGTTTACACTACCATTTTTACTAAGTTACCAATTACTAATACTTATCATAGAGATTTTTTTTTGATAAACATGGTATTCGGGCCAGCTTGCGCGCACCTCAACTAATTCCACGGGATACCTGCCACCTCCCACCAGCAACAAATACTTGGTAACTCTATCCACCAAGGCTAGGATAGATGGGAAGAAATCACCTAGTGTTTTTGTCTCCGCTAGGATTTAAACCTGAGACCTCATGGTTCTCACCTACTTCATTGACCACTTTGATTGTGTATTTTCAATAATACTGTCAATGCATACAAATTAAACTCAATGAAAACAAACTAACTGTTCACTAGCAAAACAGTATACAGACTATGCTGTAATGGTTGGTGATTTACAAATCAACATCCTAGCAGTTCTTGGAACCAACTAATTTCCTAATCCAAAAGCTGCTAATGATAGTTGTAAATAGCATGTAAGTACTGATTTAGCTCTGCTTGCCAAGAGCTTCATATTGCCAAAAGTTCTTATTGGTATGTAAAAATCTAATTTCACAATCAATTTCTTGGAGCACACTATGAACATTAGAAAAGTGGAGAAAAAGGAAGAAACCTGAGGAGCAACAACAATGAAGCCATGAGAAGAGAGATGTTGGATAAGCTGAGAATAGAAAGAATTGTAAAGAAGATAGCCATGAAGAAATATCACTACTGGGAAGTTTCCTGCTTCTGATGGGGTCCCAATCAACAGAGCCTTTGGAGGAGAAATTTGTTTAGTACATGTCTGTGGCTCAATTTTCACCAACTTAGTCTTATAATTTCCAATATCAAAAACAGTAGAACAAGTAACAGAGGAAGTGCAAGTTATCACCATTTCTGACTCTTTATGTTAGTTTTTTTTTTACTCTGTATTCTGTTGTTGTTTTTTGTGTATGTTTTTCCTACTTTTTCTTTAAGATAAAGTTCAGTTTTGTGGTCCTCATAGGCCCACCTTAGTGTGTTTCCTAGTGTTTGATTGACGACTTTGGGACTTGGGCAATGGGAAAACAAGAAACTAACTAGAATCTGCTAGCTAGATATTTGTGGCATTTTTGTCCTTGTAAAATGGACACCATTTTATTGGACCTTCTGCATTAGAATGAGTAATTCTTGAATGAGGCAAGAACTAGTATGCTAGCTAGTAAAATTAGCTCATGAGGAAATCCCATGTCTTTCCAATGTTATGTATATTTGGGAAAAGGCCAAGTATGCCCGAACTATTCAAAATGGGTCAGTTTTACCCTTCATTATGTTTTTAGCTCAAAAATATTTTCACCCTTACTTTTTTGGCTCAAATGTGCGCTCCAACTAGCAAAATAACTCAAAAATACCCTTGTTCAAATGGTTGCTTCGAAACAAGGAAAAATAGTTCAATTTTATCCCTTCAACTATTTAAAATAGGACAGGTTGTCCTTAAACCATTTTGAATAGTTTAGGAGTATATTTGGTAAAAACACACTTGGAGATTAAACTTCTTCGTGTTTGTCAGTTCGGTAGACATGCATCAACTGTCATAGTTAAAACGAAGGGGCCAACCAAAACGACATAATAAAGCTTTTTCGATAAGGTAAAATAGTTCGTTCCAACAAGTTCAAATTAAAATTTATTTAGAAGGAAAATACAAAAACATGAACGGTCAAAATAGATTCATCTAAATACAAAATAATGTCTTAACTATACCAATAATCAAAGACAACCTATGAATTTTTCCTTTCTCAAAAAGCATAATTGTCTCTTCTCCACAAATTTACCTAAAACTAATTCAAGCCTCAAAAGCTATAACAACACAAGTCTATAAATCCAGTGAACATTCAACTACATTAATCTCATTCAAACAATAATATACTCACTTATTTGTGTTGCACTAAAAAATATCAAAAAATAGTCAAAAAAAATGGCATCTAACAAGGTCATCGCTGTGTTGTTCATCGCCATGGTGGCAATATTTGCTGCTTCAAACGTCGTTGTGGCAGACGATGAAGAACTTGCGTATAAAGAGTGCTACGAGAATGGCATGAAACTTGGTGCCACCGAAGAAAGTGTGAAAAGAGAATGCCGAAATATCGTCAAAGACCATGACGTTACATTCAGGAAGTGATATATTTTTCACTTCTAATCTTTTTGGCGATGCTTTTGTCATTGGCTTTTATATATGTTGTTTGACAATCAAAAAGAAAAATGTAACATACAGAATAATGAAAAAAAAAATTCCCTTTTTCAATTTTTTTTCTTTTCCACATGATTGGATTATGAGCCCTTCGTTTATTTTACGAGTCCATTCCCTCGAAAATAGGAGTGACCGTCTGACAGTTGGGTTTGAATTATGAAAAATTTGATTTGAATTTTCAAATTTAAGAAATTACAATACAAACCAAACCATATAATCCCGACTTGATTCAACTTTTAGAGTTTAGCTTCGATTTAATAAATTTGATTATTTTTTAATTTTCATTTTGAGCCTATAAATTGGGCTTCTTCTTCTTACAAAAGAAAAATAAATATATAAACATCCAGATAAAAATTTATATTTTAACCCCTTTAATAATCATTATCATAATCTTATACCACGATCATATGAAAATTTAGTAACTGTAAGTATAAATACAAACCCTCAACAAAAAGGCATTACAAGAAGAAAAAGAAAAATAGGGTTAAACTTGAAAGTTGAAAACTGTGTTCATATATAAGTACATTGTTGTCCTAACGGATGATTTTTAGGAAATTTTCATAATTATAAAGTTTAAAAATACACTTATAATAAAACTATAGCAACACAACAACTCAGTGTGATCCCACGGGGTATTAGAAGGGTAGAGTGTACGTAAGCCTTTTTTCTACCTCGTAGAGGTAGAGAGAGTTTCTGATAGACCATCAACTTAAATGATCCATGCCAAACAGTTTGAAAAAAGGAGATACTGATATGGGAGAAATCGCAACAACAAATCATATGTATCTGTACGTAAACTGCTTGTTGTTCATGTTGTTTTACCTTGTGCTGATATTCCTTATTATTTATTGTCATTATAATAATTGTACATGTTTAAGTGAGTATTTTATTACCAATACTCACCACTACTTCATTAGGTCTCGGTCAATAATTTTTACTTAATACGCGTTATTTTTGTATTCATATTAAATTCGTTGTATTTTGTTGGTGCAAATATCGATCATTGTGATGGTGGTGTCCATGATGTGTTAAGCGAGGCTTGTGGAGATTTAGAGTGAGCTGCTAAATGGTACATAACACCATGGACTTCCTTCTGTTTTTATCTAAGTTGCTCAGACTCGAGTGTGAGTATTCGACACGGATGCGAATTCGAGGGACGAATTCGACAAAATTTAAATTTTAAGATTCGGGGGTACGAATCCATGTATGGATACGGGTGCTAGGATTTGGCTAAAAAAATCTAAAATTATAAAATAATAAAGATATTCTAAATTTTGATAGATCTTCTACATGTCTTCCCCAAACCCCAACTTCTTCTTTCAATCTCTCTGGTTCTTCCCCTCAAAAAAAGAAAAAGAAAGTTTTTCAAGGTCTTCCACCAACTCTCCTGACAGAACGTTGCTACTGTCTACTAGAAGTTAGAACACAACCATTTGAATTCTTAGTTTCTCTCTGTTTGGCCTGAAACATAAATCAATAAATATTGACCAAGAGAAAAAGCTAAAAAGGAGACACAAGGACTATAATATTGAAGGTATGTCATTTTTCATGTCTTAAATATATTTTATCTTTTATTTTGAGAAATCAAAATCTCAATTTTCCCCCAATTTGTCCATGGACTCTGGTCAAAGTATCCAATGTGGATTGATCGAATCCCACACGTATCCCGCACTCGCACCCACACCCATCTCGTCTCGACACGGGTGTGGCTGTAGGATTGCAGGATGTTCATAACACGCAACGGAAGACAAAAACAACCCTAGACAGATCTACTTGTGTTTAAAATTTATTAACATCTAAAGAATAGGTTTCAAGACAAACCTGGTGACAGTAGTCGTAGTTGAAAATCTTCTTCGATAGTACGAAGACTCTATGCGTATCCACACCGAGATTTATCTTTGTTATCAACTCCTTGATCAACGGAACTCGCGAACAAATTGAACATGAATATTGTGTTGAGTTTTTCTCAAAATCTCAATCCACAATAAACGGAACAAGAAAACTATTTTCTTGTCAATTATATTTTCTCTCTTGATTTGGTGTAATGGTTACACACTTTCGATAAAGTGTTTTTCTCATAAGAACTCTTTCTCATTAAGAGAATTCTTCTCATAATGAAAACTCCTTTTCATGAACCAAAAAAAATTACTATGAAATTTTTCTCATCACCCTTTATATAGAGTCACCTATAAACCTTTCTCCCATTTGATTAAGGTGACAATTACTTGGAGTAAAAGTTTAATTCCATAATTAAACTTTTATGGAAAACTTTTCCAAAACCAATCCCAATTCAATTGGGTATGGTTGCCGTGTACATCAACCTTGTATGAACTTTCCATAAGTTCAGTTCCAATGTCTTAATTGGATTCTTATAAATATTTTATTAACTAATTTACGTGAACATCCAATTCTCCATTAGACTTCACTAATTAATTATTAAAAATATTTTCATATTCCTTAATAACAAGTCCCAATCTAATTGGGTATGTTGGTAGCCGTGTACTGTGTGACCAAGTCCCATTGGACTTTGTAAGCATACCATATGTTTTACTTAATGTATTATTTATATACCATATATAAATAAATACCAAATATATATCATATATATATATATATATATATATATATATATATATATATATATATATATATATATTTCAATCAAGAGATTATAATTTAATTTTCTGTTCTCCAATTTATTCACAATATTAATTATATTCTTGGTGCTAGCAAAGAATATAATAATATTCCATTTGGACTAATACTTTATTTATTTGACTAATTAAATGATCTAATTTAATTATCAAATAATAAAATAACTAATCCATTAACAAAGATAGGAACACTCATTAGTGTGCGATCCCATAGGTTCAAAACTAAGCCGGTAGTAAATTGATCACATCAATATACTAATCAAGGTTGACGTCTAGCAACACTCCTTAACGACCGGATAGTATGAAGTATACAATTTACTTTCAAGAACCTGTAGAAGAATAATGTAGTATTTCCTTCTGTCCTTATAGCTCCGGATCACCCTAGGATAAGGTCTAACTGTCAAATCCCAATAGGTGATCAACTATGTGTGCATGTCAGATTATAATCGACTATTGAATGACCTAAGAAACTCTTTTCTTCTTTCATTCAATTGCCCTGGCCAAGGTCTTGATTAGTCGTTTATAATACATGACAACATAGAGCTTAAACTCATTACCAAGAGTTGACAGATTCCATCTTGCATCAATCATTAATTCTACAAGCATTTAATCATACCCAATATCCTTTCAACTATTTTCCGTATGGATATGGGTGTCCGGTATTAAAGTATAATAAATAACTTGTTAATTACTATAACGATCTCAGGTCAAAGAAAACTCTTACATCACATTCTTCAAGATAATATCCTAGTGATAGTTTATGGTAATTCTAACCATTAGGAATTATCGGGTGAGTCTGTTCAATGATCATATCTCCATATGCATCATCTATATATGTGATTTAGTTAATGAGATCAACTAATCTTTATCTTATAAAGACCACCACATACATATTGATCTAACCGGATCACTAATGTCCTAATTAGTAATCCTACGATCAAGAACAATTTTAGATTAAGTTATAAGAAATATGACTCTCTCATTATCATGATCTCCATCATGATGTCAAGTCTCAAAACTTGATCAAGGACCTTATTCATATTAATCAAACAATTTGATATAACTATGAAAAAGAATATAAGATACCATATATTTATATTCAAATAATATTTATAAAGTATGTTCAAATCATCACAAGTGAGATTGGATCTAGGGCATATCCAATATATTCCCAACAATCTCCTACTTGCACTAGAGTCAATCTTTAAAGTACTTTATTCACAATTTTCACTTGTGCCTGGTCAATCTCCTTTGCACCAATAGCTTTCAGTGAATGAGTCTGCCAGGAAACTGAAGCAGCTTCTTAGATCTATCTCCATAGATCATCTATCTCTATAGAAATTTATTCTCAATAAATAAGCTACTTTTCTCAAGTTTTCATGAAATACTTAGAAGTCCCATTCCTGATGGGTTCTACATCTGTCACTTTTGATTAGTCCTTATGGACTTTCCATTAGGGAAACTTTATTCCAAATTGAAGTTCCATAGACTTTTAAAGTGCACATAGTTCATCCAATTCATAACTAGAATATCGTGTGAGACTTATTTAATATTTATATATTTCTCAAATAAATAAATATTAATTACAAGTATCAATATGTATGACTATACATTACTAACAAAATAATCGTGCTTCCACTAATCTCTTGTACATACACAGTTCATCTTCACATTTAACATAATTAAACTTTTCAATTGTCTTGTTAAAGTGAACATTTCAATTTTTGAGATATTTGCTTTAGTTCACAAAATGACCTTTTGTAACTTAGCAAATTTCAAACATGGAACCTTGTATTGCCTCTTCATAAGTCATTGGATTATCATCATTATGATCAATCTCATCTAAGACATTATCTTGTACCAATAGATCCAATCTATTTGGTGTATGATATTGTCTATAATTTTCTAAGAGGTTCGTGTACAACTTGCTCACCTTTATATTGGATTTAGTTGTTGTTCAATTTGATTTAGAACTGGTTCATTAACTTGTTCATGGACTTCATTAAGTTTTTAAATTTCAACCATTGAATATGACAACTTCCTTGTCTTCTTCAAGACATTCAATAAAGGTTCCTCAAGTTGTATTTCATGTTCTTGATTTTGTGTTGATTCACTAATTTCTTGAATTTCATTAAGTTCTATTTCTATACCATTATTTTCTTTTAAAAAGAAATTCATTTTCCGAAAAGGTTGCACCTCTTGCCATAAACACTTTATGATTATAGGGGTGGTAGAAATCATATCCCATAGTTTCTTTGGGATACCCAATGAATCTACACTTATCAAATCTTGAGTCAAGTTTATCAGATTGCAATCTTTTAACATAAGTTGGACAACTCCAAACTTTAACTTGTTTAAAGTTAGTCTTATGTTCCTTCCATATCTAATATGGTATTGCAGAGACTGTCTTAGTGAGAACTTTATTATGTAAGTATGTTGCTGCTTCTAAAGCATATTCTCATAAGTTTATTGGAAGATCAATGAATTCCATTAAGAATTTCACCATGGGAGAATCTCATTCTCTTTGAGATATTTAGTAAATCATTAATAAAATATTCTTCACATCTATCAAACTTTAGTATCTTGATACTTTCACAAGTCTATTGGCAACTTCACTATGAAATCTTTTGAACATTTCAAGAGATTCATATTTGTGTTTCATAAGATACACACAAATTTATATATCATCAATGAAGGTGATAAATTGAGAATATCTACCTTTGGTTTGAATTCTCATGGACTTATAAATAACTGTATGAATTAGTCCCAATAATTCAGAAGTTTTATCATCAATTTCAGTAAATTGAGATTTGATCATTTTTCCTTTGAGATAAGATTTATAAGTTGAGTATGATTCATAATCATATTTATCAAGGTAACTTTTCTTGTACAACTTGTTAAATCTCTTCTCTGCAATATGATCAAGCTTACTATACCAAGGTTTATACGATTCACTTGATTATCTCTTTTTCTCTTAAGACTTGAAACATGCATAACTGAATTAGCATTCACATTAGGTAAGACATAAATACCATGTTGAAAATAGTTATTCACATATAATTCATCTTTATGAAAAATAGAGAATATGCCATTATTAAAAGTAATGCAACAACCTTGCATGTCTAATATAAAACTGAAATTATGTTCGAAACAAATTCAGGAACATGATAACTTCAACATAAGTATTTTGCTTGTAGGCGTTATAAGAGAAATTGATCGTACAACTAATGTTGCAACTTTTGCACCATTTATAACTTGTATATTAACTTCTCTTTTATTTAATCTTCTATTTATATTGAACTCCTTCAACATATCGTAAATCTTCATATTTATTGTTCGTGTCTAATACCCACAATAATGAAGAATCAGCAATGGTTAAATAAACTCATGAAAATAATTTTCATTAAAGTCTTACCTTATTTCTTGTCTTTTAGAATTGCAAGAAACGATTCACAATTCTTCTTCCAATGTCCTTTTTTCTTTCAGTGAAACATTCTACTTTAAATTTGGATAGTGACTGAAAAATCAAATATTTGAGAAAATCTTTTCTCAATTTGCACCTCAACTTCGCAAGTTGTTCAATCATATCATTCATATAATTGAAACGTGCTCAATTGAAAAGGAGCACAAAAATATTCTGCTACTTGACAGCCATATCAGCAAAAAGGAACACAAAAATACAAAAAAAGTGAGTTTAGGGGGGTAATAGGACCCCTGTAAAGTTTAGGTGTGTCATATCAACTTCGAGTATAGTTTAGGGGGGTACTTGTGCATTATCTCTACATTTTTAAAAAAATAAAAACTCAACGAGGATCTAGAGTTATAATAATAATATTTTTATTTTGTAAAAAACTTGCGATTTGTTCTTTGTTTATTTCTTTAAATTTCGAGAGGACTTACGAAAATTTTTGTGTACACTGGTGCGGAGAAGAATATAAGAATACACACAATTTATAGGCTCAAAATGAAAATCCAAACTAATAAAATCGATTAATTCAAAGCTAAACTCTAAAAGTTGAATCTCATCGGACTTGTATGATTTGAATTTGGATTGTAATTTCTTAAATTTGAACATCGAAAATCCAAATCGATGTTTTCATAATTCAATTCGAACTGTCAAACGTGTCGCTCCTATTTTCGAGGGATTGGACCCGCAAAAAAATGAAAGGCTTGTTTGTTGTGTATGATCTAATGATCATTCATCTTTGCAAATACAAACCGTTAGCTCTGATATTTATTTTTTTTCATAATCCAATCCTGGGGATCATGGAAAAGAAAGAAAATTCTTGAAGAAGAGAAAAAGTAATTGAAAAATTCAATTTTCATTATTCTTGATAATACATTTTTCTTTTGGTTGTCAAACAACGTATATAAGAGCCAATCACAATACCATTGCCAAAAAGATTAGAAGTGAAAAATATATCACTTCCTTAATTTTCCATGTCATGGTCCTTGACGATATTTCTGCATTCTCTTTTAACACTTTCTTCGGTCGCACCAAGTTTCATGCCATTCTCGTAGCACTCTTTATACGCAAGTTCTTCGTCATTTGCCACAACGACGTTTGAAGCAGTAAATAGTGCCACCATGGCGATGAACAACACAGCAATGACCTTGTTTGATGCCATTTTTCTTACTATTTTTTTGAATTTTATAGTGTAACACAATTGAGTATATTATTGTTTGAATGAGATATAATGTAGTTGAATGTTCATTGGGATTTTATAGACTTGTGTTACCGTTATAGCTTTTGCGGCTTGAATTAGAGTTTTAGGTGAATTTGTGGAGAGGAGTTAATTATGCTTTTGGTTTTAGACATATGGGTTCAAAACAAGTAGGCCACGCATTCATAGTGTTAAAAAGGCAAGGACAAGATAATTCATTATACAAATACTAATCGATAAACTTAGAAAAATGGAACACAATCTTTTATAATAGGTCAAAATACATTGGTAATATAAAAATGAGAAAATACATAAAAAACCTTCTAAACTTGGCTCGACAACTTACTTTAACACTTAAACTTAATTGATAATTATATACTCCCCTTAACAACTTTGAAGTGAATTATTTTCAACCCTTAATATATAATCCCAGTCTCACAATGGAGAGTGAATTACACACGCGCCATGTCACTGCCAAATCGGCACCACGTCAGATCCACATCAATTTTTTTTTTTAAAAAATAACCCACTAATATATGTATATTATATAATTAAAAAAAAAAAAGAATTAAATCCCCCACCCCACCCCTGTCTTCTTCGTCTTCTTCCCCACCCTCACCCCCACCCCACTGTTTCTCCTCCTTTAAACCTCCTCCCCACCCACCTCACCTCTTTCTCTTTCCTCTTCTTCTCCAACCCCGCCACCCCACCCCACTGTTTTCTCCTTGTTTAAACCTCCTCCCCACCCACCCCACCCCTTTCTCTTTCCTCTTCTTCTCCGACCCCCGCTACCCCGACCCCCACCCCAGCTCTCTTTCTCCTTCTTTAAACCTCCTCCCCCCACCCACCCCACTCCCTTTATCCTTCTACGAACTTTCTCTCAAATTTTGGGAATGCAAATTGATGAAAGCAAATCTCCTTTTTCTAATTTCATTTTAGGTGGTTTTAAATCTCAAATTTCACTCGTCGGAGGCGGCAAACATTGTCACCGGAACTACGTAAAATGGTAGAAAATGGGTGAACCCATTTACCCACCCTCTGTTTTCACCTCCTATATAAATTCATTATCTTTTCTTAACAAAAAATAAAAATTATGTTCGAATTTCCTTCGCCGGCGATCAAAATTTCCGACGATGAACTCACTCCCATTTCACCTCCTATATATATTTGCATGTGGTGTGGGAGTTTGAATAAGAAGAAAGGGGGTGGGAGTGGGGGTTTAAAGAAGGAGAATGGGGGTGGGGGATAAGAAGTAGAAGATAGGGCCGACAGGGAGGGGGTGGGGGCGGCAGTGGGTAGTGGGGTGTGAGGAAGAAGGAGTAAAAATAGTGTAGGCTGAAAAGAAAAGAAAAAAAGGGGCCCCATTTATTTTTTTTCATTTTTTAATTATTTACGTGTTTAATTTTTTTTTGTTTGCCTCGTCAGCGGTTAGGGTAGAAAATAATTCACTTCAAAGTTGTTAAGGGGGTATATAATTATCGATTAAGTTTAAGTGTTAAAGTAAGTTGTCGAGTCAAGTTTAGGAGGGAGGGGTTATGTATTTTCTCTATAAAAATAATCTATACATTATCAACACATATAACTTAAACTCATACTCATATGAATATTATTGTTAATCAGGATTAATTAATTTCAGAATAGTGTGATGGTTCAAGGGATTGTATAGGCCGTTTTTTGTAATTGAATTTTCGAAGTGACCTCATAAATCTTGTGTCCTGTCTTTCTTCTTCTCTATTTTTACTATGTGATTGTTTGTATGTCGTTGTGAAGTTAGAAATTTTATTGAGAGTGTTCAAAAATTAATATATATGTACAAAAAGGAATTTGCGACTTATATAATTCATATAATTCTTTATATATACAACATAATTTTTTGACAAAGGGTGTTCAACATATCACCCTTCATTGTATATGGCTATGCCACTGGTTATATGCCATTTACTGCATGTTGTGATAAAACTTTTAATTGAACAAAAGGGAAGCTATAGAGGAAAAGGGAAAAAAATGTTTTTACGAAAATATACCATTGTCAAAAAAAAAAAATAGCCGCACCACATGTATATGCAATGTATATGCTATTTATTGTGTAAAAAAATTAATATAATGGTCATTTTGTCTAATTTTTAGCCCACGTATTGTATTTGAGTTTCCACAAGAATTATGAGCCACTTCATGGTAGCATTTGATTTTCTGCTGAATAGATAACCATTATGGAAGACTACATAAAAGTCCATTAATTTATGATGCATACTTTGAAGAAAAAGAAAATATGCAACGCAATGAATTAGGTCATTCCATATCATACTCTGTCTTAGTCTTATTACCTCTTTAAAATTTGGATATGCATGCAAAACATGAAATTTTCAAAAGTTTAATCTAGTACTAGATTGAATCTTTATGAAATCTCAGACCACAACTATATATATCACATATTAATATGTGGTCCTAAATTAATTAGAAAAGAATCTAATATTCTATTAGTATAAGTTTCATGTGATTTGACTAATTGACATAAACTTTAAGGGATCTTGAAACCTAATTAATTCTAGAATATTATAGGTTTCACCAAGAAGTCAAGGTGACAAATAAGGTCTTAATTATATTTGACAATGAAGGTATCCACCTACATAAATTTGACATTCAAATTAATGAATAACCTTAAGATTTTTTTCTCAGTCTTATTAATGATCAGAAGATGGGACTGGTGGTTGAAGCTACACTTGGCTGGTGGAGTTCTTTAACTTCTAATTTTAGGTTTCCATCTTATTTGTCTGTGACAAAATTAATGGCTTATGGGTCCTGATATAGCCACCTCATTCCTCAGCTCAATTAAATCGCTACTAAAAAATTATTATTTTCTCACTGAAATTTTCTACTGAAAATTATTTAATAGCTATTCCCACAAATATATCGATTAATCGGTGGAAAAAAGAAAAAAATAATATTTCCAAATGAAAAAATTAGACAGTTTTCCACTATTTCAGTGAGAATATGTTTTCCACCATGTATTTTCCCGCTGAAATGGTTTGATAAGAAATGAGTGAGAAAATCATGTTCTATAGCACGAATTTTCCACTGATTCACAATGAGAAAAACCTTTATTTCTATTAGTGAACCAATTTTTGGTTAAATAAACTTTAGGGAGTATATGATTTGTTCTAATTTGTAACTTTAAAGTCCATTAATTAAATCATGAAAATGTGCAGGATTATCAATTATGTGTATACCTCTACCGTGTTGCTTATAGATGAATTAAGATCAGTCAACAAAAAATTCGTCCTTTAGAGCTTAATTACAAGTGCTTTTGTGGGTAACTACTAAAGCTACCCACAAAGCTTAACTCAATTTTATTATTTTACTGTTTTATTTCCTTTATATTCTTTAATGTTTCCTGTCCTCATTTTCTTCTTTGATCGAATTGATTTGAATTTGTGTATTTTAATTTGGTTCATTTGAAATTACTTATCCCTTTCTTCTTTCATTTTTCCCCATATAATTATTGAAAGATGAGAGGGGGAAGGGCGATTGAAATTTGGACCAAACGAGATTTCTGTAGATTTTTGGAAGAGAGCAGGCAAAGTAGATATAGAGAGTCGCTGGATTGTTAATTGTCATTTTTAGGACGACTAAAATGTCCAATTAATGGTGGAGTACAATAATCCGAGAATATAAGAACAAGGTTGATTTTCAGAATTGCAGCAATCACAGGGGTATTAAATTACGAAGTCACACTATGAAAATTGAAGAGGGTGGTTAAAATGAGGATGAGAAAGGGTATGTCTATTTTCGAGAACCAATTCGATTTCATGTCAGGGCGGTCAATTATAAAAATCATTCATCTTTTAAGGAAATTTTTTTAAGCAGTATAGAGATGAAAAAAGAGACTTACATATGGTGTTCTCTAGCGAAGTTCTATGGAGATGCTTGGAGTCTAGAGGTATACATGCATGTGACATATATTATAGCAACTAGAGAAAAGACATCAAAACACTCATAAGCTTGTTCGACAAACTTACTTTAGACATTTAACTCCACGTACATTTATTTATCCCCCTTAATAACTTTCACTGAATTAAATACCACCTCTAATATTGACGTGGCATGAAAAGAAAAAGAAAAAAAAAAGAAGAGCGTTTTTTTAAGAATGAAGTGGTCTTACTATTATTATATTATATATAATTAAAAAAAGAAAATGCCTCCCTCCCTCTACTCCTTTCTTCTTACAGCCCCCTCACCCCATTTCTTTCCACCTCCGCCCCTGCCATTTCTTCTTCTCAAGAAAATAAGTTAAATTTTTTCTTTTTCAGTTATTATTATTACTTCTCTAAATAATAATAATTGTTTTATTTTTCAAAAAAAATTGAAGAAAATGAAAATTTTGTCCTTAAAAATGATGGAGTCAGCCATTTTCATCAAGAAAAAGGAAGAGAAAAAAAAGGAGAAGTAAGAGTATATGAAGTTTACCTGGTCAATAAAAGGGGATACTTTCAATGAGAAGAATATCACACATTACTGATTATGATAAATCTGAAAATTAATTTTATGAATAGTGAGAAAAAGAAAAGTAATTAATGAAGGTAAATAATTTGATTTGTCATAAAAAAATTTGTTCATCGGCCTTAGCCTTTTCTGGATTCGTTCTTAACTTTATTTTATTCATACTATATAGGGTTGTTTTTATTATTTCCCATTAATACATATTTTTAATAGGAATAAGATGCAATTAAATAGTAATGTGTCTGAGCCATTGTGATATCATTTCTGCTAGTGTATTAATACAAAAGGAGAACATTTGTGGGAGAAGAGGAGCAGTGGAGAAAGGAGGTTGGAGTGGGGTTGGGGGTTAGAGATGAAGACTGTAGAAGACATGGGGTGGGGTGGGGTGGGGTATGGGGATTATTCATTTTTTATTATTATTAATATTATTTGTGGGGTCACTTTTTAAAAAAAATAATTTCTGACGTGGCACTGATCTGGCAATGATATGGCACGTGTGTAATGCACTCTCCATTGTGAGAGTGACATTATATTCTTAGGGTGATATTTAATCATTTTAAAGTTGTTAAGGAGGGTAAATAAATGTACGTGAAGTTAAAAGGTCTAAAGTAAGTTTATCAGACAAGTTTAGGGGTGTTTTGATGTCTTTTCTCTAGCAACTAAGGACATGTACGTTGGAGCCAAACTCGAGTGAGAATAGTGAGAGGAGACTCAGAACACTTTTCAATCGAGATGGGGTTGACCAGGGATCAACTCTTAGCCCATTTTTATTTGCCTTAATGATGGATAAATTGACACGACATATTCAAGGAGAGGTATCATAATGTATATTATTTGTTCATGACATGATATTGATTGATGAGACATGTAATGATGTTAACGATAGACCAAAGATTTGGAGACAAACCATTGAATATAAAGATTTCAGATTGAGCAGGACTAAGATCACAAAGCACATGGAGTGCAAGTTCAGTGACGCATCACATGAGGCAGATGTGGAAGTGAGGATTAATACGCAGGTCATCTCCAAGAGAGGAAGTTTCAAGTATCTTGGGTCAATAATTCAAGAAAATAGGGAGATTAACGATGGTGTTACACATCGTATTAAAGTGGGATGGATAAAATAGAGGATCGCATATCCAGTAATGCGATAGCTACCGAGACTTAAAGGTAAGTTTTATAGAGTGATTGTTAGACCAGCTATGTTCTATGAGGGGAAAAATGACTCAAAGCACACATAAAGTATGTTCAAAATTGTTGTTACACACTCTAACTTTGCGGGAGTCCTATAACCCCCCTAGACTATTTTATAATGTAATATTAAGGGTATTATAAGCTTAGTTGGACCACTAAATCACTCAAACTAAAGTGAATGTTTACGCGCGTTATAAAAAAAGGGTTAGTTCTCATTAATGTTAATTTATCTTCCATTAACCCTAGAATTTTCTTAAAACTCTCTAACTTTATCTTCATGATTATTGATCAAACAACACAAATCATTCTAATTTCTTGTGATTTTTACTTTCAATCTATTGTTTTGAAGTTGTTGCTTATACATATATTCACTTGCACATCCAGCTATGCATATAATACCTTTAATATTACACTATAAAATAGTATAGGGGAGTCATAGGATCCCCACAAAGTTAAAGTGTGTAACAATAATATTGATCATAGTTTAGGTGTGTTTGAACCATTTTTCCTTCTATGGGGTAGACGATTAGCCAGTTAAGAATTCACTCGTTAAGAAGATAAATGTGCAGAATTGGATATGCTTCGTGAGCATATTAAGAGAGATAAAATTAGGAACAAAGATATACTTGACAAGGTGGGAGTGACTTCAATGGTGGACAAAATACAGAGAGCGAGATTGAGATGGTTCAAGCATATAAAGAAGATGAGTATAGATGCCCCGGTGAGGAGGTATGTGAGGTTACCAGTGATAGATCTAAGGAGAAATAGAGGTCGATCGAGAAAGAATTTGGGAGAGATAATTAGACATGACATGACACATCTTCACCTCACTGAAGACATAAAGATCGAGGATTAAAATAGAGAGTGAGTAGATAGTCAAGCGATTTCTCTCTTTCTCGTGGGAGAATGGTTCTAGCTTAGAGCATCATGCTCCGTGTTTATTTATCAATATCATTATTTTTTATTCTTTAATTGTACTACTACTATTGTTGTTGTTATTTGGGTTACCTTTTGCTGTTAGTACTTATATTTTTTACTGTATTTTTTACCATAGTTTTTATTTTGTATTTGTCTACCTGTTTTCTGAAGCTTCTGTTGAGCTAAAGAGTATATTGAAAACAACCTTTCTACTTCATACAAGATAAGGGTAAAATTTAAGTACATTGCGTATATTATTATTATTGTTGTACACCTTCCTCAACACCCTTTCTTGATTTTATTCGATCTTGATCTTTTGAAAACAAGCACTTTCTTGGAGATGAAAGTGAATATTTTATGTAATTGTGTGTAACCGACATCAAATCAAGAAAACACTAATTTATGAAAGAAAAAAAATCCAAAACATAAAAGTTCTAATTTTTGACAATTCCTAATTTCAATTAAAAAAAGAAGAGATAATCAATATAATAAAAGATTCTTTTACGGCAAACCAAGGACCAATTCTTTTCTATAATTGGTTCTTTTATTTGATTGTTTGTATTTAACTTTGGCGAAATTTTAATTTGGGTTAAAAATATAATGTCACATGTAGAGCCACCACGGGCATTGAGCAATAGTCTTAAGGGGTTTTAACCTTCAAATTAAAATTATAATTTAGGGGGTCGGGTAACAAAAACACCCGATAATTTAAGCATGAAATTCATAAATAATGAGAGTTTTCAAGGAATTTTATGTATTTATTCTAAATTTATACTTCTGAAGGTATGAGAAACAAGACATATTTTAAATATGAAATTAACAAAAACATAATAATTTAGGCCACCACAATGTGGTATCATGAAATTACTTCCAACATGGGTGTGTTAGCCATGAATGAGGATATATCTATACCCACCACGGGTGCGTTAGAATTTCAACTGTAAAGAGAACAAAAAATGTACTTCTTTATTGTAATTTATGTGACAGTTTCTTTTTGGACAAACACATATACATGCTCTCAAACTTGTTCGAAAATTTCATTTAGACACTTAAACTTTGCCTTGTTCTAATTGAACACAAAACTATACACAAATTTATTCCTATCAGACACAACATGCTGACTTGGCACAAAGTGTGGGTTGCATAACATTTAGGCGTGTGAGCGTTGGTTGACATGGATTAAAACGGTAATATCACCATCTCTAAAAGCTTTTATTTAAATCATAATTTCTCATACACGCTTTTCATTATTTTGTTCTTCATTGTTCGTCTGATTTTATTTATCCAAATTAAACAACAACAACAACAACAATAACATACCCAGTGTATTCCCACAACGTGGGGTCTGGGGAGGGTAGAGTGTACGCAGACCATACATCTGCCTCTGAGGTGAGGTAGAAAGGTTGTTTCCGATAGACCCCCGGCTCAAGAAAAAAATTGTCTAAAACTAGTCTAGAAAATGACGTAATAAAAATACGAGATAAGATAAAAAATACAAGAGACAATAGGTAGTAATATGTAGTAACAAACAACCGATAGAAACGTAACACTACCAAAATAATACTACGAGAAATTCAAGAACAAGAAACTACAAGCGTAGCACTACGACTACTAGTCGGGACAACAACAAAAAAACACTCCTACCTACTAGCATAGACGCACTCCTACCTACTATCCTTCTACCCTAATCCGCGTCCTCCACACCTTCCTATCTAGGGTCATGTCTTCGGTAAGCTGAAACTGCACCATGTCCTGTCGAATCACCTCTCCCCAATATTTCTTTGGTCTACCTCTTCCTCTCCTTAAACCATCCATAGCCAACCTCTCACACCTCCGCACTGGAGCATTTGTGCCTCTCCTCCCCACATGTCCGAACCATCTCAACCTCGCTTCCCGCATGTTATTTTCCACCGACGCAACACCTACCTTATCTCGGATATCCTCATTCCTAATCCTATCTCACCTAGTAAACCCACACATCCATCGCAACATCCTCATCTCCGCCATCTTCATCTTTTGAATGTGGGAGTTCTTGACTGGCCAACACTCTATTCCATACAACAAAGTTGGTCGAACCACCACTCTGTAGAACTTGCCTTTAAGTTTAGTAGGCACCTTCTTATCACACAAGACTCCGGATGCGAGCCTCCATTTCATCCACCCAACACTAGTACGGTGAGTGACATTCGCGTCAATCTCTCCATTTTCTTGGATAATAGACCCAAGATACTTGAAATTTCCTCTCTTTTGGATGACCTGTGTATCAAGCTTCACTTCCACGTCAGCATCATGAGTCGTCTCACTGAACTTGCACTCCATATATTCAGTCTTGGTTCTGTTCAACCTAAACTCTTTAGACTCGAGGGTCTGTCTCCAAACCTCCAACTTAGCATTAACTCCTCCACGAGTCTCGTCAATCAAAACTACATCATCCGCAAATAACATACACCATGGCACCTCACCTTTTATTTGCCGCGTCAATACATTCATTACCAAGGCAAATAGAAAAGGGCTAAGAGTCGATCCCTAGTGCAACCCCATCAACATGGGAAAGTGCTCCGAATCTCCTCCCACAGTTCTAACGCGAGTCTTGGCTCCCTCGTACATGTCCTTAATTGATCTGATGTCACATGTACACCTCGAGCCTCCAAACACCTCCAAAGAACCTCCCTAGAGACTTTATCGTATGCCTTTTCTAGATCGATGAACACCATGTGCAAGTCTTTCTTCTTTTCCCTGTACTGCTCCACCAGTCTTCTAAGAAGATGAATAGCTTCCGTAGTCAGCGTCCTGGCATAAATCTGAACTGATTCTCAGAAATAGGCACGATCTGTCTCAACCTCAAATCCACCACCCTCTCTCAGACCTTCATAGTGTGGCTTAGCAACTTGATACCCCTATAGTTGTTGCAACTCTGAATATCACCCTTGTTCTTATACAAAGAAATCATCGTGCTCCATCTCCAGGCTTCGGGCATTTTTGCCATTCTGAAAATACCATTAAATAACCCGGTCAGCCACTCCACACCTGCCCCACCCGAGCTCTTCCAGAAATCAACATAAATCTCATATGGCCCCGTCGCCCTATCCCTATGCATCCTACGAATCACAACCTTAACCTCGTCAATCTTTATACACCTACAATAACCATAGTCACGATGCCTCTCTGACTGTTCCAAATTTCCCCTCACAAAGCCTTTGTCCCCCTCTTTGTTCAAGAGTCCATGGAAGTAAGACTGCTGTCTCCTTTTAATGAGTACCTCATCTACTAGCACTTTGTCATCTTCGTCCTTGATACACTTCACTTGGTCAAGGTCCCGAGTCCTCCTCTCTCTAACCTGTATAACTTCTTATCCCTATCTTTATCCTCTAATGCCGCGTATAAGCTTTCAAAGGCTATAGTTTTAGCAGCCGTAACCGCTAACTTAGCCTCCTTCCTAGCTATCTTATACTCTTCCCTATTCATTCTCTTCTCCTCCCCATCCTTACTCTCTACCAACTTCATGTACGCCCCCTTTTTTGCCTTCACCTTCTCTTTTACTTCTCCATTCCGCCACTAGTCCCCTTGATGCTTGCCAGAACGACCTCTCGAGACACCCAACACCTCTCTAGCCGTCTCCCTTATGCAACTAGCAGTCGTATCCCACATATTGTCCACATCCCCACTAATCCCCCAAGCCCCTATAGCCATCAACTTCTCCCCTATCTCCAGTGCACTGGCCATAATCAAGCTACCCCATTTAATCCTTGACCGGTCATCCACAATCCTCTTCTTTTTCTTCTTCTTGATCTCTAAATTGATCACTAAGAGCTTATGTTGGGTCGAAAGATTCTCACTTGAGATAACCTTACAGTCTTTACAAAGACCTCTATCACCCTTTCTAAGGAGTAAAAGGTCTATCTTAGTCTTGGCCACCGAACTACGAAAGGTAACCAAGTGCTCCTCCTTCTTCGGGAAACTTGAATTAGCTACTCTCAATCCAAAGGCTCTAGCGAAATCGAAGAGTGAGGCTCCCCCTTCATTCCTATTCTCGAAGTTAAAAACTCCATGCACATCGTCATAACCCTTCGAAGATGCCCCGATGTGCCCATTGAAATCTCCTCCGGTGAAAAGATTCTCGGTGTTAGGCAAATCTCCCACCACCTCATCCAAAACCTCCCAAAAGCGTTTCTTCTCCTCCTCGTCCAAGCCTGCGGTGCGTACACACTAATAATGTTCAAAGTAGACCCTCCAAGGACTAACTTAATCGACATTAGCCAATCATTGACCCTCCTAACCTCCACCACCTGCTCTGTCAACTCTTCATCCACTAAGATACCTACCTCCTATTCTTCACACCTCTTGAGTACCACAACTTATACCCGTCTACCTCCCTCGACTTAGTACCTACTCATTTAGTTTTCTGGACACAAGTTATACTAATCCTCCTCTTCCTTAGAACCTTCACTAGCTCTATGGACTTTCCTGATAAAGTCCCTATGTTCCAAGACCCTATTCTCAATCTAGATGCTCCCTCAACCCCCTTACCTCTCCTGCCCCCCTTCCCCCGCCCCTGCTCTCACCCCTGGCCTCGACCCCAACCCTGCCCCAACCCCACCCTCGACCCCGACTACGACTGATGACATGATCCTACTCGACCATCATCCACCAAAGCCACTAAAGAACGTGCGCTATAATCAGGGATAAACCAACTCCACCAACTACTCTATAATAAACAACTATAACACAAGAAAAACAAAACAAGGTACAAGAGACATGAAAAAGTCTAGAACAACAATGATCAAGAATCAACAATAATCAAGAACTACACTATCAAACACGATCCAATAGGCTCGAAGAAGAGGGAACAAGACACGACGATATAGAGCCAATAGTTTATTTTTAGAATACAATACACGCCAAAATCAATAAAATAACTAGTCAGCGAGTGATAAAACAATGGCAGAAATTTCAACCTAAATCGGCTATCAAGAACGCGATAAAAATCCAAGCAAATGTCAAATACTGAGGGCAAAAATAAAGACTAGGGATAGAAGTCACTGGGCTCAAGCTGGGTGTAGAGAAGGACGATCTGCTTGCTAGAGTGGTTGGATTCCGGCAAAATGAGGTATCAAAATTAATCGCCGGAATCTTGTTGTTCGCCGAAAGCTAGTTGATCGCCAGAATTTGTGTTAGATCTGATGTTGACAACGAACCTACAAGAAGAAGATACAAGAGAAAACAAAAGAAAGGAGAAGAAACCTACAATTACTTTAATGATGTGTATTAATCAGTATACTACTAGACTATCAAGAAAAAGACGCCACAAAAGTGTTGGTACAAAACTGAACAAAATGATAGCAAGAATTTCAAGCAAATTACCAGATTAGTACGACATTGAACAAAAATTAGCCAGATTTGAAAGCATTACAGAAATACAAACAGATTAGTACGAAATTGAATAACGAATCAACAATAATAGGAGGAAACTTAAAGAAAGATTTAGTAGATTAGTATGAAATTGAACAAAATTAGGAAAGATTTGGAAGAAGATTAAAGAAACCTTACCAGATTAGTACAAAATTGAACACAATCAGGGAATTGAAAGCAAATGATAGAAATATCAACAGATTAGTATACAACTGAACAACAAATCAACAAGAATAAAAGGAAACTTAAAAGAAAAATTTAGTAGATTAGTACGAAATTGAACAAAATTAGGAAAGATTTGAAAGAACATTGAAGAAACCTTACCAGATTAGTACAAAATTGAACACAAACAGGGAAAATTGAAAGCAAATGACAGAAATATTAACACACAACAAATTTCTTTTCAATTGTGGTGTGTTCTATGTCCTTATTTTGAATTTTATTCTAATTTTTCTAATTATGTGAAATAATTTTTTTCACATCAGACGCATAAGTACACGTGTTTATTTATGAAATGTGTCAGGTCAGTGTGTTATGTTTGATAAGAACAAACTTGTATATAGTTTTGTGTTCAATTGGAACAAAGTAAAGTTTAAGTGTCTAAATAAAATTTTCGGACAAGTCTGAGGGCATGTATATGTGTTCGGCCTTTTTCTTTTTAGTTTGTCCAAAAAGAAATGTTACATTTACATATAACTAGAAATGATTTAACTTTAAAATTTTACTTTTGCTTTTAATGAAATGATTTATAATCCCGCACACAAATAATAAAAAAGATTTTAGAAATATTTTTTTCTTTCTTAAATTTGATGTCAAGTCATGGATGTCACATGAATTCTGATGAGAGTAATAATTTAGGGCGTTTAGTAAGGTGAGAGTAGATAGTACAATATATATGATGTGAGACAAATCGTTCTTCCTTACCATAACAAGGAAAGTAGTACGTAAGTGAAATGAAACTCTTTTAATAAGATAAGATTTTCCAACTCAATATTAGACTATAATTGCATCCCCACAAATTTTGGCAGTTTCTATGACAAGGATGCATGGTCCCCAACAACCTAAATTCAGACAGCTGCCCTTTCTCTAATGGGACATTACCTATTTTCAGCCTCAAATTATTGGCCACCAGTATTATGAATTGCATTAATCAGTATACCAACTCCGTGAAAGTATATCTGTTGATATGCAAAATAAAGTGTACTGATCTTCCTAATTAATGCTAGCTAGCTTGTTTCTCCATGCTTATGTTTTTCAGTATCTTCTTGTTCATTATATTATTGAAGAACGTACATTGAGGCTATGTTGTGATCGGACTCATAAAAAATGATGTTGCACTCATGTCGAATTCTTCAAAAATACATTATTTTTGGAGAATTTGACACGCACCCGTTGATATTTTAGAAGAGACCGAGCAACATAGCTTTGAGGAACTGAACCTCATTATCTTAATATATTAGTATTCCAACAATTAGTAGTTTCTAATTTGCTAAAGATATATTGTAAAGAACGTCTTATAATGAGTCTAAAACAATTTATGAAAAGATGATTGATTGTTAATTTGTTATCAAACCGGGGTTAAGATCACAACAAAATGACTACATTGATTAGATTAACAGACAGAAAATTATTATGATTTTCTTTTTAATCCCTTTTTTCATTAGTTTATAAAGGTTAATTAGATTTGGATATATTTATGGGATGGATCATACTACTTGATCCTCTATTAATTGTTGACAATCAAATGAATATATAGGTGGATTGGTAGGATATTTCATCTTCATGTATTTGATAGTTGATACCCTACACTGCTACAAAACAATATGATTAGACATGCATTTTAGCCTGATTAAAGTTGTATGTTGTTTATTTCACCTAACTTCAGGTGTGCATGCCGCATTGAACAAGCTCATCATAAAACTTCTTCTTTTGCTTTTCTTTTTACAATTCACGGTCCCTCCAGACCATGCAATCTTTTTGTTTTTGGTCTCTCACTCGATGTTCAGTATTTGTATTGGGGTTCGACTAAATTTGAATTGACGCTTCACTTATGATTTTTTTTCATTCTCATATAGGCTCAAACTCGAAATCTCTAATTATTAATAGATGGATCTCAATTATTCCACCACAATCCATGTCGATTGACCATGTAGAGAAATAGCAGAAGAAAGGTATAATCGGGGAGACCTTCTGCTAGCCCAAGATCGTTAACTAAGATCGAAAGATTCAACTAAAGAAGAGGAAGCTAGAAAGATAACTTGGTTATGGAGAAGGCTTCTTGAATTTGCTTTGTATTGACTTTGTTTTGGGTTGATTACAAATGTACAAGACCATCCCTATTTATACTTGTTCATGGATGGTTCTAGAAATTCTTTTAGAGACATCTACAAGAAAATACTAGTAGACTTTATCTTCTAACACTACTCTAGAATATAGAAATTTCTACAAGATGCTTATCTAAGATACTACACTAGGCTATTTTAGAAACTATACTAGAAAATCTATGATATCCAAAAAAATCAACTTTAATACTTTTCACACTCCCCCTTAAAGTGATTTTTTAGAAATTATCTCAAACTTGTAGCAGACGAACTCAGACAAAGCTTTTGAATGTGCCTTGGTAAAGATCTCACCAATATTTTCCCGACACTTCTTACTTCTTCGTATGATGAAGATTTTTCATTATCAATTGGTACTGCAAAGAAATGTGAATATGTACTGATAAATTTTTCATCTTTGTAAAGTATCGGCTTCACAATATTTCCTTTTGACCTTCGCGAACCAAGTGAGTCATCTCCTTGCTAAGTTTCATATTTTTGGATTTCCATGCTCCCCCTTCTCTTAGCTCCACGACAGCTGTACTATCTGGAGAAACATCTGTGATGGACAAGTTTGAAACTCCAGGGTTCAAGATTTTAGAACTCGCGCTTTCTAATGCAATTACTCCATAACACAAGGAAATTTCATCAGGATCAGTCTCCTCATTTGAGACGGTTACGATCTGATCATCAATTTCTTGTGAAACCTCAAAATCAGCATAGAATTCACCACCAGCTTCTCTTTCCAACTCCTCAATAAATTGTTTGGCAGCTTCAGAGCTTTCGAAAATTATGTCGTCAGTCTCTCCATCTGAAATTTGGCCTTCAAGGTCAGTGTCTTCATCTATTTGGTCTTCATCTTCTTCATTTGCTTCCAATATTTTCTCTAAGCCAGTGATTAACCTTGATATGTCAGATGATTGGCCATAGACTTCAACTTTCACTCCATCTTCCTCAACACTTTACCTGAAAAGGTCACCACTGACATATGTAGTTTCAGACATTGCTTGTTCAGGATCTACTTCAACATTTTTCACGTCCATACTTTTATTGTCAGTTTCAGCATCTGCTTCTTTGATTTCCTCGATGGAAGCTACTGTATCACCAATTTGAATGTTTTCTGAATTTTCTTGCTTTTTGTTGATGACATCAATATCTTCCTTCTCCATGTGATGGGTTGTATTATATTTTGAATCCACGATCCAGTCTCTTTCAAAATTGATAGAAGCCAAGGCATCTATTGCTCGAGTCTCAACTGCAAAGAAACTTCCCCAGTCTTCTTCTTCTTCAATGCCTTTCTCAGTTTGAGCCATGTTGCTTCCTGTGACTCGACAATATCTTTTAATGTGTCCTACTTTACCACACCGGTAACATCTAAGAGGCTTCTTACCATAATTGTTAGAAGACTCTTCCTTCTTTCTCGGTGAGCTTGAACCACCTGAGAATCGAGAGTGAGGCATATCTCTTGATTTTCCTTTAAAGTTCCTCTTGTCGGCTACAAGAGCACTTCCTTCCCTTTCCTTGACAAATACACCAGCCAACTGTTTGTCTAGTAACTCTTGTGACGATAACAAATTCTCAAATTCCTCCAAGGATGGTTGTTTAGCCCATCCTTGAATCGGCGTAACAAAGGGAATATATTCTGGTTTCAAACCACGAATGATAATTCTTCTCATTCGTACTTCAGAGATAGCCTCATCCGGAATCAATAAAGATATTTCAGAACATAAGTTCTTAATCTTTAAAAAATACTCGGCAATAGAGAAATTACCTTGAGTGGTGTTAGCCAATTCATTCTCCAATATTTATAGCCGAGCTTCATTCTTCTTGTTGAACAACTGATCGAGGGTCCTCCATATTTCATGAGCTGATTTACACCTTATAATATGATCAAATAAACTGGATGAGATGGACCTCTTCAGGATGAACTCAGCCTTCGCATTAACCTGCTTTCACTTCTTGTATCCACTGCTATTTTCTGGTTCGTCGACAGGAGGACTTGTGTTACTCCCATTAACAACATCCCACAAATCCTCGCCCACAAGGTATGATTCCATACATGTCTTCCATACCTTGTAATTGGACTGATTCAATAATTCCAGCCCCAGTCCAATAGCACGACCGCTCAAATCCATTCAAACAAACAAGTTGAATCTACCACTAACTCCATCTTGAAATAAATTCCAGAAGACAACGTATGGCTATGACTCTGATACCATGTAGAGAAATAGCAAAAGAAAGGTATAATCGGGGAGACCTTCTGCTAGCCAAAGATCGTTAACTAAGATCGAAAGATTCAACTAAAGAAGAGGAAGCTAGAAGGATAACTTGGTTATGGAGAAGGCTTCTTGAATTTGCTTTGTATTGACTTTGTTTTGGGTTGATTACAAATGTACAAGACCATCCCTATTTATACTTGTTCATGAATGGTTCTAGAAATTCTTCTAGAGACATCTACAAGAAAATACTAGTAGACTTTATCTTCTAACTACTCTAGAATATCTAGAAATTTCTACAAGATGCTTATCTAAGATACTACACTAGGCTATTATAGAAGCTATACTAGAAAATCTATGATATCTAAAAAAATCAACTTTAATATTTTTCACTCCTTATATGAGGTAAATTAACAAGGAGCCCAATCGACAATGCCTTTCTCTGAAACATTCCTTGCACAACATATAATAAAAGCCTAATACAAAAGAAACTCGAAAAGCAAGAGGCTATTAAAAAAATTGAAATTAACAAACAGATTATAAGTACGAGTAACATATACTAATAAAAGAATATATCAACAAGGGTCACGACAAGGTTGATCGCTCCATTCTTAATATCAAAGATTGAATTCGAGTTCTGAATATGAAAATAAATCCTGTTAAAAAGCACTTCTCTCATAAATAAATCTTATGCGATGTGAATTTGAATCGTCTCAATACGAACATCGAACACCACCCACGTCAGAAACAATAAATATGATAAAGAGTATAATAGGAGTAGTACTATGACGACTGTTGCAACAACAACCCCACGCTCCCTTTATCTTTAACTGCTTTGGTTACAATTTAATTAGGAGACCAGATTTTGCACCGTCCAACTTTGACAGCTGACCAGGTTGTTTCATCGTTTTAACCATCACAATTGTCTCGTCTTGTCCCATCTTATTTGGAATTTTCATTGTTTTAACTTTGCTTTATACTCAAAAAGTAGTACTCCTATATCATTCTTTTAATATTAATTAACGTAAAGTGATTTGCAACAATAAGTTTGTTTATATAGTAAACATTAAATAACTCCATCTTCCATTTCATGTGGAACTCAAAACGGAAACATTTTTTACAATAATTTAATCTTAATTTTACTTTTAGTAAATAAGCTTTCATAGAGGCAAGTACTCTCTTTATCCCATTTTACATATTTGATTAGGTATAAAAAAATATTAAATATGTCATAATATTTTTTTGTGATTATAAAAAAAGAAATTTAGGTAAATTATTTTTATATATAAAATTACTTCCTTTAAAAATTAAATTAAGAGGTCATTTGGTACGCGATGTGATATTTCAAAATTAAGCCTAAATAAAATTTATATTGCGTTCATCAACTAACATGCAATACTCTCTCGGTTTCAATTTATATGACACATTTCGAATTTTGAGATTCAAATAAGTTTATTTTTTATCGTAATTTTTCATATATCTTTTAAATATTTTGAATTATTAATCATTATGACTTATAATACTTTTTAGGTAGTTTTCAAAAATATAAATTTTATTTCAAAAAAATTAAAGAGTTCATGCCCAAATTACGATCAAACTTATAAAATCGTTTGGCTTTTGAGAAACGAAAAGTATCACATAAATTGAAACAAAGAGTATAAGTTTTATCTCAAACTGAAATATGAAATTTCACATCTTATTTCATTGGATTTGAAATTATTGTGAGGTTACCAAAGTACCCCTAAGAATGAAACAAATGGAAAAAAGAAATAGAAGAAGCGTGAGAGTGAGAGAGATAAGGGGTACTTTGCACTTTCCTCTGTTCAAATTCGATACTCTGTTGTAGAGCCTTTTTCTCTTTCTTCTCTTTGGCCTATTGTAAGTTACATTGTCTTCTGCTAAAACTTAAAAAGTGATTCTTGTCGCTCTCGCTCTCTCTTCTTCTTCTTCTTTCTGTTGTCTGTCTTACTTCCTTTATTTCTTCTCCTATATAATGCAATGTGTAAGAAACAATATTAGAGATACCCAAAAAGCTGGGAAACTAGAATCTTGTTGTTCATTATAAAGTTGCTATCTTTTTTATGTTATTTGGTTCATTTACTTGATCAGAAATTGAAGTACCAAGAAGAAGAAGCTGAAGGCTTTCCAGATTTTGATTTTGTTCAGTATTTGAAGGAAGAGTGATGCAATGAGGGATGAGTATTCCAAGAAAAGCAAGGTGAATACTTCTATTACAACCCCTTTTCTCCTTTTCTTGGAAGATGCAATTTTGGACTTTTTTTTTTTTGGTTTAACTCAATTATTGGTCTGCTGACAATTTTGCCCTTTGATTACTGAAGCTGTCTTGGTCCAGAAAATTGGTTAGGAAATGGTTCAATTTAAAGGACAAAACTGTTGAATTTCAATCTGATGAATCTGTCTATGGAGGTCAGAATCTAATTTCTTTTGAATTTGCACTTATTTTTTCTTAATTTATACTCCTTGTTTTTTACCCTCTTTTTTTTTGAGGGGTTGAAATGTTTGTTCTGAATTGGGGGTTTTCTTCTGGGTGACTAAAACCAAGAGATTGTAACTTACTAAATTTAGGTGAATTTTCTTCTTTTAGTTTTGTTTGTTTCAACTCAACTAATATAAGTTATTATCTCACAAATACACTTTCTTTATTGAAGAAAATTGCAATCAAGAACATAGGTGGCATTTTGAGGTACTAACTATTAGTCGAGTGGCCATATAGGAAATCAACCCTTCTCGTTTTTTTCTTTTTCTCATTCGAGGGTGGTGGGATTCAGAATCTAATATTTTGTCTTATTCTTGTGTTAAAAATTTGGGCTGCAACACATGTTTATGGTGATTAGTGAAGGTTTTGACTCATATTGAAATTGATGGCTCTCTCCCCTAAAGATAAACACAATCATTCCTAATTTTGTGATTTGTAAAAATTGTTTTGAGTTATGGTTTTTTACCAATTTCACTAACTCTTCAACTGAGAACTAATGTTGATCTTCCCTTCTTTAGGAAGTTATGAGTGGAGAACAAGCATATCGGAGTGGGAAAATTGCACTATCAAGAAGAGTAAAACAGGTTAGTGGCATGGTTAATATTCCAAACTTTTATAATACCCTATGTAGTATTTAAGAAACTCCTCTTCAGTGATTTAAGTTAATTCTAGCCTCTTTGCCCTCACAAATGAGCAGAAAAATCAACCAGGGGTATGGAGCATCTCCAACGAAGGAGTGTTAATCTTGATCGCCCTAAGGTTATAAATATACAAGATTATAGGTTTGCCTTCTTGATAAATCCAGTAGATATTTCAGATTTTGTCTCTTTGTCCTTTATCGTCACAACTCACTACATGAATGTTTTTCACTTTATTTGTTATTGCCTCAGACTCTTTGTATCTACATGGAATGTGGGTGGAGAATCACCATTGAGCGATTTGAATCTAGATGAATGGCTTCATTCCTCACCCCCTGCAGATATTTATGTGCTTGGGTATGAGCTCTAAGAATTGGTTCTCATTTATTCCTTTACAAAATTTGTCATATACCACATTTGACTGAAACATTATTTGTTGTTACATTTCAGATTTCAGGAAATAGTTCCTTTAAATGCTGGTAATATCCTCGGCGCCGAAGACAGTGGCCCTGCCAAAAAGTGGATTGCTTTGATCGGGGAGACATTAAACAGCGGTCCTGGTACTAGTGGAGGTAATGGTTGCTACACTTCTTCTCCTGTTCCAAATCCAATTGCCGAGTGGAATGCTGACTTTGAGGGGTCAAGTAGATACAAGGGATCTTCCTTCTCTCATCGTCGGTCACTCCAGACACCTCAGTGTGGGAGCGTGGAAAATGATCCATCAATCTCGCAACCTCGCGTGGATGGACGACACAGTGTTTGTGATCGAGTAATATTTGGACATAGGTCTAGTGATTTTGATCCTAACAGGGAGCAGAGGCCAAGTGACTATTCCTATGCTCACAGGCCAAATGATTTTTCATCTTCTCGTAGACCAAGTGACTACACCTCTTTTCACAGGCCAAGTGATTATTCATCTGGTCATAGGCTTAGTGACTATTCTTGTGGACAAAGGCCAAGTGATGTCTCCAGATGGGGCTCATCAGATGATGAATATGGACCTGGAGATTCACCTACTGTTTCATTTTCACCTGTGACGAATGGAGGGTATGGTGCTGCAGAAGATGGTTATAGAATGACCAGAAATTCAACCTACTGTTTAGCAGCAAGTAAACAAATGGTTGGCATTTTTCTCACCGTATGGGTGCGGAGTGATTTGAAGGAACATGTTCGGAATGTGAAAGTATCATGTGTTGGCAGAGGGTTGATGGGGTACCTTAGGAATAAGGTAATTCTAAGTGGAAAAGAGCTTGGTTATGTGTTGTCTAACGTGAGAGATTTCCACATATTGACTTAGAAGAGAAAAACTTGGCATAATGTACCATTCCGTATTTGGTTTTGCAGGGATCTATTTCAATCAGTATGCAGTTGCATCAAACAAGCTTTTGCTTTGTCTGCACTCACTTAACCTCTGGTCAGAAAGAGGGTGATGAGTTGCGCAGAAACTCTGATGTCATGGAGATCCTAAAGAAAACAAGATTTCCGCAAGTTAGTGGTGTGGATGAAGAGAAGTCACCAGAAACTATTCTTGAGCACGAGTAAGATGGGCTGTTTACTTTCTAGAATAACTCTTGTTGCTGTTTCATGAAGATAACTGAAAAATGAAAAAGATGGAAAGGCTTGAGTTTAATATAGTTGTTTCCATGTAAAACCATGATTAGGTTATGTCTTTAAATTCGTTTCATCTGAGATTATCCAATGCATCCATTTTCTGATGATTACCCAATTCTCTTCAGCCGGGTTCTTTGGCTTGGGGATCTGAACTATCGAATTGCACTCTCTTATCGTTCTGCAAAAGCACTTGTTGAGATGCAAAACTGGAGAGTGTTGTTGGGAAATGACCAGGTCTCCCTGCAATCTTTTGTGTTTTTTCCCACTTCCATACTTGAATTTGTTTTAGTTGAATAATGTCATAGGGCAATAATCAACTGATCTTGTTTTCTATTTCCTTGACAGCTGAGGATAGAACAGAGACGTGGTCGCGTTTTTGTGGGATGGAGAGAAGGAAAGATATATTTCCCACCAACATATAAATATTCTAGGAATTCAGATAGGTATTCTGTTGATGACATGCAACCAAAGGAGAAGCGCCGAACACCTGCATGGTAAGTGTTTTTCTTTGACTACCAAAAAGAGCATATGTTCTCAATCTAAAATCTTTACAGGTTATCAAAATATCTAGTGGAGGATTTATCTACAAGTCTAGAATTAATCTGTGCAATCTCCATCTGAAGGTGTGATCGTATTTTGTGGCATGGAGGGGGTCTCCAACAGTTGTCTTATGTCCGTGGGGAATCTAGATTTTCAGATCATAGACCTGTATTCAGTGTGTTTTTGGCCGAAGTTGAGTCAGTACACAGTAGATTGAAGAAAATGAGCTGTTCAAGCTCAAGAATTGAGGTGGAGGAGCTCTTGCCCTACTCACTTGGTTATACCGAACTCTGCTTCTTTTGAAGTAGAAGTGAGGACATAAAGCCTCAGTGTCCGGTGTGCTCCCTGTTTTTGTCTAGGTACACTTTATCTTTTTACTTCTTTATTTATGTGAATCTGATTTTTGTATATCTATATGGGATGCTTTATTTGAGAAATACAATTTTATCTCATCTTAAATACACTGCAACATGAAGTGCCCAATGAAAAAAGAAAGCTCTGTACTTTTCTCTTTTCTTTTCTTTTCTTTTTCTCCCAAAATTTCTTAATTGGTCTTACTCAAATTCTGGATAAAGTTGATATCGACATCTACCATTTCCAGGCATGATATCGTGGTTTGGTCTGCAAGATTCTTAGTAAGATTGTTCTTCAATAGAAGATTCATCTGTTGTATTTGGCGCATGATTTGAACCTGCTTGTGATACTACTATTTGTCAAATCTTCTTAGCCTTGTGCCTCAATCTCCAAAGTACTTGTAACCTTTAAATGTTCGTTTAAGCATATTAGTGAGTGGTACTTGTCTCTTCTCTCTTTTGCTCTCCAGATTCAGGCAGGTGTTGCTTTGGAAATCTCAACCGCTAAGGGTGACTGGGGACCATCCATATCCCACTAATTGAAAAAGGTTATTCCCTCTGTGTCCCTTTCTTGGTTATGCTGCCGATGTTTCTTTAATTTCTAATTCTGCATCATCCTTCTTTGATCAGGTGTAGATACTCAAAATCTATTATGGCTAAGCTTACCTTGAGATAGACTGAACTGTACATTCTTCTCCGTGCAAGTTAACACTGCATTAGGAGCCAAATATTGATGTTTCACTAACAAAATCCTCCCACAGTGATGTCTCTCTGGCACAATTGTCATCTTTTCTCCATTGTGTTAGGTAATTATGATATACTTTTTTATTATTTGGAAAGATAAGTTATCTTCTGTTTGGTAACTGTCAGCTTTATTACACAGCCTTGGAGCTTGGTGGCTTTGGTTTGGAGCCCTTTGGTGAGATTTTAGCCCCATGCTAGAGAACACAGTGTGTCAACGCGCTTAAAATCTGAGCGTATGTGGACGAGGTGTGGTTATGAGTCTGTTTTTGATATCTGAGTTATGGAAGTATCCTTTGATCAAGTTTTTGAAGATCCTCAAGAAGGTGAAGTTTACTAAAGACAAACCGGCTTTGGAACCCTTTTCTTTGATTACTGAAGATTTGGGTAGGGATTTCCCCTCAAGGATTGTCTGGATTGGAAGTACTACTGCTAATTTCTATTCGGAAGCTGAAGCTGATGCCCCACCGCGATACTAATTAGGTGCTTACCTTTTGGTCAATTTTAACAAGATGAACTCCAGTTACGGTTAGGACTGCCAAGTGGGAAAATGATAGTTCTATTTCAAGATTTTTTTTTCTTATGTTTTAGGCACAGAGGATTCAATGGCATGAAGAGAATGAGACATGGTGGAAAATTATCATGTTTGGTCATCTGGTGTATACTCTATTACAAACTTAAGAGGAACACATATATATTCAAAGGAATTGTGATCTCCTCCTGTTTTTTGCATTAGGCTGTTGCATGCTGCTTCTTTTTTCTCTGTCATAGATGTTAAAGACAAAATATTTATATAGTAATAGACAGATTTTGGAAGGATTGTTTTTTTATTTCTCTTCTAAAGTTTGCAGTAGCAATCTTTTCACATCTTTGTCCATTGTTAGCTGTTTGAAAAGCAAAGAGTGAAACTTGAACCTGAATTATCTCAGATATTGAAATAATTTTTTCCAGCATTCTGCAAGCTGGAGTAAACGTTAAAACTGTATCTCCTAATAAGAATTGGAAAGAGAAGTTCATAGGTATCCGGGGAAAAGACATCAAAATCATCCTAAACTATATCCCGAAAAGTCGAAGACACACCTAAACTATCGGAATGACCTAATACACACCTGTACTATATAAAACTGAATTTATTTACCCCTCGCGACACCCATACCAGGCACGTTAGGTTTAGTCGATAGGTTTAGTCGATTCTAGCGCGTCCCATCATTTTAAACTTAAAAAAAATGTTTGAAACTAGTTAAATAATCCCAATGGTCTCAACCCCCTCCCCCCTTTTATAACCCGACCTAATTGAGAAAAATCCAATTAAAGAACCCTAAATTTACATTGGGCATGGGATCTTGTATCTAGTAAATTTAATAAAATAAAATTATTATTTGACCAAAAAAATAAAACATTTATGTTCGCTAGTGATGGTGGTGATTTTTATTAGTGGCTAGGAAAGATAGTAGTGATAGTTGTAATGGTGGAGGTGTATGGTGTTGTAGTGACTGACATAATGGTGGCGGTTGGTAGTGGTGGTGGAGTTGATTGATGTTAGTAGTTGACGGTGTTAATAGTGATAATTGAAGAATGTGTGGTGATTGACGATGTGTTGGTGGTAATTAAAGATGATGCTAGTTGTGACGGTGGAGGTGGTTGGTAGTAGGGATTGTCGCTAGTGGTGGTAGTGACTGATAGTAGTGGCAGAGGTGGCGGCGACAACAATGGTGATGACAGTGGATATAATTATAATGATGGAGGTGACATGTGTGGTAGTGACCAGGGGCGGAGCTACCTTAGCCCGATGGGTGTCGAGCGACACCCCTTCGTCGGAAAATTACATTGTATAGATCGGTCAATTTTTGATTTTATAGGAATATATATTAGTGTTGACACTTCTTGACACAAGTAGAAGGTTTGGTCCAGCGGTTGCGGCCTTGCTAAAGCCCTTCTAGGTTGCGTGTTCGATTCTTTTTGAATAGATCTCATCCGTACATCAATTATTTGATGAACGTACCAGATTAGGTCTTAATTAATTAACCTCTATAAATTGATTTCTTCGCCCATTAGGGTTACCACATACTATCTACACCTTTTTCATCACTGACGGCCGCGGCAACTAACGTTTTCGCGCAATTCGCATCAGGTATATTCGTTATAGCGTCTTTCGATAAAATTATCATGTTTAAAATACTGATGTGTAGTAAATTTAAGTTTACAGTAATCATGTAAGTCATCCAAACCACCTATGATTTGTAGCAACTTCTGCTTTTGAAGGTATTTTACATAGTCTTTAGATTTTTTACATTTATAACTAGGAGTAGGTATAATCATATTATATTCATTCCATAATTTTTTCAATCTCATATAATAAACGGAGATAGCATTTGTTCCTTGTAAGAGTGTGGCAACCTCTTATGCAACTGAAAAATTCTCATTTGTTGAACCGTTCTTTTAAGTTTTCCTAAACTGTATGTGCATTTGATCCATAAATGATCCCATCTATGAAAGAAGATAAAAGCTTATATGGAAAGCTGAGATAAAAGGGAAAATAAAATGAATCAAATTGTATTATGCTTTTGCTATAGATTATTTATTTATACAAGAAAACGAAGGCCAACTGTCAGCCTAATATCTAGCTAATTATTCAGCTATCAAGCTTAATATCTGTCAGCCTAATATCTAGCTAATTATGTCAGCTATCAAGCTTAATATCTAACTTCTAATTATTTAGTAGCCGATCAACCACTAATCAGTTAGGCTCATGTGTCACTCACATGCACAATTCTAATTATAAACTTGAACAGTTACTTATTAAATGATATAAACCCTCCTTTGGAATAGAAAATATTTATATTTTTAAAGACGACTATTTATTGATCAAACAGAAAACTTCAAGCGCGGAAGGGAGAGGGGCTCAATAAAATTGGTGGCTTAAAGTCAAATCATGATGAGAGGCCTTTAAGATATTTTTTTGCGTATAGTTGTTAATAACTCATTTATAGCCGATTTTCTTAATTTATAATATAATAGATATAATTTTCTTTGAGATATTGTTGATCTTAGGTAAGATTTTTCAATTTTAATTTTGACAACTTCTTTCCGAATATGCAATTGTTACAAGAATTGTTAACATTATTTTGTAAGCAATATATGCATTTGAAAAATAATCAAGTTTTTTTTAATCTTTTTGAGTATATCAATTAAAATATTGTCGTTTACTTGTACCATTTTTTGTAATACTTTTAATTTGAAAATTAGTCTAAACTATCAATATTCGAGTAACATTATATTTTAAGAAATTTTCGTAATTAAGATAATAATTTTTTTTTATCTCATTACCTAGTGATCGGAATTTTTTATGACTAAATGAAAAATCAAAATATTTTTTATATGCTTTGAATTGTTTAAATCCATTTTGAAGTTTTTTTTTAAATTTTTTAATTAAAAAATACATTTTTTACTTTAAAATATTTATTTATTTTAAAAAAATATTAATTTATAAACCTATTATTAGTGAAAAATAGGGCTCCAAATATTTTTTCTTAAAATATTAATTTATGAACCTACTATTAGTTAATAATGGGGCTCCAGTGTTTGTATTACTCGCTTCACTTTAGAGCCGACACTGATTTCAAGTAGAATTTACTACTTATCTCTGAATGAATGATGAGGTTTAACAAGTTATTGTATTTAATCTTTAATGAATTCATATATTATTTTTACCTATTTTCTATTATCTAAAAACTATCTCAGATATCCACAATAATTGGCTCCTTCCACCTCCACCCTCCATACACCCATCTTCACTAGACCCACATTCTTTATGCCCCATATAATCTCCTTTAGTGTTTTCATGGATTATACATAAATATTTTCTTTCATGGATTATACATAAATATTTTCTACTAATTACTTAACAAATACAAAAGATAAGGAAGAAATTTTTAAAAATATTTATTGTAAAAGAAAATTTCATTAGTACCAAACACACCAAAGACATTGTAAGAGAAGATTACCAGTTTGGCCACCAGAATTATTCCCTTATTTTAGGAATAATAATTTTTTATTTCAAAATCAGTATTTAGTTATAAGATTTTGAAATCCAACTTAAAGTTGGATTTCAAATTTGAAATAATTCAAACTTGTTTCCAACTTCATCTTCATAAATCCTAATTAAATTACTCTTTTATCTCCTTTGCAAAAAAGTATAACCAAACACAACTCCATCTTCAACTTCAATTTCATAAATTTTAAATAAAGTAAAAAACATTTAAAATCTATAATTAAATACCTATCAAATGATCCAACAACAATTAGGACATATCTGGGCCCACAGATAGGGGTGTAAGCGGAAAAAAATAATCACATTTGCAAGTTATATATATATATATTATTATAAAAGCATGAATATAAATGTTGGTTGACCAAAATATTTTTTAAATATTGAACAATTTTTATACCCTTAATTTGTTAACTTTAACTTCTACTAGAAAAGGATTGAATTGTCATTAAAAAGAGGTCATCACCTAGCCAGTTATGGAGGTCAACACAAAGTCTAAATAGTCCAATCCTATTTTAATTAGACTTTGTAAAAGTTGTGTTGGTCTCTACAGGTGCATGACAGCATATATACATATACGATATATGATATATTAGCAAATTAAATATACGAACTCCTTTGCACTTTGAAGTTAAATGAAATGGGGATAAAAGGCAAAAGCAATCACTGGAAGGATTTTTAACTTCTAATAGATCAAATTAAACTCTCATAATAGCCAAAATTCTTAGAAATTAATTCTGCAGCAGATTTTAAGTAAAGATTGCAACAATTTTTTTATTTTTTTTTGATCGGGTTAATTTTTATCAGACTAGCTCACTAAAAAATGCATGATGGTAGGAAATAGATTCTCATTGAAACACTGAAAAACTTTCTAATTTTTTCGTGTGAAAACACTATTATTTTTATTTTTCTCATTGATTCAATCAAAATATATGTGAGAATAACAACTGAACAATTTTCAACTATACATAATGTCAAGGTACTGCCGCAATATTTCAATAAATTAAAAAGAAGACACATAAAAGATTTTTCAATAATTTCTAACGTGTTTAGAAGTTAGAAATCAAGGATTCAAATTTACTGTCTTTTGAAGTGGCAAATTCAATACAATTACCAAAATTGCATATTATGTAAATCTTTTTTGGATGTTTTAATACCGTGAATTAATAGGACTAAGAGCTGTTAGAGATCTTTTTTGGTGTCAAATTCAGATTTCGAATAACATTATGATATTAGAATGTAATCACTTTCGTGTATAACATAAACAAGACACTTGTTAATAATTGACACGATAATAACGTGCAACGCACGTTCGTAGGAACTAGTATTTTTAAATAGACGAATTTTATTGAGTATTATGCCACGAGAAGATGTTTGAATGTGACATTAGAATAGCAAGAGGATGTATTCTGTGAAAGCCAGTGAGCATAATATCAATGTACACCGTAACTTGTGTGATATGAACGTTCATCTTTATGACAGATTATGAACGTGAGCATAATTGAAAAGTGACTTTAATTGTGTAATAATTGATACAGAGAATCAACTAGTTCATCATGCTCTTGATGAAAATATTTTATATAAATCTTATTTTGATTCGCTTGCTTATAATCGTAAGAAACTAATGAATGGTCAACGAATCAAGTTGCTCAACATTTTAGCTAAGACGATTACTTCTATGTCTGTTTCTATGGAATGAGGATCTGTCTCATTATCTTTTATCACTAATGTATTTCCTTTTGATTTGAGTAATAACTAAAGAAAATTGATAAAAAAGAAAAAGAAAAAAGAGACTATTCTCTCAAGCCATCACGCAACTCATGTTCACTTCACTACTTAGAGCTTGTTTGGATGAACTTATAACTTCTATAAATGAGAAATTTTAACTTATGCCTTTTGATTTATTTTTATCTTTTTAACTTAAAAATAAGTGTTTAAAAACACTTTTTAATTTTATCTTAACACTAGATTAAAATCTATTTTAAGTCAGAAGCACTTGAAATAAATCTAATCCAAACAGGGTCTTATTAACTTTGTTATCCGAGTATGGAGGATTATCAAATCCCATCATGCTTTTGATACCAAACCCTTATTATTATCTTTCTAATCTCTCAAAACCTTCTTTTTCTATCCAAAGTGCAAATGTGGTGTGTGGAGGAAATTACTAGAAGTGTAACGTATGTTAACGAGTGGAAAATTTGTACCTTCATTTCCTAGTGACAATTTCTAAATTAACCCTTACTGTGTTTTCTCTTTCTAGAGACCAAACTCCAGGTGGGTTTTCCTTCATTATCTCTTTTAATTTGATCTGCATTTTCACTTTTCTGAACTAATTAACTGATTTGTGATTGTGGGTTTTCTTTTCTTATGTGTAGTTTGATTTTAAGACCAACTTTCCCTTTATCATGATCGTCTTTTTTTTTTTTTTTTTTTTTTTTTTTTTTTTTTTTTTTTTTTTTTTTTTTTTTTTTTTTTTTTTTTGGAACTCATGTGTTGTTGATGTCGATTTTCACGCATCCGTCATGTCTGACTCAGTTTGTTGTCAATTTGGCCCAATTTTGAGTGCGGACTTGATTTTCAGTATTTTTTATTTGTGCTTTTTCTGATAGCAACATTTTCTCTTTACTACCGTTCTATGGAGTTGAGTAATAAATAAATGAAGGAAGAACAATTAGCCCTTGTGTTTCTTTTTAGGATTCGATAACTTGGAACCATGTGATAGTTCAGAAAAGTTGATTAGGCTCATCTATCTATCTGAAAAACTGGATGCTTATTTATTCGATTGCAACATTGGCATGCTTACTTTAAGATTATTTTACTTAAAAATTAAGGTTATCTGTACCTATTAGGCTATTGATTGACCTGAATAATGTGTAAAAGATGGATGCAAATGTATCAATATACTTATTTGCCTTGTACAGTGCATTAGCATTTCCAAATGAAAATGGCATTTCATCTTATCACACTCTTTCATGAAAGATTTTGGGCTGAGTCCTGGATTTTCATCTGTTACCCAATCTAAACGTGCTTGTTAATTTGCTGCTTGTTGCTCTAGTTCTCATCATTTTAATTTTAATTTTTCTTCTTTGATTTATTTGGACAATCAGATTGTTTGTGTAAAAGTGATTTGGTTTAAGTGTTAAGTAGGCTTACTTGTTGTGGTAATTCATGTTTACTTTCTCCATGAGTCTGAAAAATTGGCAGTTGTACAATAACTTTGGTTGAAAGCTGCAGGTTCTTCTTGAAATTCCTCTCAATTATTCATGGGCACAATTGCTTATAAGTCGGATGATGAATACTCAACAATTACTGATAAAGGAGACATCGGATTCGTCGACTTTGACAAATATAAATCAGCTTGTAGCTACAATCCAAATGAAGAGAGCGATATAGTTGTTATATCTGTTCCATTTCCGCTGATAGAGGGAAAACCTAGATCAGGATTTGTTGGGGAAACTGTTGTTGATTCAGTCACAATAGAGAATACCACCAATGAAACCCAGGAGCTGTGGTCAATTAAGATCTATGACTCGAAACCTGAGGATTCATTCACGCTATCTCTGATGAAACCTCCAACTGCTTGTTCTGATGTGCAATATGTTGAAGAATTCATGGAATCCTTTAGCTTAGAGGATAGAATGTTACGACCGGGTCAGACACTAACAGTATGGTTGAGTTGTAAACCCAAAGAAATTGGATTGCACACATCAGCTGTGCATTTCAATGTGGGTGATGACACCATAGAAAGGTTAGTTTTTGTCTTGGCTGAGGACAAGGTTTCCCAGTCCCTGGCTTCGAGTAGGCCATTCCGCAGAGACAGAAGGAAGAAAGCGCCAGCAGTAGATGTTTTTGCTGCCAATGGATTCGTTGGGGGTTCTCGTCCTACGAGGGATCCAAATCGAGGATTCAGATACAGGCTTCCTTCATATCCAATTCCGCGGGATATAAGGGAAATGATAGAGAACAAACAATGTCCTGATGTTATTGGGGAAGGTTTAAGAAGACATAATTACATTGCTTATTTTAGAACTTTACTAGCTATTGAAGAAATCAAGATGGAGGTGTGTGTTCAAATTTTGATTTGAAGTAATACTTCATTTTGGATAGTTCTAAAATCTTAAAGGTTCTCTTGCATCAGGAAGACATGAGGGACTATGATATGGAGTCCGTCACCATGAAGCGTAGGGGACCACAGTTTTTGTCCCTTGGTGTCCCAGGCCTAGCAGAGAGGAGGCCATCACTTGTTTATGGAGATCATATCTTTGCAAGGCTAGCTACTGCAGATGCTAGAGAGCTCACCCCTTACCAGGTGCATTCACATTTGTGCTTTGGTTTATATCATAAGCTGCTACTTGATAATTTAAGCTCTCTTTACTGCATAATTTGGTGAAAGTTATTACAAATCGATTTTACCTGTAGATTTTCAAAGTTGAAAGAGCCATTTAATGTATTCGTACATGGCCAAATACATAGATAGCCACTCAAACTTGGCTTGAAATTTCATTTTAGCACCTCAACTTAGCCAAGTACCATTTGAACCACGTCGTATATGCTTAAAGCTGTGTTTTTAGACCCTTCAATGGTAACCCCTAAGAAAACCAGGATGCGTGAACTTTACACGTGGTGATCTGTCAAATATAACAAATAAGATAAAGCCACATAGCTTCTTATCAAACTAATGCAAGAAAAAGGGGCTTTTGAGCTAAAAAGGGAAACAAGAAGATACAATAATATTTAAGAAACACCCCCCAGAAGGTCAAAACTCCCCCTTCTCTCTGTATCAACTTGTACACCATTCACTCAGATTCTTACCCTTCCGACATCAAAATTCTTCAATCCTTTTTCTCCACCATCTACTATTGATCAGCAACACCACTACTTCAAAGCTCCATTTCACCTCCCAGATCGTCTCTATAAATTTTTGAGAAAAGTCGAAACATGTGGGTAAATTTCATCATAGACTACAATATCGTTGAGAAAAAGGCAAGAATCTTGGTATCGTGATTGCATTGCGAATTTCATTATGTGATAATTTTTTATTGTTGTAGTAGAATCTTTGAAGTATATTTGTGCAAGCATAACCGTGAACACACTGATCTATCATCAAAAAGTTGCAAAGTTTCTTTATGTCTTATAATGGTCAAGCTCCAATTGTGTATTAGACTATTAGCTACATGTGTTGCCAAGAAATATTTCAAAAGGATTGAAGACTTCCTCTTTCTTTGAGCACAATGATCTCACAGGCTTGTTCAAAATTTTCTCTGTTTCGGCAGCTGGACTGTCTTTCTTATGTTAAAAAACGGAAGAAAAAAATGATCTGTCAAGAAGAGGTCGGAAATAAGAAAGAAGAAACGCAGAATCACAGGAAAGAAATATAAAAGGTGATTTAAGGAGTGGGCCCTGCTTTATTTCTGTTAAAGTCATTCTATGCGCCTGATAAAAGTGAAAAACACAAATAGATCCATGTCGGCATAATGTGGTTAAAGATACAGTTCAAGGGTACATGAGGTGTTAAAATGGTACTTGACTAAGTTAAGGTGCCAAAATGGAATTTCAATTTTCAAGCCAAGTTTGAGGGTCTATCTTATGTAATTGGCCTTTATACATCCACATCTCTGCTAGATGAGGTCCCCCTGTTATCTTCCTATTACCTTTAAATCACATCTCTTGAAATATTCATGTTGATCTTTACAACTATGGATGTCTTGGTATAACTTCAGCATTTTTTGATATTTGTTTTCTTCCTCGAGTCTTTTTTTTATTTTGTTTCTGTTTTTAATTTCATTTTCATCTATTTTACTGGAAAGGGTGAGAACTTTTGTGATATCTGGCTGCTATATCTAGCTGTTTTTTTCTTAGTTGGATGTCAGTACAATCAACCGAAGGCCCGAGGTTCAAATACTAGGGGATGAGGAAATTCAATGGATTCCAATATTTAGTCCGTAGGGAAATTAAGCTGCCCAATGACACATGCATTGCTGCACCCCTTTCTATAATACATGTTAAGAGTTTCACTCTTTGTCTAAGATATGCATATGACGAATTTTAAGAAAAATGATTATATATCTGCAGGAGTTTACACATGAACTTGAGAGATCAAAAGAATAATAAATGTATTAACATGAACTTGGTGATTTTGGTGGTTCTTGCACAGGGTTATATCCACCGAGTTGAGGCGGAAGAAGTATATTTGAAGTTTGATCAAGAATTCCACATCAACCATGTTGCTGGAAATCTTTATAATGTGCAGTTTGCATTCAATCGTACGGGTGTGCGGAGGTTACATCAAGCCATTGAAGCTACAGAAAGCTTAAATGGAGAAATTCTCTTTCCATCAGGCATAGCCAGAGAGAGAAATATACAAGCTGCTAGATTGGCACCTATGTCATGTATGCTTAACAAGGAACAGACAAGTGCAGTTGAAAAGATTCTTGGGTGCAAAGGAGGGGCTCCATATGTTATCCATGGGCCTCCTGGTACAGGCAAAACAAGGACTCTTATAGAAGCTATCATCCAGCTACATATTATGAGGAAAAATGCTCGAGTTCTTGTCTGTGCACCTTCAAATAGTGCTGCAGACCATATACTTGAGAAACTTGTCGGTCAGCAGAATGTTGAAGTGCAGGACCATGAGATTTTTAGGTTGAATGCACTCACACGTCCTTTAGACGATGTGAATCCTAGTTACATTCGCTTTTGCCATGTTGACGATAATGTTTTCAAGTGTCCTCCTCTCAGGGACCTTAGAAAATATAGTATTATCATATCTACATATGCTAGTGCATCTCTTCTTTATGCTGAAGGCATCAAACGGGGACAGTTCTCTCATATTTTCTTGGATGAGGCAGGACAGGCATCGGAGCCTGATACCATGGTACCTCTGTCACATCTTTTAAGGAAGGAGACAGTAGTTGTACTTGCTGGTGACCCACAACAACTTGGTCCCATAGTTTTCTCAAAAGATGCTGAATATTATGGATTGGGGAAGTCATATATGGAAAGGTTATTTGAATGCCAGTTATATGGTGCTCTCAACGAAAATTATGCTACCAGACTAGTAAAGAACTATCGGTGTCATCCAGTAATTCTGCAGCTTCCCTCAGAGATGTTTTATGGAGGAGAGTTGATCCCATGTAAAGAAGATAAAACTTCTACTCTGACTTGGGCGGACCTGCTTCCAAACAAGGAATTTCCTTTGCTTTTCATTGGTATACAAGGTTGTGATGAAAGGGAAGGAAACAACCCATCATGGTTTAATAGGATCGAGGCAAGCAAGGTAGTAGAGATCATCAGAGATCTGATAGAGAACAAAGGTCTGAAAGAGGAAGATATTGGGGTGATAACACCTTACAGACAGCAAGTGCAGAAAATAAGAAAAGCCCTTGAGAGTTTTGATTGGGATAATATAAAGGTTGGTAGCGTAGAGCAATTTCAAGGTCAGGAGAGAGAAGTTATTATCATATCGACCGTCCGATCAACGATACAACACAATGACTTTGATAGAATCCACTATTTAGGATTTTTAAGCAATCCGAGAAGGTTTAATGTTGCTGCTACAAGAGCCAGGTCATTGCTTGTAGTTATCGGGAACCCACACATCATCTGCAAGGTAATTCTGTATTTATTTCTTCTACTGCGACTTGAAGTACTAATGTAGATTTGATATGCATTAGTACAGTTGGAATTTCTGTCTATCCTCTTTTTTAAGTTCTTCTGATTTACTGTTGGCCATAGGTAGAGTCAGAATTTGAAGCTTATGGGTTCGGGATTCTAGTCTATCTAAGTTACTAGGTTCTAAATTAATAATTTATACTTATTCAATGAATAAATTAAGACAAATAAAAGGTTTGGACCAAAGCTACTGGGTTTGGCTTAACCTGTAACTGAAACTCTAGCTCCGTCCCTGATGTTGGCAACTGTGGAGTTGAATATTTTCAGGGAGCTGAATGTGTACGTACTGTCATTCATAGAAGTTGAATTAGAAAATATAACCTTCATCTTGAATTTGTTGTGGGCATGTGGAGCTTAAAGTTATGAATCATGATAATTTGCCAATTGTTATATGTATGAGTGAGAAATGCCAATATATATTTGACATGTACAATATGGCAGGACGACAACTGGAACAAGCTTTTGTGGTATTGTGCAGACAATGGCTCCTACAAGGGCTGCTTCTTACCTGAAAAACTGGAGATCCCTCAAGAGGACTCTGGAGAAGCAAATAACTGGTATGATGATGGGGCACAAGAAAATAACTGGTATGATGATGGGGCACAAGAAAATAAATGGGACTGTGAAGGTGCACAAGCTAAAAGTTGGGGCTGTGAAGGAGCACAAGCTAATGACTGGGACCAAGGCCAAGACCAAGGCCAAGGGGGACGAGTCAACGATTGGGACCAAGATGAAGGGGGACAAGCTAAGAATTGGAACGACGAAGGCACTTGCGATAATGAAGAGAAACAGAGTCTTCAGCCATCTCCCGATGTTCAACAGGGTACAGTGCACCAAACAGACTACACCAGGGTTATGGATGAAGCTGAATGGTCTGATGGTTGGAAATAACTGCTTAGTTTATTATGCTAGGGGGTGAAACTTTTGGAGGTTGCGTTGAACCTCAAAACTCACAGAAAGATTTCTTTTCAGATTCTGCACTAGAATGTGCAGTTTTTGCATTTTGAAAAATTTCAATCTCAGGAATGTGCCTGCATTTTAGCTACATATATACAGCCTATATATAAAATGTGACATGGAAAATTCAAGCTCCAAATTTTACGTAGAAGCTGACATCTTGAAACCTCAAGCTCAGAAGTTTTTTTTTTCTTTTTTTTCGCAAATGAAGATTTAATCATCTTTTTACCTTGTTTAAACAAAAATCAAGAAATGGTGGTGCCAAAATTGAATAAATTAACTTTGGTACCTGGAGCTGGAGTAGGGGAAGGTGATGCGGCATGCAATGTGGTAATACAAGTCAGAATTAGTGATATATATATATATATATATATATAAATTGAACTCAGTAATAAGTGAACCAGCTTAATTTTACCTATGGTTATTGAAGTTAACTCACTCGCTTAATTACCTTTGCACTGTTGCAAGTTTTAGGGAGGGAAATTGCTAAATTCCTGTTAACGGAAACACGAAAAGGAACGTTTTCAGTAACAATAAGGCAGAGGCAATCTGTGCCATTGCTCATGACATATTTAAGATACCGCCAACAATCTGAAGTTGGTGAAGAATTATTGCTCCCACCATTGCTAATGAAGTTTATGTTGACTTTCAACACATAGAAAGCTAAAACGCAGTGAAAAAATAAAAAGGGACGTACCTTCAATCATGATTGTCCAAGTGTAGGCAGAAAAATAACTTGAGAGAGAATCCATTTGTAGCACAAGCTAAAGAGTAAAGAGTCTTCTATCATATGTCTATCAAAGTGTGTGCCACATTAAAGTTTCAAAAAAGACGTGTTTATGCAAGGGCTAAAGCTACGTGGCATTGCGCCCTGAAAATCATTAAAACAACAACCAATATTGACGCTAATTTTACCCCTTCCATTTTTATAATGAATTTTAAAGATTTGGAGAATTAGTAATTAAAAGGGAATGTGCAAGGAGGAAAAATAAATGTATAGAAATTTGATGTTGGATATGGAAGATATTAATGATTAGAAGTAATTTATATATAGATCAAAAGAGGAAAATAACTAGGAGAAACATGCAGGTTCAAAGTGGTTTTGGAGCTCAACTGCCTTAACTAACTTCAAATGATAAGAGTGTTTAGGTCACCTCAAACATAAATTGCAAAGTTCAGGTGGCCAACCAACTGAACTACTAAGATTTCCCGCAATTGAATTTTTAAAGTTCTTAATTGATTGTTTTTAAGGATTTAAATCTATTAGATGTATTCATTAATTACTTGTTCTTTTAACTCATTTTGAAGTTTACGAAAATAGTGTTAAGAGGTCCTCAAACAAAAAGTGAGTGCTATATATTTTTTGCTAGTAGATATATTATTCAACAAGTAGGGAAATTTTTTGCTATCAATTAGAGATTGTTCTTGTAACCTATACTGACTTCCATTACCAATGCAATAATAATATGGCCAAGGCTAAGGCCTTATTAGTCCAAGGTTTGGAATTATGTATTGTTAATGACATCTATTTTGTGGTTGTTGAATCTGATTCACAAATTGTTATGAACATGGTTATCAACAAAAGAAAGACTCTTTGACACATGCAACATATTATTAACCATATTCTTCACTTCTCTAATAAGCTCAATTGTTCTTGTCTCCAAGGTTGGCTAATCTTGGAGAAAGGTTCAAAGTTCAAATCAAATTTGATGTTGCTGGTTCTCTTCTAACATGGTGAAATATATCATCAGGTTGGATAAAAAAAGACATTCTAAATTTTAGAATCAAACCAAAGGAAGAATCATTTAGTTATTAATGAGGCCATCTAGTAATTTTTCATCATTTTGCTATGGCTCAAAGCCTTATTCTGTTTAACAGTTATCATTTCTCAACTGATTGCCTAAGAGCGATTAGTTATCATCCATGATCTCAAATGGGTTAAATGCCTTGTTCATGGCAACCCTTAGTATCCCTTACTATCATCCTATAAATAGTGACATTGGAGATTACTTTGCATAGACACTTGAAGTTATTTGGAAGAATAAGAAAGCTTTCCACTATTATCTCTCTATTTCTATTGCTTTTATCGTTTAGTATTTTTATCTTATATTACTCTCATTTTCTTAGCACAAAGTTCTAATCAAATTCATCATCTCGAGGTTGGGTTTATTTTCTTCATCGGAACATGTTATTTTCAGTATATTTTACTATATCAAATTTATTATATTTGAATTTGTGGTTATCTAGTTTTATTATCATTATCACAATGAAGAATTATAAACTGATAACAGTTTCAAAGGCTCAAGGGTGGATTCTATTGCACTTTGACCTATGTTAGAATACTGACTCTTTAATTTGTCTAAGGAACAGGTTAAGCGATCTGTTCCTTTGTCGAATACTTCAATGTAAAACAAGTAAAGGGAACACACGATGATTTGCGTGAAAACCCCCGGCTCACAAAGGGTAAAAATCACGACCTACACCTCTGTAGGATTTAACCCAATTTCACTAAAACAATGAGCCTCAACAATTCAGATTACAAGAAATACAATCCTAGGAACTAAACTCTAATTCCTAAACACCACACAAACCTCCCTAGATTTATGTGCCCAAGTCTTCAAGTTATCCCAACTTGAAGACCAACTCCTACACCAGTTTATAACTCACTGGTACTAAGAATGAATGATTACAACTTAATGAAAACAATACAATTAACTTAACTCAAGGACTATAAAGCATAGACTTAAGGAACTATTTCTTCAATCTGGTTTCTTGTATTGGCTGCACTTGGATCTTCACTCAGAACTCTCTCAAATATGAACTCTCTCAATTTGATTGTGTTCTGCTTGTAGCTCTCTATATAAGAGCGTAAGATTTATTGTAAAAGTTCTCTTGTATTTATACTGAGAGTCTTGTCCTTATTTCGGCTGATTTCCTTCCATATTGGGAATCCTCTTTCTTGTAGGACTTGTCAAGTCAATCTTCTTGATTTTTTTCCTTGTAAGATTCTTCCCTATGAAAGGAAACTCCTTACAAGCTGGACTCTCCTTATAAACACGCTTTTTCCACACACTTTGCTTCCTTCTCCATGTCATTGACCTTTTCCTAATTCTAGTTGGATTCTGCCTTAAAGGAACAAGTCACAAATACCTGTTTCCTGCATGTATTCCACAGCTTTGTCAATCTTCAACATCTACCTTGATCCAACAAATTCTCTCTTTTTGATGATGACAAACCCTTGCTTCTTTTTATGCAAAGTTCAACCTGTATCAATCAATTTTCTTTAGGCAAAACAGCAAAAAGAACACATTAGAGAAAGAGGTTGGACCAACGGATTATAAATACCACACAAGCAACACTTTCTCCTTTTTGGCATTATAAAACACTGTGAAAATACACATCATCCTAATTTAAGTTCAATTCAACACTCATGGCCACTGGGGCTATCACCTATGCAAACACTCAAAAGTAAGATCTCAGTTAGCTATATCAAAGTATTTGCAACTGCATAGGAAGTAGGATGAAATCAGAACTAAAATTCAATATATTATTAATCACAAAGCATTATACACTAGAAATTAAAATTAATAGATCAAAACATGCACTTGTGAGACAAAAGAAAGGTTGGGAAGGCTAGAAGGGTTCAGGCTAGGCAGTGGGAGGGGGACGGTCCTTCTTGAGCAGCTCATAGATGCCTTTCAGGCTGGCAGAATTAGTGGCTTGCTCAATTGCCAGGGAAGCATGTACTTGTGCAAGCTCAGCCTTGAGCCTTGCATTCTCCTCCACTAAAAGTGCATGCTCAATGCCATAGGTGTCACGAAGCTCATCCAATTCCTCATCATGAGAAGCCATGATAGCTGTAATTTCTTCATCCTTGGCAACCAACATTGCCCTTAGCCTCTGCAGAGGTGCATTGGCCTCTTTTCGAAGAGCAAATACAACAACCTGGTTCACAGTGTCAATCACATCTTTGGTTGTTTGATCTTGCCAAACTTGAACAGGCACACCAAAGTGCTGAAAAACACCCCCCATCTAGAAACCATAGCCTAAAGCATGTTTGATCTTATCCTGCTTGCAAATCCTATGCATATGGCAGAGAATGAGCCTGAGCAAATTGATGGGAATCCCAGAGAGTAACATCTGCATCAAAGTGAGGTCTAAAAAGTTTGCCTCAATATGCTTTTTCTCCCTAGGCAACACCATCTTGTGCAAAACATCAAAAATCATCTGATGGAGAGGAAGCATCGCCCCCTTATCCACCCTAGAGTGCTTCTCTAGTGTAGGGTCATTTGCAAACCTGCGTGTGATATCTAAGGCTGAGGGCATCTCATCCAAGGGAGGCCATTGCCTCTTCACATAGTGACACCAACCAGCATTTGGAACCCCCAAAATTTGTTCCAACATAGCGGGAGTAAGGGTGAAAGAGACATCCCTTACCTCACTGGAAATAAAAAAGGTACTAGTAGCATTGATGTAGAATTGTATGGTCTCAACTCTTGCCATCTTCCTTCTAGCACCACCCTGAAGGAACATGCTTGACCAACCTTGTGCCTCCACCAGTGCCAGCAACTCATCCATCTCAGCTCCTCCAAACCCAGTCAGGACTCTACCCCTTACCACAGTTCTTACCCTAAAATTAATCAACTAGAAGTTCTAGCATCAAGAGTTTCATCAATGGGATCCAAGGTATCATCTTCTTCTTCCACATTCTCAGGAAGATCAGCCTCCATATCCTCATGAGAGGCAGCATCATCAATATTCTCATTCCCATGAGACTCAGATGATGGAAGCCCATGATCATCTCCTTTACTCTCCGAGGTCTCATCCACTAATTTGGATTTGACAGAGCTCTTGGAAGGAACACGTTTCCTGACTTGTGCCTTGCATGGTTTGGAAGTGGCCACCCCTTTTCCTTTCCTTCTTCTTTCATCCACCTCAACCTCATCATCCAAGATATTAAAAGGGTCAGGAGGTGGCACAAATTTTCCTTTTGTAGCTCTAGGCCTCTTGGATCCAGAAGTAACCATGCTTTCATCAATAGATCTCTTGGTAGCTTTGGTCATTCGTACAGGAACAACCTGAGCCATAGGAGCAGGAGGATTTTCTTCAGGTTCATCAGCTGGTATACGAACAGGTCTGCCTGAGGCCTTTCTTAGATGAGATCTTGTCCTCTTAGGAACTAGGTTGGGAATGAGAGTGTTCTCATCGTCCTCAGCAGCTGCAGAGGAACGCGTCTGACGAACCTATTCCCTAGGTTTTGATGCATCACCAGCAGTAGCACCCACAATAGTAGTGCCCACAACTCCACCCAAGCCTTGTTGGAGCCCAGCAGAAGAAGCAAATTCTACTATGGGTTCCCCCATTTCCCCCTCAACAAATGCACCCAAGTTATCCCAAATAGATGAACTATGTTCAACTGTGGGATTCCCTGAGTTTTCCTCTCACGAGGTGCATCCTCCTGTACTCCCTCATCACTCACTATTCCTTCATCCTCGGTTTCCCCCAGCGTCTAGCAATAATAACCTCCAAAACTTCAGCATGTTCTTCATAGGGTACCAATGCAGTGGTGTCGTCTCCAATCAAGTCATCACCCTGAACTATTGAAAATGATCTATATGTGCTATCCCTTGAGAATCAATAAGAATCACTAGATAAAGTCAAACTGTGTTGACCTGTTCCTTAAATGGAACTAGGGCACGATCAAGTGACATGGAAGAACTGGTAGTAGTTTGTGGAATTTCTGGTAGTTTGGGAGAGGAAGGTGATTGGTGATCCATGGGTGAAGTATGAAAGAAGAGGAGAAGTGAAAGAGGGTTTGTGTTTTAGTGCAAAGGCTCTTGTAGAAGGAGAAGTTCGGAGTGAATGAGGAGAATGAATTCAAAAAGGACTTTAAATAGGAATTTAGCTGTTTAGAGTTGATTAGAGTCCTTTAAGTGGAAGAGTCCTATTCTAGGGAAGAGATCCGAATTGACAGGTGGTAAATCTTGTCACAAAAGTGACCTGATTTGATTGGATCTCTTTTCCTTTTAGGAGAGTGGCGGTTATAGGCTCTAGTGTTAATGAATTTCTTTTAGTTCAGGTGGAAGGGACAGGTACAAATGCACGTTTTGAGCATTCAATTTTTCTTAAACATAATGCACATACCTTGGATTTTCAATTTTGTAATGAGTTCATGTCCCAATCTGATATCCTGATTTCCTGTTGCAGAGACAAATAATGAGTTATAGAGCTTGAGCAACTTGAACTTTTAAATGTGACAAAGGGACATACAACTGAATGTACAAGACTGAGCATAAAATTTTAAAATTAAAATACAATATGTACAGTGTTCATTAGACATTCACTGAGGGATGCTCATGTGATCTAAATCATCCCAGTTCCAATCTGTTCCTTTCAAAGTGATCCTTTGCCAGTGCCTTTGTGAATACATCAACAATTTGCTTATTTGTGGCACAGAAGTGCATGGAGATCAGACCCTTTTCCTCATTATCCCTCAGAAAGTGGTATCTAATATCAATGTGCTTGGTCTTCTTGTGCTGAACTGGATTCTTGGCAATATTGATTGCATTGGTATTGTCACAAAAGATGGGCACACACTCAATGTTCAGCCCAAAGTCTTTGAGCTGTTGCTTGATCCAGAGCAATTGTGCACAACATGAGGCAACAACCACATATTCAGCTTCAGCAATAGACAAAGTCACATAATTTTGCTTCTTTGTTGCTCAAGAGATTAGACATGATCCTAAGAAATGTGCCATTCCTATAGTGCTCTTCCTGTCCACCAGATAATCTGCATAGTTTGCATCTGCATACCCTACAAGCTCAAAGTTACTGCCTTTAGGATACCACAACCCCAAATCAGTTGTACCTTTCAAGTATCTGAGGATCCTTTTGACAACTTTCAAGTGAGGTTCCTTGGGATTCACTGAAATCTTGTACAAAGACCCATACTGAAGACAATATCAGGCCTGCTAGCTGTGAAGTACAAGAGAGATACAATCATCCCTTTGTACAACTTTTGCTCCACTACTGGACTTGTTCCTTCCAGACCTAACTTTGTTTCTGTGGCTATTAGAGTATCTATTTCCTTTGTATCTTCCATCTTAAACCTTTTGAGCATCTCCTTGGCATACTTCTGCTAATGAACTATTATTCTTGAAGGAGTTTGTTTAATCTGGAGGCCTAAGAAGAAGTTGAGCTCTCCCATCATGCTCATTTAAAATTCTTTGCTCATTAGTGCAACAAATTCCTTTGTGAGGGCCTTGCTAGTGCCTCCAAATATGATGTCATCAACATATACCTGCACAACCAACAAATCTCTTCCTTTGCTCTTGAGGAATAATGTGTTATCAATCTTACCTCTTGTGTAGCCATGACTTAGAAGAAACTTTGACAACCTTTCATACCATGTTCTAGGGGCTTGTTTAAGTCCATAAAGGCCTTTATCAAGTTTGTAAATATGGTCAGGATAGTCAGAGTCTTCAAAGCCTGGAGGTTGTTTGACAAACACTTCTTCCTTCAATAGCCCATTAAGAAAGGCACTCTTCACATCCATTTGGTAGAGTGTGAATTCCATGTAGGCTGCAAAGGCAATGAGGAGTCTGATTGCCTCCAATCTGGCCACTGGTTCAAAGGTCTCATCATAGTCTATTCCTTCTATCTGATTGTACCCCTGGACCACCAGTCTGGCCTTGTTCTTTGTAACTGTTCCATTCTCATCCAACTTGTTTCTGAACACGCACTTGGTACCTATGATGGTTCTGTTCTTTGGTCTAGGTTCCAAGTTCCATACTTTGTTTGTTTCAAACTGATTAAGCTCCTCTTTCATTGCAATGATCCAATCTGCATCTTGTAAGGCTTCATTAACTTTCTTGGGTTCTATCATGGACAAAAAGGATTCAAAAGCACATAAATTCTTCAGTCCATATCTGGTGGTTATGCCAGTGCTCAAATCAGTAAGGATGTTATCTATTGGATGTGAGCCTTGATATTTGTACCCTTTGAGTACTAGCTCTTGTGCCTTCTCAGCTTGATTCTCCTCTTCATCTTGCTGACTCATGGTTTCATTGTTATGGTCAGCCAAGGGTACTTCATCACCTTTGTTGTTTTTGTCAGTTTCAGTATTAGTTGAATCTGTTCCTTTAACCTGTTCCTGCATAACTGGTTTAGATGTCTTTGACAGATCATAGATCACCAATTTTCTGCAAACTTTAGTTAGCCTTAACATTGCTTTCATCAAATACAACATGCACACTTTTCTCTACATACATAGTTTTTTTATTTAACACACTATAAGCTTTACTATGTGAAGAATAACCTAGAAAAATTCCGTCATCACTTCTGACATAAAATTTTCCTAACAAATTCTTTCCATTATTGTGGATGAAGCATTTGCATCCAAAGGCTCTCAGATGAGAGATGTTAGGTTTTCTACCTTTGAGTAATTCATAAGGTATTTTATCCAGGAGAGGCCTAGACATGCATCTATTAATAATATAACAAGCAGTGTTGATAGCTTCAGCCCAGAACTGGCTATCATCATAGTTCTAGCCATCTCCAACAAGGTTCTATTCTTTCTTTCAACCACTCCATTTTGTTAAGGAGTTCTAGGAGTAGAGAAGTTGTGATCAATACCATGAGTGGAACAATAATCAATAAATTTAGCATTTTCAAACTCAGTTCCATGGTCTGATCTGATTGTAGCTAGTTATTTGTCAAGTTTCTTTTCCAGCTTTTTTACTAAAGTGTAGAATGCCTCAAATTCATCTTCTTTAGAAGAAAGAAAAACTATCCAAGAGAACCTTGTATAGTCATCAACTAGTACAAACACATACTTTATGACACCTCTACTTCTCACTCTCATAGGGCCACATAGATCCATGTGGACCAGTTCTAAGGATCTAGTCGAACTGATAACCTGTTTGGATTTGAAGGATGATTTTACCTGCTTACCTTGAGCACATGCGGAACATACTTTATCTTCCTTGAACTTAGTTTTAGGTAGACCTATTATCAAGTCCTTGGAGACCAATTTGTTTAGTTGAACATGACTAGCATACCCCAATATTTTGTGCCACAACAGGGGGTCTTTATCCATCACACTGAGATAAACAAGATCCTCAGTAGGGACCTTTGAGATATCAGCAGTGTACACATGCTTGTATATTTGTCCAATCAAGACAGTCTCCCCTGTTTTTAGGTCTATCATCTCTACACCTGTAGAGTAGAAGGTTTTGTTTATCTTATCACAGAGCTGTGATATGATGAGTAGATTGTGGTTCAATCCTTCAACATGATATACCTTTTCAATTGAATATTCTTCAGACTTACCTATTTTGCCAACTCCTTTGATTTTACCTTTCTTTCCTCCTCCAAAGTCCACATTCCCACCTTTCCTTTCTGCATGTGAGAGGAATTTTTGCTTATCTCCTGTCATGTGTCTTGAGCAAGCACTATCCATGTACCAATGTTGCTTGCTTCCTCTCACCCTTTCCTTTAAAAGAAATTAAAGGTTAGTTTTAGGAACTCAGACTAGCTTGGGTCCTTTCCTTTGATCAAAAGGATGAATTAGATCTCTATTGGTCTATTTGGTAGACTTTTGACAGGCAGTCTTTTGTGTGCAGACCTGTTCCTTGGGCGAGGAATATTTCTGTTAACATGCTTATTTTTACCTTTGGAGGCAACTTTGAAGTTTTTATCCTGTTGAGCTTTAGTAGTTGGACAAGCTTCCCTCAGGTGACCAATCTTACCACAATGTGTACAAAGATCAGAGGTTCCTTCAGAAAATTCTTTATCAAAGCCTATTCCAGTTTTAGTACTATATGTTTTATAACCCAGTTGAGTAACAATCATTGAGGATTGAGTCCATTTATTTTCTCTTTCAAGCTCATATTTGATTCTGACTAATTCAAGATTTATTCTTCTGGAATTCTCCCTTTCTACGTATAATTCATCTTTGAACCTTTTAAGATCCTGTTCACACTTGATTTGATCATCACTCTTGTGCCCTTTCCTCTGTTTAACCATTAATTTCAAAATTTTGGACTTGAGAGAAAGAATGAAAGTTTCAAGTTGCTGGACCTGTTCCTTGAGAGATTGATATTTCCTTTTTAGACCAATGTTGATCTTTTCAAGATCAATGTACTCAAATTTTAAACTGGTCAAGGATGCCAGCAACTGATCTCTGTTTTCACTCAATTCTTGAAAGTTATTAATAAACAATATCATTAGGGAGGACAATTTTTTCTTAGAAAAGAGTTTCAGCTTATCCTTGAAATCAAGAAGATTTACCTCATTTTCTTCAGTGTTTGATTCAGAATCTGATTCTATGTCCTACATGGCTATCAGGACAACATCTTCTGTGTCATTGTCTTCTGAGTGGTCTGAACCTGGTTCCCAAATAGCATACATAGCCTTTCCAACACCCCTCTTCTTCTTCTTGCTGGCTTGCTCTTTTTTTTCCCTTTCAGCTCTCTCCTTTTCCATTCAATTTCCCATATAGGACAATCTTTGACTTGATGGTCACTTTTTCTACACTTGAAGCACCTACCATTTTGTCCTTTCTCTACATTTTTTTCTTTGCTTGGTGATAATTTCCTCTTCTCAAGGTTCTCTCCTTTCTTAAAGAACTTCTTGAAGTTTCTGTTTATCAAGGCAATATCTTCATCATCCAGTTCAGATTCATCACTCTCAGTTGTCTTGAGAGCAAGGGTTTTGTCCTTGCTTCCTTTACCTTTTTTATCAATATTTATCTCATAGGTCTTCAGATTGCCTACCAGTTCATCTAAGGACATGGATCTGTCTTCAGATTGCCTACCAGTTCATCTAAGACATGTTAGTCATATCCTTTGCTTCTCTAATTGCAGTTACTTTGATTTCCCATGATCTTGGAAGTGTCCTTAGAACCTTATCAACCTTTTCCTCTATGGTATATACATAGCAATTCTGGATTTCCTTACTTGAGTAGTGCCTTCATGAGAATTAACGAGCATATCCCAAATTTGTTTGGCTATGGTGCAGTTGGAGATTCAATTGAACTCATTTGGTCCAAGTCCACATACAGGAATGCACTTGGCTTTGGCATTTTTCCCTAGCATCTTGTAGTCAATCTCATTGTATTGAGCTTTTGGTTTGGGAATGTCCTTCTCTTCGTCATCCTTGATCATAGGGATTTTGGGACCATCAGTAACTCTGGTCCATAGCTCATAGTCCTTCCCTGAAAAAAGTCTCCCATTCTTGCTTCCACCACGAGTAGTATTAACCATTGCAAAGAGGTGGTCTATTAATGTGTTGTCCTTCACCGTGTCCAAGAGGAGGTACAAAATTTATAGTGATCTTATCTTGAGTTATAAGACTCTTGTTAAGATAACCTGCTCTGATACCAATTGTTAGAATACTGACCCCCTAATTTGCCTAAGCAATAAGTTAAGCGATCTGTTTCTTTATCGAATACTTTAATATAAAGCAAGTAAAGGAAACACACGATATTTTACGTGAAAATCCCCTGGCTCACAGAGGGTAAAAACTACAACCTGCACCTCTGTAGGATTTAACCCAATTTTACTAAAACAATGAGCCTCAACAATTTAGATTACAAGAAATGCAATCCTCGGAACTAAACTCTAATTCCTAAACACCACACAAACCTCTCTAGGTTTATGTGCCCAAGTCTTCGAGTTATCCCAACTTGAAGACCAACTCCTACACCAGCTTATGACTCACTGGTACTAAGAATGAATGATTATAACTCAATGAAAACAATATAATTAACTTGACTCAAGGACTGTAAAGCATAGACTTAAGGAACTATTTCTTCAATCTGGTTTCTTGTATTGGCTGCACTTGGATCTTCACTCAGAACTCTCTCAAATATGAACTCTCTCAATTTTATTGTGTTCTGCTTATATCTCTCTATGTAAGTTCATAAGGTTTATTGTGAAACCTCTTTTGTATTTATACTAAAAGTCTTGTCCTTATTTTGGCTGATTTCCTTCCATATTGAGAATCCTCTTCCTTGTAGGACTTGTCAAGTCAATCTTCTTGATTTCTTTCCTTGTAAGATTCTTCCATATAAAATGAAACTCCTTGCAAGCTGGATTCTCCTTATAAATACACTTTATCCACATGCTTTGCTTCCTTCTCTATGTCATTGACCTTCTCCTAATCCTAGTTGGATTCTGCCTTAAAGAACAAGTCACAAATACCTGTTCCCTTCATGTGTTTTACATATTTGTCAATCTTTAATATTTACCTTGATCCAACAACCTATTATACCATTGATTGAGGGTAAGACAGTGGATTCAAGTTCCATCACACTTGAGGATAAGACATCGGGTTAGAAGTTCTGATGCACCATAATGATAAAGATGTTGGACTCAAGTCCCAATGAATTATGACATAACATGCACTTATATGGGTAAGGTGTTGAGTTTGAGTCGTAATACACCATATTGATGATGTAATAATGAGTAAGATAAAATAATGCACTTTTGATAAAAAGTCATAAATTTACCCCATTGATTTGCTCCATTCCCTCATATGAATATTGTAGCAATGCACAATAAATTTAAAAGAAGACAAGTGATTGAATGCATGAATATGGGCAAGGAGTGAAAAAATAACAATTGTCATCATTGTAATAACTACTATATTACCTATGGTACGACCCCTTCCCCAAATGCTACTAGCAGTAATGCTCTACCACTCTCTAGTAATGATGCATATTAAATATTATTAATATAATATCTTGTTTATTAAAAAAAAGTAAATTCATCATTGTGGTTATTATAGAAGGAAGAACATTATGGGTTCTTCAAACGATCCTTCCAAAAGTGAAGATGAATTTATTTATCAATTTGGTATGAAAGGTCATTAGGCACACAATTATCATGCAATCCAATTTGATAATTTTTAAAAATCCTTCATCAAAAGAAAAAATATAAAGTGGGAGTGCACTTTACCTTTTGAAGTAAATATTGAGGTAGGTCATGTAGATATTATAAGTATCAAATCATGACAATGAGCTTATAACAAAAAATTGTGCAGCACGTACAAATGATTATTTCATTTTTTGAAGAGAATATAGCATGTTATAATCATTGTGAATGCAGACCGATTCTTAGAAGTGAATGCAGTATTATGTGATAAAATTACAGCTAATGACGCGCTCATGTTTGATAATTAGATAAATATCACAAGTCACCACTACCGGAGGATCTAGAGGAATAAAGAAATTCTATTTTGGCACAAAGCTCATTGTTCACGTACTTTTAGTATATCACAAATATTGTGGTATGTCTTATGATAGATTACCAAAGGGTGAAAGTAAGAAATAAGTCTTGCTTATAATATTTTTTATCATGACCGTAATTATATAACTTTCTCCTTGAGGAGATGTTCACCATACATATGGTGTTATAGAATATATGTGGTAGAACATACAATTAATTGAGAACTCCGAAAGAACTAATGTGTTACTACCCAGAGAAATAAAATTATTAATAATATTGGTGTTAAAGTAAGTCTCAAGAGAAACTTATTAAGTTTCAAAAGCATTGACGAATAGTTTTTATAGTGAGACTATAAATTACGAAAAAATTCAATATCTTCATTTTATTACAATTAAAGTGGATCATAAATATTTACGTAAAAGATTGTCTGCCTTTCCTTTTGTTTGGAGCACATAAATATGAGCATGATGATGAAATAACATGCGAAAGTAAACTAGAACTTTACTGAAAAAAATATCAGTTGGCATGACCAGTTTGCCATTCTATTTCAAACGTGATATGAAAATAATTGAGAATTCATATGGTTATATATTAAAAAAATAGAAAGTTATTTACGAATTCTCTTGTGCTACTTTCTCTAATGATAAATTGATCATTGTACCAGTTAAGGTTGAGATTGCATCCCCTGAATTTTTAGAACATTAAAAAAGGTGAGCATGGACCCATTGATCATCTGACATGTGGATCGTTTACTATTATATAATTTTAATAGATGTATCTATAGTAAAGCCCCACGTGCTTTGGTATCAACTTGCAATTTGATTTTTGCAAGGTTGTTTGCTCGAATTGTTAAATTAAGAGGACATTTCCAAACAATAAAATTATGCTAATGCTGATTTATATCCAAGTTAGTTTAGTAGAAATTGTATGCTTTCAATTATAGCTAAATCATTCGTTATGAGTATTAGAATTATCCTTTTATTTAGGAGTTATTTATTTTATGTTTGTTTGGTATGCTATTAATTAATTGACTTGGTCAGCTCTTAACTATTAGGAAGTGGACGAGTGTTTTTAGTTAAGTTAGTAGAGTCGATTAGGAGTTCTAGTTAGTCATGAGTTTGTGTCCATTACGCATAGTAGAAAAGTCCTTGTAAAAGTGTATATAATGACTTACCCCTGATGCTATTAAATACAGAGTGTCACATTTCTTCTATTTTTCTTCTAGCTTGTTTCTTTTAACTACTCTATTCATATCAAACTTTTGTCTATTATATTTTATCAGTGGTATCAAGAGCCAGGTTTAATCCAGAAAAAAAAAATCTGTTAAAGAGAGTTTACCCAGAAATTTATTCATCTATGGCTTTAGAGAACAACTTTGTGCAAGAAGCCATTTCTTATTTTGATGGTCATTATAGCCATTGGAGTATGCTGATGAATTTTTTTTTACGACCAAAGAAGTATTGCCAATAGTTGAGGATAGCATCGGCGCTCCAGCGGAAGGCAAAACTTTGAAGAATGCTCAAAAGACAGAGTTCGAAGCAAGAAAGATGAAAGATTTGAAGGCAAAAAATTATCTCTTTCAAGTTATTGAGCGTCCGATCTTGGAAACTATTCTTTACAAAGAAACTTCCAAGGATATATGGGACTCCATGAAGAAGAAGTATCAAGGTACTACAAGAGTGAATCAAGCATAACTTCAAGCCTTGAGCAGGTACTTCAAAACATTGCAGATGAAGGAAGGTGAACCTGTCACTAGCTACTGTACTAGAACCATGGAGATAAGCAACAAGATGTAATTTCATGGTGAGAAAATGAACAATGTGACAATCAGTGAAAAGATACTACTTTCCTTGACACCAAAATATGATTATGTTGTATGCTCGATTGAGGAGTCAAAAGACATAGATGCTTTGTCACCTGACGAATTACAAAGCTCCTTGTTGGTATATGTGCAGAAGATGAACCAAAAGAGGAGCAGGCGTTGAAGACTTCTACTTTTATTTCTTTCAATTCTAGAGAAAGGGGTAGAAGTAGAGGAAAAAGGAGAGGAGATCAAGGAAATAGAGATGGAGGCAGAAATTTTAGAGCCAATGATGACTACGAGAAAGGAAAAGAAAAGAATTTTAACAAATTAAAGGTAGAATGCTATCAATGTCATAGATTTGGTCTGTCACGATCCAACTACCGGGACGTGTGGGCACCTATTCTAATCCACCTAGATAGAAGAACTCTTATCACCCGAACCAACATGTAATGCAGAAAAGAACATAAATCATGAAATAAAACCCTTTTGGATACATGGAACTTCCTTTACAATAATTGTAGAAAATAAACGACTTATAGAACTTGTGAAAAATCATTTACAATATGAGACAACCCTCCCTAGAACCTAGTCTAAGCCGGTATAAGAGATACTACAAGATGATACATAACTGAAGAGGACACAACTCCCACCATAGAAAAGAAGTAGGAGCTGCTGGAAGATCACCGCCATCCTGAACCTGTGAAACATCACCAACCCTGCAACCAGACTATACCCAAAAAAGTATAGCAAGAGTAGAATCAGTACAAACACACATACTGGTAGGCATCATCGGTTAACCCGAATTCACTCCCACCATCATGTAGAAATCAAGATAAAATACATCAGTTAAATGCTTCACCCCTTTTCATAATCGTCTTTATCAATCCCCTTCCCTCCTTCGGAACCAACCTTCCTAACCTTTTGCTGCCAACTTCACCCCCTAGTCTTATAGCTGACATCTAGGACTTCCCAAGTCTCACTTACCACTAGACTTCCCAAGTCTCACTAACCTTTACCACTATCTGTGTCCATGCCTGGACTACCCTTCCCTTACCCAAGTCAACTGCCTTGACTAGACATTTAGACTTAACCTGACTAACTGCCCAACCAAACCATTTATACCCGTAGTCTTACTTACTAGTGCCCAGACTCTTTACGGACCTCTAGGACAACCTTCCAACCTGTTTATAACACCAGTAACCACAACCCCAGACTCTCAGTCTTCCTCCCAATTTATCAACCATACCAAATTCACTTAGCCACCATTGACACATTTCATGACAACTATAGAGTTACATCTAAATCCCTTTTTAATCGCATAACCGGGACCCTCCAAGGATCCCCTAACCACACCTAAGTGTTCAATAAGCTACCCTGGTCTACACTAATACCGACCCTTAGCTTGTTAACCACAAGTAATCTCTGACCACCATTGAAACGCCAATATATGTAAACTTAACCTCCCTTTTTACATAGTCCAAACCCACCTCGAGATCCCTCTAACAATATCTAAGTGTTAGCATGACAAACCTAGTCTACACCAAGACTAAATATAAGTCAGTATAATATCTCGGCGACCATATGCAATATCACAAATCATAAACACAGCCCGGTTCACTCATGGAACCAAAATCAAATGTACAATGCAAATACGTAAACCCGTACTAGGCGTGGTACCCGAGACAATCAATTAGTATCTCGTACCAAGTGTGGTACCTGAGCCAACCATTTGTTATTCTATACCAGGTATGGTACCCGAGCCAACCTTTAGTATTACATACCAGGCGTGGTACCCGAGCCAACCGAATGTCACACAGAATCCACAGTCATAAACAATGAACAATAAAACTTGTAAACCAACAAGCAACAACACCTAGTTCATGTCACAAGGCTGCTAATAGTACCCTTAAACATTCCTAAATCATTCCCTAAGCATGCAACTCATACAACACTTAGACAAAAGTACACAAACATAAAATGCATATAGGAATCAATAACCATCACCTAACCTATTCTGGGTACCCAATGAACCGTTAAATCCTGTTCGAAGACTAACCCCGAACCACCTCTTTAAACATGACATTAGATACCTTATTCCTGACCCTCCTCCTCGAATCGAGATACAACATGGTAAAACCTCCCTTAGCCTTGGAAATACAACCATTACGATATTCTAATTATATCAATTCATTTCCCAGAACTTCTATTCCTTGCGCATTAGTTAATTACTAACCCCTCCTGGTTCCCCGAACCTTGCCGATGTTCTAGTCCCTGTATTTCATTAAAAAATTATACCAAAATAAGTATACACCTAGAATATCACAACGCATTATCACAAATCTGCTATTTTCAGTTCAACCAAACAACCCAACAATCTTCCTCCAGAATCCGTGCCCGAAGGCCTAAAAATGAATCCTCCCTTTCATTCTACACAATAAATAGGAAAAGAAAGCGGTCAAATCTACACTGTGAAGAAAACCTAGCCTACCTGGATGCGGAGCATCTGTTCCATGCCCTTTCTAGTTCCATGAAGGCGTTCCCTGGCAATTCTGTTGGCCCAAATCCATAGTTTCATGCCCTTTTAGATGGAATCCCTCCTTTTCATGGCTCCCAAGCCTTGGAGAAGCCTAGGAAGGTTTTTTGAGAAACCCTCGTATGGTTTACAACTGAGGAGGAGAATTCTTTTATTAAAAACCCATCTTGAGGCTACTGCCTCCTGTACCTCCGCTATAGCGGTAGACCTTCCGCTATGGCGGTAGCGCTATAGCGGAATAAATACCGCGAGTAACGTCATCCCGAACAATTTCTAAAAATCTAAATTTTTTTGTCACGTCACCCCACTTAGTACTAAAATATTTAAGCTCGTTCCTAAATTGGTTCGATATCATGATTTATAATGTAACTACAGATCCGATCGTTATAACAGATACCAATTTATCCATCGTTCATCCCCGAACCATACCAAATATAGAAAGATGAAGGAAACTAGCCCGGGACCCTTACTGTCCCCAGTGACCACATAATTATGAACCTACATAAATATCGATCTTCCCCCTAATTAGTCACACCGACTACAAGGAAAAATAATGTTATCCTGATCTGACGAGGAATTTATGAACTACCCCAAAAATTTCACGGGACCCTCCTTCCGAGCACCCAAGAAATCTGGGGCCTCGTATTACGTCAGAGTGAAGGAACTTTAAAAGACCGAGGAGAAACCTTTCCTGTCTCAAAATTGATTGATGTCCACTATAGCGAACAAAATACCGCTATAGCGGTATCGCTATGGCGGAACACCGACCGCTATAGCGGTTGGCAACAGACTAAAATAGGGGAGAAACGGGTTTTCTCCCCATTCTCTCCTAATTTCAACCCAAAATCTCCCTTCTTCCTCTCGATCACCACGGTCTCGACATCGAAAACTTCAGGTAACAATCATTCTTATTCTCTACTTTACTTTCCCGCACGATTATAGATAGCATTATGGTAGAAAATAGTGACTTGGGGTATATATTGTAGTTGGTTTTTGACTTGAACTTGGGTTTGATTGTCTGTTGAATTTCTGAACCATGGATGCATCCCTTACGTTTACAATGCCTCCCCAGCATTCTGGGTGTAAGGATTATGTAACCTTTGACCAAAAATGGGCAAAAAAAAATGGTGTGGGAGGTAAAGGGTTGTTCTTGAATAAACTTGCAATTTGGATGGAATTTAGGGGTTATAATGCCTAATTTTTTGTAGAAAATTGTAATAAAATACTTTAGATACACTGATCTGAACTTGGATTGTTAAAAATAGAGTTTTCGGTCAAGGGGCGCCATTGTTGCACCCCTTAAAGCTTCTGGGATGATGAATACCGCTATAGCGGTTGTGCTCCGCTATTGCAGTCCTGCTATGGTGGATATGTCTCCGCTATGGTGGTTCTGCTATGGCAGAGGATCGTCCGCTATAGCGGAAGGCCGCGTACTAGTAGCTCCCCAAGCTGACACTTGGAATTTTTTTTCCCTTTTTTCTTAATCCCTTATGCCTTATCAAGTTATAAACCAGTTTTCTTGCTACATTACAGGTTATACTTCCAATGGCTAAAGGATAATTGCCCGTGTATCCCTATGAGCATTTCCCCGATGAAGCTAGTCGGGAAAGGTTCATGGATTACTGGAGACTAGGTTTTTGCTATGAGAGGGGGTGCAAGATGGTAGGGATGGATGGAAAAGTAGCTGCCTTCCATCGTAGACTCCAAGAGCTCAATTGGGGCTCATTGGCAGTGGCTCCCCCTGCTCGGACAGGCTAGGTACTGGAGTTCTATGCCATACTTCCTACCGTCCTTTGGGACTATCCCAACCCTACTATCCAAATTCGAGGGGTGGATGTCCCTGTGGACGCTCAGAATATCAATAAGGTGCTAGGAGTGCCTCACGTCTCTAATGCTGCATACGAGGCCAAGTTTAGACTTTGGGATATGACATGGTTAAGAGATACCTAGGTAGATGCAGAGTTCAGAGATCAGGTATACTGGCCCAGTCCCAAGGGCATCACTAGTGCTTACTTCTCTGCTGATGCTAGGAGGTGGTTAAACTTGGTATCCCAGAGAATCCGCTCGTCGGACAACAAGACTGATGTGACCTATGCCAGGCCCTGGTGATTGCTTCTGCCATGCAGGACATTATCATGAATGTTGGGGAACAAATCATCTCTGAGTGAAATGAATTCTACTGGGGTCATATGAAGGGCCCCTATCTTCCGGGCTTGCTGTCTGAATTGTGCAGGGGGGTTGGGGTGCCTGAGGACCATACTGACTTAGAGGTGGCTATGGAAGACCCCTTCGACCCTCTTCGGGTGAAGGTAGTCTCTTATAAGAAGAAGAGAAAGGTGGATGAAGCAGGAAGCAGTCAACCGGTCAAGGATGCCGATGATGATGATGATGACACCCTTGCCCCTTCCCAACCTCAGCCCCCGATCACTAGCACCCAGCTAGAGGAGACCTTGGCCGTGGTCCGAAGGATCACGGATGGTACCGCCGCTGGAGGTATAGCCCCGCCCCCTTCTGCTCAGAAATTTGCAGCACTTCGCAGGGAGTTAGAGGAGGAGAAGAAGAAAAGGCGCTCCCGAGACCGTATGTTTGCCCAGATGTGGAAGACCGTCAAGGTCATGTTCTCTTGCATTGCCCCGGGCCAAGAGCTCCCACTCTGGAGCCCGAGGACAGGCAAGAGTTCCCCTTCTTGAGCGATGATGAGGCTTAGGACCTCCCCTCCCCCTTTTTCTTTCAGACATTTACAGGTTTTTTGGGGTTTTCCCCATTTGGGGCTAATTAAGACAATGTTCCCTTTTTCCTTCGCTTTGAAGCACGTGGATACTAGTTTCAGACACTATTTTCCTTTATATGTAATACTAGATTAGTTCCTTAGCTAATTTCCTCGTTTTTCCTTGCAATTCATAGCTTACTCTTGTGTTTTGAAGCCCAGGGATTGAATGAAAAACAGGGGAAAACAGGGCAGGTGTTCTTCCTCGTGTCCCTCTGCTATGGAGGTTGCCACTCTGCTATAGTGGAACTGCTATAGTGGAGAAAATACCGCTATAGCAGGATCGTCGTAGCGGTGCCATCCGCTATGGCGGTCCCGACGATAACATTCCAAAAATTGGACTTTTCAGCAAAGTGTGCTCATTCCTCGGTTATCAATTTTTAACCCTGTTTATCCCGCCATGGTCTTAAACCACCCTCAAGACCATACCTGTAAATGCACAGACTAAAACTTAGCATCATATTCTAACAAATCATGAATGAATTACACAAGCAAATTGTTCTCAACAATACATCCCTGCTATCAAGCATGAATAACCCCCTTGTTCCCATGGTTCCCAATTAAGCCTCGACTGTCTTGAAACTGAAGTTTCCCCACAGTCGTAAGTCATTTTCCCTTACCATCTTGACCAATGATGAGCCCCTTTTCCGAAATTATACGAAATTCTAACTCCACACACATATCACTTAATCACACTAAATCATACCAAGAATCAATTATAAATACCTTCAGACCCACAATTTCACAATAAGTCAACCAATCATATACAAATCAAATAAGCCACACCAGCATTGTAATACCCAAACATTTCTGTTTCAAGCTATAACAAAATCAAATCACATCAATTACTCTCTATCTGTCCCATAGATGATCCTTAGACGATTACCCATGCCTTACCACAGCCTCTCAGGCCAGATACCAATTGGAACCTTCCCGGTTCCAATCCTTCTTGCATGTTTATCATATTCGGAGTCCAATGACATCCTTCACCTTGTTGAGATACCAATTGGAATGGAGAGATACCAATTGGACTCAACTCATACAAGCAAGTAACCGAACCACATGAAAAGAAATGAAAGAAGAGAGATGTTTCCTATAATTCTTTATAGCTTCCCTAGAATTAGATGTGGACGTCAACACACTAATACTCAGGACTCTATTCGACATTTTGCTCTTGTACTGGAAGACTGGTAACCTGGGCTCTGATACGATTTGCCATGATCCAACTACCGGGCCGTGCGGGCACCTACTCTAATCCACCTAGATAGGAGAACCCTTACCACACGAACCAACAGGTAATGTGGAAAAGAACATAAATCATGAAATAAAACCCTTTTGGGTACATAGAAATTTCTTTACAATAATTTTAGAAACTAAACGACTTATAAAACTTGTGGAAAATCTTTACAATATGAGACAACCCTCCTTAGAACCTAGTCTATGCCGGTACAAGATCTACTACAAGATGATATATAACTGAAGAGGACACAACTCCCACCATAGAAAAGAAGTAGGAGCTGCTGGAAGATCACTGCCATCCTGAACCTGTGAAACATGACCAACCTTGTAACCAGACTATACCCAAAAAGGTATAGCAAGAGTAGAATCAGTACAAATACACGTACTGGTAGGCATCATCGATTGACTCAAATTCACTCCTACCATCATATAGAAATCAAGATAAAATACATCAGTTAAATGTTTCACCCCTTTTCACAATCGTCTTTATCAATCCCCTTCCCCCCTTCGAAACCAACCTTCCTAACCTTTTGCTGCCAACTCCACCCCCTAGTCTTATCCCAGACATCTAGGACTTCCCAAGTCTCACTTACCACTAGACTTCCCAAGTCTCACTAACCTTTACGACTATCCATGTCCATGCCTGGACTACCTTTCCCTTACCCAAGTCAACTGCCTTGACTAGACATTCAGACTTAACTCGACTAACTGCCCAACCAAACCACTTATACCCGTAGTCTTACTTACCAGTTCCCAAACTCTTTATGGACCTCTAGGACAATGTTCCAACCTGTTTATAACAACCAGCAACCACAACCCTAGACTCTCAGTCTTTCTCCCAATTTATCAACCATACCAAATCCACCTAGCCAACATTGACACATTTCATGACAACTATAGAGTTACATCTAAATCCCTTTTTAATCGCATAACCCGGACCCTCCAAGGATCCCCTAACCATACCTAAGTGTTCAACAGGCTACCCCAGTCTACACCAAGACCGACCCTTAGCTTATTAACCACAAGTGATCCCTGACCGCCATTGACACGCTAAATGACGACAATATATGTATAATTAACCTCCCTTTTTACATAGTATAGACCCACCTCAAGATCTCTCTAACAATATCTAAGTGTTAGCATGACAAACCTGGTCTACACCAAGACTAAATATAAATCAGTATAATATCCCGGCCTTTCCTGGACCATATACAATATCACAAATCATAAACATAGCCCGGTTCACTCATGGAACCAAAATCAAATGTACAATCCAAATAAGTAAACCCGTACAAGGCATGGTACCCGAGCCAACCAGTTAGTATCTCATACCAGGCATGGTACCCAAGCCAACCATTTGTTATTCCATACCAACCGTTAGTATTCCGTACCAAGAGTGGTACCCGAGCCAACCGAATGTCACAAAGAATCCACAGTCACAAATAATGAACAATCAAACTTGTAAACCAACAAGCAAAAACACCTAGTTCATTTCACATGACTACTAACAGGACCCTTAGACATTCCTAAATCATTCCCTAAGCATGCAACTCATACAACACTTAGACAAAAGTACACAAACATACAATGCATACAGGAATCAATAACCATCACCTACCTTATTTCGGGTACCCAATGAACCGTTAAATCCCATTCGAAGACTAACCCCAAACCACCCCTTTAAACATTCCATTAGATACCTTATTCCTGACCCTCCTCATCGGATCGAGATACAACATGGTAAAACCTCCCTTAGCCTTGGAAATACATCCATTATGATATTCTAATTATATCAATTCATTTTCCAGAACTTCCATTCCTTGCTCATTAGTTAATTACTAACCCCTCCCGGTTCCCCAAACCTTCCCGACGTTCTAGTCCCTGTATTTCATTAAAATAATCATACCAAAATAAGTATACACCCAGAATATCACAACGCATTATCATAAATCTACTATTTCTAGTTCAACCAAACAACCCAATAATCTTCCTTCAGACTCCGTACCCGAAGGCCTAAACATGGATCTTCCCTTTCATTCTACACAATAAATAGGAATAGAAAGCGGTCAAATCTACACTGTGAAGAAAACCTAGCCTACCTGGACGTCGAGCAGTTGTTCCATGCCTTTTCTAGCTCTGTGAAGGCATTCTCTGGTGATTCTGTAGGCCCGAATCTATAGTTTCGCATCCTTTTAGCTGGAATCCCTCCTTCCCATGGCTCCCAAGCCTTGGAGAAGCCTAGGAAGGTTTTTGGAGAAACCCTCGTATGATTTCCAACTGTGGAAGAGAATTCTTTTATTAAAAACTTGTCTTGAGGCTACTACCTCCCGTCCCTCCACTATAGCAGTTGACCTTCTGCTATGGCGGTACCGTTATAGCGGAATAAATACTGCTATAGTGGAGTAACGTCAACCCGGACAATTTTTAAAAATCTAAAATTTTTCATCACGTCCCCCCACTTAGTACCAAAATATTTAAGCTTGTTACCAAATTGGTTAGTTATCGTGATTTATAATGTAATGACGGATTCGGTTGTTACATGGTCATTATCAGTCCAAATGCTATACTAGGTTGCCTAATGACAAGGACGAGAGTCAAATTTTGTTGAAAGCAAAGAAACTGAGACTTTATTGATGGCAATATAAGCACAAGAAAAACTCGTGCAAGATGTTTGGTATCTGGAAACAAGATGCAGTAATCACATGAGCGGGAGTAAGTCTTGGCTTTTATTTAAATGAAGACTTTCTTTCTAAAGATAGTTTTGGTGATTGCTCTAGTGTGAATGCAATAGGAAAAAGTGATATTAAAATTAAAGCCAAGAATTTTCTTGAAGAAATAACATTTGATATGCTATATATTCCTGCTTTAAAAAGGAACTTATTGAGGGTTGGACAATTGCAAGAAAAAAGATATTTTGTTCTTATTGGAAAAGGTGTTAGTGAGATTTATACTCCTAATAGAGGAGCTATTGCTGTTGTAAAAATAAATTCAAACAAATTATTTCCCTTGAATGTTGAGATTATTTAATCTTGTTTAAAGGAGAAAGCAAAAGATCCTTCATGGTTGTGGCATTTTCGATATGGACACTTGAACTTTGTTAGCTTGAAGATCCTTCAAAGGAAGAGTATGGTGATGGAGCATCATGACATTGTTGTTCCTTCCTAAGTTTGTGAAGAATGTGTTGTTGGCAAACAACACTAATCTCAATTCCTGAAAGGCAAGTCATGGCGAGCAAATGGGATGTCGGAGTCGGTTCACTCAGACATTTGAGGGCCAATAACACCAATCTCTAATGGAGATAAAAGGTATTTTATTACCTTTATTGATGATTATTCTCGAGAGACTTGGGTATATTTTTTGCAGAAAAAATCAGAGTCTTTAATTATATATATTTAAACTCTTCAAAACTCATGTGGAGAATGAGGCAGGAAAGACCTTTAAGAGCCCCCGAACATATCGTGGATGCGAATATTGCTCTAAGGCGTTTGAAGAATTTTGGGAGACTCGTGACATCTGAAAATATCTCATAACAGTATATACACCTCAACCAAATGGTGTATCAGAGAGAAAGAATAAAACCATTCTCAACATGGTACGAAGCTTGCTGGCTCGAGGAAGAGTTGCAAAGGCATTTTGGCTGGAAGCAGTAAATTGAAGCATCCACATCTTGAACAGAAGTCTTACTTTTTCTCTTCGAGATGTGACACCAGAGCAGGCCTAGAGTGGAAAGAGACCAGCTATAAATCACTTTAGAATTATTGGATGCATTTCCTATGTGCATGTCCTATATGTAAAGAGAAAGAAGCTTGATGATAAAGGCATTGAGTGTGTCTTTCTTGGTGTTAGTGAGATGTTAAAGGCATACAAGTTGTTTAATCCTTTGACAAAAAGGATAGTGACTAGTAAAGATGTTGTTTTTGATGAAAACAATACTTGGAACTGGGATGAAGAGCGTTGTCTAGTCAAGTTCTATGCGATATGAATCTGAAGAAATAGCTCCAAGGTCTGAAATTCTAGAAAATGTTGCTCTAACTGCTGAAGTTTTGCCACCTGCAGAAGAACATTATTGAAACAGAGCAAGTTGTTCCTCGTTTCCAAAAAAGACCTGCATGGATGCAAGATTATCAGGTAACCGATGTTAATATCAATGATGAGACAATTGCTGATTTTGCATTGTTTGCAGATTGTGACCCAATAAGTTTTGAAACTGCTGTCCAAGAAACAAAATGGAACGAGGCAATGGATGTTGAAATTTCAGCAATTGAAAAAAATAGCACTTGAGAGCTTATTGATCTACCAAAATGAAATTTCAGCAATTGAAAAAAATAGTACTTGAGAGCTTACTGATCTACCAAAAGGGAAAAGGACAATTGGAGTTAAATGGGTTTATAATACCAAACTCAATGAGAATGGTGAAGTTGACAAGTACAAGGCTCGCTTAGTAGCCAAATGATATAAATAAGAGTATGGTGTGGATTACAAAGAGGTCTTTGCTCCAGTAGTCAGACTCAATACCATCAGGTTAGTTGTGGCATTGACAACCTAACACAACCGACCAATTTATCAATTGGACAAGAAATTAGCTTTTCTACATGGAGAATTGCAAGAGCAGGTATATGTCAATCAACCCCCTGGTTATATTAAGTATAGAAGTGAATATAAAGTTTACAGTTTGAGAAAAATATTATATGGGCTAAAACAAGCTCCACGAGCTTGGTATAGTCACATTGATGCTTATTTCAATACGATAGGTTTTAGAAAATGCCCTTATGACATACATTTTAGAAAGACACGCTACCAGGCCCGTACCACGTACGACCATTTTTGCAGTATCCAAGCTCTAAGCAAAAAAAATCATTTTTTAGAACAAAACTCCCCGACCCCAACCCCTTCTTCTCGTTCTTTCTCTTTTTCTTTTCTCTCCCTAAATCTCCAATTCTCTATCCATTTTCTCAGTCTTTCTCCTCCTCATGCTCCTAAATCTTTGAGGTATGTATATCTCTTCTCTCTTAATTCATTATACAGGTAATGCTATATTTTTTTCCTCTCTTTTGTTCCTTTTTGTTACCATGGAATTGCCTTTACCCTATCCCCCTAAGTTCATGAATTTCTTTCACTTTGATATTTTGTGTGTGAAATCTGATGGTGTTAAAGTGAATGTATGTGGTAAACTTGTATAAATCTTGAATTTGAGGGATATTGTTGGATTGATTCGTAGCTACTCACTTGCACTACTATTTGAAAAAAAATTATTATCACACTTTGTGAGCACATTAAGTGGTTGATAAAAATGCTCATATAAGAGAATTAAGTGTACAAGTGCAATGTGAGTGATTAGCTCTTCATGTTTCTTGCATACATGATATGTAACAAGTGTGGGGTGTATGGTCTAACACCAAAATTGCTTTGATCAGATATGTGGTAGTGCCATTTAACCAACACATGTATTGCTTCATTACATGGAGTAGTCTAAATCCCTTTTGAAAGTAAGAAATCATACATGTGAAGAGTGAAAAGTGTGGGGTAGTCTGAATCCTCTTAGAATAAATAGCATGCCCTATTTAATTAACTTGTTAAGTGTGGAATCCTTGTGCTTATGTTCTTTATATCGAGTTTGTTGTGTGCAGGAATCATGACATAATGGAAGAAATAAGTGAACACTGGCAAGTCACAGGCTGCGTCTAGCAGTAAAGCAAGGAATAAGAGGCATGTTCTGGTGGAGGAGGCCCACGATGAGCCATATGATCGATTTGGGGATAATATTTTTGAAAAAGGAAATTTGTACTGGCTGTAGTGGCACCTCATGGGAAGCAATAGTATCACACCTTTGTGCTGACTTTGGATCCTACCCTTGAAGTTGAGATTGATTTGGTTTTCTTGCACATGAAATTCCTCTACCTCCATGATCACATTATCTCTATAAGTTTAAGGTATTTGACGAGTCCCCTTGGCTAAGCTAATATAGAAGAATTCTATGCTAATTGGGATTCAGGATTTGATTTAGAGAAGACTTATGAGGTGACAGTTTGAGGGAAACCAGTGACATTTCCTACCACACTATGAATACCATGATGCAATTTTCTGAGGTCCCACCGGCTAGATTTGAGGCCTTTTATAGGCGGCCTAATTACAGATCCCTTTGCTTGACTCTATATGGGTAGAACTCCACGGCTACATGGGTTTGCAATGCAGATGGGCGCCACAAACACATGTTGCGTGCAAACTTCCTTTTGGAAGCCAAGGTGGTACAGTGTTTTGTCAACTGCAGGTTTTTTCCATCAAAAAATGATACTGAGGTGTCAAAACAATGGGCATGCTTGATGTATGCTATCTTGACCCGCATGGAAATCAACATGGGGAAAGTTTATGCTAGCATAAATGGCGTGAATCTGAAATGAAGGTAAAATGAGGTTTCTATATCCCAGCATGATCACCAAGATGATATACCTTGAAATGGTGCAAATAACTATGGAGTGGATATTATCCTGGAAAAGCCCAAAAGAAAATTTGATATGATGATAGTGTCCAACTCATGAGGTGATGCATCCCCGACTACAGAACCAAGGTTGACCAGGATTGAACACTCCATTCAGCTCCAATTTGCAAATTTAAAAATCAGAATCGAAAATGAAGAAGCTAGCATGGATGAGCTGCAGCAGATGGTACCCTTAGATACTATCACACGATGTTTTTTGGGTTTGGAAGAGGAGGTTGAGCTACCACCGGACGAGGATGTTAACTCGGTGGGAAATGACGAGGTTTAGATCCCTCGGGGAGTCCCTTAACACCCTTGATTTTTGTTTGTGTTGTATGCACTGAGGATATTGCATGAATTAAGTGTGTGGTGGGGAAGTGTATTTTGAGGTTGCGAATGAATTATGCTATAATTTTTTGTTGTTGAAATAATACTTAATTTAACTGGTGAGTAGTATTTTGTTTTTCTTAATTTTTTTTGTTGATTTAGTACTTGATTTAACTGGTGAGTAGTATTCTTTTTTTCTTAATTTTTTTGTTGTAGTTTCTTTTGTAGCATAATTCATTCACCACTTTGGTTTTCTTTTGGCCTCGATTCTTTTCAGATGGGGGCCCTTGAACCGGGTGATTTTTATTTTTTCTAGGAGTTGTTTGCCTCATGTTGAGTGTAGGATTAGGTATGACTTTTCCCGACGATGGGTGTTTGACGACCGCCTTAAGGGAATATAGTCCTTAGATATTAGTTTAGTGACAAAAGAACTCTATGAATGCTAAGTGCTCGGGTTAGGTATAATGTTTACCAAAATGAGTAGTTCTTGATTTCGAATGCATGCTGTGAAACGTGATTGACCTCTCTTGATACACCTAAGCTCAACTTCTTGACTATTGTATAATTATATTGACTTGAATTGAATTCTTATGTTGTGTGTTCAATTGCGAGTTGGTATGTATTCTGTCTTGAGTCTAACATATGCCAAGTGTGTGTGAGAAGATTTTGTTGATGTTTCCTTCTTTCATTATGATGTCTAGAACTTGCCTAGTCATGTGTGTGCAAAGAAAAATGAGAAATGTAGAGTTTAAGAGATGATAGAGGTTTTTTTTTTGCTTAACCATGCTTTTAGCTTTCTATTTATTTTTACCTACACGTGATATCCCTAGTCACCCCTTAAGACTTTAGCCTATTCATTTGGTAGCCATATCTTAAGCTATTTCCCTTTGCTTCATTGACTTTAAATTTGATCCCAAAACTCCTAAAGCACTTTGGTATAAAAGAGAGCTTGAAAGAAGTTTGAATATTGAAAAATGGGATAATTGAAGATGGATACTTGGAAAAAGACTAAGGGAGCATGTTCTGTAATATAGGTTGTAGTAGGGAGCGGAAAAAAAGTTGAAAACTGTATATTATTAAAAAAAGTAAATAAATAAACAAAATGGCGCTCCTTGTTAGTGATCTGTAAAACTATGGGAAAAAAGAGAAGAGTAGGGGTAAGAGGAAGAAAGTGGAAAGTGAGTAAGTGAAGAATGTGCAAAAGAGTAAGAGTTAGTGAAGAAACCTCGTCAAACAAGTTTTGATAATGAGGCAAAACCTATTTTTGGTAAAAGTATAATTATGGAAATTAACTATAAAAGATAGTCCATGTCAAACAAGAAAAGGTTGATAGCTTTCCTATCAAGAAGAGGAGAGTCCAAAAGGCGTGTCAAAGTCCTACAAAGAAAAGGATTCGATTTTGAAGCATGTCCAAATCCTACAAGGAAAAGACTGCATCTTTCCTATCAAGGAAATGAGAGCTTGAGACTTCTATAAAAGCAATGGAGCAAATAAAAATTCATCAGACCTATTGCACAAAGATGAGAAGGAGTATTCTCAAGCAATAGAGATCTCAAGCAAGCTATTCAAACGAAGAAATAAAGAGAGAGTTATTTCTAGTTCAATCCTGTGTGATTGTTAGGAAAAAGAGTGTGTACTGTGAGGCTTGTAACAAGAAGTGAGTTTGGCTTCTTGGAGAGAGAGAGTGAGTTGAAACAATAAGAGTTTATTATTTGAGTTAGGTACTAGAGTTAGTTCCTTTGATTATTGAGTTGTAATCATAAAACTTGAAGAGTTAGTGAAAGTGAGTTCGTGGTTTTTTCTCCTGGAGTTAGGGAGTTTTCCACGTAAATTTTGTGTGTTAATTTACTTACTGCTTTAAGTGAAACTGTGCTACGGACCTGGTCCCTGAGTTAAGTAGTGGGCACCAACTCTCTTCAATTGATATCAGAGCAGGTCTTTTCACTAAAGGTTAACACCTGAAAAGGATCTAATGGCTTCCCCTCCAACCGCTCAGGAAGGCTCCTCTCAAACAAGGACACCCTTGTTCAATGAAAAGTACTATGGCTGGTGGAAGAATAAGATGATAGATCATCTTATAGGAGAAAGTGTTGATCTGTGGAATGTCATTCTAGATGGTCCCACCATCCCCATGAAGACAGGTGCTGATGGGAAGGAACAAGTTCCAAAGGATAGGAGAGAATGGAATGCTACTGACAAGATAGCTATTCAAAACAATGCCAAGGCTAGGAAAATTTTGATCTGTGGCATTGGACCTGGTGAATATAATCGAATCTCCTCCTGTCAAGATGCTAAGTAGATATGGGACACTCTTCAAACTGCTTATGAAGGCACTACTGCTGTAAAGAAGGCCAAGATAGACAATCTAAACAGGCAGTATGAACTTTTCAGAATGAAGGAAGGAGAAACTATCCAGGACATGCACACCAGGTTTACTGCTATACTCAATGAAATTTATTCCCTAGGAGAGCACATCCCTACTAGAAAGGCTGTTAAAAAACATCTAAGTGTATTTTCTGAATCACGGGAAAGCAAAGTAGAAGTAATCACTGAAGCTAGAGATCTAGACACTTTGGCTATGGATGAACTCATTGGAAATCTGACAACCTATGAACTAAATCTGACAACCTATGAACTAAAGAAGATTCAAGAGAAGGACATTGGAACTAAAAGAAAGGATAAAGTTATATCTCTCAAATCCACTGAGGTTACTGATTATGAGGAAGAAAATCTGGCATTGGTCACCAGGAAGTTTCAAAGGATGTTCAAAAGGGGTCAAAACCTTCAGAGAAACTCCTCCCAAGTTCAAGAAAGGGATGCTCAGCTGTGTCACAAGTGTGGAAGCCCAGATCACTTGATCAAATTTTGTCCCTTGTGGGAAATGGAACACAAGAAGGCTACCACAGAAAAACCCAGATATCAAAGTAAGGAGATTACCCTCCCATGTTATAGGAAGATGACCTCTCAAGAGGCTGAATTAACAGTTCAGAATGCTCTAGCTACTATGAGAGAACGTAGTGATGAGTCTGATAAGGAGAATCCCCACAATCAATCACTACTTTCCATGGTCGAAGCAAAGAAAGAAGACACTCTGGCCCTCTTAGATGTGAGTAACACTGAAAGTGATTCAGAAGGAGAAGAGTTAGCTGAAACAACTCTTGCCCTTATGAAGTTCTCTGAGCCTGATATTGGCACTAATCAAGATGAGACTAAGGCATGCTTCTTTGACTTCAGGCCCAACCTACATACCTTGGTCCAAGAGGAAGCTTGAAACTCTCTCAACAGTTCTCATAGATGCTTATTATTCAGTATGTGCTGAGAAAGAATTTTTTTGAATGATTATGCATCCCTAAGAATGAAAAGTGAAAGTCTTGAGGAAGATAACGTCTCTTTAAAGAACTCCCTCAAAGAGTTCTCTGAAAAAGGAAAAAATCAGACCACTGCTCTTCAACAATCCTTGGAAGAAAATATCAAAAATCTCAAAACAAGTCTCTCTGAACTATCTGAAAGAAACAACACTCTGACAAGAGACTTGAATAAAGAGAATCTTGAGTTGGAACACAATAAAAAATGGGCAAAATCCTCAACTCTTCTCTCTCACATTCAGAACAGTCAGACCACCTCCAAGCATGGGCTAGGATTTAAACCTAAGGTCTGTAAGGCAAACTACTCTATGAATATGGTGTGCACTGCATGTAGGAAGGAAGGACATCTCAAGAGTCAATGTCCAATTCATCTGGAAGCTGATCAAAGAAACCTGAACTTTGTCAACAAAATCACGAGTCAACCTTCAACTCATCTGAAAGTTGATCAAAGAAATTTCAAAGCTGCCAACAAACTCAAAAGGCAACATCCAACTCACCTGAAATCCAAGCAAAAGAACCTGAACCATGTCAACACACCCAAGTCCAAGTAATTGAGAAGGATGCTCTCCATTAAAAGGGAGCTTCCCACTGGGTCAAGAGAGACTTGATTCATCCTTTCACTCATAAAAGGGGACCCAAGCTTATCTGGGTACCCAAGATGAGTAACTGACTACTGTGTATGAAAGGAAGAGAGGAACAAGCAAGCCTTGGCACCTTGATAGTGCTTGCTCTAGACACATGACTGAAAACTTAGACAATTTCCTCTTTCCTGCAAAACTTCAAGGTGGAAATATGGCCCTGGAACTGAAAAATATGAAGATATTGCTGGTACAAGAGGAATATGTATGACATGAAGAAGTACAGGTCTCAGGGGGAACATCCATATATCAGTAGAACTACATGACAAAGAGCTCCTGAGGAAAGATACAAGGAGGTTCCTAAGGCATCTCAAAGGGATTCAAGTATTGACCATGATGAAACATTTGCACCTGTGGCTAGGATGGAAGCAATAAAGATGTTGATTGCCTTTGCCTCTCATATGGAGTTCAAGCTATTTTAGACGGATGTGAAAAGTGTTTTCTTGAATGGACATCTAATGGAGGAAGTATATGTGAAACAACCCCCAGGGAATTTTGAGCTACCTGAGCATGTCTATAAACTGGACAAAACCTTGTATGGACTAAAGCAATCCCCAAGAGCATAGTATGACTGGTTGTCCTCTTTCCTATTAGATCATGACTATGTAAGAGGGAAGATAGACAATACTCTATTTATCAGAAGACAAGGAAGTAGCCTCCTGATTATGCAAATATATGTAGCTGATATAATTTTTGAGGCTACTGATGATGTGCTGAGAAAAATGTTTGCATCTATGATGAGTAGTGAGCTTCAGATGAGCATGAGGGGTGAGCTGACCTCTTTCTTGGGATTACAAATTCACCAAACAAAGGCTGGAACCTCAATACATCAACATAAGTATGTCAAAGAACTTTTGAAGAAGTTTGAGATGGAGGGGGCCAAGAAAAATGATACTACTATTGCCATCACTACAAAACTGGACAAAGATGATGTCGGAGTTGCTGAGACAAAATATAGATGAATGATAGGATCTTTGTTGTATCTCACTGCAAGCATACCTGACATTATGTTTAGTGTGGGCTTATGTGCTAGATTCAAATCATCTTCTAAGGAGTCTCACCTGAAGGCTGTGAAGAGGATCCTAAGATATCTCAAAGGAACTCAAGGACTGGTTCTTTGGTACCCTGCAAGTGACTCTTTTGATCTTATTGACTATGCTGGATATTTGGTGGATAGAAAGAGCACCTCCAGAATGACACACCTTTTGGGACTATGTCTTGTATCTTGGGCTATAAAGAAGCAAAACTTTGTTGCTCTATCAACTGCTGAATCTGAATATGTAGCTGTTGCTTCCTGTTGTTCCCAATTGCTCTCGATCAAGCAATAGCTTAGTGATTATGGCATCCTACGGTGCATCCCTATCTTCTGTGACAACACTAGCGCTGTTAACATGGTAAAGAATCTCATTCAGCATAAGAGAACTAAGAACATTGATGTGAGGCGTCACTTTCTCAGAGACTGTATTGAAAATGGGGTGATTAAAATGGTGCCTTGTGGAATTGATAAACAAATTGCAGACATCTTTACTAAAGCTTTGGGAAGAGAAATATTTGAGAAGAATAGGTTGGCCCTTGGGCTGATCAACTAGCTATAGTTCCTGACAAGGAAAAAGAGCCTTCCTTAAAGAAGGATGAAGAGGCAATGTGGGAGTACAATGAATCAAGGTGGGAGCACAATGAATGATGGTGATTAACTAAGATCGATACAAGACCATATTCATAAGTAGATAAGGGCACTGGATGGACAACACTCAAGGATTTGATACTCAAGGGTCACCTATTCAGGGGGAACATATCTAGTGAACTAAAGGAGGGTCTAGAAGCTTACCTTACATTTTTAATGATGTCAAAAGGGGGAAGAACTTGTGACCTATTTATGGCTACTGAGCTGAGTTTCTACTGTTGAAAGCTGATGCTGACAATGAAGACAAGCAGAGAATAGGACATGGATCATGAGAATAGGACATGAATCATGCTGAGGTTTACATGGATCAAATGCTTACATGGATCAAATGCTACAGTCTTGTTGCAAAAATAGGATAGAGTTTGCCATCATCAAAAATGGAGAAATTGAAGAAACCTTGTCAAACAAGTTTTGATAATGAGGCAAAACCTATTTTTGGTAAAAGTATAATTATGGAAATTAACTATAAAAGGTAGTCCATGTCAAACAAGGAAAGGTTGATAGCTTTCCTATCAAGAAGAGGAGAGTCCAAAAGGCATGTCAAAGTTCTACAAAGAAAAGCATTCGATTTTGAAGCATGTCCAGATCCTACAAGGAAAGGACTGCATCTTTCCTATCAAGGAAAGAAGAGCTTGAAGCTTCTATAAAAGCAATAGAGCAAAGAAGAATTCGTCAGACCTATTGCACAAAGCTGAGAAGGAGTATTCTCAAGCAAACTATTCAAACGAATACACAAAGAGAGAGTTGTTTCTAGTTCAATCCTATGTGATTGTTAGGACAAAGAGTGTGTGCTATGAGGCTTGTAACAAGAAGTGAGTTTGGCTTCTTGAGAGAGTTTGTGAGGCTTGTAACAAGAAGTGGGTTTGGCTTCTTGAGAGAGTTTTTAAGGCTTGTAACAAGAAGTGGGTTGGGCTTCTTGGAGAGACAGTGAGTTGAAACAATAGGAGTTTATTGTTTGAGTTAGGTACTAGAGTTAGTTCCTTTGATTATTGAGTTGTAATCATAAAACTTGAAGAGTTAGTGAAAGTGAGTTCGTGGTTTTTTCTCCTGGAGTTAGAGAGTTTTCCACGTAAATTTTGTGTGTTAATTTACTTACTGCTTTAAGTGGAACTGTGCTTAGGACCTGGTCCCTGATTTAAGTAGTGGGCACCAACTTTCTTCAGTTTGAGATGTATTGAAGTGCTTAGGGAGGATATTCACTATTTTATCCAAATGATTTTGACCCATCCCTTAGCATACATCGCAACATGTTAAGTCCTACTTGATCTTGAATGTGACATTCCTATATTAGTAGAGTATTACACTAAGGTCAAGCCTATGAGTCATCATACATGATTGCATGTGAAGTTCTTTGTGAGAGTGAGACTGCTTTGATAAGCCTAGATAGGTGTTGAATATGTTAGCATGAATGAGTGTGGGCATCTTCCTTGTTGGTGAGGGCACATGATTGACAAAAGAGGAGTGAAATATCTGAACTCGTGGTTGAGGTTAAACATAAGTTTTTGCCAATATTGATATGTTTTGAGTCGGTTTTTGAGGTTAGGATGTTTTGAGGAGGTTGCCATTGAATCAGAATTTGATAATTGATGTTGAAGCGCAGGACATGTATAGGAATTGCTTAAATGGTAACGCTAGTCTTAGCCTGAGTAGACCTGTTCGTTTCAGCATAGGTTTCCTGGGTGTCACCTTTGGAGATGAGTTATGGAGTAAGTGCCTGCTTGGGAACGAGCAAGAGTTCAAGTATGAGGTGTTGATATTCGGCATAAAATGCATACATTTAGTCGATAATTAGTCCTCATATGTGTTCTTTTGTCGTCATTTGATTACTAATATAATCGTTTGGTACTTATTACATGTGCTTCTTTGTTTAGGAATCATGTTGGAAAATAAGCATGTATGGTGTAAAACTGACTTGCTTGGGAGCTTCAAAGTCTGAGTAGAAGTCCAAGAAAGGAGATCAAGACCGAGTTCGAGGATCAAAACCCGAGTGGACGTGAAAGAATGGAGAAAACCATGATATTACATCAAGGAATCAGGCGCGACGTGGCCACGCTACTAGACCCTCTCCACGCCAGTTGAAAAACAAATTGAGTAGGCTGAATATTGAAGCTTCTGGAAATTAAGGCGTACGCGGCGTGGCCACGCTACTAGGCCTGCGTCACGTACAACCAAACTTTGGATGATTTCGAATTTAGTTTAGTTTAAGGGTATTTTTGTCCATGGATTATATGTACGTGATATAAATAGCTGATTAACTTGGTATTCAAGGGTTACACCAACTTTTGAGAGGCAAGAACAACATAAGGAGCGGACATGCTTGGAATTCTCCCTAGAGTTTCATTCTTTTCTACTTCTTTTAATTGTTCGTTATGAAATTCTATGTTATGTTCTTAAACACTATTGTGAGTAGCTAGATTATTTTCTAGGATGATTAATGGAACCTTTTGTTGGATGAACTCGTGATTTTGCTTAACTATAATCAAGTTCTTCTTCTTTATCTCTATTTTTTTAGCTACGTTGTGTTTGTAGTTAATTGAAGGGCCCTCGATTAATGGTGCCTTGTATTTTGTTGTTCTCAAGAGAGATTGTGAGATTAGATTTTAGTTTAACAATGCCACTTTGAATCGTTAAGAGCTTTATGATTGATATTTAAAAGTGGAGGTTAGAGATAACAAAGCTTTGGCTCGATCTAAGTGAACAAATTAATCGTTAGCTAGGGTTCATTCTAGAGAATAGCGCTAGGAAATTACTATACTTGGTCGAGAGATATTTGTGATAAGAAAATATTCATGATCGATGAAGATTAGTTTGATGAGATTATAGTAGGCATGTTTCGATAATTGTGAAATCATCATCCTAGGTTGTCTCCTCCTGAAAGAAAGCCATCGATTACTTGCTTATTTAAATATCCTTATTTGTTTTATTTCGTCGTCTTAGTTCATATAGGAAATACAAAAGTTTAACAAACCTCGAGAAATTTATTACATTAATATTCTTGGTGATACGAAAGAAAATATAGTAGTTCTTCGTGGGATTGACTCCGGACACAAGAAAAGCCAGATTATATTTGCAATGACCGCTTATCCTTTTTAGGACGAGTTTTGGGCGTGGTCACCTGCCATATTGATTTGTTGGTCATAATTGGTATCCTTATTCAACATGACTGTGATCTGTTTGCTCTGTTCTTCAGTAAATATATAAGACTCATCTACCTTCTGGCCAGATCCTCCTCCAGCTACATTATTCATAGCAGTAAGCCTCCTTTTGTCTTGCACATCAGGTGGATATCCTATCAACTTTCAATAGCTCTCCTTTGAGTGTCCTTTCTTCTAAAAGTGTTCACAAAAAAGTATGGTATCTTTACTTTATAGGATTATCCCCTACCAATTGCACCATGATAAAGCTGCCCTCACCAGTTATACCCTGATAAGGTTGTCCTCTACCATATTGCATAACTAGTGGATCATTCTGCATAGTCCTTACACTAGAGTTTATGCTATTTCGTATGTCACTTTCTACTTCAATGAACCATGACATATGTTTGATTATAGAAGGTGCAATAGTTTTTAACAAAATTAGTCTCCTAGTGTGATCATTTGAGTCATCCAAACCACCTAAGAATTGTGTCAACCTCTGCTCCTGGAGGTGTTTTATATAGTCCTTAGATTTTTTTACATCCACAACTAGGAGTAGGTATAGTCATATCATATTCATCCCATAATTCCTCCAATCTCAAATAATAGACCGAGATAGTATTTGTAGCTTGTGAGAGTGTGACAACATCTTTATGCAACTAGAAAGTTCTCATTCGATGCACCTTGTTGAATCACTCTTTTAAGTCCTCCCAAACTGCATGTGCATTTGATCCATAAATATCTCATATTTGGAAGAAGATAAGAGCTTATATGGAAAACTGAGATAAAAGGAAGACCAAAATGGATCAAATCGTTTTTGTAATAGATCACTTATTTATATAAGGAAATGAAGGTTAGCTGCCAACCTAATATATAAGACAAAGGCGTTGTCATCACAAGGTGTTTCCTCCAATGGAAATCAGGTTGCTAAATGAAGAAAACCAAATAAGAATAAACTTAAATGTAATGCACATACTAGTTTTGATATTCACAATAGTCTTGCATGAATGAAAATGTTGATTCACACTGTTAGAGGAGATTTCATTGGCGGATGGGCAAGTAATTTTTTAAAATAAAATACCTAGCCCGTTATTTGTAGAGATTATGAGTGTTCGAGAAGCTCTTAGTTGGTTGAAGATCAGAGTGACTTTGCTAATAATTGTGTGATAATTCATTAAACAGATAATTAACTAGTTCATCAAACTCCCGAAGAGAATATTTTAAATTAATCTTGATTCTCTTGTTTATGATTATAAGACAGTAATGAAGGATTACATTTAGTGTCACTATCTCTTATTAACATCTGTCATGTAAACTTGATTTTCAATATTTTTATTTGATTTTCTGATAGCATCATTTTCTTTTTGATAAACTTCTTCACCTGAACACAAAACACATCATAGCCTGTAATTTTTTTATTCATGAAGTAATGTAATTTATTGATGAAAATATTCAATAGTATACATTTTAAAGGAAAAAGGGAACATAATTGAAAATCTGAACTCAAGAGAAAGAAGAAAAAGATTAGTTGAAACCATTAGCAAATATGATCATAAGAATACTGTGCCTTTTTCTTTAGATTTTATTTTTTTTATATTTTGTAGATGACTTTCTTAACCGGTGAAAGTAAACCAAATATCCTTTATTTAAGAGGTGAAAAAGACTTAACCAAAGATCCTTTATTTAAGAGGTGAGAAAGACTTACATTGAAATGATATTAAATGTTCTTTCAAATAAAATTTAAAAATTGAAAAGAAAGAACATTGAATAAGCAATGAAAGATAGAAATATTAGAAGGAATAGAAAAATTATCATAAATGAAATTCAACCAGTTTTCTTTCACTTACTTTGGCTATACGGCTCCCACGTTCTTATTTTACTTTGTTTCTGATTTTGATTTATATTAAAGTTTTTATTTGTTATGTTTATAGATTGCAGAATTACATCCTTGCACTTAAATATTTTTAAAATAATGTTTAATTAAAGGGCCAGATAATCATTCAACTTTTGAAGGCTCTTTTGGTCTTTCAGTGTTTAACTTTAATTTGAGCCTTCCCACTTTAAGTATAGTATAATAAATGAAAGCAGTTAACATTAAAGAAGAAGAATCAAAAAAGAAAAAAAATAAATAAATAGCATTTCTGGTTAATAAGACGTGGTAGGCCTATGTCATGAAATTATATATAGAGAGAATGGTGTTTTAATGTGTACTTTGTGTGTTTGGTGGGTCTAGTAAGGTGATGTCACTGATGAATGTATGCTTATATCAAGTCCTTGATTTTAAACAAGTGCACCCGCGATACTTGATTGCTCGATCACATTCTTCACAATTTGCTCACGCTTCTTACTATACCTAGTCGGTCTTACTATACCCAATATCATAAAAAAATGCTAGATAAAGAAGACAATAGAGAGTTTGCTAAAAGAAGCTTTTTGTATCTTAGAGAACTTAATTGATTTTGCTTGATGATTTACAAGTGAAATGATCCCCTCTATTTATACTAGTCACATAGGGTCTAGGCTGTAAATATTTATTAATTAGTACATAAGTCTCTCAATATTTACAAGTAAATCCATCTCTAGAATTTTTTACATGGCTACAGAGTTTCAAGGACTTTTTCAATAAATTAATAGGTTTCTAGGGTCTTTCAAAGAACACCTCTTCTCTAGAATCTTTTCACAGGTGGCAATCTTATCTTATGTAAGCATCCCATATGATAAAATATGCATCAAACACCTAGGTGGCATGATGATGTGACAGGTCATCACACTTAACTTAACAAGGCCCATAATCAAAAGGCCCATTATGGTTTCACCATAATTATGGGTGCCTCTCTAACACTTATATAAGAGACAGTCTTATTTTTTTCTTTCGATAATATCAAGAGAGAGACTGGTAAAAGTGTGACGGCTATCCCATTAGACACCATCATCTTGATGGAAGGTACCAGAGCAAAAGATCTAGTCCGTTCTATAGTTCATTATGGTTAAAAAGGTACGTCATTTGATTTCTTTTATTTTTATCTATTTTGTGTCCTATTTTTATGTCTGATATATGAATTTATTATGTCAAGAATCTAGTTGTTTGATCATAGAATGATTTTGGCTCAAATATTTGAATTTGTTTTTGTAGATTATTTTACGTGAATGTTTGTTTATCAAGTTGATCAGTTATTTCAACTTCAAATTTGAGTATAAAGTTTATAAAAAAATTTGTATTTTTTATTTGTAAAATCAAGTTTTCACGCACAAAATTATAACCGTTTGTATTCATGTTTAAACTTAACTTTAACTTCAAATACTACTTTTTTCACCAACTCATATCCAACTCCTACTTTATCTTTCGTTTTCTATAAAACTTTTTTCTAGTAGACGTCTTGACGTGCGATGTAAAATCATGATTTGGATCATGAATTCACCAAAAAACATGATTTGCTATCAGAAAACTGTAGTTTGAAAAATTTATTGTTTAGGCCAATAAATTTATTAGAGTTTTTACCATTCTGTGGAGTTGAGTAAATAAATAAATGAAAGAAGAACAATTAATATAACCATTTGTTTGCCAAAAATAAAATACCTGAGAAAAGTTGACTAGGCTCATGTATCTGTACTTTCAGGTTATCCGAAAACAAGATGCATATTTAACCACCTAAATATTAAAAAGAGAATTAAATTGAAAAAACATTTAGGGTGTGTTAGGTATGAATGAAGATGTTTTCTGTGGAAAATATTTTGTTGAGAAATAAATGAATTTCTTATTTATATTTTTATGTTTTATGTAAGCAAAAAATATTATCCTAAAATATTTATATATAGGGTATGTTAAGTATGAAGGAAAATATTTTCTAAAAACTGTTTTTCTATTTTTCATGCTCGGTTGGTAATTAAAAATTTTGAAAAATATATTTTGAAAAACGAGCTTCTTGAAAATACGAAAAAATGACTTATATTATAAAAATAGGGAAAATAAGTCGTATTGTTTGCTCTCCACCCTCACAATCACCCACCCCACCCAACCCCAAACCTCAAACCCCACCCCCACCCCACCCCACCTCATACACCCTAATAATTTTGTCTTAGATATATATAAATGCAATTACAATAATATTTTTATTTTCATACCGAACACAAGAAAATAACTAAGAAATCACTTGTTTTCCTAGAAAATGTTTTCTTGAAAAATATTTTTCATGGAAAATATTTTTCTTCATACCAAACACACCCATAGTCTAGACAAGTACTACGGGAGATAGGGGTGATGGTAGGGGGTAGGGATGGAGGGGATCGGGGCTACGGGGTGTGAGGGTAAAGGGTGGTTTGTGGGGAGAAAACAATCAATGTGCAATGCCATGATCATCCTTATGTACAGTTTTATTCTAGCAGACATTGTTTACTTGTTAAAAATTTAGTAAATGAATGAACAACCTTTTAGAAACGAATGTCTTTTCTCCAAAAATATTATCCATATGTCAAGAAAGTCCAATAAATGTCGGTATAAACGAATTTTCACTTATCAATGAAATGAATATATCATGTCACTCTTAACCACCCAAAAAAATCAGAGAGAATAATATGCAGTGCATATTTAGGCATTATTTGCAAACTTATGAAAATAATTACTTATAAAAGCATTGTTGGAAATGAAGTTTAGGAGATTCTTTACACTTTTGCAAAGTATGAGCAACAATTCATTATCACGAGGGTTGAGGGTTATTTTCACGATTTATTATAGATCAATTACATGTCGGAAAATGAAATAGTCAAATAAGTTACTCCAAAGCTTGAATTTCCCTCCTTATATTCACCTCAATGCATTAGAACTGGTTAATTGCATACAATCATGAGTTCATGTGTTTAATTAGCCTCACATTGACTAGTACTTCAATCACGAGTTCATTTATTTGAAAAAAAGGATGTAAAAGACATGTATAGCTGGAACCAACTAGTTTGGGTCGGAGCGTAGTTGATTGATTGATTGATTGTTTCTTTCTAACACAAATTTTGGGTTGACCCTGTAATCTTCTCATTGATTTGTGGATATTTATGTCATCTTAAATCTTTCAGGAGCAAGAACCAGAGTTTAGAGAAATTTGGAATGGACAATATCGCGATAGGAGCATTGGTCGTTCTAACCCTCGACTTAAGCCTCACGATTATGTCAGGAACTACTCTGATCCTATGTATGCTGACTTCACAAGGTAACATGTAATTCTCTTTTGTCTTTGAAAATTTCCAATATTTTTTTCTTAGAAGTTGTTTGAGTCTTTTGTTGTGTAGGCATGTGTGTTAGTCCTAATGTTCAATCTATCTTCGTTTTTTGTGCAACAATTTTAGTTTCCAGTGGGATAAAGAGTGGATGGACAACCTAGTAAAGTTTTGTGTACAAGTTATCCACCCTCTGTCCATATTGATGAAGACATGCTAAACAATGCTATGATTATGTTTGGTGATATTTATAATATAAAAATATTTTATGATAGGAATTTTTCATTGGTTTTGTTTAGAAGAGAACCAATGAGAAATTCCTATCATAAAATGTTTTTATATTATAAATCTCACCAAACAGAATCATAGCATTGTGTAGCATGTCTTCATCAACATGGACAGATGGCGGATAACTTATACACAAAATTTTACTAGGTTGTCCATCTACTCTTTGTCCTACTGACAACTGAAATGGCTGCACAAAAGAAGAAGATAGAGTGGATATTAGGACTAACAAACATGCATACACAACAAAAGACTCAAACAACTTCTAAATTTTTTTTTTTGGAAATCTTTCAAAGACAAAGGATCATTACATGTTGTCTTGTGAAGCCAGCATACATAGAATTAGAGTAGTTCCTGATAAAATCTTGAGGCTTAAGTCGAGGATCAGGATGGTCAATGCTCTTATTGCGAAAGAAGAAAGCGCCAGCAGTAGATATTTTTTATGCTAATAGATTTATTATGAGTTCTCGTTCTACAAGGGATTCAAATGGAGGATTCAGATACAAACTTTCTTCATATCCAATTCCACGGGATATAAGGGAGATAATAGAGAAGAAAAGGTTTAAGAAGATATAATTACATTGCTCATTTTAGAAATTCACTAGCAATTGAAGAGATCAAGATGGAGGTGTTTGTTCCTTTTTTGATTTGAAGTAATATTACTTCATTTTGGGCATTACTAAAGTCTTATTGTTTCTTGCATCAGGAAGACATGAGGGACTATGATATGGAGTTCGTCACCATGAAGCGCAGGAGACCACAATTTTTGTCCCTTGATATCCCAGGGCTAACTGAGAGGAGGCCGTCACTTGCTTATGGAGATTATTTCTTTGCAAGGGGAGTTAGTGCAGATCATCACCCCCTTACTAGGTGCATTCACATTTGTGCTTTGTTTCATATCATAAGCTGCTACTGGATAATCTAACTTCTCTTCACTGCATAATTTGGTGAAATAATTGCAAATCCATGATACCTCTAGATTTTCAAAGTTGAAAGAATCATTTGATGTATGTATACATACACATCTTTGCTAGATGATGTCGTCATGTCATTCACCTATCTATATTAGTATTAAAAGCACAAAGGTCTCAACGAAATATCGTTCGTCTTTTTTATTCTTTAAAAATACAGTTTATGTAAATGTATTAAACAATACAATAGAGAAGTAAAATTTCTAGAAAAAATCTAAAACTCAATTCACTATTGTTGTTTGGATCCACTAGACAAAATAGTTACTAGTTAATTATTTTTCTAATATTTAGAATTCTGAAATAATTAAATTGTTTACTGTTAAGTATTTTCTTATTTGAACTAAATTAATAATATTTACAACTTTAAAGTCAAGTTAAGTTTTTACCTTACGTGAATGCTTTCCTATTTGAACTATGTAACCTAACTATATTACCTTTCATATTAATCTTCTTAATACAAGATTAAACCCAAATGCTTCCGATTTGCTAAAAGTTTGAAGGTTTAAGGGGTTAGTTAGCTGTAGAATTATAAGTTTGATATTGTGTTAGATTCCTTAATAATTTTATTGAATCGAAAACTTTTGCTTGTAAGTTTTTTGTAGGTTTTCTCTATACATGTTTGACTTGTTTTTGTGTCAAAAAATTGAAAAAGGTTTAGACCAAACTCTTACCTGAACTTTCAAAATAGTGCAGGAAAATATTTTTTGTGGCGGTTAATTATAATCAATAGTTTTGCATTATTTTTTTCCAATCTAAGTTTATATCTTCTCTTGTAGTTAGTTTGATCAGTAGTTCCGGAAGAAGTTTTAAAAGCTTAACTTTGGTGGTTCTTGCACAGGGTTATATTCACCGAGTTGAAGCAGAAAAACTATATTTGATGTTTGATGAGGAATTCCACATCAACCATGTTGCTGGATATCAATCTTTATAATGTGCAGTTTGCATTCAATTGTACGAGTGTGCGGAGGTTGCATCAAGCCATTGAAGCTACAAAAAGCTTAAATGGAGATATTCTCCTTCCATCAGGCATAGCCAGAGCGAGAAATATACAAGCTGCTAGCCTGGCACCTATTTCAGGGTCCCCCAAGCTGTCTATTAGAGGTGGTGAATATTAGTAGCTACAAAATGTGAAACATACTCATAAGCTAGCTGGACCTGTCAGCCAGAGCTTTTTTTTTTGAATGCTGATTTATTAATTTTTTTATTTGCAAATGAAGATTTTAATCATCTTTTTCCCTTGTTTAAACAAAAATCAAGATATGCTGGTTCTAAAATTAAATAAATTGAGTAACTTTGGTACCTGGAGCTGGAATAGGGGAAGGCGATGCAGCAATGTAGTAATACAAGTGACAATTAGTGATCTAATATCAATTCAACCAACGTATGGTCACTGAAGTTAACTCACTCACTTAATTACCTTTGCACTGGACAGGGACACCAGCCATGTTACAAGCGGTATGGGGGGAAATCGCTAAAGTACTGTTAATGGGAACGAAAAGGAACGTTTCCAGTTACAATGACATACTTGAGAGACCGGCAACAATTTGAAGTTGGTGAAGAATTATTGCTCCCACCATTGCTAATGAAGGTTCTGCAAAGGCTAAAGTTATGTAGCATTGCTGCGCTACACGCTGTACTATCTGCCCGGAAACTACTAATTGAGTGCTGAAAACTATTAAAACAACAGCCAAAATTGACGCTAATTTTACCCCTTCCATTTTGTAATGAATTTTGAAGATTTGGAGAATTAGTAATTAAAGGGAATGTTCAAGGAGGAAAAATGAATGTATAGAAACTTGATGTTGGATATGGAAGATATTAATACTTAGACGTAATTTATAGATCAAAAGAGGAAAATAATGAGGAGAAACATGTAGGTTGTTTTGGAGCTCAACTATCTTTACTAACTTCAAATGATAAGAGTATTTAGGTCTCCATATTTAAAGATTTAAATCTATTAGATGTATTTCTTACTTGTTCTATTAACTCATTTTGAAGTTTCCAAAAAACCAAAGGTAGATTTCGGATTTGATGACTACGGGTACCACAATTACTGAAAAAATAATTTTTTCGAGAGATAATAATTGACGGATACACTATTGGTCTACTATTCTGTTAAGGTAACAGACGGACACTATTGAAAAACTAATAAAAAAGTTTTCTTAACAAAACCGATGGAAGTTCCGCTGGTTTTTCTTTTTCTTTTAAATAAAGCCGAGATTAAAATAATAGAAAAAATAAATAATGGTACAAGAATAACAAGTACTTGTATACCTAGTAAGAATTAATGGGGTTGTTCAAATAGCCTTTTTTAAACGGACATCTGAAATAGGATCAACTTGAGCACAAAAACTGATCTAGGTTGCTAACAAGGAGTAGACATACTTTAAGATAACTCGAAAGCAAAAGGTTTCTATGAATAAGTACTGCAGTTTGTACTTGTGTTGCCACTTCCTGTTTCCATCTCTATTAAGCATTAGCAACCAATGATTGGGGACAATTGAAAAGAGATGAACATTATTAATTCGTCCAAAAAGTACGAAAGGATGTTATTCTCTCCTAAAAGAGATTAATTTTGAATTTGATTGAAAGTCATTTTGTTACGGAACTTCAATAATTTTCAAATTTACAATGGATTCCAATCTCCATCACAAATGAAACTAAGAGAATGTTTAAATTGGCTTTTGGCTTTTGGCTTTTAGCTTATAAGCCAAAAGTCATAAGTTAGAAATTCCTAACTTATGGCTTTTGACTTATTTTTAGTATTTTTGCTTAAAATCAAGTGTGATAGGAAGGTGTGTGCTTGAATCTTGATTGTTGATTGTGCTAAACTGTTTTGATATTGATAAACAAAAGAGCAGTTCTCCTACATCAACTGAAAGTGATGCAAGAAAGACAAAGACTAACGTTTATTGAGGGTCACTTATAATTGAGTATAAAAGGAAATAAAATCCCATGAGGAGTCTAACTATGGAAGGCAAATATACTTGTCTGTATTAAAGGAAATAGAATCCTATAACAATTTTAACTATGGAACATGTCCACCAAGGCGTGTAAAACCTTATGAGATACAAATAGTGTTGCAGAGCAACATCCCTTATTATCTTCACTATATAAGGTAAACACTGAAGGCAGGAGTAATCACCTATTGCATTACTACAAAGAAGTTCTCTTGAAGAGGCAACACAACAAGAAGAACATAGGAGAGCGATAGTGGAGAAGAACTAAGAATAATCCAGGTTGTCTTGTTCTTTGTCTTCACTTGTCGAAGTTGTAATAGGAGTGTTATAAAAGTGTAAATGTTCCTCACTATTAGAAAACATGAAATTAGCGAGTGACAAAATTTCGTAGCTAAACAATAAAAATCTCATGCTAATCGCATTTAGCTACGGATTAGCGACGAATTATAAGAAATTTCAATTAGCTAAGAGATTTTTAGCGATAAATTAGCTAGCTAGGGTTTACCGATAAATTCTGTAGCTAATTCCATATTCTCTTGGAGTGCCTATTATGTTAGTGTGATTGTAAGAACTTGTGCGGCATTCTAACAAGAAGAGAATTCATCTTCTTAGAGAGTTGGTTATCACAGTTGTAGTTGATAGACATACTTAGAACAGTCAGAGTTAACTGTTGAATTGAGATACTAGAGTTAGTCTCTTTAATTATCGAGTTGTAATCTAAAACCGCTTTTCGAAGTTATTGAAGTTTGGTTGGAAATCCTACACACTGTAGGTCATGATTTTTACTCCCTTGAGTAAGGAGGTTTTCCACGATAATTCACGTATCTGTTATTTACTATTTGTGCACAAGTAACTCATGAACCTGGTCCCTGTGTCGAGTAGTTTGTACTAGTTATTTTCAATTAGTATCACAGCAAGTCTTTTCATAAAGGCTAACACCTCAAAAAGGATCCTATGACTGCACCACCAACTGCTCAGGAAGGCACGTCTTAAATAAGATCACCACTTTTCAATGATAAATACTATGAATGGTGGAAGAATAGAATGAGGGGTCACCTAATTGGAGAAAGCCCTTACAAAAGAACTGTGTGAATGCTAAGTGCTTAGGTTAGGTATAATGTTGACCAAATGAGTTGTTCTTGATTTTGAATGCATGCTGTGAAAAGTGATTGATCTCTCTTGATACACCTAAGACTTGACTACTGTATAATTATGTTGACTTAAATTGATTTCTTGTGTTATTTGTTCAATTGCGAGTCGGTGTGCATTTCGTCTTGAGTTTAATATGTGTCATGTGTGTGTGAAGATTTTGTTGATGTTTCATGTTTTCATGTTGATGTCTAGAACTTGCCTAGTGTGTGCAAAGTGAAATGAGAAATGTAAAGTTTAGGAGATGATATAGGTTTTTCTTTGCTTAACCATGCCTTTAGCTTTCTCTTTATGTGATATCCCAAGTCACCCTCATTGAGCATTTAGCCTATTCTTTTGGTAGCCATATCTTAAACTACTTCCCTTTGTTTCATTGACCTTAAATTTGATCCCAAAACCCCTAAAACACTTTGGTATAAAAGAGAACTTGCAAGAAGTTTGAAAATTAAAAAGGGGACTAATTGAGGATGGATACTTGGAAAAAAGACTAAGGGTGCATGTTCTGTAATATAGGTTGCAGTAGGGAGCGAAAAAAAGTTGAACTAATGTATATATTATATCAAAGGTGTGAAAGATCTTATAATGTGATTTGAACTTTTTGTCCTTTATTAAAAGTTTTTCCTTTAGATAAAATCATATTTTCCTCTAATTATTGTCATTTAATTACTATGCCAATATTGAGGACTTTAAAAGTAATTATAATTATGACTATTAATATTTTATTTATTTATAATAGGTAAAAACTCTTAATATTTAATATTTTAAAATTAATTAAAATTTTATTTCTTGAATTCTTTCATATTTGAATTATATTGTAACTTTAATTGCAACATTATATACTTTATTATTTTTGTATGTAATATTTTATATTGACACGATAAACACGTGCAAAACACGTAAACTAAACTAGTATTATTAAAAGTGAAAAGCTCCAAAGAGAAAAGTTAAATTACCATTTTATCCCTACACTAAATCAAAATTTTATAAATTATTGAATTAATACTAAATATAATTTTTTTAATTAACTCAAGACTTAATTACACATTACCACAATAAATCTAGTAAATGAAAAGACACAATTCATAATTTACTCTAACTTAATGATTATAACCTCTTTTTATTTTTTGGAAAATTATTAATGCTGCTAACGTTTTATGCATGTGCCATCATTTAAGAGCTAGCTTTTACAATTTTCATGCATGCATCACCATTTAAGACTAGTTTTTATAATTTCATAATTGGCTATGAAAAATAATGCCACTAGCAAACTTAATAAAACCTCACTAATCAGCCAATTACTTTTTAGTTCATAACAAATGAACCCTCGAGGAAGAAAAAATATCCCCTCCCTCATATTAATCAATGTTCTTTTTATGCCTAGAGAATTTGAGGAGTTGATTTGAATGTATTAATTTGGATCACTCATTTGCCTTATTTCAATTCATCAGCTTATTATTTTGTATTGCGGTGATTCTTTTTTCAATTTCATTCACGACAAGATAGTTTTGGGTTCTGATTTGTGGAAAATGTTAACTTTTTTCCTTTCTTACTCTTATTTCTATTTTAATTTATAATTTGAGATTGTGTGATATTATTTGTCGTCATTTTGTTTCTCTTTTTTACAGAATCATTAAGCTAAAAACGAGCCAAAACATCTAGCTCAAACCCCATCTAGAAACATCACATATCAAAACATGTTTTCAAGGGAAGTTGCAAGAGGTTTGATTATTTCATAGCAACCCATATTATTTTGCAAAAAGAGAAGAAACATTACTTTTATATATAGTGTTTAGAGATGCAAATTAAATTCTAGTGCATTGCAAGTTATCTCTTTACACTGATTAATTTATTGATTTTTTTTGCAATATAATGTTGAACGCTTCTCAAAAAGTTATGGGGATCATTTTAAGGTAAGCCAAATTGAACTCATGAGAAATAGATTTCATGAGAAATGCTTATTTTACTTCTCTCTATCTATATCTATATCTATATCTATATATATATATATATATATATATATATATATATATAGTCCAAAATTATTTTATCTTTTCATTCCATTTAATTTATCAAAATAACGGTATGTAGATCTCCCTTAAAGAGTGTACTATCAATGCGTAATTAAGCAATTTAGTCTTTATCTTCAATATTAGAACGATGATGAGGACTTGAGTTAGCTAAATAGGTTATATATTTATCGTTTTCAAGAATTTACTTTATATATTTATCGTTTTCAAGAATTTACTTACAATTTTATCTTTAATTTTAATTTTATAACTCAAATATATTTTGATATGTAACTCAAACACAACTTAATTAACAATTATGATTTTTTAAATTTTTTATTGTTATATATGTAAGATGTTAATTATAATTTCCTCATTATATTCAACAAAGCTAACATGTTTATCATTATTAAATTGCATTAGTACGTGCAATTAAATTCTGTGATAGTATTTTAAAACATTAAATACTGCAAGTAAACAAAAAAATTGGTAATAAAATTTATACATGATATTTATAATATCTAATCATTTTCTTGATTCTATGCCATTCAATTTCATATTTCTTACCTGTAAAATTAAGAGGTGAATTTTTTTTTATGCTAGCTAAATTTTGAGTTTTAGGATATTTCTAATAATTTATTTGATATTTCAAATCACTAAACACATAGCTTTTGGTTTTTCATTTATGAGGGGATTTGGGAAATGGAAAATGAGTAATAAATTAACTACTTAATTATTATGATATACTGAGCCTACTATTTAACACATAGCTTTTGGTTTTTTACCCCTTTTCACCATAATTATTGGCATTAATATTCCCATTTAAATTCATGAACGGTATATGTTTCAGTTAAGAATATTTCAACTAAAAATATTAATGGCACGGACAGGCTCAAAGTTGATGGAGGCCTAAAGCCAAAATTCAAGGCCTTAATAATTTTTCAAAAAAAAAAACGTTCACATACATTTTTTATTTGGAGTGTACTCTTTTGACTTTTTTGCAAAATTATGAAGAATTGTTTCATAATCGATTTCTTCTAGTAATTTTTTGCCCAATAAATAATATAGTTAATCCATTCAATCTCTCTTGAGACATCGTTAATCTCAAGTATTACACGTATCACACGTTTGGGGACCCTTTTTAGGGTCAACGATTATTTAAAAGATATTTTCATTATGTGACAAAATGATTCTTTTTTATTTTGAAGTAACTATTTTTTTCAAAAAAATAAAAGAAAATAATAATCTTATATTATTGACAAGTGGGCCCCCCAAAAGTAAGGGGCCTACACAAGAGCTTCTACAAGATGAGTTTATAACATAGAATGGACACAACTCCCACCATAAAAGGAAGTAGGAGCTGCTGGAAGATCACCGCAATCCTGAACCTGTGAAACATCACCAACCATGCAACATGACTATACCCAAAAAGGGTATAGCAAGAGTAGAATCAGTACAAACACACTTACTGGTAGGCATCATCGGCTGACCCAAATTCACTCCTACCATCATATAAAAATCAAGAAAAAAATGCACAATGTAAATGCTCCACCCCTTTCAACATCACTTTTATCAATTCCCCCTTTCAGAACTGACATTCCTAACCTTTAGACTCACCAAGTCACCTTGACCTTTACCAATATCAATGTCCATGCTTGGACTACCATTTCCTTACCCAAGTCAACTACCTTGACTAGACATTCAGACTTAGACCGACTAACTGCCCAACTAAACCACCTATACCCATGGTATTACTTACCAGTGTCCGGACCCTTCACGGACCTCTAGGACAACCTTTCATCCTGGTTATAACAACCAACAACTACTACCCCAGACTTCAAGCTTACTCCAATTTACCAATCACATGAGATTCACCTAGCAACCATTGACACATTCAATGATAAAAACAGAGTTATATCTAAATCCCTTTCTCATCCCGAAACCCAAACCCTCCAAGGATCCTCTAACCATCTAGGTGTTAACATGACAACCCGCTCAACACCAAAACCAACTAATAATTAACATCATAACCCAGTCTATACCAATACCAACTAATAACATGATATAACAACCCGGCCTACACCAAGACCAAACTTATAACATAATATAACAACCCGGCCTACACCAAGATAAAACTAATAATTAACATCATAACCCGGTCTACATCAAGACCAACTAATAGCATGATATAACAACCCGTCCAACACCAAGACCAACTAATAACATGATATAATAACCCGGCCTACACCAAGACTAAACTCATAACATGATATAACAACCCGGCCTACACCAAGACCAAACTCATAACATGATATAACAACCCGGCCTACACCAAGACCAAACTAATAATTAGCATCATAACCCAGTCTACACCAAGACCAACTCAAAGTATAATTACCCAGCCTACACCAAGACCAAAAGCATAATATAATATAACAATTTATAAACACAGCCTGGTCCACTCATGAAACCAACACCAATCAACACAATGCAACAATGTCAATGAAATGATGCAGTTAAGTAAACCCGTACCAGGCGTGGTACCCGAGCCAACCGTTAATATTTTCCCATACCAGGCGTGGTACCCGAGCCAACCGTTAGTATTCCTGTACCAGGCGTGGTACCCGAGCCCCGTACCAGGCATGGTACCCGAGCGAACCAAATGTCAATCAATCCACAGTCACATGAACAATTAACTTGTAAACCAACAAGCAACACACAGTTCAATTCACAGACTGTAATACATGACTCTTAGACATTCCTAACAATCCCTAAGCAATGTATCTCGTGCAAACAGTTAGATAAGAGTACATAACATACATTCCTAACCATTCCCTAAGCAATGTATCTCATACAAGCACTTAGATAAGAGTACACAACATACAACATTTACAAGAATTGTTAACCATTACCTACCCCTCCCCGGGTGGATGACTTAGCCTAACCTTGGTCTGCGGATCAACTCGTTTCCCCTTACTGACATATAATGAACAATTTCCTTTCTTAGCATAATTTAGCAACTACGTGATTCTCGAGACTTTACCCAACACCGACAAGGAGTGGGAACACCTCCTCTTAGCCTTAGTAAAACCAACAACTACATCTCATGCCATTTACATTCCCGAAACCTTATCTAGGAGTTTCCCATTTCCATTACCCATAGTTCCCAAGCATTCTCCCGGTTCCCTGAACCTTCCCGACATTTTAATCCCCAAGCCTATCATTTTATTCTACCAAAACAATAATATATCCACATTATACGTATCATAAGACCAACTCTTCAATCCATACAATTTCTAATTCACACATAACCAGCATTGAATCCACCAAACTCTGTGCCCGAAGGCGTAATCATGGATTCTCCCTTTCATTTTACATAATAATAGGAAATAAAAACGGTCAATCTACTCTTGGGAAGAAACCTAGCCTACCTGGATGCCGAGTAGCTGTTCCATGCCCTTTATGGATCCATGAAGGCGTTCCCTGACGATTCTGCAGGCCCAAATCCATGGTTTTGCATCCCTTTCGCTGGAATCCCTCCTCCCCATGGCTCCCAAGCCTTGGAGAAGCCTAGGAGGGTTTTTAGAATAACTCTCATCTATTTTTGGGGCTGAAGGGAAGAGAATGAAATTATTAACCCATTTTTGGGTTTTTTGATCCCGTCGCTCCACTATAGCGGTCCCCATTCCGCTATAGCGGTATCGTTGTAGCGGAGTCAACCGCTATGGCGGAGGTTGACCATCTTGACTTCCGCTACAGCGATAATTATTCCGCTATAGTGGAGGTCATCGTGGCAGAGTGGTAGCACTCGTCACGGATAGAATGTCAAAAAATTCCTGAAAAGAGCTCTTTTTACAACGCACCTTGAATCTCCAACTTTTCGGAATAACCCCTTCGCGTCAACCTCGATTCCGGGAGCTCTACTTACATGAATTCGATTCCGAAAAGTCCCCCAGACTCATTTATGTCTTAGCTACACAGAAAACTAGCTCAAGTCAAGACATCAAAACCAATCCTTACCCGGATTGCCCTGGACTATACCTTGCTCCAATTCTGGCCGAGGCTAGCCTAGCCCAGAATTTTAAACTCTCAACTCAAAAGTATTCTAACCCGAAACTTGGCACTAAATGTTTACCTGTAACGAAAAACTCGGTCGTTACAATAGATAACAATTTACCCATCGTTCATCCTCGAATGATCTCTAAGGCAGAAAGAGAACAAGAAGCCTGCCCTCTGAACCTCGATGCTCTATCATAACATCGTAAATCTAACTTTACACAAACCACCAAAACTTTTGAATCCCTTGGTATACCCAACTCAACCAAAATTTAATTCACTTTCACTCTGTCAAGGAATCCCTTCCTTCGAGCTACACAAGGAAACTAGATTACCTCTCCCTGAGTGCCCAAGAAATCTGGGGCGTCATCGAAACACCAAAGCGCCTGTACTCACAAGAAATAAAAACAAGACCAGATCCCATCATGGTGACCCCTTCTTCCGCTACACCCGGAGTTCTACTAACCTGAACTCCATCACGGAAGCTTCCTACGGGGTACTATGCCCCTCACATATCATCCTATCCCCTTACTCCTATCAACACTATACCCCGAGACACCACGTATCTCTAAACCACGCAACAACGAGAATTTTATTGGGCTCATCCTACCTTGAGGTTTTCATCAACTCTTATCTTAGGGGGGGAATTTCTACCTGGACGCTTACACCCTAACCAATGCTATGGCGAGAATTCTCTCACCACTTAACGAGCAGCAACACTGGGTATTATCATGGTCACAACAGACACAATAATACTAAAGAAACCCATTTAATACCCCGCTCCTTCAATCGACCCTACCACTAAGGATCATCAACACTAAACTAGTCAATAATCACCTCATCACATAGCCTATGAGCAGTGTCCAACACTACTCTATCAATCACGGGTCATTTTGCCAAACTCTACATAGGTGACTATTCCCACCAATGGTCAGTCATAGTTTTACCAATCCCCCGGGCAACCATATCTACCCTTTCCTTTATTCGCGCATGAATGCTAAGTATTCAGGCAATTTACCTTATATGCATGCCAAATAAGTTCTATAGTCGATTTCCTTGTTTCACATGGCAGCCCGTAATGCAACCATTGCCTTTAGATGCCCCGAGAATGAATGAAAAACAGGGGAAAAATAGGGTGAGGCTTCTGCCTCGCGCTTTTTTGCTATAGCGGTTCTTCCATAGAGATAACCATACCGCTACCGCGGTCCCGACGGTAACAGCCCAAAAACTTGAAATTCTCAGTAAGTGTATCCTTTCCCTTTCCCAGTTACCTTTGTTTAGTCTTGTAAATCTCGCCATGGTCTTAAACCACCCTTAAGACCATTCCTGGCATCAAACGCATCACAATTCAGTATAGAATACTATCAATTATAAAGGGTTAACACTAGACAATTGTTCCCAACAATATCTTCCCACCATTACACACTAATGACTCCCTTGTTCCCATGGTTCCCAACCAAGTCCCGACTATCCTGAAACCAAAGCTTTCCTATAGTCACAGTTCCCAATACCTTATCATCTTAACCGATGATAAGCCCCTTTTAACATACAATACCACTCCTTAAATCAGAACGTTTAACAGATTACCACAACTTAAGGTACATAAAATTTTCCACTTAATGACTTTCTGCAGACTCTACAGGCACATCAACTAACAATTCACACACATTCCAAATAAGTCACACCAAAATCGTACAACACAATATTTCAACTTTAAGTCATAACCAAATCAAGTCACAACCAAATCAAGTCACACAATTTACTCTTTATTCGTCCCATGGATGACCATCAGTCAATCATCCATGTCTTACCATAACTCCCATTATTAAGCAATAATATCCCTTGTCCCTGGTACTTATTCACATACCAACCACTTGAAACCTGAGTTCCCACAAGTGTATATATCCTTTTCCCTTATCATTTTTACCAACGATAAGACCCTGCCCAACATTTAGCATACTGTTTCCCACTTGAATTACAAAACAAGAATTCCTTCAATCATTAATACATAACCAAGTTAAGACTCTTTACTAACTACAAATTTCAAGGCAACTCGACAATTACACACCACAAAATTGCAGTCATTCAAATAATGCAATACATACAATCACGAGTCTTAAGCTCTGACACTCAATCAAACCAGTTTCATCACCTTTCATTCGCTTCATGGATGATCGTTAGCCGATTCATTCATCCTTTATATAGCCTCCCAGGCCAGATACCAATTGGAACCTTCTCGCTTTCAATTTTCCTTACTTGTCTTATTGCAACCGGAGTCCAATGACATCCTTACTTCGTTGAGATACCAATTGAAATCGAGAGTTACCAATTGGACTCAACCCATACAAGCAAGTGAAAGAATTGCACGAAAAGGAATGAAAGAAGAGAGATATTTTCTAGAATGCTTCATAGCTTTCCTAATATTAGATGTGGATGTCTACACACCAATCCGCAGGACTCTATTTGATATATTGCTCTTGTACTGGGAGACCGGTAACCTGGGCTCTGATACCATATGTCACGACCCAACTACCGAGCCGTGCGGGTACCTACTCTAATCCACCTAGATAGGAGAACCCTTACCACCCGAACCAACAGGCAATGTGGAAAAGAAAAATAAACCATTAAATAAGTCCCTTAATACATGAGGAAATCTTTACAAATGTTTGGAAAATCTTTATACAACAGCTTTCAAAAATTTCACAACCTCTAAAACTTGCGGACATTTATCAACAATATAAACACCCTCCCCAGAACCTAGTCTAAGCCGGTATAAGAGCTTCTACAAGATGATCATATAACATAGAATGGACACAACTCCTACCATAGAAGGAAGTAAGAGCTGTTGGAAGATCACCGCAATCCTGAACCTGTGAAACATCACCAACCCTGCAACCAGACTATACCCAAAAAGGGTATAGCAAGAGTAGAATCAGTACAAACACACGTACTGGTAGGTATCATCGGCTGACCCGAATTCAATCCTACCATCATATAAAAATCAAGAAAAAAATGCACAATGTAAATGCTACACCCCTTTCAACATCACTTTTATCAATTCCCCCTTTCAGAACTGACCTTCCTAACCTTTAGACTCACCAAGTCACCTTGACCTTTACCAATATCGATGTCTATGCCCGGACTACCATTTCCTTACCCAAGTCAACCCCCTTGACTAGACATTCAGACTTAGATCGACTAACTACCCAAATAAACCACCTATAACCGTGGTATTACTTACCAGTGTCCGAACCCTTCACGGACCTCTAAGACAACCTTTCATATTGGTTATAACAACCAACAACTACAACCCCAGACTTTCAAGCTTACTCCCAATTTACAAATCACATGAGATTCACTTAGGAACCATTGACACATTCAATGATAACAATAGAGTTATATCTAAATCCCTTTCTCCTCCCAAAACCCGGACCCTCCAAGGATCCTTAACCATCTAGGTGTTAACATGACAACCTGGTCTACACCAAGACTAACTAATAATTAACATCATAACCCGGTCTATACCAAGACCAACTAATAACATGATATAACAACCCGGCCTACACCAAGACCAACTAATAACATGATATAACAGCCCGGCCTTCACCAAGATCAAACGCATAACATGATATAACAACCCGGCCTACACCAAGACCAAACTCATAACATGATATAACAACCCGGCCTACACCAAGACCAAACTAATAATTAACATCATAACCCGGTCTACACCAAGACCAACTAATAACATGATATAACAACCCAACCTACACTAAGACCAATTAATAACATGATATAACAACCCGGCCTACACCAAGACCAAACTATAACATGATATAACAACCCAACCTACACCAAGACCAACTAATAACATGATATAACAATCCGGCCTACACTAAGACCAAACTAATAATTAACATCATAAACCCGGTCTGCACCAAAACCAACTAATTACTTGATATAACAACCCAGCCTACACCAAGACCAACTAATAACATGATATAACAACCCGGCCTACACCAAGACCAAACTCATAACATGATATAACAACCCGACCTACACCAAGACCAACTAATAACATGATATAACAACCCGACCTACACCAAGACTAAACCAATAACATGATATAACAACCCGGCCTACACCAAGACCAAACTCATAACATGATATAACAACTTGGCCTACACCAAGACCAAACTAATAATTAGCATCATAACCCGGTCTATACCAAGACCAATTCAAAGTATAATTACCCGGCCTACACCAAGATAAAAAACATAACATAATATAACAGTTTATAAACACAGCCCGGTCCACTCATGGAACCAACACCAATCAACACAATGCAACAATGTCAATGAAATAATGCAATTAAGTAAACCTGTACCAGGCGTGGTACCCAAGCCAACCATTAGTATTTTCTCATACCAGGCATGGTACCCGAGCTAACCATTAGTATTCCCGTACCAGGCATGGTACCCGATCCAACCATTAGTATTTCCGTACTAGGAATGGTACCCGAGCCAACTATTTGTTATACCCATACTAGGTGTGGTACCCTAGCCAATCGAATGTCAATCAATCCACAGTCACAACAATGATAAAAATCAACTTGTAAACCAACAAGCAACACACAGTTCAATTCACAGACTATAATACAGGACTCTTAGACATTTCTAACAATCCATAAGCAATGTATCTCATGCAAACACTTAGATAAGAGTACACAACATACATTCCTAACCATTCCCTAAGCAATGTATATCATACAAGCACTTAGTTAAGAGTACACAACATACAACATTTACAGGAATCGTTAACCATCCTCTACCCCTCCCCGGGTGGATGACTTAGCCCAACCTTGGTCCGAGGATCAACCCGTTTCCCCTTACTGACATATAATGAACGATTTCCTTTCTTAGCATAATTTAGCAACTACGTGATTCCCGAGACTTTACCCAACACCGACACAGAGTGGGAACACCTCCCCTTAGCCTTAGTAAAACCAACAACTACATCTTATGCCATTTACATTCCCCAAACCGTATCTAGGAGTTTCCCATTTCCATTACCCGTAGTTCCCAAGCATTTTCCCGGTTTTCTGAACCTTCCCGACATTCCAGTCCCCAAGCCTATCATTTTATTCTACCAAAACAATAACATATCCACATTGTACGTATCATAAGACCAACTCTTTAATCCATACAATTCCTAACTCACACATAACCAGCATTGAATCTGCCAAACTCTATTCCCGAAGGCCTAATCATGGATTCTCCCTTTCATTCTACACAATAATAGGAAATAAAAATGGTCAATATACTCGTGGGAAGAAACCTAGCCTACCTGGATGTCGAGCAGCTGTTCCATGCCTTTTATGGCTCCGTGAAGGCGTTCCCTGACAATTTTGCAAGCCCAAATCCATGGTTTTGCATCCCTTTCACTGGAATCCCTCCTCCCCATGGCTCCCAAGCCTTGGAGCAGCCTAGGAGGGTTTTTGGAATAGCTCTTATCTATTTTTGGGGCTAAATGGAAGAGAATGAAATTAAAAACCCATTTTTCTGGGTTTTCTGATCTCGTCGCTCTGCTATAGCGGTCCCCATTCCGCTATAGCGGCACCACCATAGCGGAGTCAACCGCTATGGTGGAGGTTGACCATCTTGACTTCCGCTATAATGGTAATAATTCCGCTATAGCGGAGGTCGCCATGGCGGAGTGGTAGCACTCGTCACGGATAGAATGTCAAAAAATTCCTGAAAAGAGCCCTTTTTACAATGCACCTTGAATCTCCGATGATCTAGAATAACCCCTTCACGTCAACCTCAAGTTCGGGAGCTCTACTTACCCGAATTTGATTCCAAAAAGTCCCCCAGACTCCTTTATGTCTTAGCTACACAGAAAACTATCTCAAATCAAGATATCAAACACAATCCTTACTCAGATTGCCCTAGACTATACCTCTCTCCAATTCTAGCCGAGACTAGCCTAGCCCAGAATTTTAAATTCTCAATTCGAAAATATTTTAACCCGAAACTTGAAACAAAATATTTACCCATAATGACAAACCCGGTCGTTACACATGCACTCACACATGGTTGTTCATGTCGGTTCACCACTGGCTCACATAAATAACTAAAAGAATTAATTCACTTTAAGTTGCCAAATATGACTTTAGTTATGCTATTGTACTCTATAGATTTACTATTTTCCCTTTTGTGGTTTTGCATACCAATACATTCCATGTATTGATCGTCTTTGGTGCTACATTATTTTATAATGTAGGTTCAGACTCTCAAGTCCGTGATCAGGAGAACCACTAAGATCCCTATCTTCTGCTATTGGTGAGCCTCCTTTCTACCGGGGGGCAAGTTACAGGTATAAGCTTTCTTATGTTTATTTCAATATTAAGGTTACTGGGGCCTTGTCCCAATAGACTTCTATCATTTAGTAGAGGCTTCACAGATTATGTTAGATGTCGGTCAAATATTCTTCTTTTCCAAAATTTAGATTTATAACTTCTAGTTTAATACATTTTATGTAGTCTTAATGGATTGTGATGAAAACTTCCTTCTTTTAAGGGATCATGTTTTAACTTCATATCATTTTCTTCTTTATTTAGTTATTATAATTTCATGCTCATATGATATGCTAGAACGTTCACTCATACTAGAAATAGTGTCAGGTGCATGCCACATCCAGGGCCTCGACTCAGGGCGTGACAAACTTGGTATCATAGCCAGAGTTCAAGTGTCCTAGGGAGTGTATGAAGCCGTGTCTAGTAGAGTCCTAATTATGGGTGTGAAGTATGCCACACTTATAATCAGAAGGCTACAGGGCATTTAGGAGATGTTTCCCCTTCTTTCATACTCTGGATCATGCTATAGAGTTGAGCCTTAAGAGAATAATCATAAATCGTGCCTTGTTTCCTTCTTACCATTTACCTCTTGTCTTTAAATGGATGAGGGATGATGTAAATATAAATTCTTGTTTATGTGTTACTTTTAGATTGACCTATCAGGGATGGAAGAAGTTGCACAAGGACTTAGGAGGAGCTTGAACCAACTCCCTAATGCATTTGAGTCTCATGTTTCTCCTCCTAGTAATAATAACACTATTCTTGCTCCAAAATAGGGTTATTGGTGAAACTCTGGGAACACGTCAGTATCACCCTTGTGCTAAGTGTAGCAAGAGACACTTAGGAGTATGCTGCATGAATCTAGGCATATGTTATCAGCGTGGTCTTTGAGGTCATAGACAGAGAGTGCCTATTTTACAGCTATGCTAATGACAACATCAGACCGAGTCAAACTGTGCAGTCACCTATTTGCAACCAATATGGTAAAGGTCAACAAGGGATCAGTTATCTTGGTACAAATAGGTGATTTAGATGTATCCTTCCTAGTCATGTTTGGAAGAATTGTCCCTCTGTTGGGCAAAGGGTAGTAAGAGGCAGGATATCAGGATCAAGCAGACATCGATTTCCCTTTTGTTTGTGCGATGGTGGGTCGAGTAGGGGCTGAGGTATTGCTAGATGTCACCATAAGTATGTTGTCAGATCTTTCCTTGTATGTACTTGGTGTCCCAGACTTATACTATCTCATGAGGGTTGTCTTAGTCTAGGAGTTTGAGGCTTGGTAATTAATATATTCTATGGGGGCGTTGTGAGCCATAAGTAGAGGATCAATCCCAAGGTTAGAAATATGATATCATAACTGTAGAAGACAAAAAGTGGGAATAGTGATTAATTGAAGTATGTAGCTAGAGTCATGCATCCGTTAAGCGAATAATGGGATGGTGTTTCCTTCAGTGTTGGCTAGGGTGTATCAAGACTTGCAGATTTTATGGTAGTTAGTAGAGATAGAATGGTCGATTAAGATGACTTAAAGTATTGTCGACCTAGGGAAGAAGTTAGTATGTCTTGTCTTTATGTTAGTAAGGAGTGATAGTAATGTTGTGATGGAGAATGTGCTTGTAGGCTATAATGAGATTATAATGACCAGGTCCATCATTACAGGTAGTCCAATCGTGCCAAGTTTTAGAGTTAGAAAACTCCGGGTTTGGGAGTTTGAAATTCTGGGCTAGGCTAGCCTCGGCCGGTTTTGGAGCGAGGTAGAGCCTAGGGAAATCCGAGTAAGGATTGGTCTATGTGTATTTTTTTGAGCTAGTTTCCCACGTAGCCATGATATAAAGGAGTCCGAGGGACTTTTCGGAATCAAATTTGGGTAAGTAGAACTCCCAAAATCACGTTTGATGTGAAGGGGTTATTTCGGGTCATCGGGGAAAACAAGTGTGTTGTAAAATGGCCAAAACTAGGAGATTTTTGGACATTCTATCCATGACGAGTGAAACGGTCCGCCGTAGCGACCTCCTCTATAGCGGTGAAAAATACCACTATAGCGGTGGTCAAGGGCGGTCAACCCCACTTAAGACCGCTATAATGGAAGTTGTCCGCTATAGCGGGATTGCTATAGTGGAGCGGGGACCGCTATAGTGGGCTGACGCAATTTTAATGTAGAAACAGTTCCCAAAACATTCAGTTTTTCACAACTTGATTTTAGGAGAAGGGCTAGGCTATTCCAGGCATTTTGCTTCCTTTTTCTGTCAAAATTCTCTCCTCAGCTAATTTGGGGAGGTTGGCATAACCTAGGAATGGTGGAATTTAGGGAAGGAAGGGGGTTCCAAGCATGTACGTTCTTGGGTGTTGATAAAAGTATGTTAAAATGATCATAGGTTGTTAAATTCTCCATTTTTATTTATAAAAATGATAGAACTAGGAGAATTAACGGTGGGAAAGCCTGGGAAAAATGTAGGATGATCATGGGTGGCCTGGGGTTAGTGGATTTGGTATAATCCGGGTAATGTGCAGGCCTTGTGTGTTAATTGTATGTATTGTGTGTTGTTTTTAGACCAAGAACGAGAGAGGAATCCGGAACACGGGAAAGCTCAGGTTGAATAGAGCTTGGACCATTTTGAGGTAGGTGATGGCTTATGATTTTCTGTGAATGTTGTATATTCATGTACTCATGTCTAAGTGATTGTATGCTTTATTTTGCTTAGGAAAGTTGTGTGGAATGTCTAGGTTCCTGTTTACAGTCTCTGTTGCATGGTGTTTGCTTGTTGGTTTTACAAGTTATGTGAATTCATCTATTGACTGAGGTTATTGACATTCGGTTGGCTCGTGTACTATGCCTGGTACGGGTATAACAAATGGTTGGCACGGGTACCATGCCTGGTACGGGAATAACAATTGGTTGGCACGGGTACCACGCCTGGTACGAGTTTACTTTATTGCATATTGCATGTTGACTTTTGTATTACATTGATTGTTATTGGTCCGTGTGTTGATCGGGTTGTTTTACTGAATGTTATACCTGATATTGGTTCCGTGAGTGGACCGAGTTGTTTATTGAAAGGTGCTATTGTTTGGTGGTCCTTGAATGGCCGGGAACTGTTGTATAACTGCTGTGTTGGTCTTGGTTTAGGCCGGGTTGATCATTACTTTTGGTAATTATCTAGAGGGGATTCCAGGGTGGGTATGGGCTAGACGAAAAGGTATGGTTATTGGTACATATTTGTGGTATAGAACTGTAAGAGATGGACTTCATGCAGGAACAAGGTAGGTGGAGACTGTAGTCTAGGACCTATTGACTAGTTGCATGTTTTCTATATATTTACTTGAATTTGTTGTACTGTGTGTATACTGTTTATTTGAAAACTGCCTGATGATCCTACGAATACACAATGGTGGTGTACTGATACTGCACTTGCTTTTCTTTTGGTGAGTACAGGAAATCTTCCAGTGGCTGAGACGCGATCTCATCTTTAGCACCGACAATTCTGACTTTCAAGGGTGAGCTGCTTGATTTGAGCTACCTTGGGTTATCCTTAGAGTTTCAGTCCATTTGTTTCGGACTTAAAACTATTTCATTTTATCTTTTAGGGTTGCATCCCCGTATTCTAGATATTTGGTATGATGACTTTCAGTTTCTAGGTGGGATTTTCCGCAGATTCATTATTATGATTAGTTTTTGATTTGTTTGATTGCTAGTTTACCTTTCGCTTGCTGGTTTTAGGCTGTTAGTATAGGCAAGGGTTGAACTCTATTGGTTCGCTCATCCAGGGGTTGGGTAGGTGCCACTCATGACACGTTGGATCGTGAAAAAGATGGTATCAGAGCCTAGGTTCTTTGATCTCATCGTACCAAACAGGTCAGGTAGAGTCTTGCAAAATGGTGCGGAGACGTACGAACTTTTCTTCGAGAGGTTATGGGGCTTTAGGAAAAACTATCTATTTCTTCTTTCCTTCGTGATATAACTCGATCCCAATTGGTATCTGGTGATACAAATTGGTATCTAACCTCATTCACTCTTCTGTCCGCAGATGGTTACTACAAGGAACAATGGATCAAGGCCAGCGGTCCCAGTGGCAGGCCCGACAGTTTGTGGCAGAGGTAGGGGAAGGGGCAGGGGATGAGCTGGAGCCGCACCCGCCAGGGGTGGGGCTCGAGCTGCTACTGCACATGAGGTAACCCCTCCCCCACCTCAGGATCATGTGGCCCTAGACGTAGAAGAAGTGGTTGTAGGGGATGAAGGGGCTCAAGCGGAGGCGACACCGGTTGGGGGTGCAGGCCTTCCTACCATGACACCAGAAGCTTTTAAGCAGGAGTGGGATATCCTAAGTGGGTCATCCTTTAGCTATTCCTTCAGCTCCGCTGGAGCTATTCTAAAAGGTGGAATTGAGATAGGCTGGGTATCTGGAAGGAGATCTATTCCGAAGTCAATTTTCCTTTTAAGAGGGACTCCTGGAAGATCTTCTGGAAATATTTCTAAAAACTCGCTGACCACAGGTCCTGACTGGAGAGTTGGGGTCTCAAAATCTGAATACTTAACTCGAGCAAGATGATAGATACACCCTTTGTAAATTATTTTTCTGGCCTTAAGGTAAGAGACAAATCGACTTACAGACACTGATGTATTACTCTTCCATTCTAAGACTGGTTTGTTTGGAAACTGGAACTGAACTATCCTGGTTCTATAATCAAATGAGGAATAATAGGAATGTAACCAATCCATGCCTAGAATAATGTCAATGTCGGTCATTTCTAACTCTACGAGATCGATTGAGGTGACTTTTTGAGAGACTGTGATCGACCAATTTCTGTATACCCGTCTAGCTATGACTGAATCACCAACTGGAGTAGAGACTGAGAAGGGTTTTGGAAGGATTTCTATACTGATACAAAAATCTTCCGCTATATATGGAGTTATAAAAGAGAGCATATCTCTAGGGTCTAATAAGGCATAAATATCAATATGGAAAACTTGTAACTTATTCATGACCACATCGGGAGAATCCTCCTGGTCCTGTCGAGTCTAAAAATCATAGGTCTATTCTAGCATTGACCTCCACCTGCACTAGATGAGGCACCCTAATAATTTGGGCGACCTGCAGGAGCTGCTGTAGAGTGAGCCTGATTCTGCCGATGAGTATCTCTGCCTCTTTTTGAAGCTGTTGGGTAATCCTTCATCCTGTGACCTAATTTTCCACATCTAAAACAGTTCCCACTACCTGCAATGCACTCACCTGGGTGGTTCGTACTACACTTCTTGCAAACTTGATTAGTGCACCCACTAGTAACACTACCTTAGGACATAGAGCCTGGTGACCTATCCTGCTAATCCTGTCTGAATTTGCAAACTGGGGGACTAGCAGAAGATGGGATGGAGCTGAAGATTTCTGGTAGAATTGAGAGCGATTACCACCATCCGACCTCTGCTGAGAATAACTAAAGTCACTTGTTCTATCCCTCTTACTGTCTCTTCTCCTTGCTTTGATATTTTACTCTTCAATCTGTTGGGCATGAGTCATCAACCTGGAGATGTCCATCTCCTTCACCAGTATGGTGATTTTACATTCATTGACCTTATCATCCGAGACACCTAATACGAACTTACTCATCCAAGCTTTAGAGTTAACTAAGATTTCCAAAGCATACTTGGATAGTTGAGTAAACTTGAGAGAATATTCCTTCATGCTCATATCATTCTGCTTCAAGTTGATGAACTCTTGAACCTTGGCTTCCCTGTGTTCAAGTGGGAAAAACCTGTCCAAAAATGTAGTCTTGAAGAGATTCCAATCCATTGGGCCTGAATTTGTACCATGAGATTCCTTACATTGCTGATACCAAGTATGAGCCACTCCTTTCAGCTGGTAAATGGCTAAGTCTGCACTCTCAACTGGGGTGACACCCATAATCTCGGTTACCTTCTGGATGTCCATAAGATATTCCTGTGGATCCTCCTCAGACTTGGACCCATGGAACTCTAGAGGGTTCATCCGAGTGAAATCTCAGACTCTAGCTGTTGTGGAATTATTCTAAGGTGGGGATGGTGCTATAACCTACTGGTTAACTTGAGAAGTCATGGGTTGAGCAAGCACCTAAAAGGCAGCCCTGAACTCTGCATGAGTGACTTGCTCATTCAGAGGGTCTGCTAGAGCTGGTGGTGCTTGTTGATTGCCATTTTTATTTTTGTTTCCCCTTCTTCGCCCTTCTGGGAGGCATTTTCTGTAACTCAAAGAACACGAGTTAGAAGGAGATTAAATACAGTTCACACTCTATAGCACGAGATTGAAAAGAAAGAAGTAAAGTTTTTCCTAAAAATGTCTTGTAGCTTCTTCCTCATAAGTGTGGAGCGCTTCACACCTATGAAGAAAATTCTACTTGATACGGATTTAAGACACCCTAGGACACGTGAACCTGATGCTCTGATACCAAGTTTGTCACGCTCTGATGCTACCCCCTAGATGCAACACAGTGCCTAGTATCACAAGTGACTCCAAGCTAACCGCATGACTAAGCATTTATGATTAAAATACTACTTATGTGAAACTAAACTGGTTTAAGTAAATAAGTTGGAAGAAAATCCAATAATCATCTGAATATGAAATAAGAGTATAATAAGAGTCTTAACGAATACTAACTGCAAAAGCTAAAACTAGTACTCTATCAGAAGCCTCTATCTGAAGTGAGTTGATGGGAAAAGCCCCCAACTAACTCCAAGAGTCTGAAAACTAAAACTAAAGACTAAACAAGTAAGCATGGCTATCACCCTCTGTAACACCCAAAAATTTAGACCAACATTTAAAAACCCAGAAACTCAGAAAAACTCAGTAAGTGTCTACAATTGTCAGGCCCCACGGGCTGACCCACATGCGTTGAAGGTCCGACGGCCCATCAAAGTCATCGTGGGAAGAGACCAGTGGCTCTGTCAGCAACCCTCAGCTTGACAAAAGTCTCCATGGGCGTTGGAAGTCCGACGGGCCATGGGACTTGCTATGGGAAACCACTAGTGCCCCACCTCAGCCTTCTCTATCTAGATAGGCAATTACCATGGCCGTTACAGATGCATTGGGCCATGGGAACCCGTCATCGGGACCATCTAGAGGACTAGCTCTAGCTTAGCCTCTTTGACGCCCGGGTCCAACGGGCCATCGCAGGTCCAATGCTCGTCGGGTAGCCCGTTGTAACACCCTAAAATTTGAATCAGCTTTTAAACATAGAATCTCTACAAATTTTGAACTTTCCAGGGATCACGAGCCCAAACTACGAGACCAGACCTCGAGCTGTAGATTGAACCATGAGCCATGGAATGGATTCATGGAAACTATTTTGTAGACCCCTCCTCAGGTCTAAGAACCACGATTAGGGTTCACAATTCATGGATGGTTCCACGAGTCGTGGAACCAGTTCATGAAAATTAGACTGAGGCTCAGGTTTTCCCATTGAACCATGAGAGGTTCCTATGACTTAAGGATGGTTCCACAAGTTGTACTGTTGAGTCGTGGAAAGTTATCCACAACTTGAATTTTGGGCCAGAAACTACGAGAAGGAACCACGAGTCATGGTTGGGTCTACGGGTCGTAGACTCCACTCGTGGAACCTGAAGCCTAGTTTTAAAATTAACTTTTTCTAAATTAAGTCCCTGGATTATTTTGGTAATTAGCCACCCTTTTAAATACTAAGTGAGGTCGTTTTGGACTCTTTTAGTAGGGTTTCACTCCTAATTAGCCTAAGCCCTCACGAAACACTCATTCATCTTCCCAAAAGTGGAAAGGGTCTCTCAAGCTTCAAGCTCCAAGTTCCAAGTCTCCATTCCTGTTCTTCCTTGATATAGAAATCTTCTATTCAAGTATGTGGATATTTAATAAGGGATTCCTTTCACCCTTATGCCCAAAACCCCAAGCTTTTACTTTGATTTATGAATTGGTGAAATTAGGGTTCTTACCCAAATTGGGGAAAAGTTATGTATTTTGTTTTAAAGTCTAAATTCATGGCTTCTCATTCATTACCCATGTTTTAATTGAGATCCCCTAAGTATTTTCAAAAGCTCATATGATTGAGGATGAATTCTAGCATGATTTTATTAAATTGCATATTTTCAAGTAAAATTGACATGTTTAGATAACATGACCTCAAGTGTTATGAAATTGCATGCCTAATTCTTCAAGCTATGAGTTTAGAAGAAAAGTATGTTTTGAATTATGGCTATGCTAATATTTAAGACTTATGATTTGAGATTGGCATGACATCAAATATGTCCTTATGGTTTTCTAACAGTTTTGGCATTAAAGTAGTTTATCCCCAAAAGCACTTAGAAACACTTTTTAAAAGCTTGGCCAAACACAAAAGTACTTTATTGAAAAACACTTTTCCAAATAAGTTAATTTTAGAAGATTGACCAAACATGCTATGAGTTTCTTTCAACTCTTTCTTTTGAATGTTGAGCCTAACGCAATTTCAAAAGCTAGTTATCCAAATCATATGCGGAGATCAAATCTCCTATCCCTAACCGATGTAAGACACTCAGACTAACTTAACCCCGTAAACTAGTTTAACGTGTAAGGATTGTTCAAATTTATGTAAGGAGACCAAATCATGTGGGACACTCAACATGAAGTATATCAGAATTCCATATATGCAGCTAATTGAGTGTTTTTTTTTAACACAAAACAATTAAAACATATATTAAAGTAAACTTCGAGGAAGTTTCTACACTGGCTTTCGGTGTTTGAGACTATTTACATGATCTAAGCGATTAGGAATATTTTCCAAAATATTATACTGGCATTTTCGTAAACTCCAAATTAATTTCCTCGAAAGTCGATACTAAGTAGAGCCGAAAGGTTCAATTCAAACTCTTTTCGATGAAAAATTATATTGTTCATACATGATTAAAATTATCTTTTATGTATATATACTAGATGTTGAATTCCCTTTGACTTCTTTATGTATTTACTTTTTTATATTTTGAACTCGTCAAATTTCTGATTCCGTCACTTATGCCTAGAGAATTAAAGTTAATAGTAATGAGCTAACCTCTTGATTGTCGATACTTATAATATGCTGTCTGAAATATTCTTATGTATACTTTCTTCAATTTTATTCATTTGTCTTTCAGCTTACTTCGTTATTCGTAAGGGATTATCTTAATCCATGATCAAATTAAATTAACAAAAATAAACCAAAAACTAAAAATTTATACTAAATAAATAAGGGCCTTTATAAATGATATTAAATTAATATATATATATATATATATATATATTGTCTTTTAAAATATATTAATTAATAAATATATATTCTTAACTAATATTATAAAAGAATAATTAATTTATATATTTTTAAATTAGTATATTGTAATTAAATTAATCATAAAAACTTAAATTACATGATTTTTAAGAACATCATGAAATGCATGTTTAACAAAAAAGATTAGTATTATAAATATAATGTCATAAAATTATTAAAATATTTGACAAAAAGATAATCTATCAATTTTAACTAAAAAATGAATGGCTTGCAATGTGAAATATAAAGTCAATACTAGTAAAATAAATAAATTGGAACTGAAAATATAACATAAGTTCAAAATTCAAAACAAAAAAGTTAACATAATACTCTTATGTCAAATTTCAATATGACGTATCTAAATATGATTCAAAAGAAAAGAAAAACTTAAGTATATAACCTTATTCAACAATGAATTTTACTTTAATTTAAAAATTAGAATACTAACTAAATTATGTTAAATGAAAAAAATAAATATAAAATAAATATAAAATAGATAATACGAACAATTATATGGAATCACCAGAAGTAGATGTTTGGAAATGAGAAAGAAATGAAATATAAAAAATAAAAAATAAAAAATATATATTTTAAAATTATTAGAATGATAAAAAAAAAAAAAATTAAAACGAAAAAATAAAAATAGAAATAAAAGGATGAAATTAGAAAGTAATCAGCTTGTAATTACACCATGTAATTACCAGCAATTCACAGCTCCCCCTGTGAATTGGAGAGTGTAATTACCTCATGCCAATTACACTCAATTACCTGCTGACCAAGTAATTACCTGATCAACCAAACATGCCAGACTGTGTAATTACACCCAATTACATCAAATCCAATTACCTGGGTGGCTTTCCAAACCGGCCCTAAAAGTAATCATGTATTGAATCTCATTTTTTGGCTGAAGGTAAAAATGGTCAATTAATTTTCAAAGGATAATTTTTAAGTTAGAATGTTCCCATATTGACTACAAATTGAACTAAAAAAAGAATGTTGACTGTTCAATAACGTGAAGATCGCAATCTCGACTTAGAATAATCAAACATCACGAGTCACATGGGCATCCCCACCAGGTCACTTATAAGTTAGTCTCTCTCTAATATTACTTAAAATGTAACACTTCAAATTCTACAAATAATTTTGCATTAATGAATATAAGTTAGCTAAAGATTAATGAAGAATTAACTTGCAGTTATATAGACGATGGAATGTGAAAAGTTTGATACATATGTGTGTGTGATGATATAATAATTTTATTTAATGGTCTCATAATATTTGTTGCAATATAATTTTAAGAAGTTAAATGGTCAAGTGAGCAGCCAACAAAGGATAATTAACTATGTTCATTTAATCTATTTAAAATTTAAACCAAGTATTACGTAAATTTAGTCTGGACACAAGAATATCACAAATTACATTTATGTGTTTTACTTGTATATTTATTTTTGGTAGTCGAAGAGGCTGGTTCATTTTTATTTATTCTTCATTATCTATTATAAAGCTTTTTGAATGGTAAATAAAACATTATTGTTTAATATTTAATTAGATATCTTATTATATTTTAATTTAATATAAGGATAAAACGGTAATTTAACTTTGCACTTCTGAATTTTCCTACTTTTAATAATATACTAGTTCTGGGCACGTACGTTGCACGTGTTTTCCATGCTAATTAGTATACATATTTTAAAATGATATGAGATTTATTAGAATAAGTATATGATGAGTTGCATGTAATTTGAAGTTGAAAAATGCAAGCACAAAAAATGAACGATAATGCTTATTCAATTAATTTTTATTGTTATTTCGAAGTACAATCTTATCAGAAATTGCTATTGAATAAAGTCAAGATGATATCCTTCATTTTCATGAGAGAGAGAAATATTTGTTTAGTAGTATTAATTTCATTTTGGTCACCATCGTATATAATTTTCTTATACATTTCATCTAATATATCAAATATTCAACTTATAGTTTTTTTATTTTTAGATATTTTAAAAGCACGTAATATTAAATGTGATTGTGATCATTAGATATGGTTGCAAATGCTTCATATCTAAAATTTATATTATAGACTCCTATTTATATCCACATTTATATCAAGAATTTGTTATTGAATGAAAGCATGTTTTTTTGTCTTGAAGTTGTAGAGCAATTTGTTCTCAAGTGTTTTCCTTAGGATGGTAGTAGATCATTATAAATTTTATGGCGTATATATGTAAAGAAGTGGTTATTTGTGTTAGAAATACTTAATAGTTTTTCGTTTCTCACTTCATCAATGCAATAATCAGTACATCAAAGAATGAAAAAGATGAAGAAAAAGCAAAAGCAAAAAGAGACAAATTCAAATTTCTTATCATCAACTATTAAAAAATTACTTTTTCATATGCTTAGCTTTTGATAAGATTCAACAATATAGATGAGAAGATCATAAGTTTGTTTCATCTCAAATAAATAAAGAATAAGAAAAGGTTGGCAATTGGAATACATGAATGTGCAATAACTATTACAAACTATACATAAAAGAAAGGACATAACAAAGGTTGCAATAGAATTGTAATTTGAACCAACTATAGAAGATGAAATGAATTGAAACTTATGAAATAGACTGTCAGCAAGTTATTGCACGAAATTAAAATCGATGTCTTTCAAAACATAATAAAGAATAAAAAAGACTAACATAATAAAGAATAAAAAAGACTAACATAATAACGTACAATTTCTATAAATGATGTATATGCTAATTGGTCAACTAAACACTTGAGTTTTAAAAGAATATCATCATCTTGGTTCGATTGTATACGTTCCTTTCTTCTTGAGAAGCGTAATGATAATCCCACAGTTAATGAGAGTTTGTGAAAGAGAAAATTAACTCAATACTTTTCAACTTCAGCAGATAGAACTCATTTAGCCTTGGCGTCAATCAATAGCGTCAAGTTCAATTTGGATTCAAAAGTCGCTACTTTAGTTGTTTGAGAACAAAAAGATTAGAGGTATTAGCAATTTAGGTAAATTCTCTCATATGTTCTGAATATTGAACATGAATCAGGACCTACGCTTAAATAGTTCACTTGCTTCTTTATCATGCTTTTAATGTAGTAGTCTAAAAGTCACCAAATCAAGAATCTGTTCATTGATCTCTAACGTGTAAAATTTAAGGAGTTTCAAATAAATTGTATATTAAAAATATTGAAGTTTCTATCCTAATTGTAAACGGCAGATGAAGGAATTGAAAAGACAATCAATGAAAGTTAATTCCAATTGAAAACTGTAATGACTAAGGGTATTAAATGAAGTTTGTATAGCTTCCCTTAAATATTCATTAAATGGAATTTATATAATTTCCGTGAAATATTAAAAGTTCCCTTTTTCATTTTATCTGTTCAATATTTGTATACTTTTATTCATCATTAATAAAATGCAAATTTACTTTTTGGAGAGGGACTTTTAATGGGAATTTAAGTAAATTAATTTTGCACTTTAGAGCTTTCAACTTTTAGGATAAAAATATAAATATAAATATGATGATTTGTATAATATAATATTATTATTATTTAATATTTAATTAATTAGATATTTTAAACATTTTGATTTAGTATAGGGGTAAAACGGTAATTCAACTTTGCACTTTGGAGCTTTCCACTTTTAATATAATATGATGATGATGATATGATGGTCACTATGTATGCAACAAAGATTATCCTAAAAGCATTTATATATAAGGTATGTTTAGTATAAATGAAAACATTTTCTGAAAAATGTTTTACTATTTTTCGTGTTCGATTGAGTAAAAAATTTTGAAAAATATTTTTTTAGGAAAGCGAACTTCTTGTAAATAAGGAAATTGACTTGCATAATGAAAATAGAGAATACAAGTCGCATTGTCTCATTTTCACCTTCACAATTACCCACCCCACCACCTCCAAAATGCCCCGGCCCCACCCATCCCTACACTCCCTCCTCATAATTTTGCCTTAGATATATATAAATTTTTTATAATAATATTTCTTACTTGCATACCGAACACAAAAAATTGAGTAAGAAGCCACTATTTTCCTAGGAAAATTATTTTCTATGAAAAATATTTTTCTTCATACCAAACACACCAATATTTAGACAAATACTATATGAGGGGGTGGGATGGGGGGTGTGATGGTAGGGGGTGGTGGGTGATGTCACTTGTAAAACTTGTTTTCCCTCATTTTTCTCATTTTCCTCATTTTTAAGCAATTTGAAAAGAGAAGTTACATTGAAAAACCATTTATATTCTATTGATGCCCACAGCCGTTTGTGCTTCATTATGCTAACTAATGTGAGAAGTAAACTGGAACCAACTGCTAATCTTAAGGTAGAAAACCTTCTTTCTCAAGTGAGTAAAAATCATGACCTACAATGTGTAGGATTACTGACCAAATTTCACAAACACAATTTTAGATTATAACTCGCTAATCTAAAGGACTAACTCTAGTACCTCAACTCAACCGTTAATTCTAACTGATATACTACTTTCAAAGAAGATAAACTCTCTTCTTTGAGACAACTCTCACAAACACACAACTTCAACCACACAGGGAATATTGTAACTAACTAATACTCCTATTACAGACTCAATAATCAACAACCTAAACACGTAGTAAACTACTTCTAGGTTGGTTGCAACTTCGTTCTTCAGCCTTCGCTTCTTCGTCAATTGCCTCAAGAGAATTCCAGCCCTATGTGCAATAGCTACATCAATTCTGCTTAGCATCAATCCTTTTATAGGTGTGGAATAATTAGGTTGTTGCGGCACAACTTAGAATTATTTGGTAAAGGAGTTGTACTCCTCTTAAGATACGGTTTCCATAAGAAGAGTCTTATGAGATTCTTTCTTTTGTTGCATCTGGGACTTTATTACCTTACCATACTGACCTGTCAACCTGAATCTGATTTATCTGCTCCTATCATATTGGTAAATCTGGTTCCCCAGTTTCCCTATATATTTGCCAGTCATCAAAACACTGCACATGATTCAAATATAAGACATAGGCTTCCCAGCATAATGATTCCTTCATAACAATGTCAAGTACATGAATAATCCACAAATATACAACATTGATATGCTTACTTTAAGATTATTTTACTTAAAATGGTTATCTGTACCTATAACGTATTGAATAACTTTGGTACTTCGAGCTGGAGTAGATGCTGCATGCAATGTAGTAATACAAGTCAGAATTAGTGATCTAACATCAATTGAACCAGCTTAGTTTCACGTATGGTCACTGAAGTTACCTCACTGCTTAATTACCGTTGCACTGGATGGGAACACCAGCAATGTTACAAGATTTAGGGATGGAAATTGCTAAAGTCTTGTTAATGGGAACACGAAAAGGAACATTTCCCGTAACAATAAGGCAGAGGCAATATCTGTGTCATTGTTCATGACATATTTGAGAGACCGGCAACAATTTGAAGTTGGTGAAGAATTATTGCTCCCACCATTGCTAATGAAGTTTATGCAAGGACTAAAGCTACGTAGCATTGCCGCGCTACACGCTGTACTAATCTGCCCGGAAACTACTAGTTGAGTGCTGAAAAGGTATTAAAACAACAGCCAAAATTGAAGCTAATTTTACCCCTTACATTTTTGTTATGAATTTTAAAGATTTGGATAACTAATAATTAAAGGGAATGTGCAAGGAGGAAAAAATGTATAGAAACTTGACTAACTTCAAATGATAAGAGTGTTCAGGTCACCTTATTTAAGGATTTAAATTATTCCTTACTTGTTCCTTTAACTCATTTTGAAGTTTAAGAAAACGCAAAGGCGAATTTCGGATTTGATGACTATGGGTGTCACCATTACTAAAAAAAAAAAATATTTTTTCGAGAGACATTAATTGACGAATGTGCTATCGATCTACTGCTCTGTTAAGGTAACTGACAGACACTATCAGAAAACCAATAAAAAAATTTCTTAACAAAACCGACAGAACTTCCGTTGGTTTTTATTTTTATTTTAAATAAAGACAATGCTCGTTTGTCGATCAACTTTGCGCAAAAATGATCGAGGATAATATTTATTTTAATATCATCATATCTTAATTTAATTAATCGACTAAGGCTATGTAAAAATTCAAGAGAGATCACATGATCTTTTTTGAGATGATAATTTCTGAGAAATAACTACCCGTCAATTTTGTCCTTAAAACACCCATGAAATCAACTCTTTGATCCGTAATCATGTCTACAAATAAACAAGAAAAAACTGGTACAAATATGTCATTTGTGAATTTAGCCACAAAATGTCTAAAAAATTGAACTTTACCCCTCCACATTTTTTGAAAGTGTTGATCTTCATTTTCTATTACTCATGTAATCACAAATATAAAGAATAAGGTAGTATTAATTTCTCAGCTATTCAATGTATGTTAACACATTGAGGTATATTGATATTTAAGATGAGTTTAAATGGCGCAATAATGATCAATGATGATTCATATAATTAAATTTAACTTGCGTGAAATTAAGACATAATCATTATAATTATTCTCGCTGAGCAACGTTAATTGAAAATGTGAAAAAAAAAGAATCTGAATGGAAAAGGTGTTATCATCAGAAGGTGTTTTCTCCACCAGAAATCAGGTTACTAAATGGAGAAAATCGAATAAGAATGAAATTAAATGTAACACAGATACTAGTTGTGATATTCAGAATGGTCTTGCAGTAATAGGAATGTCGATACACACTGTTAGAGGAGATTTCATTGGCGGACGGGCAAACATAGTTTTTAAATAAAGTACCTAGCCCATTATTTGCAAAAATTATGGGCATTCGAGAAGCTCTCAGTTGGTTGAAGAGTAACTTTACTTATAATTGTGTGATAATTCATGAAATAGATAATCAACTAGCTCATCAATTTCCTGAAGAAAATATTTTATATAAATCTTGATTCTCATGTTTATGATTTTAAGGCAACAATGAACGATTTTCAGTTAGTGCCAGTATCTTTAATTAGATGATCAGAATCAAGCTGCTCAACATTTTAGCTAAGACGGCTATTTCTATGTCTGGTTCTATGCAACGCGGGTCTGTCTCATTATCTTTTATTTTCAGTGTACTCGCTTGTAATTTGAGTAATAATTGAAGAAAATTAATTAGAAAAAGAAGAGAGAGACTATTAATTCTCTCACATCGTCAAGCAATTTCTATCTAGTCCACTACTTAAAAGTTGGGCATGTGTATCGAGTTTACCACATAGAGATTATTGTAATTCTACTAATATTGACTGAGTGTACCACATAGAGATTGTTGTAATCCTACTAATATTGACTCAGGATAGAACTGTGCCTATATATGGACAAATAAAAGGAACAAACTAGGTTGTTTTATTGGACACAACAACGGAGAAAGCTTTGCTACTTGTACGAAAGCAACATTCTACAGTTTTTGGTCTCTAAGACCAAAATTGAGGTGGGTTTTCCTTCATTATTTATTTTATTTGATCTGCATTTTCTGTTTTATCCTGCTTATGACGATCGTTTTTATTTCTACTTTGTTATTAACTTGTATGTTGTTGATGTCGATTTTCACCGATTGGTCATGTAGACTTGATTTTCAATATTTTTATTTGATTTTCTGATAGCAATCATTTTCTCTTTACTACTGATGTGGAGCTGAGTAAATAAATAAATGTAGGAAGAACAATTAGCCGTTGTGTTCATATAAACTTGTTTGTTTACCCCAAAAAATATCTGTTTATTTTGAGGATCGCTAAGTTGGAACCTTGTCACGTGTATCCGAGAAACTAGATGCATATTTAACCACCTAGTATCAAAAAAGAGAACAACCATTGAAAAACCATTTACGGTGTGTTTTTGTGGAAAATGTTTTTGGAAAATATTTTATAGGAAAATAAGTGAATTTCTTACTTATTTTTTTATTCTATTGATGCTCACAGCCGTTTGTACTTCATTATGCTAACTAATGTGAGAAATAAACTGGAACAACTGCTAATCTTAAGGTAGAAAATCTTCTTGCTCAAGTGAGTAAAAATCATGACCTATGATGTGTAAGATTTCCGACCAAACTTCACTAACTCAGTTTCAGATTACAACTCGCTAATCTAAAGGATTAACTCTAATACCTCAACTCAACAGTTAATTCTAACTGATATACTAATTTCAAAGAAGATAAACTCTCTTCTTTGAGACAACTCTCACAAACCCACACCTTCAACCACAAAGGGAATATTATAACTTAGTAATACTCCTATTACAGACTCAATAATCAACAATCTAAACACGTAGTAAACTACTTCTTGGTTGGTTGCAACTTCGTTCTTCAGCCTTCGCTTCTTCGTCTATTGCCTCAAGAGAATTCCAGTCCTGTGTGCAATAGCTACATCAATTCTTCTTAGCATCAATCCTTTTATAGGTGTGGAATAATTAGGTTGCTGCGGCGCAACTTAGAATTATTTGGTAAAGGAGTTGTACTCTTTTTAAGACACGGTTTCCATAAGAGTCCTTATGAGATTCTTCCCATTGCTGCATTTGGGACCTTATTCGCTTACCATACTTGACCTGTCAACCTGAACCTGATTTACCTGCTCCGATCATATAGGTGAACCTGGTTCCCCTATATCTTTGTCAGTCATCAAAACACTACACATGATTCAAATATAAGGCATGGGCTTCCCAGCATAATGATTCTTTCATAACAATGTCAAGTACATGAATAATCCACAAATACAACATTGGTATGCTTACTTTAAGATTGTTTTACTTAAAATGGTTATTTAAACCTATAACGTATTGATTGACCTGAATTTTGTGTAAAAGCTGGATGCAAATACTGGCTGTGTATCAATATATATGCTTTGTACAGTGAATTAGCATTGCCAAATGAAAATGACATTTCATCTCAACACTCTCTTCCATGAGAGATTTTGGACTGAGTCCTGGATTTTCATCTGTTACCCAATCTAAACGTGCTTGATAATTTGCTGCTTGTTGGTCTAGTTCTCATCATTTTCGTTTTACTTTTTCTTCTTAGATTTATTTGGACGATCATATTGTTTGTGTAAAAGTGATTCGGTTTAAGTGTTAAGTAGAGTTACTTTGTTGTGGTAATTCATGTTTACTTTCTCCATGAATCTGAAAAATTGGCAGTTGTACAATAACTTTAGTTGAAAGCTGCAGGTTCTTCTTGAGTCATGGGCACAATTGCTTATAAGTCGGATGATGAATACTCAACAATTACTGATAAAGGAGACATCGGATTCGTCGACTTTGACAAATATAAATCAGCTTGTAGCTACAATCCAAATGAAGAGAGCGATATAGTTGTTATATCTGTTCCATTTCCGCTGATAGAGGGAAAACCTAGATCAGGATTTGTTGGGGAAACTGTTGTTGATTCAGTCACAATAGAGAATACCACCAATGAAACCCAGGAGCTGTGGTCAATTAAGATCTATGACTCGAAACCTGAGGATTCATTCACACTATCTCTGATGAAACCTCCAACTGCTTGTTCTGATGTGCAATATGTTGAAGAATTCATGGAATCCTTTAGCTTAGAGGATAGAATGTTACGACCAGGTCAGACACTAACAGTATGGTTGAGTTGTAAACCCAAGGAAATTGGATTGCACATATCAGCTGTGCATTTCAATGTGGGTGATGACACCATAGAAAGGTTGGTTTTTGTCTTGGCTGAGGACAAGGTTTCCCAGTCCCTGGCTTCGAGTAGGCCATTCCACAGAGACAGAAAGAAGAAAGCACCAGCAGTAGATGTTTTTTCTGCCAATGGATTCGTTGGGGTTTCTCGTCCTACGAGGGATCCAAATCGAGGATTCAGATACAGGCTTCCTTCATATCCAATTCCGCGGGATATAAGGAAAATGATAGAGAACAAACAATGTCCTGATGTTATTGGGGAAGGTTTAAGAAGACATAATTACATTGCTTATTTTAGAACTTTACTAGCAATGGAAGAGATCAAAATGGAGGTGTGTGTTCATATTTTAATTTGAACTAATACTTCATTTTGGGTAGTACTAAAATCTTATTGCTTCTTGCATCAGGAAGACATGAGGGACTATGATCTGGAGTTCGTCACCATGAAGCGCAGAGGACCACAACTTTTGTCCCTTGATGTCCCAGGGCTAGCTGAGAGGAGGCCGTCACTTGTTTATGGAGATTATATCTTTGCAAGGCTAGCTACTGCAGGTGCTAGTGAGATCACCCCTTACCAGGTGCATTCACATTTGTGCTTTGTTTTATATTATAAGCTGCTACTATTGATAATCTAAGTTCACTTTACTGCATAATTTACGGTGAAAATAATTGCAAATCCATGGTATCTTTAGATTTTCAAATTTGAAAGAATCATTTGATGCTTGTATACATCCACATCTCTGCTAGATGAGGTCCTCATGCCATCTACATACCTATCCAAATTTGAACTCAATTTATAATATCTACAACTTTAAAGTCAATTAAGGTTTTACCTTACGTGAATCCTTTCCTATTTGAACTATGTAACCTAACTATATTGCCTTCCACAGTGATTTTCTTAATACACTTGTGTGCACAAAATTAAACTCAAGAGCTCACCATGGTTGCAATTTGCTAAAAGTTTAAAGGTTTAAGGGGCGAGTTAGCTTTAGAATTATAAGTTCTATATTGTGTTGGATTCCTTAATGATTTTATTGAATCGGAAACTTTTGCTTGTAAGATTATTTGTAGGTTTTCTCTATACATGTTTACCTTGTTCTTGTTTCAAAAAATGGAAAAAGGTTTAGACCAAACTCTTACCTGAACTTTCAAAATACTGAAGAAAAATATTTTTGTGGCGGTTAATTATAATTAATAGTTTTACATTATTTTATTCCAATCTAAGTTTATATCTTCTCTGTAGTTAGCTTGATCAATACTTCCGGAAGAAGCTTTAAAAGCATAACTTTGTGTTTCTTTGATACGTTTAATTATACATTAGCTTCATGAAGAAACTAACAATCTGTTTATCTTTTGACTGAATTTATAATATCTACTTTGACTGTACATGGAGACCCTTAGAAATGTTGAATGAACATTTTGCCTTCATTAAAAGACTCTACAATAGACAAAATTGTCGTTTACTTTTTCTCTAAGATATGCATAAGAAGAAGTTAAAGAACAGATGAAGGAGAAATGATGATTTTTCTCTCAAGATTTTATACATGAACTTGAGATCAAAAAAAGAATTAATGTGTTAACACAAACTTGGTGGTTCTTGCACAGGGTTACATTCATGGAGTTGAAGCCGAAAAAGTATATCTGAGGTTTGATAAGGAATTCCACATCAACCATGTTGCTGGAAATCTTTATAATGTGCAGTTTGCATTCAATCGTACGAGTGTGCGGAGGTTGCATCAAGCCATTGAAGCTACAAAAAGCTTAAATGGACAAATTCTTTTTCCATCAGGCATAGAGAGAGCGAGAAATATACAAGCAGCTAGACTGGCACCTATGTCATGTATGCTTAACAAGGATCAGACAAGTGCAGTTGAAAAGATTCTTGGGTGCAATGGAGGGGCTCCATATGTTATCCATGGGCCTCCTGGTACAGGCAAAACAAGGACTCTTATAGAAGCTATCATCCAGCTAAATATTATGAGGAAAGATGCTCGAGTTCTTGTCTGTGCACTTTCAAATAGTGCTGCAGACCATATACTTGAGAAACTTGTCGGTCAGCAGAATGTTGAAATGCAGGAGCATGAGATTTTTAGGTTGAATGCACTCACACGTCCTTTAGAGGATGTGAACCCTAGTTACCTTCTCTTTTGCAATGTCAAAAATAATGTTTTCAAGTGTCCTCTTCTGAGGGACCTTAGAAGATATAGGATTATCATATCTACATATACTAGTGCATCTCTTCTTTATGCAGAAGGCATCAAACGGGGGCACTTCTCTCATATTTTCTTGGATGAGGCAGGACAGGCATCAGAGCCCGATACCATGGTTCTTCTGTCACATCTTTTAAGGAAGGAGACAGTAGTTGTACTTGCTGGTGACCCACAGCAACTTGGTCCCGTAGCTTTCTCAAAAGATGCTGAGAATTATGGATTGGGGAAGTCATATATGGAAAGGTTATTTGAATGCCCGTTATATGGTGCCCTCTACGAAAATTATGCTACCAGACTAGTAAAGAACTATCGGTGTCATCCCGTAATTGTGCAGCTTCCCTCAGAAATGTTTTATGGAGGAGAGTTGATCCCATGTAAAGAAGATAAAATTTCTACTCTGACTTGGGCGGACCTGCTTCCAAACAAGGAATTTCCCTTGCTTTTCATTGGTATACAAGGTTGTGATGAAAGGGAAGGAAACAACCCATCATGGTTCAACAGGATCGAAGCAAGCAAGGTAGTAGAGATCATCAGAGATCTGATTGAAAACAAAGGTCTGAAAATGGAAGATATTGGGGTGATAACACCATACGGGCAACAAATAATGAAAATAAGAAGAGCCCTTAAGATCTTTGATTGGGCTAATATAAAGGTTGGCAGCGTAGATCAATTCCAAGGTCAGGAGAGAGAAATTATTATCATATCGACCGTCCGATCAACTATGCAACATGTTGACTTTGATAGAATCCACTATCTAGGTTTTTTAAGCAATCCGAGAAGGTTCAATGTTGCTGCGACAAGAGCCAGATCATTGCTTGTAGTTATCGGCAACCCACACATCATCTGCAAGGTAATTCTCTGTATTTATTTTGTCAATTGATATATCTATGAGTGAGAAATACCAATACTTATTAACGTATCGGATATGGCAGGACCCCTGCTGGAACAAGCTTTTGTGGTATTGTGCAGACAATGGCTCCTACAAGGGCTGCTTCTTACCTGAAAGACTGGAGATCCCTCAGGAGGATTCTGGACAAGCAAATAATTCGTATGATGATGGGGCACAAGAAAATAACTGGGACTGTGAAGGTGCACAAGCTAAAAGTTGGGGCTGTGAAGGAGCACAAGCTAATGATTGGGACCAAGACCAAGGGGGACAGGTTAACGATTGGGACCAAGATGAACGAGGACAAGCTAAGAATTGGAATGATGAAGGCACTTTCGATAACTGTTTGCTATCTCCTGATGTTCAACAGGGTACAATGCACCAAACAGATCACATCCGGGTTATGGATGAAGCTGAATGGTCTGATGGTTGGAAATAACTGCTTATATTATTATGCTAGGGAGTGAAACTTTTGGAGGTTGCGTTGAACCTCAAAACTTTACTTTCCGAATTCTGCACTAGAATGTGCAGTTTTTGCATTTTGAAAAATTTCAAGCTCAGGAATGCGCCTGCATTTTAATTACATATACACTGCATTTTAGCTACATATATACAGGCTATACATAAAATGGTGACGTGGAAAATTTAATCTCCAAATTTACGTAAAATCGGACGCCTTGAAACCTCTAATTCGTTATATTCCATGAAAACTTACTGCAATGAGCGTTATAAGAACAGTACAAAACTGATGTACATCTACATCACGCTTCTTTACATTGAGTTGCCAGTTCACTTGAACTGCAAAGCCATAGCCCGCAGGCTGCTAGAAGAACAAATACTGAAAATCTCCGGGAACCTGTGTTGTTGATGGTATCAAATCAGGCTTGAATCCTGAATTTGTTGTTAAATTTGGTCTTCTATCAGACACTAGTCCCAAAGGAGGTGTTAATCGCTGAGGATTTGGAGAATTAGTAATTAAAGGGAATGTGCAAGGAGGAAAAATGAATGTATAGAAACTTGATGTTGGATATGGAAGATACTAATAATTAGAAGTAATTTATAGATCAAAAGAAGAAAATAATGAGGAGAAACATGTAGGTTGTTTTGGAGCTCAACTGCCTTAACTAACTTCAAATGATATGAGTGTTTAGGTTACCTTATTTAAGGATTTAATCTATTACATGTATTATTCATTACTTTTTCTTTTAACTCATTTTGAAGTTTACAAAAAAGCAAAGGCGGATTTCGGATTTGATGATTACGGGTATCACCATTACTAAAAAAAACATATTTTTTCAGAAGATATTAATTGACAGATGCACTATAGGTCTACTGTTCTATTAAGGTAACTGACAGACATTATCGAAATACCAATAAAAAAAATTCTTAACAAAACCGATAGAACTTCCGTTGGTTTTTATTTTTATTTTAAATAAAGATGATGTTCGTTTGTCGAATTAATTTTGCGCAAAACTGATTGAGGATAATATTTATATTAACATCATATTTTTTAATTTAATTAACCGATGGAGTCTATGTAAAAATTCAAGATAGATCAACATCTTTTTTTCGAGATGATAATTTTTGATAAATAACTACCTGTTAGTTTTGTCCTTAAAACACCCATGAAATCAACTCTTTGTCCGTAAACATGTCTACAAATAAACAAGAAAAAATTGATACAAATATATCATTTGAGAATCTAGTCACAAAATGTCAAAAAAAAAACTTTTATATATGAATGTGACATAAATAGTCAAACCTGATAATCAATATATATATATATAAAGGAGGAACTTCAGTCCGGTGAAAGCTAGAATTGCTATTTATCTTTTATCTCATTTTTTTGACATTTAATCTTTGTTTTCTAGGAGTATTTATTTATTCATATTTTCAAAAGATTAAAAGTAATTAAATGCATTATTCAATTAGAGGGATCACGTCCCATTCAAATGTCATTTAAAATTAATATATATTTAAGTGAATGAAAGATGAAAAACCAAAAGTCTTTCATTTTCCAAAACTGTAGAAATTTCAGCATATAAAATAAGATGATTTGAGTATTTGGTTTCTTAACTTTGCATCTTCTCCTTTTAAAATGTGATTTCTGTAAGAAAAATTATCTCATATTCTTTCTAAAAATATTGCGTGTAATGAAAAAGGGTGTTACCATCAAAAGATGTGGTGCAATGAATGGAGCTGTTTCTTTTTTAACTAGACATCTCAATTTTGAGATTTGGTATGAAATTCTTTTTGATACGGGGCATTATCCCTGAATGAGTCCTGCCGGAGGCGAGTTCAAATTAATCAAATTTCAATACAAATATCGAATATCAAAAAAAAGTGTGACAACATTTCTCTTCCAGATGAAAGACTTTTAAAGAAGTTGTTGCACTATAATACCTCCTACGAGGAGTTATGAATTGAGGAAAAAATTCATTTTGATCGAGAAATTTATAGGAAGAGTGATGAGAGTATCAAAGAGCAAGAAGAAGAATTTGGAGAAAGAATTAATTTATTTATGAAATTCATATCAAATTAGGAGGAGAATAAGGAAAAAGTTATTTTGTGATTTGAAAGGAGATGTTATTCCATAAACTAGGGGAGGAGGAAGAACAATGATGTAAGAGTAAAATAGTAAAGAAAATGAACGAAAAAGGAAAAAAATTAATAACGTATCAGAATAGTATGACTTAACAAGAAGGAGCCAAAATTAGTGTTAGACATTTTTTCCTACTAATTCTTTATTATTCTTTTTTTTTCTTACAGTATTTATCTGTTTCAGCTTTCCTTATATTTTTTTTTTCATTAAAGTTAATGTTCTCGGAATTAAATTTAGAATGCTTAAAGGCACTAGAAATTTCTCTACTATATGGGTGTTATTTATAATCTATGTCCCATTTAAGTGAAAATTTCTTTCAATTAAGCGAGGACAAAGAAGAACAATACCTAATGATATTTTTTAAGTCGGAATTTCAAGTTTCAAAAGATTTCTCTAAACCCTCTTCAAATTAAAAATGGAAGACTCTTTTAGATACCACTTACTTTACCTTAGAGCATAATCACTCTTTTGACATTATAAAAAATTGACTTCCTTTTTTTTTTAACACATTATAGTTTTTAGTTTGTGAAATAAGTTATAACAAGAAAAGGAGTTCATTTCAAAAGTAAACACATATATTTCATTCGTTCACTTTTACTTGTCATGTTTTGCTTTACGAGAGTCAGTTTGACTAATCTTTAAAGATAAATTGAATTAGCTTAATTAAATATATTAGATTTAAAATTTAAATATTTAAAAACTAAAATTATAATAAATTATAACGTTTCTCATATTAATGATAAAATATTAATTAAAATCCATGCAATTTAACTCGGCAGAAATAAAACGTAACAAGTAAATTAAAGTGAATGGAGAGAGTATTAAGCAAGAAGTAATTACGTTAGATGAAATAAAGAAAGAGAAGGAGACAAATTTGTTTCAATTATACTTTTTGTTTTACTATATTGAATAATAAAAAAATTCACTATACTTTAAAATTAAAAAATTACACACCCCTATAATATAACTTAATTTTGAATACAAATATTTTTTAAATCAAACACTTATATTTTTATATTATGAAAATTCTACAATAACACCTTTATGGGTATATCCTTAACTAATTAGAACATAATTATCAAAAAATAAATTAAAATTAGACTTCACCCTCTATCAAACTATATATCTATATAAAACTAGATAATAAGAGAATAAGGTGGCACACCTCTTTGATCAGGATTGTTGTTTATCTTTTTTGCTTCTTTTTTTTTTTTAAAAAAATAATCTTTCTTTTAATCTATAAAATTTGCACAAAAATATATATATTTAAAATACCTTATTTATCTCTCTCCTCTCCTCACTATTACTACAATCTATTACATTTTCACTCTCCTCATTATTACTACAATCTATTACTTTTCCTTAAATTCCTCATTCTACCTTCTATTTTTACGTTTTCTATTTTTTTTAATTTATCTCTCTTCCTTAATACCATAATTTATTATTATTCGTGAAATTTCTCTTCTTTCCTTATGTTCTTCTTCCCATTAATTACACATAACATAAGAATTTATTTTTTTTCAATAAACTTTTCAACTTTTTCAACAAATTTTTGTTGCCATAAAAGTTTGCAGAAAGTTAAAAGTATCGTTTTTATTGTATCATTAATATTACTCTTTCCATCTCATATTAGTTGGTTTCAATTATACTTTTTGTTTTACTGTAATGAAATTAAAAAAAAAACCTGTATTTTAAAATTTAAAAATTACACACCCCTCTAATATAACTTAATTTTGAATACAAATATTTTAAAATCAAACACTTATATTTTTATATTACGAAAATTCTACAATTACACCTTTATGGGTATATCCTTAACTAATTAGGATATAATTATCAAAAAATAAATTAAAATTATACTTCTCCATCTATCAAACTATATGTCTATATAAAACTAGATAATAAGAAAATAAGGTGGCACACCTCTTTGACCAGGATTACTATTTATATTTTTTGTTTATATGTAAAATACCTTATTTATCTTTCTCCTTTATTACATTCTATTACTTTTTCACTCTCCTCATCATTACTACAATTTATTACTTTTCCTTAAATTCCTCTTTCTACCTTCTATTTTTACGTTTTCTAAATTTTTTTAATTTATCTCTCCTCCTTAATACCATAATTTATTATTATTCATGAAATTTCTCTTCTTTCCTTATATTCTTCTTCCCATTAATTACACATAACGTAAGAATTTATTTTTTCAACAATAACTTTTCAACTTTTTCAATAAATTTTTGTTGCCATAAAAGTTTGCAGAAAGTTAAAAGTATCGTTTTTATTGTATCATTAATACTACTCTCTCCATCTCATATTAGTTGATCATTTTTTTTACACGCATGTTAAGAAATCATAAATAAAAAATAGTTTTACTAATTCACTCCTTAAGAAACTTCTTTGGAACTTTACAAACAAGTGTGAACACTCTAAAAAATAATTAATTGCAAGGGTAATATAGAGAAAAATTAATGGTGACCAATTAATATGAGACAACTATTTTTAGTATACTGATCAACTAATATAAAACAGAGAGAATATTAATTTTTCTAAGACCCTCCTTTTTTCTTCTCCTTCTGTTACGTTAAATTAATCATTATTTTTATTTAGTAAGTCTCATTAAATCTCTCTTTGTTCCTTTCTTTGTACAACATATCAAATTCTAATTTATCTTAATCTCAAACTTCATTTTTTTATAAAACTTTTTACTTTTTTCTTCGGTTGTCCATTTAAATAACTTCTATTACAATTAACACACTAAAATATTCATTCAGTTATAATTATTCAAATGTACATTAATTTTCTATTCATGTTATGTTATTTATTATTTTGATTAATATAAGCACTAAAAACACATCTTTTTCATTGCATAACTTTCTCTATTTGCATTGCATAACTTTCTTCTCTTATATTTCATTATTATCATTTCACTCAAAATGAGAAACATTAATTAGCGCTACTAAACTGCAATAAATATCTAAGAATTATTTTTAGTGAACAAAAGATATTACAGAATTTTGCTGTTCGCAAGAAAGATTAAAAAATATAATAAAATGTCAATTAAGTGTGAAATTGATTTTTTTTCTTGAAAATTTTCATAAATTAATTAGGGGGGGGGGGGGGGGGGGGGACTTTGTTCTTTAAAAAAGGTAATGAGAGTTTCTAATTTTCTGGAGGAATAGAAGAGTATGAGTACGAGAAAAAAAATATTAAAGAATAAAATTTTAAAATATGAGCAAAGGTAAAAGAAACTGAAAATAAGTAATCAAGTGATAGATAAACAAGAAAAAAGGGGAAAAGGGAATTATTTAAAGAATGAAAATGTGATGAATTGAAAAACCTTTTTAGTTTTTTTTTTGTTTTTTGTTTGTTAAATTCTTAATATTTTGAAAAAAAAATTCTTAAAAACATTTATTATAGAAATCTTAAGAAAATAATTGGGATAGGAGGATTAACATTTAGTGTTTACGAGTATTATTTCTTCTTAACTAGATTTCGTAGAATTTTAAAGCAAAGAAGTGGATTAAAAGTACTTTTGCATTTAACAATTTACTAGATAATTTTTTTTTTGAAATAATGTGACTAAATCAATAGCATTTTTTTTAATATTGAAATGTTAAAAGAATTTTTTAATTGTCAAGTTACCGCGCAAAGCGCGGCCAAATACACTAGTTAATATACAAAATAACATCAACATATCAAAAGACAATCATCATACATTTAATGTCTTTAAGGCATGCTTTAAAGTATCACAAAGTTATATGAATGCATAACTATTGATTGATCAAGATACGCTTAGTTATGTACATAAATAATAAAAGAAAATAAATAACTAATGGTACAAGAATAACAAGTACTTGTGTATAGCTAGTAAGAATTAATAGGGTTGTTCAAATAGTCTTTTTGAACGGACATCTGAAATAGGATAAAGTCGAGCACAAAACAGATCTAGGTTACAAACAAAGAATAGACATACCTTCTGATAACTCGAAAACATAAGGTTTCTATTAGGAAAATAGTATTCAAGTTTTATGAATGAGAACACAAATGAATTTTTGCGCCTCCACGATCTTTTTAAAGCGTCAATCTTCATTTTTGATATTTACGTAATAACGATTTTAAAAGGGTAATTAGTTTCTTACCTATTCATAATTTATTGATAGATTGAGTTAAACATTCAAAATAATTTTTTTTTAATGAATAAAATTATGTCTTACCTGAAAAGTTAATTGTTATCATCATAGAAACCTCTAAACATTAAAGGGAGGGGGAGAGAGAGAGTTATCAATAAAATAATTTATTTTCAAATGATTAATATGGTTTCTACTTATTTTAGAGTAACTTGAACCACCTAACTTGTAAGTCATATCTATCCTCATCATCTTACTCTTTTTTTTTTTTTGAACCCTCAGAAAAATCCACAATTTCTACCGCAGCTTCTATCCTTCTTGTGAGCACTCTGTGATAAACACTTTGTGGTAACCTGTTCATTCTTCAATAGCTTGCAAATCACACAGGAGATGTAAATCGCACTAGGCAAACCTCATGCGACGAGCTCATAGTTAAGCGACAGATGAAGACTGGATTTAATCCCAGGTCTCTCACATATTAATCTACTAGTATTGGGAACGTGCGTTGCACGCTAATCCTCTACTGCCCTATAAAATTCATATAGGCCTAATCTCTTGTTGATACTTATTTATTAAATTATATTTTTATATATGTTTCTTTATATACAAATATAACAGTGTCAACTAATTTCTTTCATTTAAGTTTTAGTTATTTATTTGCAAAATTTGAAATACTAAATTATGTAAAATTAAGTAAGATAATATAGCATATAATAGTATGTGATACAATGATGAACTCTTGCTCTAAATTTAAGAAAAGCACGTAAATATATCTAACGAAGTTACATGTTCTACTACATGTAATAGAATCTCCATCTAACATTACATGTTCAATTAATTTATCAAAATTATAAACTTAAAATAAATTATAAAAATTGAAATAAAGAATGAAAAATAAAGAAAAAACTTTGTAATTTCAAGCCAATCAACGTGAAAAGCAATAAGATATGCATGTCATCATATCATGCAAAATAAGAGAATTAGCTAAATAAAGCAATATATTAATGAGAAAAAAAAAAGAATGAGCAACAAATAAAAAAATTACATAAGAATTATAAGATGATGAAATACACAAAAGCTTTGTCACCATAATACTTTTACTAAGAATGAAAAACTCTACCTGAAAATATACTGGAATACTATCTTATTTTAAACCTCATGATAGTACTAAGATTAAAATACACAACTATTATAGATATTAATAAAAGAACAATTAAATAAATGAGTGCTAAACTATATGAAACTCCAAGATAGAAAGAAAACTTTTAACATAAACTATAAAAGAAAGTAAACAGATCAGAACAAAGAAATGGATCCTTCAACAAGATAACATATCAATAAAATGAACAAAAAACCTTCGATTCATCTCTCTTTACATTTAGGGTTTCCTAAACACTATTAGGCATAAATTTCAGCACTAAATTAACTTGCTTGTGTTTTCTTTTCTCGAACACATATATTATATTCTATGCTCCCACTTTGAAATGGACAATTGATGTGTGTAAGTCAATTTAATTTTCTCATGTAGCTAATGAACTTATATAGGTATCTTTTGGGAAGGCAAAAGGGTTTCATAAAATTTTACATAAAATAGTATTAGAGTGTTACAATCATAATTAATATAGGTATTAACAATGAATAGGGAGATGGGAGAAGTTGGAAAGATCATATAAATGGATATTAAGATTAAGATATATATTAAAAAAACAATTATAGGAGAGGAAAAAGTTGACTATTTGTATTTAGAAAAGTCCAACAAATAAGATAAAAAGAAAGGTGAGGGAAAAAAAAGAGAGGAAGAAATATTTCAAGATTTTATAATGTGGACGTTACTTTTGTTTTCAAATTTAATGAAGATGATTTATTAGAATTCACTGAATTGACTCGGCGTTTAAAAGTCACACAAATTCCAAAAGATACAAGAAATTTAATATAGCAGTGGAAAAGACTTTTAATGACTTAATTATTATTTATTTAATTTTAAAAAAATTAACATTAATAAATAAACATTTTAAAGGTATTATGGTCTTTCAACTTTCAACTTTGGGGCTTCCTACTTTTAATAATATATAATAATAATAATTAGTTTATTAGCACTTGCTTTGTTCATTTTATAATTAAAAAACTTGTTATCTAAGTAAAATATTTTTTCATTAAAACAACTAAATTACACATAAATTTAGTTTCATGTTTATCTTTATGACCTCCAATGGATGATTATAATTTTTTCACTTATCATTTTAATTAAAAAAAAGTTTTTTACTTTTTTGTGAAATCTCCTTAAAATGGACTTTACCCCCCCCCCCCCCCCCAAACACACACACACATATTTTTAAAGTGTTAATCTTCATTTTCTTCTACTCAAGTAATCACAAATACAAAGAATAATAGATTTTTAAAGAATGATTAAATACAACATAGATTTACTTGCTCTCCAAGCTCTAGCCTTCTTGTTGCTTTCTTGGACTCTTGTGGATGGTCTTTGACCCTTGAGGAATGTCCTCAAGGTCAAAGGCCCTTTCGCACGAATCTTTTACTATTCAAAGTTTCTTTTTTCTTTTACTTATGTTTACATCTATTATTGCATTACTTAGATAATCGATCCACTAGTAACGGGTACCAAATGGAACTAGATTTAACATGCATGCTCTTGGCCTCATCTGTAAATTCAACTATACTTTTTTCAAGCTAAATGGTTTGGCGCTTCCCGTGGGGCTAGAGCAGTTATGTGTGGATCTAGTTCTGTTGGCCCTATTGGCTTAGTTTTCTGTTTGTGTTGAGGGAACTGATGGAGTAGCATAGCACAGAGAACGGGAGGAGCTAGGTGAAGGCGCTGAAGTGAATCTGTTCCTATTAGGATTCATTGAGGGTTTGATGCGGGAGATCATTGCTCCGATAGAGGAAGTTCCAGACATGTAGAGAGAGTTTAAGGGAGTTTTGGCTCTAGGAGAGGAAGGTGAATTGACCCATATGGGGCTTGGATTGGGTAAATACCCATATGAAACGTACATGAGAGAGCCCAATACTGGCTTTGTTGAGATACATTCCTGGATGGAGTAGAAGTCGAAAGAAAATGTCGGAGCTTATGCTAAAGCACTGAGCCCTGAAAGTGTGGCCAAATCTTCATAACTCGGTATAAATAGAAGGAATTGGGAAGAGTGACCTCGAGATATGAGATATGGAGAAAAAGCATCGAGTCAAAATAGACCCTATCCGAGGTTAAATCGACCATACTTCATCGGGGATAACTCAATGAAAAGGTGTTCTGGGAAAGGGATCAACCCCAGGAAAAATGAGGTAATATTGAGTTGTCTTGAGGCCCATTCGGGTTGTTTCGTATGGTCGTCTCCTAACCCTGCAGGCACCGCTCTGAGGATAGCTATGCATGAAGCAGAAGTCAGACCAGGGTAACCCCTCGGGAAGTCAACATGACGCATCATAAATTGGAAAGGTTGGTGAGAATGACATAAGTAGAAACAAGAAAGAAAGTGAGTGACAACAAAGTCTCTGGCCAGAAGCTTGAGCCTCCCTCTACCCTCATATGCCAGTCTCTATCTGGAGATGAATTCATGCGGTAAGGGTTTTTATGCAAGTAGCATCGGGTGTTGTAGGATAAAATATAAAGTTTTTGTTTCAAACTTGTAAAATCCGACTGCCTTGTGCGCGGATCCAAGCCTTAGCTATGTGAAGAATAAATAGAACAATTCTTTGCATAATAATGCACTAGATAACCATCATGCTCGTGGTTTGTAATTAAAGCCAGCCTGACCATTGAAAGTCGAGATTAAACTTCAAAATGCCCTAGGGACATGCTCTCGAATTAGGGGCTCACTCCCGTATCAGGGACTCGCACACAGATTAGGGAATCACTCCTGTATCAGAGACTCTCTCCCGAATCAAGGACTCACTCCCAAATCAGGGACTCGCTCCTGAATCAGAAAATTTTTCCCAAGTTAGGGACTCAAGAGGATCTTCAAAGAATTTGCTTTTTAAAGTACAGATTTGTTCTTTAAAAGCCAAGACCCTCGGTGGAACTCTAAAACACTAGGGACTTCCTGCACACCGAACGAAAGCCTAAAGAAATGGAACTTAGGTCAATGATAAGAGAGGCAAATTAAGCTGATAATTGCTGCTATGAAATTGAAACAGAATGATCACCCATAAGCAACATAGCAAAGCCACCTCCAAAGATGGCCTCATCCTCAATGAAAGATTCCTGACCCCCAAAGAATTAAAACCTAAGTCTAATTTATTGTTGAGGGTGTAAGGCCAACCTTTCCCAAATAGTACACCCTCAGTATCAAGGAGATGTCTTCGCTTAGTGGCTCAACACATAAACATTTTAATTCATGGGATCCCTCTTGAGGAATAGAGGAAAAAGAAGAGGCTCAATGTCCCAAAATGGATGGGGAGAGTCCATCTCCCAATCCAATAACATATCGATAAGATTCGCCAAAAATAAAAATAAAACTAGTTGAAATGGACATCTCTGATCATTGCTCCAAACTTATCTTCTTAGCCCAACTCAGAGCCATCGGACAGCCTCTCGAAAGGGTGTGACACTCCCATACCTTTTCCCCAAGAAAAATATGATAAATGGAGTTTCGGGTCTTCACCATAAGAGGACGAGGTCATTAAATTTTGGACCCTCAAAAGTGACAACTGCATCGGGGTAATGAGGGAGCGCGAATAAGAAGGCACAGTCGCAAAAGCAACAAGCCAAGAATTCATGAAATATTTCCTTCATATAAAGACGCAAAAAAGGATTACAACTGATATGCCCTAAAAAGTTGGATTGAATTTTACAATACTTTCTTCTAAGTGACTCAACTGCTAAGATTATATTCCTAGAAAATTGCGTGATTCTACTGTGTTTTTTGCACTTGACTGGGTGGACAGTTGACCGGAAGATAACTTCGATTCGCCCGGCCAATTCTGCAAAGCCTATCCGTGCTGATGATATCAGACATGATGAGCGTAGCTACGGCCCACCATCGACAGAATCCTTCCCACGCTATCACATCTAACATTGTCTTTCAAAGAACTCAACATAATCACCGACCTAAGGGTGCCATCATCCAAGGGATTTGGTAGGATTGGAATAACGCTGAATCTGAGCTCCTACTGACAGATGCTTAAAAGGCCACAGATCGATTGATTGGAACCCTTGCCTTGGTGCCACAGTAGGTAAAGAGACGACGCAAGAATATGGGTTCTTAGGGAGTTACTTCAATAAAATTTGGCCAAAAAGTTCAAGAGGCTCCCCTCCATTTCTCCCCATGACATAAGATCCATCTTCAGTACAAACGACTCTAAAATCATTAACATGTGGAAGAACTACTCCATTCAAGGGCCTATCCCTAAGAAAGCAGTAGGCCAACAGTGATAATTACCTAAAGATGGGTGAATGAACATACATAAGTAGGATAGACCCTGTGTTAAAGTCCTAAGATCTTTAATATACTGAGAAACCACTGAGGTGATGTCCACACCTTTGGACAATCCAAATGGGTAGTGGTCAATCACTGACCGACCTTGCTGTCCTCATCTTTAGTTTTACTCTCAACTACTACCTCATCCTCAACAAAAAACTGGAGAGTCTGTAGAAAGGACTCACTCTAGGGTCGAAGACAAGGGGGAGAAGCCAAAGGAAGAAAATATTTTTCAACTAAAAATGAAAATTCTCTCTATAACTTATTTGAAAATAGTGGAAAATTGAGTGAGGGGTGATGGGAAAGGGAGAAAAGTTGAAGTTGCTTTGATAGTCCAAAGCATGGCCAAAGCTTTTTAAATGTTCCCAGCGAACTGCCTCAACATGACCAATCAATAAGAGCCATGTGGCATCAGCTGTTAAAGCTAGAAGGCATGGCTTGATGGTTCACAAAAACCAAAGTGTCTAAGAACTATCTTTTTCAATCCCCATAGAAACTGCCTGATAACCAAGGAAGATATTTTTAGATCTCCTCGTGCCTTGAGGCAAATTTAGTAAAGTAGGTAAGAAAGAACGTTCAAATTTCATCTTTTATTATCAATATTCATTGAAATCTCTGAGGGTATGTTTAAAAGAAAGCAAAAAAAAAATTGTACAAAGTTAACAAAAAGTTGAGGACCCGATAAAAGGTCACTACTCGCTGGGCTTCTGACTTGAGGGTTGCCAGATATTTCCCCGTCGGAGAGATCTTTAGCAGATGTGGACATGGGATACTCAACACACGCGGAAGCTTGAGCAAGGCTCATTAAGGGTCGAACTCAGAGATTTTCTCCTCAATATTAGAGCCTCCAACTTCCACTTCCTCGAGGGTTTGAAGCCTGGTTTTTTGAATAACAAGTGCTTTGTCCAAGTTCGATATGTACCTCCACTGATGAAATTTCTAGTCCTCAAAATTTATTTTCCTTTCTAATGGGTGCACTTCATTACGAAGGGAATACAATGGAGTCAGGGGAGAATTAACACATGCGGCGTTTGACTGGAACTGCCAGTTCATCTCAAAGAGGATAGACTCATCGATAGTAAGGGCCTTGATATGTCTCGCTTAGAAAGCATTGAGCTTTTTGTATGACACAACTTTCTCAGATAGATTCGCGACATCATGAACATGGTGTCTATCTTATCTTGGGTCACTGAGAACTTAGCTCTTAGTACCCTGATCTCATAATCTTGAAGGGCCAATAAATCAGTAGTCGCCAATGGGTCCCAAGATATGGAGAGTTTCTCTTACAAAGAATTGACCTCCACTGTGAGCATGTTTTTCTCCTTTAGGTAAATATGGTGGCTATAGGAGGTCACCGTATGGGCATGCATCAAGAAAAGATTGAGAAAAGGCGTTATAATAAGAGGATTAGCAGAAAAATGGTAAGAAAGTGCTCAAGGGATTAAAGAATTTCGTACATGTGTAGTGCCATGAGAGCTATTATTCAAGTGACACTCAATGCAGACCTAGTCAATCCACTCCCAGTCATGTTGTAGAACCATGGGTGCAGATAATTGGTTATTTATTTTGGCCTAGAAAGAAAGTCAACCTCTGAGGGAATCCTTAAATTAATGTCTCGCCATTGAGAAGGATTGTAAATGAGAGATGGAAATATGCTCAATACGCCAAGAGGATACTCGAGTACTCAGAACTCCTTGGGCCTAACACCACCAGAGGAATGAGAGCAGTAGGCCAAACTAGGTGAGGATTCTGCAGGAAAACCATGAACGAGGGATGAAGGCCCAGAGATAATACATTTGCAAAACACCATCATATTGGACCTAACACCCTGACTTGGTGAGGGACCCCCTGCATAATATGAACTTGTTAATAGAGGCAGAGGATGGAAAAAATACGTGTATGCATTGGCAATTATATCTATCTCCCAAAATAGTCCGCGAGAATCTAGCATACTGTGCATGTTTCTACCTAAAGATCGGTCGCCTGCGATGAGGACTTCATCAGATGAACTCTCATCACCAGCCTCGTCACCTCTAGAGATCATCGCTGCTGGTGATACTTTTCTCTCCCAGGATTCGCTACGAGAATCTCTTACCAAGGTATACTGATTGGAAGTGAAATAAAATGCAACCACTTGGGGAGGAAGAAGAATGGAGCCACTAGTCAGGCTTGAAATAGAAGGAGATAACTCAAATTTTTTTTATAGGTACGAAGTAATCAAAATAGTTGAAATTAGAAGAAACCAAACCATGGGGCTTGGCTCTCCACTATTGGTCGTAAGTAATCTTCATCCCTGTCTAGCTTTCAACGGAAGAAATCCTCAAGATCTTGGTGATCCATGTCTTGGCATTGACAAATAATGCGTCTAGGGTTGCTACATTTGGTAGCTATTTTGGAGCTGAGATGAAAGCGGGAAGGTCAGAAGATATTATTTAAGAGTTACACACATAATGAAGGAATCATAAAAGCATAGGTACTCATGGTGGGAGTTCCAAGGAAGCTAGAGAAATTCCTTGGATAGGTATTCACAGGCTACGGTAACAAACCTGTCCGTCCAACCTCTATCATGGATTTCATCCAAAATCGGGAAGAGGGTTCTTTGTCCTCTATCCATTGCGGAAAATATGAGAAGAATATAGGATAAGAAGATGATACAACAATAGTCTTTCCCTGACCTTGACTGAGAGAATATGGAGACAGTCCATCGTTCTCCACACGCCATTGCCAACTTGGCCCTAATTCAGCCAAAATCTTATACAAAATGCCGCGATCAGTTTCAAAATGGATAATTCAAAACCCAGAATAAAGGGATAAGTATGGATGAAAGATTAATCGGGCTAGGAAGAAACGACTCTCTCTAAACATCATGACACCTCCGTACGAAGGGATTTGAGGAATTCACAGTCATGGCAAATAGTTGGGATATCACTTTTTTTACTAGGGAACCGAGTTTGCTAACCGACCAGAGTTTGGTATCTTCAACTTTGAAATCATTTCCAAGAATAGGTATGGACGAAGGAGTAATCGGGCTGGGAAGAAACGACGCTCTCCAAACATCATGACACTTCCATACAAACAGATTTAAGGAATTTGCAGTCATGGCAAATAGTGGGGAAATCGCTCTTTTTTACCAGGGAACCTAGTTTGCTAACCAATCAGAGTTTGGAATCTTTGACTTTAAAATTGTTAACAAAGTGAAACGTCACCAAAAAGATCTAGCTGATAGAAGGTTCAAATACTGTAGAGGCTATGTTTGAGCAAAATCAAAGGATCAGGGGACCCTAAGAAGAAAAGTAGGAATTGATCAAGAGGAAGAGATCAAAGGAGATTCAGTGGAAGGATCATAATTTAAATGAAGGAAGAATATTGCGCGGGGAAGAAGAAACATTTTTCACTTTGGGGAGGCATCGTATCAGACAACGAACACCTGCAGAGCAAGCCTTAATGATGAGAAATGCTTTGAGTTTGGAGAGACTGTCAGACGAGTCTAGGGTTTAAATTGGAAGTCTTTTCCACTCCTTAGCCACCACTGTCACGGCACCTAAGAAGTGGAAGGACTATTTGTATTGGGTAAAGATACCCGAGGGGAGTAGAGAGACGGAACCTCTTGGGATAGGATATCTTCGGAGGGCAAGGAGGTGTTTCAGGTTAAGAGGAATCCTTCTATCAGAACATTCCTGAAGAGGACTTCACGAGATGATGCCTCTCTGTACCGATAGAGTCAAATAACGTGAGGAAAAAATATAAGGGGACAAGAGCGTCCGGACTGTTAGAAGCACAAATACGTATTGTACCTGTCCGGCCTAGGCTGCAAATACAAGTTGGCACCTATAACAGATACGACATCTGGTGCTATTTCATTAGAGATTATATAGAGTGCTTTGATTGGTCACTAGGCTCATATTGTAACCTATAAATAAGGATCTCCTCTTGGTAAAATGTGGACACACAATTTGTAACCTAATGTCACGACCCATCTACTGGGCCGTGCGGGCACCTACTCTAATCCACCTAGATAGGAGAACCCTTACTACCCGAACCAACAGGCAATGCGGAAAAGAAAATAAACCATTAAATAAGTCCCTTAAATACATGAGAAATCCTTTTTACAAATAGTTTAGAAAAATAAACGACTTAAAAAATTTGCGGAAAACATTTACAATATGAAACAACCTCTCCAGAACCTAGTCTAAGCCGGTACAAGAGCTTCTACAAGATGAGTATATGACATAAGATGACACAACTCCCACCATAAAAGGAAAGTAGGAGCTGCTGGAAGATCACCTCAATCCTGAACCTGTGAAACATCACCAATCCTGCAACCAGATTATACCCAAAAAAGTATAGCAAGAGTGGAATCAGTACAAACACACGTACTGGTAGGCATCATTGGCAGACCCGAATTCACTCCTACCATCATATAAAAATCAAGATAAAATGCACAAGGTAAATGCTTCATCCCTTTTAACATCACTTTTATCAATCCCCCGTTTCGGAACCGACTATCCTAACCTTTAGACTTACCAAGTCACCTTGTCACATAAAATTCCTAAGTCACCTTGACACCTAGACTTCCCAAGTCACCTTGACATCTATACTTCCCAAGTCACCTTGTCACCTAGACTTCCGAAGTCACCTTAATATCTAGACTTTCCAAGTCACCTTGACATCTAGACTTTCCAAGTTACCTTGTCCCCTAGACTTCCCAATCCTTGACATCTAGACTTTCAGAGTCACCTTGACATCTAGACTTTCTGAGTCACCTTGACATCTAGACTTTCCAAGTCACCTCCTTAACTAGATATTCAAACTTAACCCAACTAACTGCTCAACTAAACCACTTATACCCGTGGTAGTACTTACCAGTGTCCGGAGCCTTCACGGACCTCAATGATAACTTTCCATCCTGGTTATAACAACCAACAACTACAACCCCAGACTTTCAGTCTTACTCCCAATTTACCAATCACATGAAATTCACCTAGCAACCATTGACACATTCAATGACAATAACGGAGTTATATCTAAGTCTCTTTCTAATCCCAAAACCCGGACACTCCAAGGATCCTCTAACTACACCTAAGTGTTCCACAGGCTACCCGGTCTACACCAAGACCAACCCTTAATTTATTAACCACAAATAATTTCTGATCGCCATTAGTACACTTAATGACAACAACTGTGAACTCATAACCTCTTTTACATAGTCCGGACCCACCCGGATCCCCCTAAAACATCTAGGTGTTAACATGGAAAACTCGGTCTACACCAAGACCAATTAATAACCCACATAATAAACTAGCCTACACCAAGACCAACCGGCAAAATAATATAACAACCCAGCCTACACCAAGACCAAACTCACAATATCATATAACAACCCGACCTAAACCAAGACCAAACTCACAATATAATATAACAACCCGGCCTACACCAAGACCCAACTCACGATATAATATAACAATCCGGGCTACACCAAGACCAAACTCACAATATAATATAACAACCCGGCCTACACCAAGACCCAACTCACAATATAATATAACAACCCAGCCTACACCAAGACCAAACTCACAATATAATATAACAACCCGTCTTACACTAAGACCAAATAATGATCAACATAATAACCCAGTCTACACCAAGACCAGCTTAACCAAATATAACAGAATTCTCGGCCTCTCACGGACCATAAGTAATTATCACATTTCAATAAAACATCCCGGTCCACTCACGAAACTAATAACAGTTAATGCAATACAACAATATCAATGCAATGATGCAGTAAAATAAACCCGTACCAGGCTTGGTACCCGAGCCAACTGTTAGTATTTTGTACCAGGCATGGTACATGAGCCAACTATTTGTTATACCTGTATCAGGCGTTATTTCCCGTGCCAACTGTTAGTATACCTATACCAGGTATGGTACCCGAGCTAACCAAATGTCAACAATCCACAGTCAAAATAATGAACAAAACAACTTGTAAACCAACAAGAAACACACCGTTTAATTCACCAACTGTAAAACAGGACCCTTAGACATTCTACACAATTCTTCTAAGTCATGCAATTCATACAAACACTTAGATAAGAGTACAAAATATACAACATTCACAGAAATTCGTAAGCCATCACCTACCCCATTCCGGGTACACTATGAACCGTCAAATCCCATCCCAAGACTACCCTAGTTGCCCCTTTAAATGTGAAGTTAAATACATTTATTACTGACCCTCTTCCTAGGTCTAAATACAACCTAGGAAAACCCTTCCCAGCCTTAGAACACAACCAAACAATTATCCTAATTATACCAATTAGTCTAGAACTTCCGTTCCTTACACATTTGTTAATTACTAACCCTTTTTCGATTCTCCGAACCTTCTGATATTCTAGTTTCCACATTTTTATCAGCAAAATCACATAATTTAAGCAATGCCTAGAATATCACAACACCCTATTCCCATTCTACCATTTTCAAAGTAATCCAACAATTCAACAACTTCCTCCAGACTCTGTGCCTGAAGGCCTAACCATGGATTCTCCCTTTCATTCTATACAATAATACAAAAATGAAAGCGGTCAATCTACTCTTGAAAGACACCTAGCCTACCTGGATGCCGAGCAGCAGCAATGGTGCATTTTTGGCTCAGTGAGTGCGTTCTTGGCTGAACGATGGTCCTAGAATCTGCTATTCTGCGTCCCTTCAGCCATGACCCCTCCTCCTTAATATTTTCTAGCCTTGGAGCATCCTGGAAGGGTTTTTGGAGGAACCCTCGTATGTTTTCCAACTGAGGAGAAGAGAATTTATAATAAAATCCTGTCTCAAGCTACTGCCTCCCGTAGCTCCACTATAGCGGTCTACTCCTCCGCTACAGCGGTTCCGCTATAGCGAAATAAAATACCGCTATAACGGAGTGACGTCAGCCCGAATTATTTTTGAAAAAACTAGAAATTTTCTATGACATCACCCTACTTACCCCGAATGAATTTTTAACTATTTTCCCTAAATTTACGAAATCGGGAAAAATTAACATAACGACGGATCCGGTCGTTACACCTAATACAATAATACATCATATTTTTACTTGCTCTGTAAGATTTAGACTTCTTGTTGCTTTCTTGTTATTTTTGGACTCTTGTGGGTGGACTTTGACCCTTGAGGCACGTCCTCAAGGGCCCCTTAGCATGAATCCTTTACTGTTCATAGTTTTTTTCTGCTTTTACTTACGTTTACATCTATTATTCCATTACTTAGATAATCGATCCACTAGTAACGGGTTCCAAACGGAACTAAATTTAACGCGTGTGCTCTTAACCTCATCTACAAATTTAACTGTATCATTTTCAGGGTAAACAAATAGATATGCCAAAAAAATTTCTTTTGAAAAACAATCAGCAACATGTTGCTGCCTCATTTCACAACTTGGAAGATTCACAAGAAGAACTACATGACGGCGGTGGTGTTATGAGTTGGAAGAGAAGAACTTCATCAAGAAAGATTAATTAGACTATTGAAAAACAACTAGGAACCTGCTATTGTTGGCAACGTAATCAGCTTTGTGGGTCAGGAGTTAGTTTGTTGCATTTATTTAGGAGTCAATAAGTTGTTTTCTAGTCTTTAGGCTGCAGGACTAGTGGAGTAGTTTAGATTTAGATTTATTAGGAAGTAAGAAACGTGTTGTTTTATTTAGTAGTTTTATCTATTTAAGGACTCTTCTAATTGAGTATTTTGTAACGTCAAATACAGAGAAAATTTCCACACTTGCAGAGTCTCTCTTTTCTTTTCACTGCTGCAGTTCATTATCTATCATTTGGTATCAGAGCCAGCGTTTTTTCTTCTTCTATTTGCAGTACTACTGCAGCGGCAAAACATGTCCTCTGAAAATTTTGTTCAGCCCGTTATTCCGTGCTTCGATGGTCATTACGACCATTGGAGCATGTTGATGGAGAATTTCCTTAGGTTCAAGGAATTTTGGTCAGTTGTCAGTATTGGCATGCAAGAGCCGATGACTGGCACTGCTTTGTCAGAAGTACAAAAAGCAGAGTTGGACAGTCTAAGGTTGAGAGATCTCAAGGCAAAAAATTATCTTTTCTAAGATATTGATCGCTCAATACTGGAAACTATTCTCTGCAAGGATACTTCTAAGAAAATATGGAATTCCATGAAGAAGAAGTATCAAGGAACATTGAAGGCAAAAAGAGTGCAACTTCAAGCACTCCATGGTCAGTTTGAGACTCTACGTATGCAAGGTGGTGAGTCAGTAACATATTATTTCTCTAGGACGTTGTCTATCGCAAACATAGCAAAAATTTGGAGGATGTTACCATCATTGAGAAAATACTTCTCTTAATGACAACAAAGTTCAATTATATTGTTTTCTCCATTGAAGAATCCAAGGATATCGATACTCTTTCTATTGATAAGTTGCAGTGTTTTTTGTTGGTGTACGAACATAAAATAAACCAACAAGACAAGGATGAAGTAGCATTGAAGGCAACAACATCCTGGAAAAGATCAGATCAGATCAGGAGAAAGAAAAATGGAAGGGAAAAAATTTACACCACCAAAAGGAGAAGAGCAGAGTTGGTGATTCTCAAGAAAAAAGACATGACAAGTCTCATGTTGAATGCTATCGATGCCATTGATTTGGTCACTATCGATCTGAGTGTCGTACCAATTTAAATAGAAATCATAATGGAAGATCTAACTTTGCAGAGATAAATGAAGATGCGCAAACGAAGGAAGAAGAAGAAGTTTCACTTTTGATGGCATATCATTCCAAAGAGAAAGTTTCTACTAATTTATGGTATCTCGATACTGGCTGGAGTAATCACATGTCTGGGCAGAAAGAGGCATTCTCAAAGTTGGATGAAACTTTTCGAGGTACTATGAGATTTGGAGATAATTCAGTGGTCTCTTCCATGGGAAAAGGGAAGGTACAACTCTCAACCAAAAATAACTCTGTTTACTATAGGTGATGTGTTTTATGTCCCTGCTCTGAAGACAAATTTATTAAGTGCTGGGCAACTTCAAGAAGATGGATATGAAGTTAATATCAAAGGTGGAGTGTGTAAGATACGAGATTCTCGTTTGGGGTTGATCGCTCAGATTAACATGTCAAATCGCTTTTTCCCTTTACATCTTCACAACTCCACAAAATCTTATTTTACTGCAAAAGTGAAAGATGATGCCTGGAAGTGGCATTTTCGTTATGGGAATTTAAATTTTGGAAGCTTGAAGTTCTTAAAGCAAAAACAGTTGGTGTTGGGTCTTCCACAACTTGAATCTCCCGATGAAGTATGTGAAGAGTGTGTAATTAGCAAACAACACCGTGAACCATTTCCGACAGGCAAATCTTGGAGGGCAAAGAAGGTGCTAGAGTTGGTGCACTCAGATATCTGTGGTCCGATAAGTACTACATCTAATGGATGTAAACGCTATTTCATTAGCTTCATTGATGATTATAGCAGAAATACATCGGTCTATTTTTTAAGAGAAAAATCTGAAGCATTTGAAACTTTTAAGAAGTTTAAAGTGCTTGTTGAAAATGAAGTTTGCCATCAAATTAAGTGCTTGCGGACTGATGGGGGTGGTGAATACAACTCACAAAAATTTGTATAATTTTGTAAGAACATGGAATTAAAAGGAACCTTACAACAGCCTACACACCTCAATAGAATGGTGTGTGTGAAAGGAAAAATCACACAATTCTTGATATGGTTCGTATTCTTTTGAAGAGAAGTGGCTTACCAAGAGACTTTTGGGCAGAAGTAGTTTGTTGGAGCATTCATATATTGAATAGATATCCTACCAGCTCTATTCGAAATATGACACCTCATGAAGCATGGAGCAGGCATAAACCAAATGTTGAGTACTTTCGAATTTTTGGGTGTATAGCATATGCACACATTTCAGATGTTGCAAGGAAGAAGTTGGACGATAAAGGTCAGAAATGTATTTTCCTTGGTATTGATGACAAATCAAAAGCTTATCGCTTGTTCAATCCTATAACCAAGAAAATTGTGATTAGCCGAGATGTTATTTTTGATGAAGAAGCAATCTGGAATTGGAGCGATAACAGTTTGTTTCAAAATATTCCATTTTTTGTTGAAGAAGAAGAACCAGAATGACCTTTCAAGATCAGCTCACAAGCAATTCCAACAATACAATATGCTGGAGGTGTTGAACACTAATCAGGTGATGCCCAGTTCAACAATGAATGTCCTCAATATAGCAGAGGTGCGCCGATCTGGATGGAAGATTATGAGGTATATGGGATCAATAAATCTAGAAATACAGTCAGGCACTTTTCTTTATTTTCAGATTGTGACCCTATCTCATTTTCCCATGCCGTCAAAGATCCAAAGTGGCAGCAAGCGATGGATGAGGAAATTAAAGCAATTGAAAGAAACAACACCTGGGAATTAACAGATCTTCCAGCAGATCAGAAGATCATTGTTGTCAAATGGGTTTACAAAACAAAGTTGAAGGAAAATGGAGAGGTCGACAAGTACAAAGCTCGCTTAGTTTGCAAAAGGCTATAAGGGTGTTGACTATGAAGAGGTGTTTGCTCCAGTTGCACGGTTAGATACCATAAGATTGGTGATTGCTTTGGCTGCTCAAAATACTTGGAAAATCTTCCAGTTGGATGTGAAGTCTGCCTTCCTACATGGTGAACTACAAGAAAAGGTATTTATCGAACAACCTCCTGGCTATGTGAAATTTGGTGATGAGAGTAAAGTGTTTAGATTGAAAAAGGCTCTATATGGACTAAAACAAGCTCCAAGAGCTTGGTACAGTCGTTTAGATGCTTATTTTTCAAGGGAGGGATTTTGAAAGTGTCCATATGAACATACTCTTTATATAAAAAAGAAGGGTGCAAGGGTCTTAATGGTGTGTTTATATGTGGATGACTTAATTTATACCGGAAGTGATATGGGTATGATTGAGAATTTTAAGAAGTCCATGATGGTTGAGTTTGACATGTCGAATTTGGGAATGATGCATTATTTTCTTGGTCTAGAGGTGAAGCAATCTGCTGCTAGTACTTTTATTTCTCAAAAGAAATATGTGAAAGATATTCTGGACAGATTCCAAATGAAAAATTGCAACTCTGTGAGCACACCAATGGAGAAGGGTGTGAATCTCGTCAATGATCCTGAAGGTAGAAAGGTGGACAACACTTTATATAAGAAAATTGTGGGAAGCTTGATGTATTTGACGGCAACAAGGCTTGATATTATGCATGCTGTAAGTCTCATTAGCAGGTTCATGGAGAGTCCAAAGGAAATGCACTTACAAGCTGCCAAGAGGATTCTACGGTACTTGAATGGTACCAGTAACTTCAAAATTTGTTACAAGACGAAAGCAGCTGGAGACTTGGTTGGTTACACTGATAGTGACTGTGCTAGAAATCTTGAAGACAGGAAAAGTACATCAGGATATGTTTTTATGTTGGGGTTTGGAGTCATTTCTTGGTTTTCAAAGAAGCAACCTATTGTTACTTTGTCGACTACCGAGGCAGAGTATGTCGCTGCAACATCATGTGCTTGTCAAGCTGTTTGGTTGAGGAATATTCTTGAAGAACTTCATTTTAAGCACGAAAGACCAACGCCAATTTATTGTGACAACACTTCGGCAATTAATCTTTCAAAGAATCCAGTTGAACATAGACGAAGTAAGCATATAGATGTGAAGTATCACTTCTTGCGTGATCTAGCTAAGGATGCAAAGATAAGCCTTATTTATTGCAGAAGTGAAGAGCAAGTTGCAGACATGTTCACAAAGCCCCTAAAACCAGTGTCATTCCTAAAGCTGTGTGATCAACTTGGTGTTTGCAAATTAAACTGAAAGATGTTTCAGTTTAAGGGAGGGAATGTTGGTAACGTAATCAGCTTTGTGGATCAGTAGTTAGTTTGTTGCGTTTATTTAGGAGTCAATAAGTTGTTTCCTAATCTTTAGGCTGCAAAAGGAAGTAAGAAACGTGTTATTTTATTTAGTAGTTTTATCTATTTAAGGACTCTTCTAATTGAGTATTTTGTAACGTCAAATACAGAGAAAATTTCCACACTTGCAGAGTCTCTTTTTTCTTTTCATTGCTGCAGTTCATTATCTATCAGCTATTGTCTCATTGGATAACTTGGAAGACTTTCAAGAAGATCTACATGATGATGATGGTGTTAAGAGTTTGCAAAGAAGAAATTTAACAAGAAATATTTGGAATAAAATCCTATTAATAGATGACGATGAAATTAATGATCGAGACACAAAAAAAATCAAAAAGAACTACAATAAAAAATATTAGGAAGATACGAAACCTATTAATATATAGATGATGATGAAATTAGTAATCGAGACACAAAAGGGCAAGAAGTAGAGTCCTTATTATTGATTCCGAACCATAAAATTATCGGATTCTATAATGCTTTTATGTAAAGTGACTGCAGTGTGTTGACGTAGGAATTTATCTATTACTGTCGTTTAACTTTTGTTTGAACTAATAAAATGTAAACATGTTTGTAAGCAGTGTTGTTTGTATGTCATCATTAATTTTATGAAGTTAACTTTAAACTTCTTATGCTTGAAGGTGCAACAATTGAAGATGTGAGAGGAAGTCATTTCCCTAATGACCGTTTGTATCTCCTTCAACTTAATCACATTCTTCCGGTGCCCCTTCTTTATGTTTTTAAATTCTCGAACTACAGTTATTGAAAACTACATAAGCAAATTAAGAAAAGAATTATAATAGAGCTATACAAATTAAATTGACTTAGCTTGACAGCACTTGATAACAGTGAGAAAAAAAAAACTCCAGAAACACGTCCTGTTCATTGCTTACTTCTAATTAAAGAAAAAAGATACATTCTGGTGGTAAATACTTTTTACAAATTTTACAACTTCACAGTTTTTATGTTACATGCTTTGGATACCTAGAATATGTTACGTGAGTCATGTCCTCAAGAAGAAATTGATGCATAAAAGGTGGTGGACAATGTAATATTATCATGCAGGTCTTTCTTCACTTTCTTCCTAACTTTGCCAAGTAATATATATGCACAGTTGTTATCTTTTTAAATAGTAATGAATGAGAGAAAATATCACGCCTCGAGCCTACACCCTGAACGTAACCGGCACCCAAAACCACGAATGGCCCGAGAGAACCACTAGGTGTGGCATACAATTAATAAAGTTGAACTATTAATGAAACAAATGGTGGAAGCTGGAAAACATGGGCTAATATTTTAAAAAAAGATAAAATAAAATAATATAAACTATTATTAACTGAAACAATAAAATGTTTTAAAAAAACTCATTACAACTGACTTGACTTCACTCTGTCTATGAAGCCTCTACTACATTATAAATACGTCAACGTTTATGTAACAAAAGAACTAGAGACAGGGATACTGATAAGTCCTCGGAAGAATGAGAACTCTCTCAAGCTGATGCCATAGCCTACTGAAGAGTCTGTACACAACCTGCAAGTCTGAAAGCTGGGCACTACATCGTCCAATGATGTAGCGCAAAAAGAGCGTCAATACTTTGAATGTATTGGTACATAATAGCGGAAGAAAAATTGAAGCTCACTAAACTTTTGAATTAAATCATAACATATGACATGAGTACAAAGATATGGGATAAAAGACCCACTGACCTTTTCTTGTAAAACTATTGGGACTAAAGTAGTATAATGAATGAGTTATTTAAAAATATTGAAAACATGTAATAACTTAAATAATAAACTTCGTGAAATGTAAGCCTGACAACAATTTGTTAAAATATTGTAATACAATAACTTTAATATAATTCATCAAACTAAAATTGAGACTAGAAAATAAATGACTGATATCTGAACAAAACTTGAAAACAATGCTTCATAAAAACTCTCTTTAAACTAGTGGCCTTGGCCAATCATATAGTTCCTCAAAATAAGTAAGTTTTCATTTGGGGAGTTTCTTTTAACGGACGTAAACCATGTGAGCATTATGGAGTACAACGTCTTGTCCACGTTGCCAGAACCCAATGACTTGCCATCGTTGACAGAGCCATCCTATACCTTGCCGGTGTATAAGATGAAACAAAATCTGGGGATCCCAAAGCTGAACCCGAAGGCTATAAATAATAGAGGAGTCGCCCTATTTGCGGACGATCCTATCCTACGGTGGCAGCATAGTTTTGGAGCATGTGTTGTCTAAATCCATACCCCTCTCGGTGCTAAATAGTCCTCCCAAAATATACTATATGCTTAAAATATAAGTCTTAAAAACACTTTCTAAAAATCATTTCTGTATCTAAAATATCGTATCAAGAAATATATCTTTGTTTGCGAGCCTTGACTCTAAATCGTCATAACTTGCTTAAACTTTTCAAGATACGATAAATTCTTTCACTTTTTAAGTCATGGCATAAACGTAAGGTTTTTCATAAACTTTTCATAAATTAACTACCTTTGAATATACTTTATAACAAGACTATGGTTAAACCCATTGAAGCATGAAATCAACTTTCAACACAAATCCCCAAGTCATAAACTTTAAGTGAAAACTAACTCTTGTTTATAAAAATTAAACGTAAGTTCAAGAACGACCTTAACTCGGGGAATAATTCACAATACTTAAAGCATATAGAAGAAAGTTATAACAAAACTCAAGAACAACACTTAGAATATTTGGATCTTAAAATAAGCCTAACTTGAAATCATGACTCAACATGGAATTCTTAACTCACTTATGGGGATGAAAAGGTTTTCCCACGAATGGTATTGCTCTTATGTACCTTGGAGATGAACTTTGGAGAAGAACGATTGAGGAAGAACCCTAGCTTGCACTTTTAGGGAACCTTCTATACTTAGGAACTTTTGAGAGAATGAAAGACGGAGGTAACGATGAAAATTCTAGTATTAGGCGTTACCTTACTTAAATTCGATTCAAGAAGGGTTTTATGAGGGTAAAAGACCAAAATGCCCTCAAAATAACTTAAAGGAAGCAAATTCCCATAACAATACTCTAGGATTCCTATTTATAGGCAACTCCAATTAAAATTCGGATTGGTCTAGGAAGGAATAACGCGTCCAAAACGGTCACCAAAATGGTCCATTTTGGCTACAAACGGACCGTTTTCTTAAGCGTTTTAACTTAGTGATTTTTTTGAGTTTTTGATCCTGAAAACGATTGGAGAAATGGACCGTTTTCTCTTCCATTTTAACTCCCAAAATTCAACTGACTTCTGGTCAGACAAATGTCTTCTTGGTAAACTGGTCATAACCTTTTACTTCAAACTCGGATTAATGCGCGGTCAGTGGTGTTGGAAAGAAGACTCGAAGACCTTTAATTTGATGGGTTATAAGTCAACTAACTCTTTATATTCTAGAAGTTATGATCGTTTGAAGTTGACCCTAGTTAGAAAGTTATACGAAAACTTAGCCGGTAGAGAAGCTTTCAACTTAACTAGTACTAGGGGATCCTTAAAACCTTAATTCACATCCAAAGTTCTTCTCACATATAGTGATTGACTATAACACCTCGTTACAATGAAATCTTCCGAGTTCAGGTCTAGTTACACGCGAAAAATGATTGGAATCCTAGCTTAAAAGTTTGGGGTGTTACAATATCTCCCCCTTGTGATCATTCGTCCTCGAATGATGAGTAACTCTAAGATGCAAGAACAAACCAAACCATTATCAATACTACCATAGGCTTAGGCTGCAAACATGAGTCAAGATGTTGCAACTCAAAGTCAAGATATTTATGAAAGCATACAAAAATACGAATTCTTTTATGCACGAACCGTATGAATTGGATTACATGGAACTTGCTGAGGAGTTCACAACATAGGTAAGGCTTTCTCTTTTTCCCCCTAGGGACTAATCAGGGACTGGGAGAGGAATTGTTAACACATAAAGCTGGGGTAGAGTAATGTCTCAACTACTGTAGAGAGGAAATATGAAAGCAAGGTAAAACACGAGCATACCCAAGCCCAAATCTCAAAAAGGGAAACTCAATGAAACTAAGACTAGTCTTTGATTAACAACTCACTATCTCCCTCTTAGTTCAAAAGTTAATAACTTAAGTTTGCAAACTAATCTTATACACTAAACTATTCCCTCCAAAATCAATGGGATTATCACCATACTCAAAACACTCAACACTAACCATCTATAGATCTCTCAATTTTCTCCTTAGGGACACTCTTTACAACCACCTTAGCTTCTTTCACTCTTCACAATACTAACCCACTAGCTAGCCACACATGGCACGTATCATTCATGACCCCACGTAACCACACATACTCACTATCTTAAACACTCATTACCTTCCCTCACACTCTAAGGCTCTTCTTAACCTCTAGACTTAGCCAAGACCTTCACATCTTACCTAGAGGTTTCACCTAACACATTCACACTTAACAACTTACTTCTCACAAATGCCACATCAACATACATAAATTAAATTCTCAAAATTCACCCATTTTTTTCTTCTTCTACCTCAGTGATCATTCGCAACTCAAACTTATAATCTAACACTTAAATCAAATGGTCACAAATTTCTTTTCACACACACTACTACTTATTTGATTATATGTCTAAACTAGCTTCATAACTCTATAAACATCAACGGGTTCTTCCTTCAAGCTACAAAATGCAACCCAGTTCTATCCATTCTTAACTACTCTTTACTTTCATTCGGAGCCTATATATGATATATACTAACACATTGACAAGTTCTCAAACAATATAACAAGCAACTCCTCCTCTAAATACTACCATAAAATCTATACCACACTTACTACAATTCAACCAATACTTAAAAACTTTTCACCCCCATCACTCACACTATTCTCGGGTCACACCACTACTTGCAACTCTAATCACATACTTTCATCTCACTTAAAGGTGCTTTCTAAAATAAAGCTAAGAGAAAAGTCCAGATACTTGTCTTATTCTGGCTCTAATGCACGATTCATAAGAACAAGAGTGCAATCTTTTGAATCAATAGATGTATATACACTAATGGGATCTTCTCAAGTCCTGGTGCAGTCTCTTAACTCTTGGATAGCTCTATCTGAGGAAACCACCTTGATAGGAGTTTGAGCCTTACTATTTGTACCACCTCAAAGATGAGGCGTAGTTGGATGAACTTGGAGAAACGCACTAATTTGTACGAGTTTCTTAAGGGACAGCTACAATGCACGATCTAAAGTAAAAAAGAATGAGAAACTTTTCTTAAATGCCCGTAGTCCCTCATTTATAGAAATGGGGCCCTCACAACCATAAACAAGATCCTACCGACATGGCTTTATATACTCTCTAGGATACTTGAACTCTGTACTCTGATACCAAATTTGTCATGCCTCGAGCCTACACCCTGGACGTAACCGGCACCCAAAACCATGAATGACCCGAGAGAACCACTAGGTCTGGCATACAATTAATAAAGCAGAATTTTTAATGAAACAAATGGCGGAAGCTGGAAAACATGGGCTAATATTTTTTAAAAAGATGAAGTAAAATAATATAAACTATTATTAACTGAAACAATAAAATGTTTTAAAAAAATTTGATTACAACTGACTTAACTTCACTCTGTCTATGAAGCCTCTACTACATTATAAATACGTCAACATTTATATAACAAAGGAACAAGAGACAGGGATACTGATAAGTCCTCAGAAGAATGATAACTCTCTCAAGATGATGCCATAGCCTACTGAAGAGTCTGTACACAACCTGCAAGTCTAAAAGCTGGGCACTACATCGGCCAATGATGTAGCGCAAAAAGAGCGTCAATACTTTGAATATATTGGTACATAATAGCTGAAGAAAAACTGAAGCTGACTAAACTTTTGAATTAAATCATAACATATGACATGAGTACAGAGATATGGGATAAAAGACCCACTGACCTTTTCTTGTAAAACTATCGGGACTAAAGTAGTATAATGAATGAGTTATTTAAAAACATTGAAAATATAACTTAAATAATAAACTTCGTGAAATGTAAGCCCGACAATAATTTGTTACAATATTGTAATACAACAACTTTAATATAATTCGTCAAACTAAAACTGAGACTAGAAAATAAATGACTGATATCTGAACAAAACTTGAAAATAATGCTTCATAAAAATTCTCTTTAAACTAGTGGCCTCGGCTAATCATATATTTTCTCAAAATAAGTAAGTTTTCTTTTGGGGAGTTTCTTTTAACCGGCGTAAACTATGTGAGCATTATGGAGTACAACGTCTTATCCATGTTGCCAGAACCCAATGACTTGCCCTTGTTGACAGAGTCATCCTATACCTTGCCGGGATATAAGATGAAACATAATCTGGGGATCTCAAAGCTGAGCCCGAAGGCTATAAATAATAGAGGAGTCGCCCTATTTGCGGACAATCCTATCCTACGGTGGCAACATAGTTTTGGGGCATGTGTAACCCATACCCCTCTCAGTGCTAAATAGTCCTCCCAAAATATATTATATGCTCAAAATATAAGTATTAAAAACACTTTCTAAAAATCATGCATGTATCTAAAATATCGTATCAAGAAACATATCTTTCTTTCCGAGCCTGGGCTCTAAATCGTCATAACTTGCTTAAACTTTTAAAGATACGATAAATTCTTTCACTTTTCAAGTCATGGCATAATACATAAGGGTTTTCATAAACTTTTCATAAATTAACTACCTTTTAATATACTTTATAACAAGACTATGGTAAAACCCATTGAAGCATGAAATCAACTTTCAACACAAATCCCCAAGTCATAAACTTTAAGTGAAAACTAACTCTTGTTTATGAAAATTAAACGTAAGTTCAAGAACGACCTTAACTCGGGGAATAATTCACAATACTTAAAGAATATAGAAGAAAGTTATAACAAAACTCAAGAACAACACTTAGAATATTTGGATCTTAAAATAACCCTAACTTGAAATCATGACTCAACATGGAATTCTTGACTCACTTATGGGGATGAACAGGTTTTCCCACGAAAGGTATTGCTCTTACGTATCTTGGAGATGAACTTTGGAGAAGAACGCTTGAGGAAGAACCCTAGATTGCAGTTTTGGGGAACCTTTTGTACTTAGGAACTTTTGAGAGAATGAAAGACGGAGGTAACGATGAAAATTCTAGTCTTAGGCGTTACCTTACTTAAATTCGATTCAAGAAGGGTTTTATGAGGGTAAAGGACCAAAACGCCCTCAAAATAACTTAAAGGAAGCAAATTCCCATAACAATACCCTAGGATTCCTATTTATAGGCAACTCCAATTAAAATTCGGATTGGTCTAGGAAGGAATAACGCGTCCAAAATGGTCACCAAAATGGTCCATTTTGGCTACAAACGGACCATTTTCTTAAGCGTTTTAACTTAGTGCTTTTTTTGAGTTTTTGATCCTGAAAACGATTGGAGAAATGGACCGTTTTCTCTTCCATTTTAACTCCCAAAATTCAACTGACTTCTGGTCAGACAAATGTCTTCTTAGTAAACTGGTCATAACCTTTTGCTTCAAACTCGGATTAATGCGCGGTCAGTGGCATTGTAAAGAAGACTCGAAGAACTTTAATTTGGTGGGTCATAGGCCACCTAACTCTTTATATACTAGGAGTTATGATCATTTAAAGTTGACCCTAGTTAGAAAGTTATACGAAAACTTAGCCGGTAAAGAAGCTTTCAACTTAACTTGTACTAGGGGTTCCTTAAAGCCTTGATTCACATTCAAAGCTCTTCTCACACATAGTGCTTTACTATAACACCTCGTTACAATGAAATCTTCCGAGTTCAGGTCTAATTACACACGAAAAATGATTGAAATCCTACCTCAAAAGTTTGGGGTGTTACAGAAAATCTGAAGTTCGTACGTGAGACATGTGCACTCTCTACTGCCAAAAAATCAGGGTGTGAAGGAAATAGAAAATAATATAGGCACAAGTGAAAGACCAAACAATGAATATGTAGAAGAAATTTATCAAATTAGAGGAAAGAGATAGGAGAATTTACTTAATAACCGAAGAACTCTTAGATCTCACTAAATCTAAGCTACCCATGAGAAATAAGGGAGCAAGCACCCCTAATTATACTATTGTTTACCTTAAAAATGGTACGGTTGAATTTATAGATGAGGTCAAGAGAATGCGTATTAGATTTAACTCCGTTTAGGACCCATTATCAGCTGATCGATTATCTAGGTGAGAAAATAATGAACGTAACCGAGAGTAAAGTAAAAAAAAGTTATAAATAGTACTCCCTCCGTCCCATATTATATGAGTTAGTTTGACTTGGCACGGAGTTTAAGAAAGTAAGAAAGACTTTTGAAATTTGTGGTCTAAAATAAGTCACAGATGTTTGTGTGGCTATAAATCATTTCATTAGGGTAAAATAGGCATTTTAAAGTTAAATTATTATTAAATATAGAAATGTGTCATTCTTTTTGCTACTGACTAAAAAGGAAAATGAGTCATATAAACTGGACAGATGGAGTAATAAATTTGTGCAATGGAGCCCTTGGCGACATTCCTCGAGGATCAGAATCCTTCCGATGAGAGCCAATAATTAACAGAAAAGTAATACAAAGGATAAAGCTTGGAGAGAAAGTAAAAGAGTGTTTATTGCTAGTATTGGATTATAGATGCTTTATAAATGAAAGAAAAATCTTATTTATAGGTTACAATGGGTGGCTTGTACCCAGTCTGAGAAATTTATCCCCTAAAGCCCTAACAGTACTATAGCTAATGATGCAGTGCCAAGTGTCCTATCTGTTGCAGGTGTCAGCTTGTATTTATAGCCTAGGTCAAACAGGTATGCTACGCGTTCGCGCACCTGACAGATTTGTCGCTTTTGTCCCCTGTCCTTTTCTTTCATGTCACTCGGCTCCATCGTAGCGAGGAGGTGCCATCGAATGAGGCTTCCTTCGAACTAGTCCTGGTTGGAGGTTCCCTCGTCGGTAAAAACACCTTTCCACGATTCGAAAGCACCCCTTAGTGAGAGGTTCCATCTCGATCTGCAACCTTCGGAAATCTTTACCCAATACAAATATTAGAATTTAAAATTAGACTAGTACTAGAAAACTTATTCCTAGACTATGACTATGAATGAAACCTAGTTCGATATGAATTAAATAACTACCAAATATTAAATTCTAAACAATTTTGAATTACTAATCTTGGTTTAGTTCTAACAGGGTGACTAATTTGCCAGCAAATAGAAGGCATATACAATGCCGTCATAGTTTTCTCAGATAACAACAGTATTTTTTTTATAGCAAATGAGGAAAAAATTGGATATAAAAATAAGAAGGGTTTAATTAAATGTCTAAGGATATTTTAAAATAAGGTTACAACCATAATAGTATAAGTTATACAAATGAAGTGGCATTCCTAAACTAAATTTATTTTGGATTATCCATTTAGGAAATTAATGTTACCTAACAAAATAGGAACATGAAAAATGTGGCTTTTTAATCTCAATTTTAATTCATATAGATAAGGAGAAAAGTAAAGTGGGATTCATCAAAGGTTAAACTGACCAAAAAAACATACCTCCTTATCATATTTATTAACTCTCCCACTACTTTATTTTAATTGCTTAATATACCACATGTTGATAAAAAAACCACTCGGATACATCACCTCACGTCGTGATACATCGCCTCCACTCGGGATACATCGCCCTATGATACATGCGGGATGCCAATGTATCAGAGGTAAAACCAAAGAATGCCGATGTATCCGAGTGGTTTGGGATGTATCCGATGAGATTGAGATGTATCTAAGTGGTTTGGGGATGTATCACGAGGTTAGGCGATGTATCCCGAGGTGAGGGATGTATCCGAGCGGGATTGAGGTGGGAAAAAGAGTAATTAGGTTCCAAAGATGTGTGTTTTATGTAAGTTACCCTTCATCAAATAGTTACTGTTCAACCGGCCCCTTTCCAAAAGGACTTTGGTATTAATTATGGTAATATTGTACTCTATCCATTTTAATTTGTTTGTTTTAGCTTATGTTTGGACATGCAATATGAAATCATGATTTTAAATCAGTGTTAATCTCAAATTCTCCGAAAGAAGCATGATTTGAAATTTCAAGTCGTGATTTCAAATTATTTTTTTGCGTGTAACTAATTAGTATATCTAGTAGCTCCTCTTTTGTTTACTTTGGAAGCAGTTGGAGCAAAATAAATAAGGAACTGTTTTTTTGTTAATTAGAGTAATATTAGGAGCAAAATGTCTGATAGATTTAGTTGTTTATTTGTCTCCTTCAGATTAATGTCTTTTTTAAACTCTAGAGTCTCTGCTTCATCGTCCTTCTATTCTCTGCAAACATTGGAGAACCAAATATCTCCCCCTGTGATTTTAATCAATACATTTTATTCTTCTGTTTCATGTTTTTTTTTAAAAAAAATTTCTTCGTGTGTTTATTATTTTTATATTTTGAACCCTTTATTGAAAATTTTGACTCCACCCACCGCTATTTAGGACCAAGTTCAAACTGAGGAAAAATTTGTTATATTCATAATATAGTTGAGGAGAATATTTTGGGACTAAATTCGAACTGAGGAAAACACTATTCTATATCTCATAGTTAAAAGGGCAAATTTGAACTAGTTCAGTAATAATATGGGAATATTTCAAACTAAATTCAAATGAGAGGCAAATTCATTCTAATTTGGGAAAAAAACCAAATATACTTCTGAATTATTTAAAATGGGTCAATTTTATTATATTTTTTGCTCAAAAATGTCCTTGTAGTTACGTTTTAAACTCATATATACTCTCCAACTAACAAAATTGCTCAAAATACACTTTTTACTAACGGTTGCTCCAAAAAAAAAAATGGTTCAAGATTGCCCTTGAAATATTCAAAAAAGGACAATTTTGCCCTCCATTTAATGTTTGAAATAAATGCTCCTAATTGTAAAAATTTAAACAAAAACTTATATTGGAGATTATAATATTAATTTAACTATTTGAAATGATAATTTTTTATATAATGCCAATTTTATGTTTTATATAAAGTTTAATTACATGCATTAATTTTTCAACTAAATTTTTTTCCTACTGTGCTCTTTCAAATCTATTATACCGAAGGTCCTCGACTGAAATTTGAGATGAGTTAACATTACGATAAGTAATATAACCTTTCAAGGTATAATTGTATTTGATTTCTTTTATTATATCATTCTTAGATTAAGTAAAATAATTAAACCCGTTATTATTAATGTAGAAAAAGTATATTTTAAATAGTTATGTAAAAAAGGTACGTGATATCATATTTAGAAATAAAATCTCACATCCAATATAATGTATAAGGAGCTAGCCAAATGAATAAAAGAAGAAGTTATATGTCATTATCTTTATTTGTTGAAATAGAAGTATTTATACTACTTATTTTCTTATATGTTATTATATGTCTCACACATTATATTCAACTCCCATCCCTAAAATATTTTTAAAAGAACAAAGGAAAAATGATCCTATTTTGAATAGTCCCCGGGCAAAATTGACTCAGTTTTTCTTGTTTTGGAGCAATCATTAGTAAGAAGAGTATTTTCAAGCTATTTTATTAGTTGAAGGGCATTTTTTTAACGAAAAACACAACAGCAAAACCATTTTTGATCCAACAAAGTAAGGGAGGATAAAAATGATCCATTTGAGTAGTCTAAAGGTATATTTGGCCGTTTTCCCTTCTATTTTTTTTTATAGTTCAACTTCACAAGTGTGTACAATGACACGTTATTGCGAATCTTACCTAATCGTGAACCCTTATTAGTTAACCTACATATTCCCTTTCCTATATTTAAAAAGGAAAAAGTCAATCACAAGTAACCAAATCACCCACAGAAGAATGTATATATAAATCTCCAGCCCCCCACAGTTCACAATAATCAAAGCACGAAACATTATGTCAAAAATGGCTTCAAGATGGAACAAAATTTGCATGGCTTTAGTTGCATTAACAATAATAATGAGCATGATTTCAAGAGGAGCAATGGCTCAATCCAATTGCATGAGTTCATTTTTAAGCATGTATTCATGTCTTAGCTATGTCACCGGATCAACTCCAAAAACGCCGTCGAGCTCTTGCTGCTCTGCACTCTCAGGGGTGCTGCAATCGCAGCCCAGGTGCCTTTGCACCATTGCTAATGGAGGCGGTTCGTCGTTAGGCGTCCAAATTAATCAAACTCTTGCACTTGCATTGCCTGCTGCATGTAACCTCCAAACTCCTCCTGTCAGTAGATGCTACGGTAAGTAATTAATTAACTGGATGACTTTATGATCTATGAATTAATAGTGTTAAAAATGTTTACTAGTACAAACTAAGTTCACTCATAAGATATATAATTACTAGTATTAAGTAGGTTTTATGATTAACATTAATTAGTACAGTTACTTTAGTAAAACAGTAATAAACTGATGAACCGTCTATTACAGGGTTAAACTACATTAATAGTGTCAAAATAATAGTTGAGTCGCCTTTTGAGTAATGGACCTTGTTACTACTAATTTTCGTACACAGATTAGTTTGTAGATTTAATTTATCAGTTTTTTTTTGTATGCAAATTGCACTTGGATCTTTTCTCTGATTCTAATTTTGAAACAAAATTGTGCTAATAAGTAATACTCTATTTGGTAGCTGGAAATGGGCCGGCAATGTCTCCTATGCCAATGGGTTCTCCAGTGGGCTCGCCAGAGGCCGGTTTGGATGAGACTGCGGATCCTCCAATGCCAGGTAAGTCTTGAACAAACAAACTACATTAAAAAATAAAATTTGATTTTCTTAAATTCCATGCCTATAAACTAAGAACACATAAATTGAATTGAAGGTCGAAAGACAATGTTCAACTATAAATAGACCGCGAGTGAAAGGTCACCCGACCATGTCAATCTTTCGCACAGTGCAATATCTTCTAAATCATGAGCAAAACATATGATTGGTTATGAACTTATGATATTTAAAAAATGATAATTGAAGTACTCAGATTATAATTAGGAAGCAAACGGTAAATAGAAAAAGGGAAGAAAAAAAAACGAAGATCAATTTATATATCCATGAATTACAACTATTTAGCATCTAAATGAATTTGGTTATCTATTTATGAGATCATATTTGTACACTTTTTGGTTAGACGTGTGAAATTGACTAAGCATTTTATTTGAACAAATATAGAATCGAATAGACGGTTTTGTGTCTATCATGACCAATTATTTATGACATTGTTATATTTCTTATGGATGGATATTGAGCAGGGCTCGAAGAAAACTGGGAGTAGCTGAGTTTTCGTCTGGGAGTTCTAAAGAAGTTTGTTACATAAATTAGCAATACATTTAATGTAATGTCCTGTTATGTTGTGGGGTGATTTTTGTATTAGTTACTTGTGTACTGTTGCCGTTCATTTATGTACTGTCCTAGCAATGAACTCCAAAAGTTTGAATTTATGAGGCACTGGTATTATGTTGTAGAGTGATTTTTGTATTAGTTACTTGTGTACTGTTGCCGTTCATTTATGTACTGTCCTAGCAATGAACTCCAAAAGTTTGAATTTATGTGGCACTGTTATTATCTGTAATTGAATATTCGTAGGTAGGGATGTTCACGATTTGGACTAAAATCGACTCAAACCAAAAAATTGAATCAAACCGATTAAATAAATCAATTTTATTTGAGTTTGGTTTCATTTTACATTTTTAAAAACCGAAAATATTTGATTTGGTTTTCGTTATGTTAAAAAAAACCAAAAAAATATAACGAAACAAACTGACTAATTGCGAACCCAATTATCACTGTATATTAATATTAATTTGAGGTCGATACAGAACCCATAAACTTCAAATTCTGTATCCGCCTTCAAATTGTGTTAGTTTATTTGTACATTGCACCAGCTGTTACCTTTAAATTCTTGAAGGTCTTCGTCTTGAACAGAATCCTCTGTTACGACTTACCACCAAACAAATCGCATCAATTGGCCACCCAAATAACTGACCACTACTCCAATTCTACCTAATTTCCTATATATATATTTGTAAAATATTGGAAATCATTATCAATGCCAATCTGTCATATAATTTGTTTTCTAGTCTTCCCTGCTTTCCACATCCTTTTTCCAATATAAACCAACACACTCATGACTCATCCATCAAGATTCTAATTATGTGATCAACCTTTAAAAAATCAGAAACTCTTTTCTTTCTCCTCATTTCACTGGGACTGTTTTTCACAAAAAGGATGGCCAATCAAAGGTATGAAATGAGCCTTGCCTTGATTGTGTTCGCGATGATCTGGACTGGAGTAATTGCTCAAGAAAGCGATGACTGCACGAACGTGTTGATCAGCATGTCGCCTTGCCTTAACTACATAACAGACAGCTCCTCGCCACAATTCTCAGGTTGCTGCACGCAACTTAGCACGATGGTTGATAAAAAGCCAGAGTGCTTGTGCCAGGTCCTCAATGGGGGTGACTCCAACCTGGGACTCAACATTAACCCGACTCAGGCTTCGGCCCTCACTACCTCTTGCAAAGTTCAGACTCCACCTTCTAGCCGCTGCAACGGTAAGAGAAAGAATATTCACTCTAAAATCCCCACATATAGCTTGTTAACACAAAAAAAACATACAATCTTTCAGAGTTTCGTTTGGTATGTTGGACAAGCATTGATAATCCTACGATAAAATTCATTATTGGCTTATCCTTTGTTTGGATACTAATTTTGGGATAAGTTATACAAGAATTAGTAATTAGTATCGGGATAAGTCATCCCTGTCAGAGGATGAAGTAATAGTATCGGCATTAGTTACCTCGAAAAAAAATGAAAATGGAAATGACAAGAATACCCTTGAGGTCCCTCAAACTCCTTTTCTACTAGATAAGACGGAGGATATTTTTGTAAACAGACCTCTTTTAAAGCTTATGCAATGCATGTTAGTTTTAATAGTATAACAAACCAAACAATCAATAAAAAACAATACCAGAATAACTAATCCAGTATAACTTGTCTTCAAACCAAACGACCCCTTAGAGTTTGAAAGCCAAACTCCTCAAAGAACTTTAGAAGAGCTGCCACTCTTTACTTACTGCTCTCTAAGAACAGTTGGGTTCACCAATTGGCTCTCCTTCTGGAACACCAAATTCTCTATTCAGGAAAATTAAATTTTATAACTACTACTATTACTACGCCTCAATCCGAAGAGTCGTCAATATCATATTTGCTCCATTTGGATCTATAATAGATAAATCAGTTTTTGGTTTTACGAAGTGCTTTAACATAATTGCATCAACTATGACAGGACGTGGGTCTGCATCACAAGGAGGTTCCAATGATGCAACTTCAACCAATATGGCTGCTTCTTTTTCCTTATTCTTTCTCTTTATTGCTTTAATAATCAACATGGCCTAACTTTGTCTACCTACCGTAGACTTTCAGTGCATTGTATCTACTGTATTTTGATTAGCTAGTTTGCTCTGTTATGAAAGTGGACTATTTACTTTTCAAACATTTGCTCATTTCAGCAGTCAGTTTTCCACCATTCCTTTTTAGTATGCCTAAAAGAGAATAACACATTTCTATTTTAAAAATAATACTCTACCGTTTAATTAACCTTTTGAATATTCCTTCTTCTTTTTTGGGCCCAGGAGGGGGCAAGGAGGGGAATGGAGGGTGTAATTGGCAGCATTTCTGTTAAGTTCTAAGCTATGAATGAGAGAAATGGGAAAAATATCTTCTTCATTGAATCAATAAAATGATAACTATATATACATCTGTATTTATAAGCTTAGCTAACCGACCTATAACTACCTCTAACAGCCTGATCTGTACAGTATTAGCTAACTAACTAACCACTAATCACAACTAACTATTGACAGCTGTCACACACATGTGAGAGTCACGTGATTCCCTCAATACTCCCCCTCAATCTGTGCAATGAGAACAAGTTGAACATGCCCAGTTTGTCTAGTAGAAAATGATGTTGTGCCTTTCCCAAGCTCTTAGTCAAGATGTCAGCTAGCTCCAAGGTTGTGGGAACATGCTCTGTATGTATCAGCCCCTTTTGTATCTTCTCCTTGACAAAGTGGCAATCAATTTTGATGTGCTTTGTCCTTTTATGCTATATTGGATTAGCTGCAATCTATATTGCTGCTTTACTATCACAGTATAACCTCAGAAGGAGTTGTAACCATGTGCCAAGTTCTTCAAACAGTCCTACTAACCAGAGTATTTCTGCAACTGCATTAGCCATACTCCTATATTCAGCCTCGGTTGAACTCCTTGAGACTGTGTTCCGTTTCTTGGATTTCCAGGATATTATTGATTCCCCTAGTTTCACCACAAAACCACTAATTGAGCTTCTGCTCATTGGACAAGTTCCCCAGTCTGCATCACAATACACTGATAGTTGGGAAGAACTCTTGGAGGAAAGCAGGATCCCAAGTCCTGGTGCATTTTTTAAGTACCTTACTACTCTTAAGGCTGCTAGATTCTGTACAGTGAAGCTAATATCTGGTCTGATCATGGTTAAGTACACCAACTTACCAACCAGCTTCTGGTAGCTGCTAGGATCCATAAGCAATTCATCATCTATACCCCCTTCACATCCTTCATCAAAAGTTGCACTGGTAATCCTTTGATTGAGCTCCAAGGGTGTACTAGCAGGCTTTGAACCAGCTAGTCCCAAGTGAGTAATAAGATTCAAAGTAAATTTTCTCTGACAAACTAAGATACCTTGATCACTTCTAGCAACTTCAAGTCCAAGGAAGTACTTCATCTCCCCCAAGTCCTTGATCTTGAAGTGATGTTGCAACATGTGTTTAGATCCTCAATGAGTGAAGGAGAGGAACCTGTAATGAGAAGATCATCAACATATACTAGAATGAGAACCAAGTCCACACCAGAAGACTTGACAAATAAGGAATAATCATGATGGCTCTGTTGAAATCCAAAAGCAATGAGAGCTTGACTAAGCGTCAAATTCCATTGCCTAGAGGCCTGTTTAAGGCCATATACGGACTTCTGAATCCTGCACACAAGAGAAGACTCCCCCCTGCTTCAAAAGGCCAGGAGGAGGCACCATGTAGACCTCTTTAACTAGGTCTCCTTATAGAAATGTATTATAGAAATGTATTAAACACATCCATCTGATGTAGTTTCCAACCCTTCATAGCGGCTAGTGCAAGAACAGCTCTAACTGTCACCATATTTACTACTGGGGAGAAGGTCTACTGGTAATGTAATCCTTCTTGTTGAGTGTGCCCTTTAGCCACCAATCTAGCTTTGTACCTATCAGCCTTGCCTTGGGCATTGTACTTGACCTTGAACACCCAATAGCCCTCTTATCAGCAAGCCGAGGTGTCAATTTCCAAGTCTAATTATTAGCCAATGCTTCCAACTCTTGAGTCATGGTAGCAACCCATTCAGGATGTTGCATAGCTTCTTGAAGAGAGCAAAACACACTATAATTTAGCACATCGCTAGTCAAAGATAGTATAGTATTAAGATCGTCTTCACAGGGATTGGTACAAATAATAATTCAAATAAAACTTGCTAACTATTATTAGGTGATTAAAACTTGATTTGATTGTGGTTATGAACCATGATTATCGACTAACAAACATAAATAAAGACAATTAAAAAAGAGCAAAGGTTACTATCAATATGAGAAGGTAGGGTAATAGACAAAACCGGTGCAAGATGATAATGGGGATATGATCATGTTCAATTGTGCACTTCTAAAGTTCCATTGATTCTCACGAATTCGATAGTTAATTTGAGTATTTCTAATGTTTAGATTCCTCCTTCGATTAAATCTGAACTTTAAAGAATAAACTAATTACAGTTCAGTGAACATAAAAGGAGAAATATCTTTCGAATATTTTTTTCCTCTTGGTTCAATTAATGATTTCAAAAAGCTCTTTCGATTACTTAGAAGAAATCTCAATCCAAACCAAACAAAGTAATGCAGAGATATTCATCGAATTATTTCTCTTTAGATTTAAATAATCTAGTGAACACATATGTAATCCAAAGAAACTCCATAAACGAATTCAAGGATAAGATAATAGAATATAATCCACGATTATGCATTAAGACAACATGTCTATTGAAACCCTATAAAAATCTACCCCATTGAGGAGCATAAGTTCATAAAAAAAAGAATAAGCAAGAAGACATTACAATGGAACTCTAAATCCCAACTTTCATTTTGGATTCGAGTAGTGTCATTTTTCCTTCATTTTCCTCCTCTTCCTCCTTCCTTATTCTCTTCCACGACCAAGATCATGACCTAATTGGGGGAATGTTTCAACCCATATAGTGTGAGAGTCATCTTACAAAATTCCATTTTTTCCCTTCCAAAGGCTGCTTTCGATTTGTCGCTGCGCTGGCACGCAACTAGAGACATGGGAGCGCAGGCTTCCAGGCAGCTGCTGCGCCGTGCAGCTCTTTCCGTTCCCTTATGTGCCTTATTTTTTGCAATTTTGAGATTCATAGCTCTTCCATTGGATCTATAATTCACCTAAACATATTCAACAAAGAAGTTAGCAATACCTGCATAATACTAGGCCAGCCTTAATCAAAATCATGTCAAATAGACCAAATAAAATCAAGGCTTTTACTCCCATCAAATATCCCCACACTTGAGATTTTTCTCATCTCGAGCAAATTAGTACAATTATAAGCATTCCTAATCTTGATGCACAAGTCATTAGAAACAAAAATCAACTCAAACCATTCCCATGGCTGCACACAACACTCCTCATTGTCATGCTACTTATTGACACCCGAAATTAAATAACACACCAATCCTTGAACAATCTCACAAGAAAGAAAATGTATACACTCTCAAAGTATGAAATTATTAACATGTATCTCAGACAAGAGGATCAATTCACTCACTCTCACAAAGAAGTACATCATACCCTTCGGGATACCATAATCTTGGCAATCGAGTTACTCTCCACTAATGTAAAACCTTTCAAATTGGGATCATGTAGGACTTGTTGGTTGTAATGTAAGGTAAGGGATATGGAAGGATTATAAATATAATAATGTCATATCCCCTTGTACGCTACATTTCTTAAGTCTATAGCACCACCCAACAACACTTTCAAACATAATCATTTTTAACACTTTCTTCATAATTATGCTCACAACCTTGCTCCTTAAAATGATGCTTGCACATTCAACTTTTCTTCTTTTTTTATTTTTTTTCAAATAAAATTAAGCATCATCCTGCAAACTGTTTCACCTTTTCAAAATATAGCACAATTTATAGACCCTTTCTTTCATCTTTTTTCACAATTCAATTCCCTTCCACTTCCGAATAAGACTCACATACACTTACCACGTGGAAAATAAGGCTACAAGGATCAATTGACTATCAAATAAAGTGGGTTATGACAAGGCTCAAAGTGGGTGATTAAGGACAATTACAATCGATGGTGGGTTAATATAGGCTAAACAAGGGTAACAAATAAAGCCTGCATTCATTTCCTTAGAGAGTCCTAAAATTTCGCATCAAGTAACTACCAAGCCAAGTTCTGGATCCTTTAAAGAATGAGTACTACACAACATGTTCTCACCCACACAATATTCAAAGATTGGTATGATCTAACTTCAAACACCAACAAGTGCACTATTTCAGAAAAAGTGAGCAATATAACTAATAGGCAGGAAACAATTAATTTTACCTCTAACACTGTTCGACTAATATGACTCGACTCTTTATTTTAAAAAGGTTTGGTTCAAAATATTATGACTATGGTAAAGAACCAACAAAAAACCCATAGTAGTACCAAAAAGAAGTTAATCTAAAAATAGAAAGAAAAACTTTTTTTATTTTCCTTAAAAAAATGATTTCGTAAAAAAATCCTAAAATAATAGAATATATTTACAAGCAACCCCCACTCCCCCACTTAAATTATATCATGCACCCATGACAAAAAGAAAATGCAAGAGCGAAAGAAAGATTCCCTGAGGCTTGAAATTACTTAGTGGAGGATATCATCAGGTGGCTCTGAACCACCTTGCTCCATGTCAATCTTGCATCATGAGTAAGCATTTGAGTTTTCCTTAGAGTCCTTCAACATCTTTCTCATTTGGAACATCACTTTTTCATTTCTAACTCTAAGCGTGAGTCGCTCTTCATAGATATCCAGTATCACGCTGCCAGTGCATAAGAAAGGTCTCCCTATTATTAGAGGGACCCTCTTGTTTTCCTCCATATCTACCATAATTAAATCTGCGAAAAATATAAATTTTTCCACTCTGACATTCACATCTTCCACAATTCCCTCATGTATGATAGTGGTCTGATCAGCTAACTACAATGAGACATGTACGAATCAGTATCCCAAGTTCTTTTTCCAGCTTCTTGAAAATAGATAATGGCATGAGATTGATGGAAGCTCCAGAATCACATAAAGCCTTATCAAGATTTGCACTTTGTACAGAACAGGACACGGTGAAACTTCCTAGATCTTTGCACTTTTGAGGAATCTTATTTTGCAGTATGGCACTGCAATGAGCATTTAGCTTGACAATCGAAGTCTACTCGAACTTTCTTTTTCCAGATAATACCTCATTCAAATATTTGGCATATGAAGGCATTTGAGTAATTACCTTAGTGAAAGAGATATTCACGTACAATTCTTTTAACATCTCCAGGAATCTGCCAAAACACTTATCTAACTTCTCTCTTTTGGCCTTTTGAGGAATGGTAAGGCAGGAATGTGTTTGATCTCATCAGTTCTCTGTTCTACCTTCTGCACACCCTTCTCTTTCTTAGTGCCCTTTTTCACAACTTCAGCCTTTTCAGTCTCTTGCGCCTCAGTCAATTCAACTTTCTCAGGGATCACACTATACTTGGAATTTTCACAACGTTCATGCAATAACTTTCAACTTCTTAGTGATATTGCATTCACAGTTTCTCGTGAAGTTTTTTTAAAGCCACTTGCAGGAGTTCCCTAAGGCCTCTTGGATAACATGGTAGCAATCTACCCTACTTGCTTCTCCAAAAAACGTATAGCCGCATCTTGATTAGTAAATTTCTCGTCTACCCTGGTGATGAAAGTTTTCATAAGTTGCTCAAGACCCGATTGATTTGTTGTGAAAGCTGATATGATTGCCTTTGCTGATTTTGGAAACCCGGTGAGGTTTGTTGATTTGGCCAAGAATTTGCACTACCATTTGGAGAGCTCCACGAAAAATCAAGATACCTCTATCCCATAGTATTAAAGTTACCTACAACATTTACCTCTTCTATTGTTACTAGCCCCTGTTAACATTTATGAGTTGGATGTTCACCTCCACAAAAATCACAAAGTGCTGGTTGTGCCATCTGAGCCTGAGCTATAGTCAACTATTTCACATCTTTGGCAATGGATGCGATTTGAGCATGTAATGTAGTGTACGCATCAACCTGGTGTACCCCAACAATCTTCTTCCTCTCTAAAGTGTCTGAAACCTATGGATTAGAATCCTCTGCCAACTCATTCAGAATTTCTACAGCTTCTTGGTATGTCTTTCTCATTTTTTTTACGGAATGTCTTTCTCATGATAGGACCTCCCACGGCATTGTTAACTGTCCTTCTCAAGGCTGTCGATAATCCTTCCCAGAAATTTTTCAACTGCATCCACGACTCTATCCCATTGTGTGGGCACTTTCTTATCAATTTCTTGAATCTCTCCCATGCTTTAAACACAGTTTCTGCTTCAAGTTGCGAGAAATTGTTGATTTCTTTCCTCATTTTTGTCGTCCTTGCTGGTGAAAAATACTTATTAAGAAACTTTATGGTTATCTCATCTCACGTGCGAATTGATCCCGATGGTAAGCTTCTCAGCCATATCTTTGCATTATCTTTCAGAGAAAAGGGGAATGCCCTTAAATATATGGCATAGTCAGATGCCCCATTATAGTGGAAAGTGTGCATGATCTCATCGAAGTCCATCAGGTGACTATTCGTATCTTCGTTTTGCTTTCCTCTAAAAACACAATTATTCTAAATGGCTTGGAGAACACTGTGCTTGATCTCAAAGTTATTGGCCGCAATAAAAGGGCATCTCAGACTAGACTGCATCCCATTGTAGTTTGGCCTTGCATAATCGCCCAACAATCTTCCCTCCTTACCATTATTTTGATCAAATTGGTCCTCTACTTCAGCAGGAGGGCGAGGGTTTCTCTAATTATCAACCCTATGTTCTGCAATTTCATCCACCATACCGGAAAGATGGTTTTCATGATTGGGGTTGAGTTGATCATCAAGATCTACATTGTTCAAATTCTCAGCCATGATATTCTGGTTAGAAGATTGTCCTAAAAATTTGTCCACAAGTTCTTTCTTTAGTAGGCGTAAGGATCTCTCCAACTCTGGATCATGCTAAACAATATCCTTAGATGAGGATCGTATCGTACACCAGAATCTGAGATCCGTACTAATAGCCTAAAGTCAACAAAAAAACTTAACAGATCACGTGTGAATAGTGAAGTAATAAAGAAAATAAAATAACAAAAATAGTTATTAAAATAAAAGGCCTAAATTAATAGACAATTTTATATGAATACTATTTGTTGCCAATCCCCGGCAATGACGCCAAAATTTGACGAGCGTAAAACACACTATAATTTAGTGCTTCGCTAGTCAAAGATAGTATAGTATTAAGATCGTCTCCACAGAGATTTGTACAAATAATAATTCAAATAAAACTTGCTAACTATTATTCAGGTGATTAAAACTTGATTTGATTGTGGTTATGAACCATGATAATCGACTATCAAACATAAATAAAGACAATTGAAAAAGAGCAAAGGTTACTATCAATATGAGAAGGTAGGGTAATAGACAAAATTGGTGCAAGATGATAATCGAGATATGATCATGTTCTATTGTTCACATCTAAAGTCCCATCAATTCTCACGAATATTAGAGTATTCCTAATATTTACATTCCTGCTTCGATTAGATTGGAACTTTAAAGAATAAACTAATTACAGTCCAGTGAACACAAATATGCAAGAAGAACAACTACAGGTTAGTCTTGAGGAGAAACATCTTTCAAATATTTTTTCCTCTTGGTTCAATTATTGATTTCAAAAAGCTCTTTCGATTACTTAGAAAAAATCTCAATCCAAACCAAACAAAATAATGTAGAGACATTCATCGAATTATTTCTCTTTCGATTAAATAAACTAGTAAACACATATGCAATCTAAAGAAACTTCATAAATGAATTCAAGCATAAGATAATAGAATCAAAATCCACGATTATGCATTAAGACAACATGTCTATTGAAACCCTATAAAAATCTACTCCATGGAGGAGGATAAGTTCATAAAGAAAAAGAATAAGCAAGAAGACATTACAAAGAAACTCTAAATCCCAACTTTCATTTTGGATTCGAGTATTGTTGCCTTTTTCCTTCATTTTCCTCCTCTTCCTCCTGATTTATTCTCTTCCACGACCAAGAGGACCTAATTGGGGGGAATGTTTCAACTCATATATCGTGGGAGTCATCTTACAAAATTCCAAATTTGCTCTTCGAAAGGCTGTGTTAGGCAACTTCCCACTCACACGCAAGTGTACATGGTCGTTCAAGTAATATAGACTGGTTAGTTTGGATATCGTACCCAAGAGACTTATGACTTAGCAAATGTTCTAATTTATTTGTATACCGCTGAAATAAACAAGTATGAAAGTAACTAGAATATGAGTTTTATAGTAATTAAAGAACTGAAATAAAATGACAAAATAAAATATGAGTAAGTAATGATTTTTCGGTTCCAAGTTTAGAGAGAATTCCAGGGTTACAACTTTATTACACAATCATAAGTAGTAGTCATTAGAATCGACTTGTTCGTTCACCTAGTTGTTGATTCCGAGGTTGATTTTACAACTATGGTCATTCGAGTCTCTAGTTGCCTATCCAATTTAGCATCACTTCTACGTTGTTGAGCGGGGATGTGACATCTTATTCTGAAAGCATTTATATATCTTCCCGTATGAACCGAGCAAGACGTTCTAGGTATATTCCTATCCTAGTCGCTAACCTGCCCTTTACGTTACAAAAGGGAGGCCTTGCTCCTTATATTCCTCAATCTACCTTGTTGATCCTTCTCCCGAGTTCACAATAATGTTATATATTTATCTTAATGGCGGCCAAGCATCAAAATACTAAACACAGGAATATAAGAACAACTAATAATGGAAAATGAACAATCAATCCAAATGCATTCTAATTAATCATGTGTTTATAGCCGTAACCCCAGAACAAGGGTTCTTAGCCACTCGTGCTAATCAAAAACACAAGTAAATATGTTTTCATCCAAAGTTATGGCTAAGAAAAGGAAGAAGAAAAGAAACCTAATGGTAAAATCTAGTCTCTGCCTTATACTCTGAAAATATGACGGAACCCTTACAAAAGACGCACAAGGTTCTATTTATAGGGCTTGGGAAATAACCCCTTTTCCTTCTTGGAATTGGACTAGGAAAAAGCTAAAATTTTGGTCGGGACAGTGGCTGGCGCGATGCACCATCAGTGCACCTAGCTTGGTGCCCAGCTATTTTGGCCTTGGAGTGGCACACCACTGATGCACCAAGCTTCCCCTCCAGTAGTTCAGTGCTTGGGGCAGTGCGCCACTGATGCTCCATGCCTGTTTTCATCTCTTTACGTGCTCTCGAATGTTTTGCTATATTGCATTCATGCTTTCTTCATCCAAATCACCTTCTATTGATTAATTTCCCACGTCATTTCACCTACAAGCATCTAATCATGTGTCTTAGTAAATCATATAGAAATTCAACTCAAAACACACAATATCTAGTAAGTAATGCTCTTAAAACATAAGGTAAACATGGGTAAAATATGATAAACGGGCATATAAATATGCCCAAGATCACCACCCCACACTTAAACCTTTGTTCGTCCTCGAACAACTCACTACCCTCTATGCTATGCTTCACCATAAGCACCTAAGGAACTCTCCCTCCTCAATTGCAAGCGGCTAAACAATTTTAATCATGCTTTCGTAGTTCACGTAGCGAGCAACATCAAAACAATATTTGTTAGCTTAAAGATCCTTCACTTGAAACAACAAAACCTCTATAACCGACTCTTCATCATAATACCGGTCCAACATATCTATGTGTAAACAACGCAAGTAACAACACTACCAAATACATGACATGAGTGCCCTCACAATTTAGTATTACCCCTATGTTTTCAATCACACCAATCTACTTTAAATGGTGCATTTTGAATCAATAAAACACTCACTCTCTCAAAAGATGTTTCAAACATATCATAACATACCATAGGCTTGCCCGTAGTGTATAGTGAATTCAACAAAGCAATCACATTCATGAAATCAAAAGGACTTTTGTTTGGTTGTGATGTCGGCTTCGGGACGGGTAGGATACTTTTAGGCACAAAGTGACTCTTTTCCCTATTGCACATGACACTACATTTTTACTCTTTTCTTCATCCTTCTTTATTAGTTTCTCCTATGTTCACACCTTCTTGTACTACCACTTATTCCACCTTCTTTTCTCCCTTTATTTGATGTGTACTTGTTGCTAGAGAAACTTATTTCTTTTTTTCTTTCTCTCTCTTTTTTTAAAAAAAATAATCTTTTGACTCCTAACAACAAGCACTTTAAGAGATTTAACCGAGCTCTACATCATTATTTCACTACCCTCACCTTCACTTTCATCTGCCCTTCTTCTTTTGTTTCCCTTTTTTACTTTTCGAGCTCATAATGCATTAGGGACTTTCATTTGGATCAAATTCATAGGGTATCAACAAAGTGGATAGGATCATTATGCGGCTTAACAAAAACATAGGCTTCAAGGCTCAAAGGGGCTTCACTAATGGCAATGTCAAGTTGTTACAAACAATCATCCAAGAAACAAGAAAAATGGGCTTTTCAAGAAAATGCCTTAATCATATTCCACAAATTTCATGCTAGTTAATATTCACGCACACGCAGGGAAAGTTTTAGATGCTACTCTATGCAAGAAACCAATCAAAATCTCACACACACGACACCATGAAGCACATATAGGAGGATTACACTTGCATGCTTACACATAAACACATTGAGTGAATTTACACAATTAAGCATGTTTCCTTTATCATTTGAGTCTAGTTAAAGAGCCTATGTGTTTCTCATGAAGTTCTCACTCACTTTCCTGGCTTCGCATGAACTACCCATGACGTCTAACTAAGCTTCAAGTGGGATTTTTAAGTTCCAAAGGCAAAGTTTCTAATCCTACAATCTTATGACTAATTTTCCTTTAAGAAGGTTGCCATCCATCCATCATCGGGACAAGTCATTACTACTACGACTCACCTAGAACTCTATCCTAAAAAAAATCTACCCGGTTCAAAGGGACTATCCTCAGGAAAAGAACCAAAAACAAAAGCCGAGGAACCCAACCTAAAATCAAAAAATACAAAACAAACCTAACTAAGTATACTCCTAACCATTCTTCTTAACAGCTAACAACCAGTCACACGATGCTCACAACACTCAAGATATATCAATGAAAATCATATGAAGTCACTTCTCCACCTCACACTTAAACATAGCACTGTCCTCAGTGCTTCAAATAAATACAAAATAAAGAGTGAGAGAAGGAACTCCCTGGGCCTCTAGGCATCGTCCTCATCATTATCAGGAATGAATTCCCGATCCTGCTCAGCTGTCACATTATCAATCGCCATCAAAGCGGTCCCAGCATCATCGAATTCATCATCATCATCGTTATTAGTGTCATGTATGGTCAGCTCATCATCATCCAACGACTCCTAAAATGCTGGTCCAATCTTGCACATAAACATTGTGCTCTTAGTCATTGGGTACCGATTGCTCAAATCTATCATCTCTTCCTCGGTCGTAGGTCGACCGCTAATTCATAACTGTAGCTCTGCCATCCCATACATTCTACCCATCCAACTATCATCTCGATCCTGTCAGTCGATATTGGAAAGTACCGGCCTGTGTGAAGTATCTTGGGGCTTTGTCTTTGTCACATTAACCAGTTGACTTAGAAGGTACGGGAATTGAGGTGGAACCAAATCATGAATTTCTTCCTCAATATTCTCTTGCCTTATAAATTGGGTCACCAATCCTCCCTAGCAGTACCACCATCTTTTGTTATTTCGAAATTTCATCATGTTGTGCCTCAGTATCGAAGCCACATTGATTGGCATTCCCTTCATGAGCATGTACACCATCACCACCCTATATTTGGTCACCTCAGTTGTGTGCTTGAATGGTAGAAGAGTGCTACACATAATTTTAACCACACTCTAGCCTCTTGGCTGAAATATGCATAATGTAGGGTGGCATGTCTCCCCGTGTCTTTACTTCTTTCCCAACGAGCCATTGAATTCATGCCACAAAGTGTGTGATGGATATATCTGTATGGTGTCTCCTCTTTCATCTCCAGGTAGGGGTTGCCATCAATATGTGGCATTCCCAAGAATTCATTTAGGACCCATGTGGTAAACCGGATGACTTTCCCTCGAACTGTCACTTTTTGGCTCTTTCCTTCACCTGTATGCCAGTTTGCGTAAAATTCCCTTACCATAGTAAGGGTGCACTCTCCTTGATACTGGAAGATGTATTGGATGCCCAATCTGTAGACCATCTCATGAATTTGGGGGAATTCCGCTTGCAATCGTGACTCATCAACATGCTCATCTCCATGATACTTTGCTTCTTTTTGGGATTCAAACCAGGCAATCCCCTAAATACATACTGTTCTCTTCCCAAACTATCACGGGAGCTACAGATTCAAAGGAGCTACTGTCCCGGATAATTCCCCTTTGCGGGACCTTTTACTCCCCGTGCCTTCGGTAACCAGTTTCTTTCCTCTTGGAGGCATTGTACCTATAACACACAAGTCACACAAATCAGCCCAGTACAATTAGAGCTAGCTAAATCAGTGTTTTGATAGGGTCATAACCACCCCACACTTATTTTGCTAGCAATGGTGTCTATAGGTTGATGACATGAGGTACTCAGACTTCCCTCTTACAACACAAGTTTAGTTTCTCCATCCTAAGGCACCATATCCACTAAATAATTTCCACAAGTACATTTCAAACAATTCTCAAGGATTCTCTACCATTTTTCAAGATTAAACACTATTTAAGGCCACAACTTCATTCCATGCACTACACATTCATCATAATTTTTCTTGAAGTTTTAGAGTGACCCATCTCTTTCTACTACTTACTTTGCTTTCCATAAACCAAGATCCAACACAAAACAAGAAACAAAATTTGAACTCCACCAATATTAGTGTATATACGAAAAATAATCTTCTTTTGTGGGTGTATTTTAAGCTTTCAAGCCTTCATCAATGGTGGAAAAAGTTTTAATTCTTCCAACAAGATAAACAAAGTGTACACCCACAACTCTTGATAATGGAAAGCATAAATAAGAAGTAGGGAGTTTTAGAAAGTAAAGGGAGTTCTTACCTTGAGAAATTATAGAGAATGTTAAAGCTTGAGGTGGGCAACAATGGAGGAAAGAGAGAGAATTTGAGAGAGAATGGGGAAGGGGAGGCGCTCCACTTTGAAGAATGAAGAGGAAAATTAAAGATTTAGGGTTTTTAAGGAGTATTGAGTCAAAATATTTGGGTCTTGGGTCGATTGAACCTTGAACTGCCCCTCTTTTATTTCACTGAGTGGAATGCTTGGAATAGGCATGGGGCGCCGCGCCCGTGCTGCACCAGAATTGACTCACGGAAGTTTGAGCCTTGGTGCGATGTGCCATAGATGCGCCCATCTGGAAAACGACCTGGGGTGACACGCCCTTGTTGCACCAGGATCAGCCTGCGAAAGTTTGGCCCATGGTGCGTTGCGCTAACATTGAGCCACTCAAGATGCTCAGTAGTTTTTAGCGTGGGGCAGTGCGCCTGTAACGTGCCTAGATGGGATCCTGCATGAGGCGACGTGCCAACAAGGCGCCAAGTTGAGCCTTTGGAAGTTTAGTCCATGGGGCGGCATGCCAAGTTCGCATTTTCCTCTTTATTCCTGCCAAAAATGACAAACCTATTAGAAAAATTGTGGGTTGCCTCCTACCTAGCGCCTTAGTTTTGGTCGTGGCACGACTCATATTTTTTGTATTTTTGATATTTTTTTCCTACACTATTATAATACATTCGTGGGTTGCCTCCCACATAGCGCCTAATTTAACATCGCGGCATGACACACCTCAAAAATCACTTATCTGATAGGGTGATTGAGTTCTTCTCCCTGTCCATATACTCAGTCCAATAATGCTTCACTCGCTGACCATTTACCAAGAATTTACCTATTTTTTTGGCCCTCCAGAGCTCTACTGCGCCATGCGGAGTCATCTGCACTACCTCAAATGGTCCTGACCACTTAGAATTTAGCTTTCTAGGGAAAAGCTTCAGCCTTGAGTTGAACAGGAGGACCCCTTGACCAGGTTCAAATGAGCGCGGAAGGATGTGCTTGTCGTGCCACCTATTTGTCTTATCCTTGTAGAGCTTGGCATTTTCATACGCGCAACCTAAACTCATCAAGTTCGTTAAGCTGCAACTGTCTCTTCTTCCCAACTAGTTCTTCATCAAGATTCAGCTTCTTTATAGCCCAATAGGCTTGGTGTTCCAACTCTATAGGCAGATGACAAGCCTTACCATATACCAGCTGATAAGGAGAAGCTCCAATGGGCGTTTTGGAGGCAGTTTGATATGCCCATAATGCATCATCAAGCTTCTCAGCCTAATCCTTCCTTTGCGCATTCACAGTCTTCTCTAGAATCTGCTTCACTTCCCAATTTGATACCTCAACCTGCCCGCTAATTTGGGGATGATATGCAGTAGCTACCTTGTGACGCACCCCATACTTAGCCAACAATTTTCTAAACCAGTTATTGATGAAATGAGTTCCCTCATCACTGATTATCGCTCGTGGAGTACCGAATCTTGTGAATATATTCTTCTTAAGAAATTTCAATACCACCTTTGAATCATTGGTCGGAAGGGCTACCGCTTCTACCCACTTATACACATAATCCACCGCAACAAGTATATACTTGTTGCCAAAAGAAGGTGGGAAGGGTCCCATGAAGTCAATCCCCCATACGTCGAATATCTCCACCTCAAGGATGTTCTGTAAAGGCATCTCATGCCTTCTAGAGATAGCTCCAGTCCTCTGGCATTGATCACATCCTTTGATGAAAGCTACCGCATCTTTGAATACTGTGGGCCAATAGAAACCTGACTGTAACACCTTATGTGTTGTACGCTCTCCTCCATGATGTCCCCTATAAGGAGAGGAATGACAACTCTCTGAGATCTCCCTCACATGATTTTCTGGAATGCATCTTCTAATTATTTGATCCAGAACTTGTTTGAACAGGTAGGGCTCATCCCACAGATAAAATCGTGAGTCGTGATATAACTTCTTCTTCTGTTGTGTAGTGTCTTCTGAGGGGTACACCCCACTCACCACTAAGTTGACAAGATTAGCATACCATGGTAGCTCAGCAACACTTAAAGCTAGGAGTTGTTCATCTGTAAACTCCTCTCTGATATGCCCTTCATTAGGTACATGAGACCAATCTTCAAGCCTGGACAAATGATCTGCCACTTGGTTCTCTGTGCCTTTTCGATCCCTTATCTCCAAATCAAACTCTTGAAGAAGCAAAATCCATTGAATAAGTCTTGGCTTCACATCCTTATTTCTAAACAAGTAATAGATCGCAGCATGATCCGTATACATAATCACTTTCATTCCCACAAGATAGGAGCGAACTTTATCAAAAGCAAAGACTAACGCCAACATCTCTTTCTCAGGGACTGTGTAGTTCGTCTGAGCTGAATCAAGTGTCTTACTCGCATAATAGATAGAATGAAATATTTTGTCAACTCTATGACCCAACACAGCTCCAACCACAACATCACTAGCATCACACATAAGCTCGAAAGGCAACTCCCATTTTGGTGCAATCAAAATCGAAGCTTTGATCAAGCGCTTCTTCAGATTCTCAAACGCCTTCACACAGTCATCACCAAATTCATACTTTACCTCTTTCTCAAGCAGCTTGCACATTGGCCTGGATATCTTAGAAAAGTCTTTAATGAAGCATTTTTAGAAACCTGCATGACCAAGAAAACTATGAACACCTTTCACATAGACTGGAGGTAGTAGTTTCTCGATAACTTCTATATTCACGCGATCCACTTCAATCCCCATCTTTGACACTTTATGGCCAAGGATGATGCCTTCCATGACCAAAAAATGGCACTTCTCCCAATTAAGTACCAGATTTATCTCCTCGCATCTTGCCAATACCCTATCCAAATTATGAAGACAAGTGTCAAATGACTTCCCAAACATGGAGAAGTTATCCATGAATACTTCAACGATCTCTTCTACTATATAAGAGAAAATAGCCATCATACACCTCTGAAATATAGCCGGCACATTACAAAGCCCAAAAGGCATACGCTTGAAAACATATGTGCCATACGAACAGGTAACCATCGTCTTCTCTTGATCCTTTGGTGTTATGGCTATTTGATTGTAGCCAGAATATCCATCTAAAAAGCAAAAGTACTCATGTCCAGCTAACGTGTCCAACATCTGATCAATGAATGGGATGGGATAGTGATCCTTCCGGGTGGCTTCATTCAATTTTCGATAGTCCATGCAAATCCTCCATCCAGTGACTGTACGCGTCTAAATCAGCTCATCCTTCTCATTTGTTATCATGGTCATCCCCCCTTTCTTGGGGACACATTGCATAGGACTGACCCACTTGCTATCTGAGATTGGGAACACAATACCTGCGTCTAGCCACTTGATCACTCTTTTTGCACTACATCCTTCATGAGAGGGTTCAATCTCCTCTGATGCTGTGCCATGGGCTTGTACCTTTCCTTTATGTAGATCTTATGCATACAAAATGATGGTTTGATCCCATGGATGTCAGATATCTGCCACCCAATTTCTCTCTTTCTCTTTCGCAACACTTCTAGGGCCTCTTTCAACTGTGCTTCATTCAACCCAGCCGTGAGAATTCCTGAAAGTGTATCATCTTCTCCCAAATATGCATACTTCAGATGTGGTAGGAGTGGTTTTATCTCTAGTTTGGGGCTTCTTCAATAGACGGGTTGGGAGGGGTCCCAATAGTCTATTAAGGGGCTCGAACTCAGTAGTACTAGATAAAACCCACGCTGCTTCCAAGCATTGAATCATTTCATTTGCCGCTCTATCTCTATAAAAATCTATCCCTGTGAGGGCCCTCTCCAATAGATATTTAGAGGTTATAAGCGGTATCCCTGATTCTATGTCCACCACAGTAATAGCCAATAAGTCCTCATATAACATAGGCAACTTCATTGCCTTATAAACATTAAAGACTTCCACCTTGTCATGCGCTCTCATGGTGAGTTGCCCTGATGCCACATCTATCAATGCTCTGCCTGTAGCCAATAGCGGACATCCCAAAATAAATGGAACTTCTGAGTCTGGTTCAAAATCCAAGATCACAAAATCCACCAAAAAGATCAACGAACCAATCTGCACCAATATGTCTTCTATTATGCCCTCAGGTCTAGCCAAGGATCTGTCTGCCGATTGCAGAAACAATTGTAGTAGCGTGAGGACTACCCAAACCCATCTTTTTGAAGATTGAATGTGGCATTAGGTTGATACTTGCCCCAAGATCGCATAGTGCTCGAGCTATAACTTTCTGGCCAATGGTGATCTCAATAGTGAAACTTCTCGGATCTTTCAGTTTGATTGGCAATCTATTCTGAATCTGAGACGTGCATACTTATGTGAGAGTGACTATGGCATATTCGGTCAGCCTATATTTCTTTCCCACAATGTCCTTGATATATTTTGCGTACTTTGGGAATCCCTGAAGAACATCTATGAGGGGGAGATTAAGGTGTAACTTCCTTAAGAGGTCAAGAAATTTCTTGAATCCAGCCTCTTCTCTCTATTTGATCAACTTTGCGAGAACGATGGAGGAGGCTTCACAATAACTTCATCTTCTTTCACCTCTATCTCTGCACTAGCTTTAGCCTTTCCGGTTGTAACCTCAACTACCTTGGGATCTGCTTGCTTCGATGCCAGCTCTTTCAGCTCCAGCCCACTTCGGGTAGTGACTGCATTCACCTGCTTTGGATTTGGGCCAGTATCACCTGGAAGACCACCCTGTGGTCTCATATTCTATGCTCCAGCTAGCTGCCTCACTTGCTTTTCTAAATTTCGAATGGCAGTTTTCTGATCTTTCATATCTGCTTCATACTTAGCTTGGCTTTCCATGATCAACTTCAGCATGTCCTCTATGTTGCTTGGCACGACCGCAGGCTTATTGTTTCCAGCAAACTGTTGATTCTTCCCTTGGTTCCTGAATTGATTCTGGCCTTGGTTGTTTCTGTATGACAGGTTATTCACAAGTTTGCATTGTATGCATTTCTATAACTCTGGTTTCCACCTCTCTGAGCATACCCGACAAAGTTCACAGAATCCATATTTGCTGCACAATCTTCTGATAGATGGTCTCCCCCACAAGTATCATAAAACTGAAGAGTTGCAGGCTGTAATGCATTCACTTGTGCCTGACTGTTCCCAAGAGCTAACTTGTTGAGGACCGTAGCTATATTACTCATCTGATTAGCCATAGATTCTACCTTGGCAAATAAAGCAGTGTTGGAATCTACCTCAAGTAACCCAACAACCTTCTTTGGTGTGGCTCTTCTAGTGTCTGTGTTCCATTCCAGATTACTCTGCGCCATCCTCTGCAAAAGAGTGTACAACTGATCATATGTCTTCTCTAGTGCTTTCCTGTCTGCTGCACAGTCTAGCAAAATCTTTGACTGAGGATCCAGACCTTCAATGAATGTGTGTACCCAAACCTCGTTCGTCTGCTGGTGATGAGGGCAGTCCATGAGGATGGAATTAAATCTCTCCCAAGTTGTGTTGAGATTTTCACCATCTTTCTGTCTGAAACTCAAAATCTCGCTCCTTAGCTTGGTTGTCTTACCAGATGGAAAGAACCGCATCAAGAATTTCTGGGCCAAATCATTCCATGAAGTGATGGAGTTTGGTGGATCAGCTTTCAACCATCTCCTCGCTTCCCCAAGTAAAGAAAACGAAAACAGTGTCAATCTATCATAGTCCTCTGCGACCCCAGCAGGTATGAATGTATCAATAATCTCCAAAAAAAATCTGGAGATACTGTTGTGGGTCCTCATGTGATAAGCCCGTGAACTGATCATTGGTGTGCAAGAGTTGCACCATGTTCTACTTGAGTTCAAACAGCCCACCTGGTGCGGCTTTCTGAATGCTATTGGTGACATTAGTCACAAGTGGGATTGCCACATCATGCACTGACCTTGGTGCTGCCATTTCTACAGGAACAACTTCTGGTTGCTCAATGATTTGTATCGGATTCTCAACCACCTTCTGAAACTTGATAGGATAAAGTGTTGCTGCCCTTCTCTGTTGATGAAATAGTCGTTCAGGTTCAGGGTGTGGTTCTACTAAGTCTTTCGTCCTTTCCAGCTTGTTGACAGTTCAATGTTTATACCTGCAGATTTTTCCAAAAGCTAGGATCAAGTTGTCAATATTTGAATAATAAAGCCGTATAAGAAAATTTAGAAATTTGCTAATTTCTAAGTCCTCGACAACGGCGCCAAAAACTTGTTAAGCAACTTCCTACTCACACACAAGTGTACGTGGTTGTCCAAGTAAAATAGACTGGTTAGTCTGGATATCGTACCCAAGAGACTTATGACTTAGCAAATGTTCTAATTTATTCGTATACCGCTGAAATAAACAAGTATGAAAGTAACTAGAATATGAGTTTTATAGTAATTAAAGAACTGAAATAAAATAACAGAATTAAGGGTGTGTTCGGTATGGAGGAAAATGTTTTCCTTGTAAAATATTTTCTAGGAAAACAAGTTGTTTCTTACTTATTTTCTTGTGTTCAGTACGCAAATAGGAAGTTTTTTTCTAAAAGCATTTGTATATATGGGTAAAGAGGTGGGATAATGAAAAAATTATAAATTAAAAAAAAACAAATTAATTTTTTTTTTGGGCGGGTGGCTAGAAGGGGGATGGGGGTTGGGGGTGGGGGCTAGAAGGGGGTTAGGGGTTGGGGGTGGGGTGGGGATAGGGGGGTGGGATAAGAAAAGAAATTTGAATTTTCTTAAAAAATAAAATTTAAAAATTAATTTTTTTTGGGCTGGGGGGAGGGAGGGGGGCAGTTAAGGGCTGGTGGTCGGGGTAGGGGTGGAGGTGGGTAAATTTTTTTTTTTGATATTTTTTTAAAAAATAAATTTTAAAAGTTTTAATTTCTTTTAGGGGGTGGCAGGTAGGGGGTGGGGTGGGAGATGGAGGTAAGAATTTTTTTTTGCTATTTTTTAAAAAATAAATTTTAAAAATTTTAATTTTTTTTTTGGAGGGGTGGGGGTGGTGGGCAGGGTAGGGGATCGGGGTAGGGGGTGGAGGTAGGTTAAAAAAATTGATTTTTTTTAAAAATAAATATTAAATTTTAAAATTTTTTTTAGGGGGGGTGGGGGAGGGGTGTGGCGGGTAGAGAGTGGAGGTGGGGTAAAAAAAAATTGAATTCCTCAAAAAATAAATTTAAATCGATGCGCCATCAGTGTGCCAAGCTTGGTGCCTAGCTGTTTTGGCCTTGGGGCAGCGCACCGCTGATGCGCCAAGCTTCCCCTCCAGTAGTTCAGTGCTTGGGGCAGCGCGCCACTGATGCTCCATGCATGTTTTCATCTCTTTACGTGCTCTCGAACGTTCCGCTATGTTGCATTCATGCTTTCTTCATCCAAATCACTTTCCATTGATTAATTTCTCGCGTCATTTCACCTACAAGTATCTAATCATGTGTCTTAGTACATCATATAGCAATTCAACTCAAAACACACAATATCTAGTAAGTAATGATCTTAAAACATAAGGTAAACATGGGTAAAATACGATAAACGGGCCCAACTATTTTGACCTTGGGGCGGCGCACCACTGATGCGCCAAGTGCCCCTCTAGTAGTTTAGTGCTTGGGGCAGCACGCCACTGATGCTCCATGCCTGTTTTCATCTCTTTACATGCTCTCGAATGTTCCTCTATGTTGTATTCATGCTTTCTTCATCCAAATAACCTTCCATTGATTAATTTCCCGCGTTATTTCACCTACAAGCATCTAATCATGTGTCTTAGTACATCATATAACAATTCAACTCAAAACACACAATATCTAGTAAGTAATGCTCTTAAAACATAAGGTAAACATGGGTAAAATATGATAAACGGGCATATAAATATGCCCAAGATCAGGCTGCTTCCAATTTGTTACTGTACTGGCGCACAACTAGAGAGATAGGCGCAGGAGGGTGAACAGGCTTCCAGCACAGCTGCTGCTCACTGCCTTGTTGTGTGCCGACAGCTTTAAGCTATGCAGTCGCGCATCTCTTTCCATTTCTTTATGTGCCCTTATTTGCACTTTTAAGATTTGTAGCTCTTCTATTTGACCTATACTTCACCTAAATATATTCAACAAAGAAATTAGCAATACCTGTATAATATTAGGACAATCTTAATCAAAATCATGTCAATTAAACCAAATAAAATCAAGGCTTTTACTCCCATCACTTTTTCATAAAAATCTGGCTCCTTGACTTAGGACAGATTGCACAAAACCTAAAGATAAGAGTTAGACAAGGCACCATATGACATATAGGTGGAGATGGGAAATTGACAAGAAGCAACTTTCTTGTTAGGCTGGTGCACAAAGTCATGAAGCCAAGAGGGAGGCTTCACAACGCTGCTGGATTTTCTGAGTGACTGGGGTGTGTGATACTCCACCACAGCTTCCATGTGGAAATCCACGGCTTCTTCAGTTGTGTGAGACTCTACCAGAGCTTTCACGTTAGAATCCACTACCTCCTAAGCAAGATAGATCTCTTGAGGCATCTCCACAACATCAGGTGCAACTGGTAAGTCAACTAGTACTATTATAGTATCCCTTGTTATAACAAAGGGGCCAGTAGACATAAACTCCTCTGCAACCAGGTGTCCATGAGAATGTTGTTGCATTAAGGTGGAGTCAGACTGAAATGGGAAGATATCTTCCCTAAAACTTACATCCTTGCTGACAAAAAAACTTTGTTAGCTCGATCATACAACTTATAACCCTTTTGTGTAGTAGAGTATACCATGTGCACAACCTTCACAGCCTTGACACCAAAATTGTCTCCTTTATTAGCCACATTGGTAGCATAACGTAAGCATCCAAGCACTCTAAGGTTCTATAAATTGGGTTTCTTCCCATATAGGATCTCTATGGAAAACTTCCCTTTCAAGGCACCAGTAGGAATCCTGTTGATGAGATAAGCAACACCCTGAACACAAAGCCCCCAGAACTTCAATGGTATAGATCCTTGAAACCTCAGTGGTCTAGAAACCTCCAAAAGTTGTATGTGCTTCCTCTCTACCACTCCATTCTGTAGGGGTGTGTAGGCACATGAGCTTTGGTGAACAATACTTGCAATACTGAATAAAACAGTGCAAGTCAAACTGAATTTTTTTGTCTCATTATCATTTCTAAAAACTTTGACATTACTTTCAAACCGTGTCTTAACAAGTTGTAAGAAGCTTTTTAAAATAAAAGGTACATCACTCTTAAACTTTAGAAAGAAAATCCATACCATTCTACTGTGATCATCCACTAAGGTGAGAAAGAATCTATTTCCATCATATGTAAGGACCTTATAAGGACCCCATAGATCTCCATGAATGAGATCAAACATCTTAGGTGCTCTATTTGAACTTTGAGGAAAAGGAAATCTAGTTTGTTCAATTACAGGACAGATAGGACAAAAACCACCTTTAACTTGTTTAACTTGCTGCATTTGTGCTAAGATTCTATGAGGTACATGCCTTAATCTTTTGTGCCACAAATCATCACTTCCAACTATACATATTGCTGCGAATTATTATAATCCCTCTTTGGACTTCTAGTGGTACAGATCATTTATCATTGTAACGACATGTTCAATCGTTATTAAAAGGCACCTCATTATGGGTGAGTTATTCATGTGAAGAACGGGATAGAAATCTTTCGGATTAGGGAGTTGGTAATTTTGGGCTAGGCTAGTCTCAAACGAATTTGGAGTGAGGTAAGGTCTAGGGTAATCCGGGAATGGATTGGGTAAAATGTCTAATATTGAGCTAATGTTTCCTTTATCTAAGGCATTAAAGAGTATGTAGGACTTTTTGAAAGTGAATTCAGGTTAGTAGAACTCCCGATATTGAAGTTGATGTGAAAGGGTTGGTTTAAAACATCAGAATTTAGAAGTGTGTTGTAAAATAGGAAATTTAAAGGATTTCCCAAGGTTCTATCCTGTGTCAACCGCTATAGCAATTGCGTTTGACACTGCACTACATCAATAACTGCTACAACAGAGAAATTCTTGTTGTAGCAGAAGCTAAGGCAGTCAACTCTGCTTTAGCGAGCAGCTACCGCTATAGCAGTATCTCTATAATGGGATTGGGCTGCTATAGCGGGATGATGAGACCAAAAAATCCAAAAATGGATTTTATAATTTTATTCTCTCCTCTTTAGTTTCAAAGAGGCGGGGGTTGCTTCAAAAACCCTCCAAGACTGCTCCAAAGCTTGGGAGCAATGAAGAGGGGAGATTTTCGCTCGATAGGGTGAAAAACCATGGATTCCAAGCCTGCTTTCTACTAGGAATCGCCTCTACAGAGCCAAAAGTTAGTGTTCAGACCTCAGCAACAGATGCTTGGCATCCAAGTAGGTTGGGTTTAATTGAGTAGTTGTAGACCTATATTTTTTGCATATTATTGTGTAGAATGACTAGAGGATTCATGCTTAGGCCTTCAGGCATAGAGTCTGGAAGAATATTATATTTGTCTGGTTAGTTAATTGAATAGGGAATGATGGGGTCGGGGTGATGAGTTTTCATTTCGAGTTTATTTTTACTTGTTAACTTGTGTGTGATTCTAGATTCCAGGGAACTAAATTGTGGGTAGGTTTGGGGAACCGAAAATGTTGTGAGGGAATAAGTTACTAGGTCGTAGCGGGTTCCTGAGAATACTTCAATTAAGGGAACTGGGATGAATAGGAAGGGTTTGAAGTTCTTTATGATAATAAATGAATTCCCTAAGATGCGCTCATATTCCGAGAAGGGGGTAAGAAGTTAGGGTAAACGATTATATGTGTTTAGAGGGTAAACCATGAATTAGTCTTCGGACATGATTTCCATATTGAGGGTTATGAAGTCGGTTGTTGGGTAGGTGATGATTATTATCTTTCCAAATGCTATGTGTGTACATGTATCTTTAGCTTAGTGATGTATGTGGTTGATGCTTTGGGAATAAAGTTATGCATGTCTAGGAATCCGGGTGTCAATTATGTGAAACTAACTTGGTTTTGTTGTTTGTTGGAGTTACAAGTGTGTTCTGTTAATTTAATTATTGACTGTTGGATTTTCTGTGATATTTGGTTGGCTTGGGTACCATGCCTGATATGGGATATATATATTGGTTGTCTCGGGTACCACTATAACACCCCAGAACTTCCAAGCCTAGACTCAGCTCAGAAAACCAAAAAGAAAGTATTTTTTCCAATTGTCAGCCAGAATCACGAGTCGATTCCATGACCTGTGGAAGTTTCCATGAGACGTGGACTGGACCCGTGGAATTAAATCAGAAGCTTGAAGATTCCTCTGAGAACCACAATTAGGATCTACGGCCTGTGGAAGGATCCACGAGTCGTGAACCCAAGTCATGGGATCAATTTCCAGTAGCCCAGTATTAAGTCCCCAGGGTTCACGAGTGGGATCCATGACCCATGGAAGTTTCCACGAGTCGTGAACCCAACTCGTGGAACCCATCTTTAGAGACCCAGAGATTTTAGCCCAGAACCCACGAGCGGGATCCACAACCCGTGGAAGCTTTCACAAGTTGTGAACCCAACTCGTGGAATCTATTCTAGTAGCTCAGATTTCCTAACAAAAGAACCACGAAAGGGTTTCACGAGTTGTGGAAGTTTCCATGAGCCATGGAATCCATCCGTGGGACCTGGTAGCAAACTTTCCAGGAGTTCTTAAGTTAGTTTATCAGGGGTATTTTAGACCTTTCCTTTCTATTTTGGCTCCAACTATAAATATTCTTGGGCTTATTTTATTTAGGGAAAAACCCCAAAACAAATCAGTTCCTCCCAAGTCAATTCTCAAACAGAAAAGAAGCGTCTTCTCCAATTTCCAGGCCTAGGGTTCTCTCCTCCAAGCTTCAACTTCAGATTTCTTGCAGGGATTCATCCACCAGGTATGTGGGAATTCAGTAAGGGCCTAGTTCGCCTTTATGCCCAACAACCTCAGACTCTTTTGATGATTTTCATGAATTTAGAACTAGGGTTCTTGTCCCTTTTTGCAGATTGTTCTAGAAATCCATGCTTAGGATTCAAATATGATTTTCACATTGTTTTAGATAACACATACTGATTTTCAATGAATTGCTTAGATAGTTATAAGGTCTTTAGAAATCATGGACGTAGTCCTAAATTATAGCATTTTCCTACTCGTGTTAGTCTTCTCCAAAATTGAACCTAGACTACTAGTTTGGAGTTAGAAATCAAGAACTCAGTCAGATTTTCAAGTTACTACAGTATTCCAGAAAAAATAATGTTTTCAGATCAGTTTAGTTCTGTCTCATGAATTCAGGACTACAGATTAAATGAGCTATAATATTTAGTTTGGGAGTAGTATTTAGCACCGAGTTGGACTAGGGTTCAGCGTACCCTCAAATCCCAGAACTATTGCCATAGTAGGTTTATAAGTCCCCTTTGTTGGGCACCAATTTTAGTGATCACGCTACAGTTATACCTTTATACCCTGGCAAGGTATATTGGGTCCTCTCGATGAGGCGTATACATCAGACTCCATGTTTAGCTCATGTGGTTTCTGTCGATTGATAAACTCTCCCACAATATTAGTTTCAGTAAGGTACTTAGGGCCCACAGTTATATTTATTCTCTATTTTATACATGCTTCGTATTTATTCTTGCATTCCAGTCCTTGTGCATTATTATATATTGGGCCTATGTACTTTAGCTCAGTTCAGATTACATACTTGACCAGTATTTCAGCATGTTTATATATTCAGTCAGCTTTGCATAGCCCTCATGCTCAGTACATTAAGTACTGACGCATACTCTATGTTGCATCCTATTATGATGCAGGCTTAGCTTCTCAGCTTCAGCCTCGTGATTAGCTCGCCTAATGTCATATTAGTGACAGACAGTGGTGATTCCTTATCATCCGAGGATATATCTTTTACATGCTTTTGAGTTAGTTAGTTTGTCTTTACTTTCAGTATTTGGAGTTAGCTGGGGGCTTGTCCCAGCAACTCATCAGTATTAGAGGCTTTTAGACATAGAGTCAAACTTAGTTGATTTGGGTTGTTCTACTTTCAACTCAACTTAGTTGATTTGTGTTGTTCTACTTTCAACTCAGTTATTTCCTTCAGATATTCTCAGTGGATTCTTTTAGATTATATTCATCATTCAGTTATATTACCGCTTGTCTAGAATTACTTCATTATGCTTGTGATTTACCAGATTCAGGGTTACCTAGGTCTCGTGTTACATTTAGGGGATAACCTCGAGGCATGACAAACTTGATATTAGAGCATCAGGTTTAAGAGTCCTAGGGTGTCTAAAAGCCGCACTAAGTAGATTCACTTTCATGGGTGTTAAGCGCACCACACTTATGAGGGAGAGCCTACGAGGTGTTCTAAGAAAAACACTTCACTTCTTTTGCTATCTTTATCATGCGATGGAGTGTAATTCAACTTCTCCCTTCTAATCCGTTGTTATGCATTTCAAATCATGCCTCCTTACCAAGCTAACACACACAATACTAACGTAGTTCCTCCAGTCTCAAACTATGAGATTATGAATGCAGAGTTCCATAATGCAGTCCAGCTGTTAGCTCAGACCATAGCTAATCAGGCTAATCAGCAGGCCCCAATTCCTACGAACCCCACTGGTGGATCAGCTGCAGCCAGGGTTCATGATTTTGTTCATATAAATCTGCCAGAGTTTCTAGGGTCGAAGGTTGGTGAAGACCCATAGAATTTCATTGATGAGATCAAGAAGATTCTTGAGGTGATGCAAGTGACTGGTACTGATAGTGTTAAGTTAGCATCCTATCAACTCAAGGGTGTGTCTCCCATCTGGTTTTCACAGTGGAAAGATAACAGGGGTATGAATGCAACTCCTGTGACATAAGACTATTTTACTGGAGCTTTATTAGACAGGTTTTTCATTGAGAGAGTTGAGGGAGGCTAAGGCCTAGGAGATTATGAATTTGAGGCAGGGGTCGATGTCAGTCCAGGAATATGGATTGAAGTTCACTCAGCTTTCCAGGTATGCTCCGCATATGGTGGCCGACTTGAGGGCTCAAATGGGTAAGTTCTTGTTTGGAGTATCCGATCTGGAGAGGCCAGAGTGCAGGAATGCTAGGCTATTAGGGGATATGGATATCTCCAGACTGATGACCCATGCTCAGCAGGTTGAGAAGGATAATCTCAAGGAAATGGCTATAGATAACAAAAAAGGCTAGGACATGTAACTATGAATATTCTCAGCAGAGGTCGGGCATTGGGAGTCGCTCACAGTTTCAGCAGAGGTCCGCAGCCCCAGCGCCTTCATCAGCTAGTGCTCCATCTCCCATGCCTCGACAAGACTAGAAAAGAGGAGCATCAGGCTCTAAGTCTTAGGGCAGTGCTTCAGGTAACTGTACTTTTCCATCATGCACAAAGTGTGGTAAGAACTATCCAGGTGAGTGTCTTGCTAGAAGAGAGGGGTGTTTTGGGTGTTGTCAGCTCGATCATAGGTTGAAGGACTACTCATTGGCCAGGAAGGGACAGGGAGGTAACAAAGCTCAGTCTACTACTTCAGCAGCTCCAGCGAGCTGCCCCACTCAGCAGGGTGCCTCGTCTGGTACATGTGGTGGTCAGCGTCAAAACAGATTATATGCTCTTCAGACTTGACAGGACCAGGAGGATTCTCCCAATGTGGTCACGGGTACATTGCAATCTTCCATTTAGATGTTTATGCATTATTAGATCCAGGTGCTACACTTTCCTTTATAACTCCTTACATAGCAGTAAATTTTGGTGTCAGTCCAGAAATCCTCTCGGAACCTTTCTCAGTCCCTAGTCCAGTTGGTGACCCAGTTATAGCTAAACGGGTATACAAAAATTGCCTGGTCACAGTTTTCCAAAAAGTCACCTCAATTGATCTAGTAGAGTTAGAGATGACTGACTTCGATATTATTCTAGGCATGGATTGGTTACATTTCTATTATGCCTCAGTTTATTGCAGAACTAGGGTCGTTCGGTTTCAGTTTCCAAATGAGCCAGTCTTAGAATGGAAGGGTAGTACATCAGTGCCTGTAGATCAATTCATCTCTTACATTAAGGCTAGAAAAATAATTTCCAAGGGGTATATCTATCACCTTGTTCAGGTTAGGGATTCAAACTCCAAATCCCCAACTCTTGAGTTAGTCCCAGTGGTGAATGTTTTCCCAGAAGTGTTTCCAGAAAATCTTCCTGGGGTTCCTCTCGAATGGGAAATCAACTTCAGAATAGATCTCCTTCCTGATACCCAGCCTATTTTGATTCCTCCTTACAGAATGGCTCCAGCTGAGCTTAAGGAATTAAAAGAACATCTTAAAGACCTTCTAGATAAGGGCTTCATCAGACCCAACATCTCTCTATGGGGCGCTCTAGTGTTGTTCGTGCGTAAGAAAGACAGTTCTCTTAGGATATGCATTGAATACTGTTAGTTGAACAAAATCACAATCAAGAATAAATATCCCATCCCCAGGATTTATGAATTGTTCGACCAGCTTCAGGGCGCTAGTTGCTTTTCTAAGATAGACCTCAGATTTGGCTATCATCAGCTCAGTGTTAGAGATAGTGGCATCCCAAAGACAGCCTTCATGACTCGGTATGGTCACTATGAATTTGTAGTTATGTCTTTTGGACTAACCAATGCTCCTACAACTTTCATGGACTTAATGAACAGTGTCTTTTGTACTTGTTCATCATTATCTTCATTGATGATATCCTTGTTTATTCTCGAAATGAGAGGAGTATACGAATCATATGAGGGTTATTTTACAGACTCTCAAGGATCGCCAGTTATTTGTCAAGTTTAGTAAATGTGAGTTCTGGTTGAAATCAGTTGCTTTTCTTGGTCATGTGGTGTTTAGTGAAGGCATGCGAGTTGATTCTCAGAAGATTAAGGAAGTAAAGGACTGGCCCAGACACACCTCTTTGACAAACATCAGAAGTTTCTTGGGTTTGTCTAGTTATTACAGGAGGTTCATAGAAGGATTTTCATCCATAGCTGCCCCATTGACCAAGTTGACTCAGAAAAAGGTCAAGTTCCAGTGGTCAGAGGAGTATGAGAAAAGCTTCTTAGAACTAAAGACCAGGTTGACTACAGTTATCATCTTGACTCTACCAGAGGGTTCAGATAATTATGTGGTTTATTGTGATGCATCCAGGGTTGGCCTGGGTTATGTTTTGATGCAGCAGGGTAAGATCATAGCTTATGCTTCCAGATAGCTTAAGATCCATGAGAAAAACTGCCCGACTCATGACCTCGAGCTTGCAGCTATTATGTTTGCCCTAAAGATATGGAGACACTACTTGTATGGTGTTCATGTTGATGTATTCATAGATCATCAGAGCCTCCAGTATGTGTTCACCCAGAAAGAGTTGAATTTTTGTCAGAGGAGATGGCTTGAGTTCCTCAAAGATTATGATATGAATGTGCTCTACCATCCGGGTAATGCCAATATAGTGGATGATGCTCTTAACAGACTTTCCATGGGTAGTGTGTCATATCTTGAGGAAGAGAAGAAAGAATTAGCCATAGATGTTCATAGGCTTGCTCGCTTAGGAGTTTTCCTCATGGACATGATAGATAGTGGTGTGATAGTCCAAAATGTGTCAGAATCTTCATTTGTGGCAGAGGTTAAAGAGAAACAGGACAGTGATCCCATATTACTTCAGTTGAAAGGTGCAATTCATCAGCAGAGAGTTGAGGTTTTCTCCCAAGGAGGAGATGGTGTGCTTCATTATCAGAGTCGCTTATGTTTTCCTAAGGTGGGTGAGTTTAGGTAGTAGATCCTTACAGAAGCCCATAATTCCAGATATTCCATTCATCCGAGTGCCACTAAGATGTACCGTGATCTACGGGAAGTCTATTAGTGAAATGGGATAAAGAGGGATATAGCAGATTTTATGGCTAAGTGTCCCAACTGTCAGCAGGTTAAAGTAGAACATCAGAAACCAGAAGGTGTGACTCAGGAGATTAGCATTCCTTCTTAGAAGTGGTAAGTGGTCAACATGGATTTCATTATGGGATTGCCTCATACTCTCAAATAACATGACTCAATTTGGGTGATAGTGGATAGAGTCACTAAGTCAACTCACTTCTTGACAGTCAAGACTACAGATTCAGCGGAAGATTATGCCAAACTCTACATCAGCGAGATAGTCAGATTGCATGGGGTTCCCCTGTCTATCATCTCAGATAGAGGTCCTCAATTTACATCTCATTTCTGGAGATCATTTCAGAAAGGTCTTGGTACTCAGGTGAATCTCAGTACAACATTTCATCCGCAAATAGATAGTCAGGCAGAGCATACCATTCATACCTTAGAGGACATGTTGAGAGCTTGTGTGATCGATTTCAAAGGTAGTTGGGATGATCACCTACCTCTCATAGAGTTTGCCTATAATAACAGTTTCCACTCCAGTATTCAGATGGCCTCATATGAGGCACTCTATGGGCGTAGATGTAGGTCTCCAGTTAGTTAGTTCGAAGTAGGTGAAGCAGCCTTGATTAGGACAGATTTGATTCATAAGGCTATGGAGAAAGTTCAGCTCATCAGGGAGAGATCAAAAATAGCTCAGAGTCGTCAAAAATTCTATGCTGATGTGAGGAGAAGGGACTTAGAATTTGAAATCGATGATTGGATTTTTCTGAAAGTGTCACCCATGAAGGGGTGATGAGATTTGGAAAAAAGGAAAGCTCCATCCTAGGTATGTAGGTCCTTATAGAATCCTGAAAAGAGTTGGTAATGTGGCTTATGAGTTAGAGTTGCCAGCAGAACTAGCAGCAGTTCATCCAGTCTTTCACATTGCCTTGTTGAAAAAGTGTGTGGGTGATCCAGCATTAATAAAACCTTTAGAGAGTGTGGTTGTGAAGGATAGCCTCACCTATGAGGAGGTTCCAGTTGAAATTCTTAACCGTCAGATTCATAGGTTGAGAAATAAAGAAGTCACCTCAGTAAAGGTTTTGTGGAGGAATCAGTATGTAGAGGGATCTACTTGGGAAGCAGAAGCAGCTATGATGGCCAAGTATCCCCACCTCTTTCCATTCGATTCAGCTTCAGCTTGAGGTAATAGTTCCTCTTCAGTCTCTCAGTTACTCTTATGTAATTCAGTCTCAGTACCTTGTTCCGTCAGTTATCCTTGCATTT